>OZ010607.1:62934190-63016690 GCA_963932145.1 Acanthosepion lycidas | reverse complement strand
TTTTATTAAATTTTCTTTTTTTACTTTTCTTTCGATTTTTTTAGAGTGATAGTTTTTTCTTTGTTTTCACTGGTGGGCCAAGCTCATTCTTTAAGTTCAGCCTAATTTTGTTTTCGCTCCTCTTTTGCTTCCAAGGATTTCTTTTTTATGGGAACATTTTTTTTTATATTCAGTGATTTTTATGATTTTTTTCTTCACCCGTTTGTTTTCTGCTCACACATCATTTTTATTTCCTCAAACTTCCGATTCCACCGGCATTTTTCCTTAATGGACATCTACGATATGCGTGTGTACGAGTTCACATATATAAAAGTATATGGATATCTTTATATAACCATATTAATAGAGTTCTTCATACTAAACATCCATAGACATCCGTGTACGTAAAAGTGAGTTTGAATTATGGTAAGTGAAAATGCTGCTTGCACTTTATATACTTCTTCGTATTGACACATCCTTCCGTAAGTTGCCGCGTTTTTTTCTAAGTGTCTTTGATTTTACGATCGACAGAATAAGAAATACAAGCCAGGAAGAAAACTTGTCGCCCCAGGGGTTGCGAAGATAGATGCAGTTCTTAATACAAGAGAAACATTTGCGAGTTTGGTTTCATACGTTCCTTTCGTCAGCGGAATGGTTTATTCTATAGAATTCAAGAAAGAGAATTATAGTAAACAGCAGAGAAAGAATCGTGGAGAGAGAGAGGGAAGAAGAATCGTGTGGAGAGAAATGGAGTCAGACTCATGAAGGGAGAAAGGTAAGAAGAAAGAGAGAGAAAAAGAAGTATAGTCGTAGAGGGAGAAAGGAAAAAAGAATCGTAGAGAGATAAAGAGTGGTAGAGCCCTGGAGAGAGAAAGGGAAAAAGAAACTTAGAGAGAGAAAGAGAGGTAGTCATGGAGAGAGAAATGGAAGAAGAATGGTAGAGAGAGTGAGGTAGTGTTGTGGAAAGAGAAAGGGAAGAAAAATCGTGGAGAGAGGAAGACAAGAACAATTGTCGAGAGAGAAAGACATGTAGAATCAAACACTAAGAATGAGAAATAGAATTGTCGAGAGTTGAGACGTAGACAGAGCAAGAGAGGTAGAGTCATGGTGGGATAAAGCGAAGAAGAATCGTAGGGAGAGGAAGAGAGGTAGGATCAATGTCGTACAGAAAGAGAAGTAGAATCTTTTAGAGAATGAGAGAGAGAGAGAGAGAGAGAGAGAGAGAGAAAAAGAGAGAAGTAGAATCAAAAACAGAGAAAGGGAATGAGAAAACATGGAGTCAAGGAGAGAGAAAGAAGAGAATTTCTGGGAGCAAATGAAATATAAATAAGCAAGTAGGGAAAAAAGAAAAGTATAAATAAAAAAAGAAGTTAATTGTAAAAAGTCAGAAAAGAACTGAAGCAGAAAGACGAATGTAAATAGAGGAAATAAAAGAGAATTGTCTGATTAAAGAAGGAAATGAAAGTCCAAGAAAACTTGAAATGATGAAGAAGTTGAAGAATAATAAGCGAAACGGACGAGTGAGAAGAAAATAAGCGGAAAATAAGTACGGAAAAAAGAAAATTGAAAAAAAAACAAAAATCGAAAGAAAGGATAACTGAAATAAAAAAAATTAAAAAAAACGGAAGAATGAAAATATAACGGAAGACAAACGAATGAAAATAATACGAATGAATTTATGGGTAAGTTATGAAAATGCATCTTTTAATGGAAGTCAAACGTGAATAAATAACTAGAAAAGTGAAAGACGGCAAAATACAATCAGTAAATAGTATAAGAAAAAGTATAGAAGCAAGAATACGAAAAAGAATGGCGAAAATGAAAAGTGAGAAATCTTTCTTTGTTTTTCCTTCGGCAAAATACAAGGCTAATCCGATACTCAGCTAATGCATCTTTAAAAGGGAAGAACACACACACACATCTATCTATCTATCTATCTATCTATCTATCTATCTATCTATCTATCTATATGTATATATGTTGTGTGTGTTTTCGGTTCTTCGTCTTTTATCTTGATAATTCAGATCAAAGGTAAGAGGCTATCGATGTTAGATTCTTCATGCGGACCGAGTGCTATTCCTCGTTCAGCCCAGAGCATGTATTTATGTACAAAAGGCGGATCCAATTCAACGCTATAAAATTACCAATTCTTATACCTGTGTAAGACAGCGGGATTTACCTTTTTCCAAGAGCATTCTCGACTGCCGACACTGCAACACGTTTATTTCCCTTACTTGATTTCTACTCAAATATTCCTAAGTTTTTATTCATATTTATATTTTTAATTTGGCATTAGAAAAGAACATCAGTTTCATCCACATTCAAACACGCCTTTCTAAACATATAATATTAGGTTGGTGCAAAAATAATGTCGTTTTCTCACATATGTTACTATGTGAGAAAACGACATTATTTTTGCAGCCACCTTATAACTTCAGTTCCATGTCCTTAACTGTGTCTTCATGGTTTAGTCTCTTTCTTGACTATTAGTTGTGAGTTTTATTTCACTAGGTACTACAAACTTGTGACCTTATACTAAGATTAGTAGTTTACATATTAAATCCAGTTATTTTTCTTGTTTTCTTTTCAGGTACGAGGCGGAAATCTACCAAATTTCAAATTCCAGGCTATCGAGGTTGTGTATACATTAGAAATGGCTCTATACTTTCGAGTAAGTACTTTGAAAAGATCTTAATATATATATATATATATATATATATATATATATATATATATATATATATATATATATATATAATTATTTATGTAAAAATTCTAACATAAATATGTTATAAAATCACTACAAAAATAGCCATTTTGTTTCAACACTTCTGGTGTCTTATCAAGTGATGACGTTGATTGTAGAATAATTCTACAGTCTACATTCAACGTCATCACTTGATAAGAAACCAGAGGTGTTGAAACAAAATGGCTATTTTTGTAGTGATTTTATAACATATTTATGTTATAATTTTTACATAAATAATTATATTCGCTCTACTCTGTATTGAACACTATTTTAAGAACAGTAATTGTTCATTATTGGAATGTATTCCGTATAGACCAATCATATACTTGAATATATATATATATATATATATATATATATATATATATATATATATTGCGTATATTTTAGCAGCATCTTTTCATTAAGACGTGTCTCATTAAATAATTTTGTCATTAAATAATTTTGTCTACTTATTATTAATAAGGTCCTCTCTTAATTTTGGAGAAAGTGTCTTCGTTATTAAAGGAAGAAAGAAAATTACTATTCAGATGCATATTTATTGTTGTGTTCATCTGAAAATTTATTTTTTACGCGTGAAGTGAAAGACGCTAAGGTTATTTTTTTTAATGTTATCATGTTAACAAACGTGCAAATGTCAAGGGAGGTAACTAAGTTATTGAGATGTCAAAAATATTTTAATAAAAGAAAAAATATATAAATACATTAGTTAAAACCGAAATCTTTTAAACTATCTACTGTAAATATTGTGAAACATTTATGCAGTATTAATAATCAATTTTATGAAGGTTTGTTTCAATTTTTTACAAGAGATAGCTTCAAGAATAATATACACACACACATATACATACACACACACACACATATATATATATATATATATATATATATATATATATATTATGAAATAGAATATATCAGACAATTATTTTAAGACATTTTTATGTTTATACATTCTTTTTATAGATACAAATATTTAATACTGTTTATTATAAAAAAGAGCATTTACTTAAATATTTGTATCTATAAAAAGAATGTATAAACATAAAATGTTTATATATATATATATATATATACATATTTGTTTATATATATATATATAATGTTTATATATATATATATACATATTTATATATATATATATATATATATATATATATATATATATATATATATATATATATATATATATATATATATATAGGGTGTCCTCAAAAATGTATACACCCTCTAGTTTATATTTTTTTAAAGTGTGTATACATTTTTGGGGACAATATATATATATATATATATATATAAACGAAGCTGGGCGTTCTCAATTATACTTAAATATGGTAGTTCCGAATCAATATCTGATGCCTGAGGCAAAATGAAAAATAACAATGTGGAACTATTAGGTTGGTGCAAAAATAATGACGTAATAATGTCGTTTTTTGACGTATTTTTTCACGTTAAAGAACGACATTATTACGTCATTATTTTTGCACCAACCTAATAGAAAAATTCTCATAACACCAACATTTATACGTGTGAAACTTAATGATAATGATGAACTTTCAGAACGGGGAGGAGGGTAAAGACCTTCAGCTGCATATCAATACTAAATGTTAATTACCTGCAGAATTGTGGATTTTGTCTTTTGTTGAAGAGAAAATTCAAATTTCAAAGATAAATGTTAGGAATTTCGGATAGCTTTTGTGTTTGCGATAGTCGATAAAATATAGTTCAAATCAATGCATTAAAGTCAGAATTTTAATGATGAATATCACTACTGTTATATATTTTCCAAAAGGCTGTAATTATGTGGCAACCAATGAGTATCGAACTCACTATTCTGCAGCAGTCGTTAACAGGCAGACGAAATCGTTAGCCACAAGATAAATTTGGGACGCCTAACGTGTATTTCCGTTCGAACAAATTTATATTCTGTTGAATGTTAGGCAAGAAATATAAATAAATCCTGAATAATATTAGGTTGGTGCAAAAATAATGACGTAATAATGTCGTTTTTTGAGGTATTTTTAACGTCAAAAAACGACATTATTACTCATTATTTTTGCACCAACCTAATATTTAAATAGATACTGGGATTTTTCGATAGAAATTGAATATACAATTCTTTCCACTGTCCATGCCTCCCACGACCCATACTGGATCATCACCTATTACTTGCGTCTGTTTCTTCAGGCAGAATGCAACTCAGCTGAGGGAATTAAAATACTGTGCCCGGTCCCGGGGAACGGCAACGTGACTCTGCACCACTATTGCATGAATGTACGCGCACAGGTTCCCTCCATTAAATCACACATTGTGCCACATCACGTCTCAATGGGAAGGCTGGGGTAATATAACCAATTCACTGTCGTAAATTGAGAAAATCCTTGAAAGTCATAAAGGAGAAAGCATACTGGATCATTTTTTAAAAATTTGTATAGGGTTTGTTGAGTTGAGAACATATCAAAATTTGTTGTAATATTTAATTTCGAAATCAGCCTATTTTAATTTATCAGCAATTACTTTAGGGTAAATAGATAGGTGCTAGTATAGGTGCCTTTTAACGACAAGGTAACATATCTAATTTGGTTTGTTATCTGTATGTTTACACCTTGCAAATTTTATTTTGGAATGGTATCAACTTAGTAAAATATGGTGCTTCTTTGGTTTGTTATGTACAAGGAAAAGATAACAAGCCAAAATAACACCTGCCAACTGTGTAGATATAATCCCAAACTAAAAAAGTGTAAAGTGTAGATATTTCTTCCTTGTAGATAACAAGCCATTTCTTCTTTGTAGATAAGAAGTCAAAGTAAATATTTCTTCCTTGTAGATATGCAAGCCAAAATAGATATTTCTTTCTTGTAGATAACAAGTCATTTCTTCCTTGTAGATAACAATCGAAGAAGATATTTCTTTCTTGTAGATAACAATCCAAAGTATATATTTCTCCTTGTAGATAACAAAGCATTTCTTCCTTGTAGATTACAAGTCAAAGTAAATATTTCTTCATGGTAGATATATGCAAGCCAAAATAGATATTTCTTTCTTGTAGATAACAAGTAGAACATATAATATATAATATATCTTCTGGTGCTACTTTTTTTATTTATATATCAGTCTATATTCATTTCTTTGGTTTTGGACAAGGTAAATATTAGTCATTTAAATTTGAGTCTATATGCATTTCTATTCCGCAGGGATAGTTAAATATTGATCATTGTATAAATGTATCTTCAATCATTTACTTGTTACAAGCATAGTTAAATATTGGTCGTTTATATCTGAGTCAATATCCACTTATTTTGTTCAGAGATAGGTAAATATTTGTTGTTTCTATTTGAATCTGCAAGCATTTACTTAATTCTGAAATATGTAAATATTGAATGCTTACATTTTAATTTGTAATCAATAAGTAAATATTGTTCGTTTATATTTGAATCAGTACACATGTGTTTCATAGATACTTCCGGTTAACATTAGACTTCCGCATGTGATCTGGTCTGCGTATTCTAGATGCAATTCAGAGCAATTCAGTTATTCATAAAAATACATAAACTGTATATCTATGTTTGTGTGCTTGTCTGCGTGTGTATGTGTGCGTGTGTTTGTAGAGGCGTGCGTGTAAGTTTGTGACCACAAAAATTTTCAGACAATGATTGCGAATATTTCCTTTTCCATTCTCATCTCTTCACATCGCAAACTACCGGCGGATGCTGCTGTATTTTGTGGAATCAGAATTTGTCTTAGCGGCTAGGCCACAACCAGTTATGTCAGAAATGAATACGAGAAACTAGAGCCTCAGATTCATTGCGACAAAAAGTTCTACATTTACACTCGACTAACTGGCCACCTGTATGTGCTGACAGGCAACGCCAACCATTCTTCCAACGTTCATCTTTCTTTTCTGAAGTTAATGAAACCATTATGTTCATGAAACATGTCATCGTACCAATGAAACAGAGTTTTCAAACAATTTAATTACGGCAATCGGGAATAACCGGCATGAAAGGACAATAGCACGCAAATATGTCCATTGGCGCAATATGGACATTTAGAGAAACTTGGGTAAAATTGCTCAAAATGCCAACAGATATTACCCCATCCTTGAAAAGCCACATTGATTCGCAAGAGGATGTATCCTCGATTACTACAATCTGAATCTTTCAAGGATAAGGTTAACCTTAATCTTCCACTCCTTTTCGCAGAAATTGCTTTCTAGAGTAAGCCTCTAACTCGAGTGGCTCCCGGACCTTGTAAAGGTTGAACCTTACTGTAAAAAAAAGATCTCAGGCCAGAATTTCCTAATAATGAAGAATTCCTTTCATATATTCAGACAGTTTTCCCAAAGTGACAAATTACCAATAATTCTTGAAGAAGGCTCTACTTTTGTGTTGTGGAGTTATTTCGCAGTGTAGCCTAGTATTTGCACTAAATCGGTCCTAAATAGCTAGACGTAAAAAACGTTAGGAACTTGATATAATTGATATTACGCAGAGTAATCTTGTTGTGGTCGCTGACTACTTTCGTATTCGACTAACTGTCGACTACTGTCGTCCGACATCGACTGACCCTCGTTTCTCTTACTACCCCTACTTATATTAGGTGGGAGAATCTATTAACTATAGAATAGATGTGTTTCACCATAACACCCCCTCCTAAAACTTTACTCCGAGGGAGTAAAACAGTTTTCTTTATTTTTTACAGAAAATATGAAGAAAAACAAAAAAAACTTCATTTTTTTTAGCAACATTGTAGCGTATCCCCTACGTTTTGGATCCACTTCTAAATGATCAGTTGCCTTTCTTTTTCTCCTGAATGGGCGTACCTCAGCTAAAATCGTTGCAGGCGTTGTTAAATCAAACGTATCGAAAATCACCTCCATCGGCGTTTCTTCCGCAGGACAGCTGTCAATCACGTCTGAAGAGCGTCGTCTGATCTGGTTAATGTGCCGTCTGCACGTGATTTTTTCGCCTTTCACCGCGTACATCATATTGCGAATCCGCTTTTTTATTTTTCCAATCTCCCAGAATGATTTATTCTGTTTATAGACCTTAAAGTATACTTTTTCACTAGGATTGTATTTTTTTTTTACATGAATAAATTTTTCTCTACCTGGCTTTGACTTTTTTGGTAATAATTTGTCGAAGACAGATCTTACCCGACGTGCGAACATCACCTCGGCTGGCGATTGTGAGGCTGGTGTTCCGTTATTTGGGGTAATTCTGTAGACCTGTAGAAACTTCTGTAGGGCTTCATCTGCAGGTATTTCCCTAGCTTTCTTTAGAGCTCTTTTTAGGGTGTTCACAAATTTTTCAGCTAACCCGTTTGATCTTGGGTGATATGAAGCTGTGGTAACATGTTCGAAATTGTATTGCTTGTAGAAATCTTTAAATTGTTTCGACGTAAATTGACTTTCGTTATCCGCCACAATTGTGTCTACTACACCAAACCTTGCGAACAATTCCAGCAGGAAGTTTTTAGTACTTTGCGTCGTCGGATTTCTTATCCTTTGTATCTCAGGCCATTTCGAAAAACTATCCCCTACTATGATGTAATGGTATCCATTTTTTTTTTATCTTTCTTAACGCTAACATATCATGTGCAGTCTTCTGCCAATTTCTGTATCGTAATACTTGGATCGCTTTCCAATTTTGCCAGTACTAATTTTCTGAACTCTGTGTCACTTTCCGATACCAGCCCCTGAGCAAACACCAAGCACTTAAAATTGTCTGCGCTTAACTCTGCCACCTTGAATTTTTCACAATGCTTATTCACATTAGCTGCATACGTTATATAGTCTTGTTCGTCATCTTTCATCAGATTCAAACATTTCCACCTCTTGTGAAACAGTGATGTCTTTTTACTAAATAATTCACTTAATATATTTACCGCCTCGGTAAATGTCAACACGCTAGTTTGTTTTTGTTTTTTTTGGTAAAATGTAGTTTACCAATTTGTTATGCTCAGCAGTTCCTAATTTGCTTAAATGAAGCCTAACCTTCTTTCCTTCAGACCACGAGTGGCTGTTCTCGTTATATACGTCCGTATATTTTTTATAATACTCCTCAAAAGTTATCTCTTCATCTGTACTGTACGTGAATATTTCAATTGAATTCCATATTGTATTCTCTGAGAAAGAATCATTTTGTAGATTTTTCTCTTTCCTCTTCTCAGTTATTTTCAGAATTTTGTTTTGAAAATCCCTATACATCTGTTCCATTTTTTGTTGGAATTGCATTTGTCTATTAAAAGTTTCCTCCTGTAGCTGCATCTGGAATGTTTTTTTGTTGCTCTAATATTGTCATTTGTTGTTCCGACTGGAACTTAAAGAATTCCCGGAATATATTTTTGTATTCCTTCATCTTCAGCAAACTGTATTATCGGGAAAAAAAATTCTTTTCTCAGTTGAGAATACGACATATTTTTTCGTCACTAAGTTGACGTCTTGGCTTGCGAAAAACTTTGACAAGTTTTTTTATTTTTATTTTATTTTTTTTTAAGTGTGAATCCGAGACTTTGTCGCCAAAGTTATTGTGGCGAGCGAATTTTTTTGAAGTGCGAATCCTCGTGGCCAAGATTTTTGTGGCGAGCGAATTTTTTCGAAGTGCGAATCCTCGTGGCCAAGGTTTTTGTGGCGAGCGAATTTTTTCGAAGTGCGAATCCTCGTGGCCAAGTTTGTCGTGGCGAGCGAATTTTTTTTTCTTCCTCCCAATGAGTGCGAATTTTCGTCGCCAAATTTGTTGTGGAGTTATTTCGCAGTGGAGGCTTGTATTTGAACCAAATTGGTCCTAAATAGTTCGACGTACAAAACGGTAGGAACTTGATATAATTGGTATTACGCAGAGTAATCTTGTTGTGGTCGCTGTCGTCATCGACTGGCCCTCGTTTCTCTTACTACTCCTACGTATATTAGGTGGGAGAGTCTATCATCTATAGAATAGGTGTGTTTCACCATAACATTTTGTTACCGGCATTTTCAAGGGAGATATAATTGATCCCTTTCATACACAGACTACAATGGTTAAAGCACGTGTAAGATTTAAACATACGCACACACACATGGAGTTACACACACATACATTCTTTATTAAAACAGAGCGACACAATTTGTTTGCTTAATTTTCATAACATTTTTTCTAGTTTTACAGTTTGGGTATATGTTGCTGCATATGCGGATCAAATTTATGATGACACGGTCCAAACTTCATGATCTTTTGTTTCAGTTCATTCAACTATCGTTTTGATCATTTACGGTTGATCCATTCTCAGAAACGTTAATGTTAGCAGTATCATAGAGAAATGAGTTTTATTAGCTTCGACCTTACATTAACATTTTAAAACCTAGTCCCACACTTTCAGATTTTATATCGCTTTTATTTCTATCGTTATTGCTGTTAGCGCCAACATTTTATGCATAGTAATTTTGTAGGGAAATAAAATATAATGTATGAACCTGGACGTAAATTTACAGTACATGATACCCGAACTGATGCACTTTTATTTGAAAAAAATAAAATAAAATAAAATAAACTCATGTATTGATCACATGTTCATTTTATTATTTCTGTTTATTGTACGTTAATTTCATTTTTGCAGAATAAATGAATTATTTATTTATTGATTCGTTTACTATGGCTTATCAATACTTTTGCAGGTTATTTAAAGCCATAAAATAGTTTTCAGATTGTAAGAATATATATTTTAGATAATAATAATTTAGTGATACAAGCCTTACTAATTAACCCATAGCGGGAGAGAAGATATATATTCATACCATTCCCAATAGAATTTACGCGTAAGTGAATATAACAAGCCCAACTGTAATTGTAACTCGACTTTCCGATTAACAATTTCGAGCTAATAGCCATTCAGCGCCTGGTATTCTCGAGCGGATACCCATCTAGGTATTGACCCGGTTCTATGTTGATTAACTTCGGTGATCATATGGGAACCTATGTTTCAACATTGTATGGTCGTAAGTCCCCGGAATGAATGAAAAAAAAGCTTAAATTTATTGGATACATAATGAGGAAAGAGAGCTTAGTGAATTTAAAACTCACAGGATAAACTGAATTTTAAAAAAAAGCATATAGAAACAGAGAGTAATCTATTTAATGAGTTTTTTTTTTTTTGATGAGAGAAGCAAGACGAAGCGGAAGGAGTAAAATCTACTTAAAAACAAGATGGATGGAGATTGCTATAACTGAGCCATTTTAGTTTGATATCTCTTCCCCGACGAGAATATTTCATTAATAGAGTTTGAAAAAAATTATTTCATAATCCCAAAGGACAATTACCAAAATATTAAAAAAAAACCTCAGTTGAACATTTCCAGCAGTAACAACAAAACGATGGTCAGCACTTGTAACTAGAAGACAGACAAATGATGTAATGAATCAGTTGCCTTTCCACACAAACATAAACAAAATATTTGAAAAGACATTCCCATCAATATTAGAAAGAGAAATGGGTGGAATTAAGACGTTCAATTTCCCGCAGAAATGAAAAATAAAATAAAAAATATTTTATAAATTTCAACCAAGAGAAACGCTAATCGGTTAGTGAATGCCGATTTTTTCCAGTATAGAAACTAATAATTAAACCATTACTGTTACCATAACCTTAAGTAATTAATCCATTACTATTACCATTACAATAACTAATTAATTAATTGCTATTCCAATTATCGTAACCAATTAAACAATTACTATTACCATTACGATAAATAATTCATCCATTACAAATGCCATAATAACTTAAACCATTATTATTAACTTAAAATAAATTAAATAATTAAACAATTTAATGTTAACTATTACAATTACCTTAACTAATTACACTATTATTATTGCCATTACCTTAGCTAATTAAATGATTACCATTATCTTAACTAATTAAACAATTAATCATACCGTCATATTAACTAATTAAACCATTACTATTACCATTGCCTTAACTAATTAACTATTACAATTACGTTAACTAATTAAACAATTATTCTTACTATTACCTAAACTAAATAAACTATTAATCTTACTATAGCAAATTACACCTTTATTATTATTATTATTATTATTATTATTATTATTATTATTATTATTACTTTAACTAATTAAACTATTACTATTGTCATTATCTTAACTAATTAAACCATTACAATTACCATTACCTTAACTAATGAAACCATGAACAGTTAGAAGATGGAGAAAAGTAAATATAGATTTTTTTAAGAAAGTGGTCCGAAAACAGAGAGTATTACAATCGGCATTCATGACCATCGTGGATTTCGAAAAGTCTTTTGTTCTGCAATGGTTGATTCTTTATAAGGGTTCGACTCTGGGGGCATTTTTAATATCAGAATTCTTTCACTGTCTGAGATTCAGGGTATATAGGTTTCGAATTTCGAATTCATAATTGTCCATCCGCTGCACCAGAGAGGCCAGTTTGCCCTTTACTATTTACTCTATAGGCTGAGAAGTGATGAAATCATGCCTTTACCAAGGGTGCTAATTCGAATGTAACAGGAGCGAAATCAGTTGTCAGTTGATATCTTGTAAAAGTAGATAACTGAAGTATGTTACAGAAAATTTATTTTGACAATGATTGTCTTAACAAAAAAAGCCAGCAAAGTACGGTGTACATCACTAGAAACAGGTCAGCCGTGCCTGACAAAGATCAGCTGAGTGGAGCGGATTATGATCCCTAGGTTCTTGATAAATGCATTTTTAGACGAAATTTGAAAGGAAAAAGAGAGCTGGTACCCTATATGACACTGGTCCCTCGCAGCCTAAACCAGAGAGGACCGCCCGCCTGCCATGTGAAAGAAATGCACACGCCCGTCACCTCGCTTCATTCTTCCAGGCTCGTCTAGATCCGGCCCTTGCAAGAAGGTTGCAACTGAATAAAATTTGCCTAACTGCTACAAACTCAGACTAAATAATTATTTTCCTTGTATTAAGCAACAAACGTTCGACTAGAAAAAGCTGCCACTGTCAACGAACATGGTATCAGGTCCGAGCTGCAACGCTACATAATGAAATCGACAGGAACTTGATACACTGATTTCGCGTAATGAGCCGCTAAATATTACAACCACCTGGCCATGCCAATAAATAAGAACTGCATTTATTCATGTTAAATTTAGATTGACAATCAATTCAAAACATTGGTAATCCTGAGTCTCAATAGTTCCTCTCTTTCTTAGTAAATTTTGTCTCCTTCGTATCTCTCCTAAACACTATCCTGCCATCCATTTCCACACGCTTGTCAGGGAACTTAGGCGCTGTTTTTTCTGTCCCTCTTCAATATGTACTGGGAAATGTGATATTTCCAAGCCTTCTTTCTTCATTAAGTGCCATAGGAATTTCAACTGATTTCTGATGTGAAATATAATATTTATATTAAAAAAAAAACATTTTTATAAATAAAATATTTGATGGAAGACATTAAATATAAACTGATATTTGAATCCATTTAAATTTACCAACCTTGATGACAGTTTCACTTATAGGAATGCTACTCTCGTAAATCTCTAGACATTCCCATCAACAATGAAGATTCAGTTAATGAAGGGAAACAATTTACGTCCCATTTTCTTCTTTGTAAGTGAATATTTTGTTTATTATTTACAATTCATCTTCATATAATTTACCGAAGCAATAGTAATCAAAGGTGATCTAAGTGGTATTATACATCAAATCGACCACACACACACACACATATATATATATATATATATATATATATATATATATATATATATATATATATATATATATATAGATAGATAGATAGATAATAATATTATTTGGTAATCCGTGTGGATCAAAAGAGGATATATATCCGGAGTGAGCTCAATGTAAGTACAGAGAAAATGTTAATTATGAAAGCGGAGACTTTAGAAACCCATGGTAATATTTTATTTCGCAAAGCCGATACTTCGGTTTCATCTCATCAGACCAAACAGTTTCAACAATAAATGTATTTAAATTTTTACCAGGCAAGAAACGAAATATTTAGATATAAATTATGCTTCAAAATATAGATTAAAAATGAGGGAAGTGAAAAAAAAGAAAGAGGAAGCGTAAGAAAATGAGAGATATGCCTGTCTAGAGATATTTATAGAAAAGGAAACCGTAGCGGATGGGCGTAGACAGGTTGATCTATTTCCACCGGATGTGAGAAGCGAAGTAGAAAGAGTATCTTCAAAGGGGAAGAGAGGAAAAAGACGAAGGAAAGAGATCAAAGGAAAAAGAAAGGAAAGAGGAATCAAACAATTGAAAGAAAAGGAAAACTTGACAGATGAATCGGAACTGGTAAACGTCGGTCTTTAAAATTGAATATATTCGAATATTTTCTGTTCAATCATGTAGTAATTTAGGACATCATTACCCGTGTAATTAAAAAGAAATAAGTAAAAAAAAAAAAGAAAAATGAGAAAATAAAATAAAACTAAAATAAAATAAGTGATTAAGAAAATAAAATAAAACTATCAACAACTCCTCCTAAGCAAAATCACTAGTTCTTATAAAAAAGACAATAATAATAACAGTATTTTCTCAATCAATAGAGGCACTGTTAAATTTGCCAATAAATTTGATGTTGCAGATAGAATGGAAACAACTCATATGAAAAATGCTTATTTACTATTTAAAGAGCATAAATCAAATTTTGACAATAGCCTATTATCCGTACAATATCACTAATAATAATAAAAAAACCTTAGGTTTATTCAATTTGACATCATTGACTTCTAACTCTCCATTTCGGAAGACCTATTACTAAAATGTTTAAATTTTGCTAAGAATTATATTAACATTACTGATGATGAACTTGAAGTTATTGTAGCATCTAGACAATCTCTACTAATGTATAATGATTATTCTTAGGTTAAACGTAATAATGGTAACTTCACTGTTCCTATGGGAATATATATATATATATATATATATATATATATATATATATATATATATATATATATATTAATAGAAATCTTATAAGTATGAGAAACTATACTCGCTCGGAAAACCTTCTGTGTCTGGATTTGCAAATAAACAAGCCAATACCAAAGGGAAAAAGGTATAAAAAAAGAAAGAACCAAGAACATGTACGTTAACCGAAAATAATCGTCCATCATACAAGTCCAAAGCCCAAAGAAAAAAAACCGATGCGAGTAAGCAAAACAAATAAATAAAGTGCTCAATACAGTGAGTAAGAGCAGAACTAGCCTTCCCTGATGATCCGCTTAGGTGAAACCTTGGTAGATTTGTCTGGCTCTCCAGGTTTAACTATATATATATATATATATATATATATATATATATATATATATATGTGTGTGTGTGTGTGTGTGTGTGTGTGTGGAGGGGGTGTTAGACCCTCTCAGTAGGATTATTGACCCCTAACCAGAGCTGATGGACTTATTGCTATTCCTAATAGTAATAGTCCTAATTTATTCTAAAATACAAACAATATCCTAAAAGCTTTCCAATTTCTGGGATTCAAAATTGATATATCTTCTACCTTCAGTTTTTCTAATGATACTTTCAAAACTTTTCATAAAGAGAATCAAACCCCCATCTGTGTCATCTAATCACTCTAAATCAATAATAAACCAGATTCATGACAATGTTAATACTAGGATCAAGAGATTATCATTAAACAGCAAAATCTTTAAAGATAATAAATTCACTTGTTATATATATTTTAAAGCAGAATTTATGTTTAAATAATTCGTTTTCTGCCTGGTAAAATTTTAAATCCATTTATTGTTGAAACTGGTTTGATGAAACGAAACCGAAGTATCGGTTTTGCGAAATAAAATATTACCATGGGTTTCAAAAATCTCCGATTTCATAATTAACATTTGCTCATAATAATATTATCATATATATATATATATATATATATATATATATATATATATATATATATATATATATATATATGCGGTCGATTTGAGGTCTACTAGAAATAATACCATTTAGACCACTTTTGATTACTATTCATTCGGTAAGTTCTATGAAGATGAATTGTAAATAATAAATAGAAGATACAATGACGAAAAAGAAAATGGGTCGTAAATTGTTTCGCTCCATTGACTGAATCCCGATTGTTGATGGGAATGTCTAGAGTTTTCCTAGATTAGCATTCCTCTAAGTGAAACTGTCATCAAGGCTGATAAATATAAATGGATTCAAATATCAATTTGTATTTAATGTCATCCATCAAATATTTTATTTATGAAATAGTTTTAATTATTTTTAATGGAAACACTTATATTTCACAGAAATCAGTTTAAATTTCTATCACACCTAATGAGAAAAGAGGGCTTGGAAAATTTGATACTCACAGTATATATTGAAGAGAAAAGGGACAGAAAAAACAGCGCCTAAGTTCCCTGACGAGCGTGTGGAAATGGATTTCAGAATAGTGTTTAGGAGAGATACCAAAAAAGACAAAAGTTACGACACACTGATAATACCAAGCAACTGTAATGATAGAATCCCGGAAAAAACAATAAAACAAATACTAGAAACCATCAACACATTAGGATTCACAACAGACATAAAATCAAATCTAAAAGTAGTAATTTTCTTAGATATAACATTCAATCATATCTATAGCAATAAAGGAATATTAAGATATTCAGCGAATCAGTACTAACAAATAGAGGCTATTCAAGAAACTTTAATATATAAACGAAAACAAACCAAACAAAAACAACAGAAAAATACATAATCTGCTTTAACCACCCTACAAAAATACCATAAAAACAAAAATAGGAAAAAATATTCTTCAATATAATTGCAAAACACTTCTTCAAAGACAACAAACTATCAAAAATCCTCGACAAAAACACAGTCAAAATTAGTTACAGCTGAATGAACAACATGGAGAAAGTAATAACCAAACGCAAAAGAATACTCAACAAAGTCAATGACAACAGCAACAACACAAACCCCCCTAAAATCAATAAATGCAACTGTCGAAACAAAAGCAACTGTCCACTTAAGAAGATAAATCCATTGTAACAAACAACATTAACAAAGACTAAAAATATTACGTAGGCACCACAGAAACAACCTTCAAAGACAGATTTAACAATCAAAATATATCATTTAAAGCCAAAAGATACGAAAGCAACACAATCAAAATAGATATATGGATCAAAAAGAAAATCACTATAGACTTGATATGAACCGGTTCTGCTTGCCCACAAACAAATCTCCCCGGGTGCTGTTGTAGTCATGATCATTAAGAAGCTACTGTCTGCCACTTCACACTCTATGGTGGGCGATATATGTTCCATTGAGTATTCCCGTTACAGACATGACAGCGAATATTGACTGCTGTCAAATATTTCCACAGTTATAGAGATGCATTGAGATATTGATTGGAACCCACTACGATGCCCACTCCGAAATCTGTTAATTCACATTGCCTTTCTTGCTTATCAGAGCCGGTATTCAAACTAGTCCGCTATAAATTAGATCACAGTCCACAAAGCTCCGTGTATTTCCATGACAACAAGGCAATCTTTCATGATAGTTATTTCCTACTTTGTCATTATTTTTTATACGTATGTGTAGTCCGGATTTTCTTCCTTTCGGATTCTTGCCATGAATCCATTTTTCCACGGGCGTAATGATCTTGCGCAATAGTCTCATGTAATAAAACAAGAAAAAATGTATAATTGATGATGATCTCATAAGAAAAACATTTTAACAGGTTCGCAATTTTTCCCGAGGCTTGCAAAGCAGCGCATTATAATAGATGATATGACAAACGATAGTGCTGATTAAAACCACTTCCAGGATTACGGTAATACTTTGTAGAAAAAAAAACGGTGCTGAATCATGTATCAAACTAATATGTATGTCTTCCTGAGAGAGAGAGAGACAGAGACAGAGACAGAGAGAGACAGAGAGAGATGTTGGTGTCCGGGTGAATGTGTAATGCAGTAAAAGAATGAGCAAACTGATATCGCATGTTATTGCAAAGAAAGGTAAATTCTTCTCAGATTTCACGTTCGTGTAACTTCCTGTCATTGTTGACATTATAACGTAGGGGAAGCTGCAGTCCGTTAATAAATTTTACTACTTGCCAAAAACATTAACATATAAATACAATATATCATGACAAGCGATTTGAGATAAGAATAACAACAAGTGTCTCGTAACAGATAGGTACATTAAGATTAGAGATAATTATGGCATAGTTCATGGTTTTGGATTATGTTACAAGACAGTAAATCGGAATCTAATACTTCATATTGGTGTGTCGAATGTTGTAGTAGTATTAAAAATATTAAACTTTACTAGTAAAGAAATATTTCGGTGGTTAGTCCTGGGTATGACGAGAAAATACATCAGGCAGAAGGAGAGATGGTTGAGAGATTGGAAGTGATAGTAGTGTCGTTTCAGTAGTAACTAGAGTTTGTACTCCCGCGTCCAAACAGATTTAAATTCCGAATTCTCCTCATCTTCAACTATCTGTCAACGAAGATAAGAGAAACTAATATCCCTTACTATTTACCCCGCATGACGATAAACTATATCCGGCAGATCGGGAGACCAGAGGTTTTGAAGAGAGTAAAACCAAAAATTAATTGCTGTTGTTCCAACTTCCACCCTGGTCCAGGGTGAGGGCACCTGTTCGAACCCCAGCTATGAGAAACAAAAACAAAACACTATGAAATTATAAAAATACATCTTTATAGCTAAAATACCAGCAGTGCATGTTTAAAAAATACCAATAATACTAATTTATAGTAAAATTACCAACAAAACATTTTTAATAGATGGTCATCAATACATTTCACAGTGGAATCCCCAGTAATGCATTTTATAGGAAAATGACCAAAAATACATTTTGTAGTAGAATTAACATCAATATATTTTACAGTAAGATAACCAATAACACATTTTATCTGCAGTTGAAGGCATACATTTGCGTGCAAAAATCCAGTTGAATACATAGAATGGTGTTCAAAATATTTAGATGTCTGCATTAAATAAGCCATAGAGGTGTTGATATGCTGCTAAACAATCAACCAACCAATCAAACAACCAACATGAAAGGACACTTTCGTGATATGAAACCATATAATATCCTACAATTTCTTTAAAAAAATTAAACTGTATTTTAAAAGATAACCTCAGCAAAACAACAACATAAAAACACATATAACTGCCTCTAGTAATTATGTCCACACAAACATATATATGAACAAAAGCTGAGTATCATCTACAATGTATTCTATTGTGAAAGCAGAATAACATAACTAATTTTTATTACTTCAAAGCTAACTAGAAAATTAAATTTCGGCATTAAATGACTCATAAAGATTTGATATGTCGTTAAATAAACGAATGAAATCAACCAAATAATTTCTGTGGTCTTTATAAAGATGTTTTTTTTATAAATAATAGATATAAATTTGTTTTGTCCAGGGGTGTTTTCCAGAGTATTTTCGAAACCGGACAGCTTGTTGGGCAGCCAAATTGAGATATATTGAATACATGTAGATTGGGAAAAATTACCAATCGCCGACAGAATATTGAGTCCCAAGACGTAACGCGAGAAATTAAGAAAAGGTTTTCTTCCAAGTGGAACCAAAAGAGTATTATTGTGGAACAAAATGCTGATTGAATCAACTGAAGACAACAATGTAATACAACACGCAATAATATACGCGATCATTTTTTTTTAAATATACTTTTATTTTTGATATATTCATATTTCATATCCTCATTCTTCCAATCTTTGTACACATTATTTTAACTCATTAATGAAGAACTGATGAGCGAAGAACAATAAAACCGGTGAGCTGTTTCTAATATAGCGTAGTTGCGGACAGGAATGAATATAAATACTGACCCCAAGTGATCGCCAAATGTGTCTTCAATGTGGACATTAAGGTTGGAACAGGACCAAGTATCAATGAAAGAAGAAACATTAACATGATTAAGGTGAATTCAGAGTGCTTGCGATCTTTATCCTTGCCATACAGTATGGCGGCATTATGCTTTCATTATTTCGAACTATTGCCAACATCTTTGTTATACATATTCTAATCCAAATACTTTGATTAACAACTCACTAGCCATCATCAGGTGCTCATTGCTGAATCTTCAACTATTTTGTCCCGGTGATGACAATTATTGTTCGTTCCTGCTGAATTAGCGTTTCAATACCTCGTACAAGAATTGAATTCATAACCACCAGTAGACATTATTAACATTTTCTTAGTATAACATTTTAGGAGTTTATATACTTTTATTTTTTTTTTATTAATAATTTTTTAATAGTTATTGGTGTTTTTATTTAATATTTATTATATTATTTTTTTTACTATTAGTCAATTAATTACATTAATATGTTCATATTTAATTATTTTTATATAGTTTTATCTAATAAAATTTATTTTAAAAGCACCTCTTCATTCACTTTCTCTTTCATTTTTAAGTTAGATTTTTACTTTGATTTAATCCTCCTCTTATTGGTTCATTATATTATATATTAGATGATAAATATTAACGGTTTTTTCCTTGTAAATAGGAATTATTTAATGTAGTTTTAATTTAAAATATGTTGATTTAAATTGCAATGTTATTGAGATAATTCATTCTTAGATAAATATAATCATTTCAATATATTAATTTTTATATTTTTCTTATTTATTTTCTGATATACTGTTTATTTTAATATATCTTTAATCCTGATTTATCTCTCTTTTATATAAATGGGCTTATCTTTTGATTTAAATAAATATTATTTTTGTTAATAGATTTAAGAAGGTTTGCTTTATGTTCGAACTACCTTCTGATTGCTACTGTGCATAAAATAAATAAGTTATTTCTTCACTCTTTTTCTTCGACTATTTTTCTCTTACTATCTCCTTTGATTTACACTCGTTCCTTGTTTTTTATTTGCTCCCTTATTCTTTTTGTCATTTATTTTCCCTTCTTTCTTTCCGTTCTCTGTCTGGACATTTTTATTTCAATAACTTATCATCCACTGACTGGTTTGAAAAATCCTTTTAAATTTTATTTCAATTTACAAGATATAAATGATCATTAACCTAATGTAATCTTAATTCCTATTGTATGATATATATATGTATATATATATATATATATATATATATATATATATATATATATATATATATATATTGGTTGGATTGATGTGAGTTTGTGACCCTGGGTTTCACGCCTTTGTGATCATCAGACAAACTGATTAATTTTTTTTTAAAAATTGGGTTTATGTAGATTGCGTGCATTGGTGTTATTATGGAAGTGGGGGAATCGTCGTGGTGATGTCATCGTGCTAACGCAAACATAGATGCATGTCCGTACACCCGATGAGGTACGCAGATACACATACACACTTGCTCGTCCGCCGGGACTCATCTACTCATATCAACCCCCTTACTCATTACTATCACCTCACATCCACTATTATCATATAAATCCGTCATAATTAATAACGTAAACTACCCCCTCCCCAGCATATTTAATACCACCATAAAAATAACCAATAAGGATTACAAACTGAAATTTCTACCAGTCACATATACGCAGTCATAAAAAACAAGCAAATAACCAACTTTAAAATAATAACAAAGGAAAAAAAATTAAATTAAAAATAAAAATTATAGCAATTTTCAACTATCATAATTTTACACAGAATACCTATTATCAGGATTTATACCAAAATAAATTAATATATATAACAAAATAAAATAAAACACCAACAATCACTTTTTAGTTCAAGCTACCACCACAATAATTACATTTATTGTTTTTATCATTTTCCTACCACCATTACTAATCACTTCTACCAATTTACAATAACTATTAGCTAATTATATTATCATTGTCTCCAATCCCTTACAATATTACTATCACATCACATCTACTATTATCATATAAACCCGCTATAATTATTAACGTAAACTACCCCCTCTCCCAGCATATTAAATACCACCATAAAAATAACCAATAAGGATTACAAACCGAAATCTCTACGAGTTACATATACACAGTCATCAAAAACAAGCAAATAACCAGCTTTAAAATAATAACAAATAAACTTTTTTTTTTAAATTAAAATTAAAAATATTAGTAATTTTTACCTATCATAATTTTACACAGATCCCACCACACGCATATACATACATGCGAGGAAATATTATACAGCGAAAAAATAGAAAAAATGCTCTGATTGCTGACATGCATACATTCACGAGACATTCACGAGAAATTTTCGCTACACTTCCAATTTTTGAATTTCAACATACAAATGCGTATGTATAGACACAACAACACCCATATACATATATATGTCAAATCCCAAACTGTCCACATATGTTTATATATATATGAGTCCCGGCGTACGAGCAAGTGTGTATGCGGGTCTGCGTACCACATCGGGTGTACGGACATGCATCTATGTTTGCGTTAGCACGACGACAATCACCACGACGATTCCCCCCACTGCCATGATAAGACTAATACACGCAATCTACATAACCCCAAAACTAAAAAAAAATAGTAAGTTTGTCTGACGATCGCAAAAGCGTGAAACCCAGGGTCACAAACACACATCAATCCAACCAAATATGTTAGTTCTATCTCTGATATTGAGCGTTTTTAATCAGTACCGCGCATATAATATATAATAATTATATATGCATATATATATATATATATATATATATATATATATATATATATATTCATATTTATATACACACTCTTTTCACACACACACACATATATATATATACATATGAAAAGATTTTTAATACAATATATTGTTCAAACAGTAATATCATGTTATTAATTATTAAAAGTCTTTATCAAATTTTACTAATTCTTTAAGCTGTAACTAATATTCTCTTTAATGAATTTAGTCTATAAAATATGTATTCACATTTTATAATAGTGAATCATTATTATTGCTCCTCGCAGAACAATTTAAACGTTTATTTTTGTGTAAATAAATTATTTGTTTATTGAAAAGATATTAAACGTTTAGATTTATTGAATATAGGAGGTTGAAACTTAATTTTTTTTGTCAACTTTAAAGTTGTTTATTCTTTATGTCTAAATCATTCATGAATATATCAAAGTTTGTAAAGCAAAAAAAAAAAAAACGGAAAAACATCACAATATGTAAAAATGAATTTGATGTGTAATAGAGTGATGAAAAGCAAAACCCTTCGTAGTGTTAACGATGGCGTTTATTGCCTTTTATACTCGAGGTCTTCATAACTATCTATCTCTCCCTCTCTCTCTCTCTCTCTATATATATATATATATATATATATATATATATATATATATATATATATATATAATTAAATGTACTAAGTCCGACATATATTTTTCTGTTAATACAGTATTTATATAGATAGAAATATCTAAGTAAATGTTAATAATGCAGCATGCTAAAATTATGTCCTTTCCGACAGGATTCGAACATGCGAACTTCTTGGCAGGAGAAACCGTCGTTAGATCCGATGTGCTTTAAATATGTGTATCCACTAAAAAACACATTAATAATATCTATCGGATTAATAAATAAAAATCAATCACTTCTTTATATATATATATATATATATATATATATATATATATATATATATATATATATATATATATATATATATATATATATATATATATATTATATGAAGTTATGAAAAATTTCGGGAAATTTATAACGAGACTAGTTTCGCTTAATGGGAAAATTTCGTTCTGACCAACTGGTTCTTTGTAGCTCATTTGGTTAGAGCGTAGCTTCCTTTACACAGAGGAATGCAGGTTCGAATTTGATAGGATTTCTTTCGATACATGATGTGCAGAAATATGTTGCCATTTCTTTCTGCAGTAGACTTGTTGCCAACTAAGGTTAAAGAACCCAGTCTGCCCTGCTATTTAACCCATAGCAGGGGGAGAATAGATGGCTTCATACCTTTCCCAAGGGTATTTGTGAGTAAGTGAATCTAAGAAACTCGACTGGAATTTGAACACGGTTCTCCGATTTCTTTTTCTGAGCCGATAGCCAGTAGACCAGAACGCACATCTCGTATATTTTATACATTCTGAAACGAGAGACAAATACATGTATTAAGTGGTGCACTTATGTCCATACACAAACAATAATTTTATGTTGCGCTTAAAGTAGTTATTAGTTTATGTATTTTTCTTCCGTTGAATCAATTTCGACGACGTCAAACGAACCGTAAAACGGGTGAGATTACAATTTGCACACAAATCACGTTTTTAGAAAATATCAACGAAAAATCTAGGACAGAGAAAGATGTGTCTGGCGGCGGTTTGCTACTGATTTAAACTTTTTTATTTCTTAATCGGAGCTAAAATGTGGAAAATATCTCGCTAAATCAGACAACAATCAATTTCTAAACAACGATCGAAAACGTATTTTCAGACATATAAGTACAATTCTCTCGAAATTTTCAATTCGTTCATTGCCTTTTGCAAAATTTTACTCTTGACTTTTCTTTCATTTTTTTTTATTTCGTGTCTAATAAATTTCGAACTTGTTTTCTACGATTATTATTCATCTTTACGAACAACATATTTTCGAAAAAATTGGTCTCTTATTTTTGTTATCAATTGAATATTGATGTCGATTGAAACTAACAACATATTTACAATCTCTTCTAGTAGAAAGAATGAACATTAAAAATCAACTACTTAGTCTAAAGATTGGACTGGTGAAAATGTTTAATGTGCACTTGTGTGGGCCTTTTTTGTGTGTATGATAATATTCCTCAAGAATTGTGTGTATAATATGTAGGAAAAAGTACATTCCTGCGTGAAAAAAAGACGTGTGTGAACAACATGAAATATAAAAATATGTGCCTACATTATTGCTGAAAAATTATTCCGCAATCTGAGATGAGAATAAAATAAAAGAATCTCTCTTCAACAATCAAGCAAAATAAAAATGTATATTTAATAAAACAGAATTTATTCCCAAAGACGGTCCAAATGCATCCTCAGAAGCGGAATCAAACACTGATTACGTGGTTTGGGTTTAAGGGAAATGAGTTGGGATTTTTAGGATAACAGGAAAAATAAATTGAAGTAAGAAAATCAAAGACGTCAACAGCTGATATATGTACATATATATATATATATATATATATATATATATATATATATATATATATATGAATGTATATATATATATATATATATATATATATATATATATGAATGTATATATATATATATACATAAATGTAAATATATATATATATATATATATTTATATATATATATATACACGTTTCATTAAATAATATAGACAAGTGTTGTCTATTTATTTTATGTAAATTTCTTTCGTAACTTCTGATAAGTTTAATAGCATTATCGTTGTAAGAAGAAAGAAATTCACAGTAGTGATCCATATTTTTTTTAATACAATCTAAGCTTTCGGCTTACTTAAGCCATTATCAAAGATGTCAATTACAACATATTAAACAATATACGGACAATACAGTGATGATAGTCTGTCAATGTTTACATAGAAGATTTCTAAGCAACGATAAACACGCGCATATAAGACGCTAGAAGCGAAAATCGCACCGCATCTCATGACGTCACACATGACCACACGAGAGTGAATTGTAGAAGTATGAATCGAAAGCCGTTATTATAAACCAATGGCTTCTGTTACCAATTATAGACATTTAAGAATATTTGTAGAGATGCCATAATTGATTTTGTTTTTGTTTAGGTTGGATTTCAACTGTTTGATGTATAATGCTTCAAGGATTTTTAGTTTTTGTCTATTGTTTTCATGTCGAAGCATAATTGTGTTTTCGACAAGTATTTTACGGAATTGTGTATGCGGGCAGGCATGTTGTTTTAAATGCCTAAAATGTTAGAGTTTTCATTTAAATGTAGTGTCAAGCGTCGTGAAAGCGAGTTTGTGGTGTGACCAGCATAAATATTATTTAATTCGTTGGAGATACACTCTCCCAAAGGGCACTTGAATTTATAAACTATGTTGTTTTTTTTTGCAAATCGCTAACCGGGGGAGAAGAATTATTGCTAAGAATTAAGTTGGATATACTAGATTTAGTGTAGTATATGATTAATTTAATTTTTTTGCTAGGATCTGTAGTTGTTATATTAGAATATAGTAATTTTTTTAGTATATTTTCATCTTGTATTTAATTAGTATGCATTTGATTACGATATAGGAGAATAATATGTTTGAGATCAGTAGAAGCAGTATTATGTACAATTTTTCTTAGTATTGAGATTTCTAAGAAAGCATCTTATTTGTTCATCAACTATATAGTTTGGAAATCTATTATTAATAAGTGTCTGTTTTATATTCTTTAGTTCACTGTAAGAAATATGTTTTGTGGAGGAATTAGTTTCTGCACGATGTATTAGATACTTTATAATTGCTATTTTGTAGTAATATGGGCACTCGCTCTTGTAGTTAAGTGTACATGAATTTATGCTTGTAGGTTTTTTGTATGGCGAAATAGTAAATATATATATATATATGTATATATATATATATATATATATATATATATATATATATATATGTATGTATATATATATATATATGTATATATATATATGTATGTATATATATATATGTATGTATAAATATGTATATATATATGTATATATATATGTGTATATATATGTATATATATATATACGTATATATATATACACATATATATATACATACATATATATATATATATACATACATATATACATACATATATATACATACATATATATATATATATATACATACATACATATATATATATATACATATATATATATATATGCATACATACATATATATATACATACATATATATATACATACATATATATATATATACATACATATATATACATACATATATATATATACATTCATATATATATATACATACATCTATATATATATATACATACATATATATATATGTATACATACATACATACATACATATATATGTATATATACATGCATATATATATATATACATACATACATATATACATATATATATAAACATACATATATATATATACATAAATATATATATATATATATACATACATATATATATATACATACACACATATATATATATACATATATATATATATACATACATATATATATACATATATATATATACATACATATATATATATATATACATACATACATATATATATATATATATATATATATATATATATATATATACATTATGATCGTAGTAAAAATACCAAAGTGATGTAACAAATATCGATAATAATGGCTGCAACTATCGTATTAAAGAACAAACGAAAAAACATCTGACCACTGAACATTATATATATATATATATATATATATATATATATATATATATATATATATATATATATATATATATATATATATATAAAGTAAAAACAATTCGTCGGTAAGTAATCCAAGTAGATCCACAAAAGAGAGGCCAATATATTTTTTATTATAAAGCATATAAGGGAATTACAATTAATGAAATCAAAACAATTTACCTTTTTTGTACAGATGATCATTTCGTCCATGGAATGTAGTTTTTCCCTGGACTTGACAATGCAAATACTTTTACTAAAATGAATAAAATCTCGTGTTACTTCTCATGAAGTTTGAAACCATATAATATAAAGGATGGAAAGGAGGACAAAGGGGAAAGGAAAGAAAAAAAAGTAGAGGGAGTAAGAATTGGCTTATAATAGAGGAGGGATTTATATAGATATAGAGAGGTAGGAGACCTAAGCTCTTTGTAATGTAGTCGGCTCTCTATATCTATATAATTACCTCCTCTATTGTCGGCCAATGTTTACTCCCTCTCCTTGTATTTTTCCTTTTTTCCTTTCTTTGCCTTTGAAATTTCCTGTGACGAAACGTGAGATTTTACACATTTTAGTAAAATATTTGTATCGATAAATCCATGTAGAAAACGATCATCTGTATGAGGTAAATTGTTTGGGTCTCATTAATTGTAATATATATATATATATATATAGTCTCTTGTCGTCGGATTTGATAAGGTAATTTAATTTATTGCCCCCTTTATCTTCAAAACTCCTAACGCATTTTCTTTACACACAGTTTTGTCGTTCATTCCAACTTGATGACGCCGAAAATAACTAATATGAAATTGGTGAAATGCGTCGGCTAAAAGCTTTTCAAGCTTGTTCCTATTACACACACACATACGCAACAGCAACAACAACAAACTCCGGTTTACGTATGATTGCCGAAGTTAAGCAACGTAAAGTATACCTGGGTGACCGCTTGGGAATATCAGTGCTGGAAGCATCAACATGCGAGTGGTGTAATGGATAATGCCTCGGAATTGTTAATTGGAGAACGGTGTTCCAATTCCAGTTGAGTACATTATATTCACTTACGCACAAATATCATTTGAAAAGGTATGAATCCATCTCTTCTCCATTCTAATCTAAAAAGAATACCCGCTCGGCCCGGTGACTAGGATCAAAGTGTAGTATCTGCGCTTTGTGAGCTGCCGGATCGGGTGTCTGTCGAACTCTCTGCTTGCAGAGAGGAACCCGGACGAAGCTCCGCTGAAGGGTAGGGTTTCGTTAGGGTAGGTTAACGGAACTGGCCCGCCTCGGCGGGTTGGGATGGTTATTTATTTTAGGCTGGGCCTACGGGCTCAGAGATACCCACATTAAAAAGCCCTTGTGCCATATTCGATCCACGTGGGTGGATTGATAAATACCATCTCTTCTCCATTCCCAAGTATTAAAACTTGTATTCCTGAAACCATTATTATCTACCGGCAAAATATAAATACAATTGCGTATATAATATTTAGATTTCGGCATTAAATAACCCACAGAGGTTGCTGCTAAATATCTAATACGCACAAGTTGTTTACAAAAGTTTGCATGCTTTAAACTCAGAAACAACCCTACAAATTTTTGTACATCATAAACTAAGTCGCTTCAAAGCCAGTGTATGAAGCTTTCTTTACCTGATTTGCATCGAGCCTCTTTTATCAACAGCAAATCTTCAGTCCGTTAATCGCAGAGAGAGTACTTGCACAATCTGTTTTATGCTGCACAAGCTGCACATCAGCATCGTTTTTCGATCAATTCATCTATGGATGAAGAAGACCCTAAGCATTCACACTCTGGGATTAACTTAAGGCTGAATTTATCCACTGTCATTTTGTTCTGAAGTAACTTTTGTCTTGTAATGGTGTTCAGTGGCTTCCAGAACCCACTCTTTTTTTTTATCACCGCAGTGGGTCGAGATGGCAAATATAATTGCATTCACTCTTCATTGCTTCATTACGCTGACCACCACACGGAAATATTCACATTGATAGGTGCCCGTATAAGCCACGCATATCTGCTAGCGAAAGTGGTATTTTCTAATGCAAAACTTACAATCGTTAACGACCCTATATATTTACAATATATGGGATCTTATTATGGAAAGCTATCATTTTATGGCGGTTAGCATAATGTCTGTGTAGAGCTTTTACTTCGATCTCCAAACTAGCAGAACGTAATAATATGAAGCCGCAGGATATAGAATATAACACATCTAAAATAGAAGAAATAAACGGAAATTAGTTTGAACGTTGAGATTCTGCATGATACGATCTTAAAGGGAAACCAGTAAAATGAAGCCACTAAAGCCCAGTGAAGATTACTAAAAAAAAAACAATATAAAACAGGAGTAGATATAGAAGTAACAAGGGAAAATGAAAAGAAAATGGCGACTCGTGCTCAAAATTTCAACTCAGAATTCAAATTGCCTAAGGAATGTTCTTCCAATGAGATGGTGGTAACAAAATGTTAAGATAAGTATTTTCTTTTTTTTTTGGTCAAATTCCCGAAACTTTTTATGCTTGCACGTCGAGCACATACGCAAATATATAAGATAAAGACAGACCAAATGAAAGAGATAAAAAGTGCTTTGGTTTAAAAACTATTTTTACTGTATGTAAATACTGGATATTCTCAACTTTAAACGAATCAGAGGTAAGAGTCGACTGCTGAAATTCTGTTGTAGGAATTGAAGTTTATGTCTGCGTTCGACCCTGAAAAAAATATCTCAAAAATTCGTCCGTGTTAGCCAATAGCATCTAAATAGAACTTGGGATATCAAAGCAATAACACGTCCGTCATGTTCTATTTTAATATTGGAAAATGTTTATAAGTAACAATAATTTTCTTCATAGTAATACTTTTTTCTTTCTTTTCATTTGGGTACGTATAATTGTTAGACAAATCTGCCTAATATCAGAGATATTTCATCAAATATATAAACTTATGTTGACATTTTGTTCATATGTCATATCTATTCAGGACATGAATCACCTCAAATCTTTATTTTTCCTTTATTATTAGTGAATTGCTCTGATATCTTGGGAAAAACAAACTTGTTTTTTTCAGGTTGACTTTTCCGTGGATTTGAATTCAGACCAGTTCTTCTCCCAGACTAACATCTGTGTACGGTATTAGGCCACTATTTTGTTACATGACTCGAGTTTCTGACGATGCTGACTTGTTGTTTGTTATTTTTTTTTTTTTTTTTTGAAGAGGGATATTTTTGTATTGAAAGGAGAATTATATTTATATTATAGGTTATTGCGGAGATGTGTTTCTCGTACGAGTTTTACTTTCGAACTGGAGACAGTGTTGGTATAGTACTATATCCATTGCGACAGGGGCTTTGTTGGGTGACTAAGAACTCCCCTTGTGAGAAAATGAAACATGTCTTGTCATTAGAGTATCCTGCGATTTAAGAAAAGATAGAGACATAAAGAGAGATAAAGAGAGAAAGATAGATAGATAGAGAGAGAGAGAGAGAGATAAAGAGAGAGAAACGTTTTTTTTTTACAACCATAATGATTATACATATATTAATTTTCTTTCTTATCTTACCTTGAATTCTAGGGAAAAAGTTGAAGTCATTTCTCATTGCTTTCACCACGTTTTATTTTTTCCCTGTTGGTTGCGATCCAACAAAGCTGTTTAACCCTTAGCCGCTGGGAAGAGAAAAGAATTTCTTTCTTTCTTCAAGAACATCAGAGCAAAATTGAAAGAAGCAAAGAGGTTAAAATTGTATTGTTCAAAGAAGCATCCATGGTGGAGTCCGCTTCACATAATAGCAATTCTTGGATAAACTTATCAATAAAAACTTTGCCAGATTTATCAATGAAAAGTTATTGGTATTTTTTCTGTTAATTCACCCCAAATAATGTAAAGTTACTTATCGCAAATATTAATTTACCCCCAAGAAATAACAAATTTTAAATCAAGTTTTTTGTTTATTTATTAAATGTTTGGCACTCTTTTGAAATTATAAATTTTAAATTATGAAACAAAAGAATGTTTCATATACTGTCAGGTAGAACAACCTCCACAGTATTGAACACAATTCGAAGCTGTATTTTACCTGGGACTACGATTATGCCGGATTGTCAGAAATGATATACATCTTTGAAAGATGACCCCAATTATATTCTTCTTACTGTAAATCACAGTATGAATTTCGTTGACCCAGAACATTAGCTCACATGCAAACAATCGAAAGTACCTAACGGAACGTCAAAATGAAGAATAAGCCCATAGTCAGAACTAATCTCTACATGGTAGACATTTATTTGGATGAGTTCGTTTTGGAGACGTAACGCAAAAATAACAATGAATGCTATTTTGAACAAAATGATACTTCTGATTTTTACTTTGAATTTTACTAAATATAAATTCTTTTTTTTTATTTTGAAGTAAATTAATATTTTGGGGTGAATTAATATTTTGGGGTGAATTAATAATTTGCGGTGAATTAATATTTTGGGGTGAATTAACAGAAAACTTCCAGTTATTGTCTTAAGTCTAATATTAAAAATGTATTAACAAAGTGTTTTCTCCAACGTCCATGAAAATATATTGTTTGTCAACGTGCTATTTACACAGAATGATTTATAATCATACTATCTATATTTTAATTTAATAAATTCGGTAAATTCGTTCATGAGTTACCTTATTCAATTAGTATCGATTTATCTGTTTATCTCTTATTTCAGGAAGGGAAGCTGGTGGTCAAATCACGTTGACACACCAGTTTTTGTAATCTCAGCGCAGTTAAACAATGTCGAGCCTGGTCAGTATCTAGATGAGTGACGACTTCGGTACACCATGTGCCTTGAACTTGGATGTACAATTGACCTTTTTATTGCGGGTGGTGTAATGGATATTCAATCGGAATTGTTAATCGAAGAGACGAGTTCGAATTCCAGTTGGGTTTGTTATATTCGTTTATATTCATAACTTCTCACTGGGAAAAAGTATGAATCGACCTCTCCTCTCCCAATTTATGGATTAATTAATAAGAATTTGTATCACATAATCATTATTTTCTAAAAAAAAATCTTCCAAGATTTTTTTTTAGATAATAATGATTATATATATATATATATATATATATATATATATATATATATATATATATGTGTGTGTGTGTGTGTAAATCTTTTATATATATATATATATATATATATATATATATATATATGTGTGTGTGTGTGTAAATCTTTTATATATATATATATATATATATATATATATATATATATATATATGTGTGTGTGTGTGTGTGCGTGTGTTTGTTTATAAATATTCATAGAATGAGTATATCTATAGAAGAGACAGAAGAAAATGAATCCAAAGACAAGAGGAAAAAAACTATTCTTAGCCGACTCGTTTACTCCTCTGAGGGACTTTATGATGAATATTCATGTTCAAATTTAAAAGCCTTCATAAACCAATGACAGCCTCGCTTTTTTTTTTAATAAAAACACGTGCAACAAAATAAATCATACGTTTGGCTTCATAAAGTATATCCGACATCAAGGCTTCTGCTCAGGAGACGGAAGGTTTTGAGGATTCTGCAACCACTTCTTAATTGATATTGTTTTTACCTCCATCCAGACCCGTGGTGGTAGCACCTGTTAGGGTCCTAGTTATGTGAAAATAGGTATTCTCTCACCCCAGACAAAAATATTATAAACGTGTAAAATACATTTTTATAGTAAAACTATCACGAATACATTTTTATATAAAAAGACCGACAATACATGAGCAACAATACATTTAACCTGTAGTTGAAGGAATACAATTGCGTTAAAAATATATTTACTTGAAGCCATAAAATTATGTTAAAATTATTTAGATGTTGCCATTAAATAACTCATAGTAGTCGATATACCGGTAAACAAAATCAATCAACCACCCAACCAACAAATGATTATAGGTTCATCACTTCACCCTCACCAAGAGACTAGAAACTTCGAAATGAAATGTAGTCAAGGAAGGTGGTGTCATGGCTGACGAGGAGCAAGGAACAATGGACTAAAAAGAATTCCAATAATTCATTCGCCATCTCAATGGGCACATTAGACGCCGCCGAGGCGTCTGACCTGGTGAGATTATTTATTTTATATATCTAGTGCCTATGACAACGTAGATACTAAAAATATTGGATTATATACAGATGATGGCTTGGTCATAGTTAAGGATTCTACCAAATTTAACGTAGACCGCATTCGGAAAATGATCCATAGGGAATTGAAAGGCTCATACCTTAAAGTTAAGATGACTACCAATATTAAACAGGTTGACTTTCTAGATGCTACCCTAAACCTTGAGAATATTTCTTTCCAACCTTTTCTGAAGGTTAATTCGAACCCAAATTCTAACTATCCTCCGTTAGTTATTAAACACATACCCTCACGTTATATTCACTTAGGCGCAAACACCTTTGGGGAAGGCAGGAATCCAACTCTTTCCCAACAGCTATGTAAGACTTGTATCCCTACAACCATTATTATCTTCAAAAATAGGAATAAAATTTACTCCAAAATATTTAGATTTTGGCATTAAATAACCAATAATGGTTGATATGCCGCTAAAAAATCACCCAACCAAAAAATTCAAATATTATTTTTACTGCTTAGCCATAACAATATGGGACTTGACAAGGACGGAAGATGTTGCCGATTCCTTTTTCTAGTCTAAAATAAGTCCTTCCGAAGAGTAGGTTTACCGAATCATAAATTGCACTGAAATTGGGAATCTCAATATGAATGAATTAAAGCTACCTAATAAATTCTGTTAGAATTGTATTTTGACATCATAACTTCTAAGATCAATCACTTACCACGCTTTTACGTTTCTGCAGACCAATGCTGTATTTATAATAAGGGCTGCGAGTTAGGGGAGAGAATCTGAGTTTTAACGAGTCTTGTGTACTTCCCTATAAGCGTTGCGCTTGTAGTATATCGCTAAGTGATTCGAAAAATGAAATTGGAGATTTGAGTTCAAATTCTGGCCAGGCATGTTACGTTCACATTGGGAATAATAATCACAAAAAAAAGCATGGGTTTATCTCTTCTCACGACATTCAGCTGATTTTAAAAATCTCAGGACTGACTGGCCTCTCTTACCTCGGTTTTAGGGACTATCTTGTCGAAAAGACACCACTACTACTTCAAGTATATGTAATGGATCTACGACTCTCATGGGCCACTGGGCTTGCAAAGTAACGCAATCATTATCTAGATTTTGTTCATTTATTTGTTGCAAAAGAAGTAGTCTCGACAAAAAAGAATTTATTCTGGTTATAGTTATCATTTTGAAAAGAAACTCGTCTATTCTTGATCTAATATATGTCGGCCAGATCAAGATTCTTAGACACAGATTTGAGTATCAAGAAAGTTTCGTCATGACAGATAATGATTGTATCTAGACTAGCAATAAAAAGAATAAACTCTCAGGTAGTGTTTTTTCTTAGTTTATTTAACGGTATATCAACTCCTTATGGGTTACTTAATACTGAAATTAATTTTTTTTGAGCTTTGAAGTAATAAACATATTTGTTATTCTGCTTTCATGATATTCAGCTTTTGTGCATATACATGGTTGTGAGGACACAATTAATAGAAGCGGTTATAGTTGTGTTTTACGATGTAGTTTTGTTGAAGTTATATTTTGGAATACAGTTTGTTTTAAGAAAATGTCGGATGTTATATGGATTAATGTCATGAAAGTGTTCTTTCATGTTGGTTGTTTGGTTGGTTGGTTGTTTGGTTGGTTGGTTGTTCGGTTGGTTGGTTGTTTGGTTGGTTGATTTTGTGTAGTGGTATATCAACACCTCCATGGGTTATTTCATGGCGAAATCTAAATATTTTAAACGCATTTGTATTCCTTCCGCCACAGATAAAATATACTGTTGACCATTTTGCTATAAATATTGTTGATCTTTTTTTTTTTAAATATAAAATGCATTGCTGATAATGTTTCTATAAAAATGTATTTTATACATTTATAGTGTTTTATTTTTGGCTGGGGGTTCATTATTTACCCATGGCTGGGACCTTAACAGGTGCAAGTACCCAGAGTCAAGATGAACCTGTGAATAACAGTAATTAATAGGTGGTTCTACACTCCACAAAACCTCCAATTAACCGATCAAAATAAAGGAAATATTTGTCGACATTTTTATATCATATGTCTAGACATGAATTCTTGTTAATTTAACTGATAATTGTGCGGTTTGAACTCGCCCAGTAATAACAATTATAATCAGTATTTTTTACTATTAATTAACTCTTTGAGCTCCGCATTCTTGAACAATTTTAAGCCTTCTGCTTGAGCTCCTGGGTTAAAATTCGCAAATAATTGGTACGTAATATTTCACGGTAGATATAAAAATAGTTACAACTATTTACCCACTGTTCAACCGGTAGCTGAGCATTGTCATTTTTCTCTACCACTGTTCAACCGGTTGCTGGGTATTACGTCATTTTTCTCTACCACCGGTAAAGCGGTGATCAGGGCTCAAAGGGTTTATGTACAAATAAATTCAAATATATATATATATATATATATACACATGTACACACACAATTACAGACCAACAGAAACAAGTAAACAAATATTCGAATTAAAGTATTTATTAATGAAGTGTAATGTAAACCATGGTTTATTTAAATTGATTATATAAGATAATGATTGGAAATAAAAATTTTAATCGTATTCCTTGACGATAAACTGTTTATTTTCACAATTATCTTGCTTTCTGAAACAGAAAGCAAGATAATTGTGCAAATAAACAGTTTATTATTTCTCGATATTTTTTCTAATTGAACACCAAACTGGGTTTATAAAAATATCGATACGCAAATAATTATTTCTTATTGGTACAAATCATTTCCAAATTTTCACCCGTTGTCAAGAATCAAATATTTTTTATTGTTATCTACAGCCAATCAAATATGGAAATCTAAAGGATTCTTTCTGCATTGATTTTATTTTTTTAAATCTTTCGGATATTGATTGTAGAGAAATTTACACGTGGAAGCTCTCAATTAATTAGGGTAGTGATTTAAGATGTTGAATATGCGCATGTTACTCAGTGTATGAGTTATTCAGACGTTGTAGCTTGGTATACAAAATTGCATATGATGACGTTAGACAATCAATTATTAACAGGTGACGTTTGTGGCTGGCATAAGTCTAAATACAACACAACTCTCACTTGGGAAGCGAAATACATTATTGAACATAATAATAATAATAATAATAATAATAATAATAATAATAATAATAATAATAATGAAATCGAAATCTCTAAAATGTGGCACATGGAAATATCAACAATCCTTGTTATAGTTGGAGCCCTCGGATTGGTTGAAAACATTTCAGTAGATTCATTGAAGGGATTTCTGGAAGCACATAACTTAAAGAAATACAAAAATTGTTCTCACGATTACAGCCCACACCTTAATGAAGGGCTTTATCTATGTAAAATATGTGTGTTTTTTGTTCGTTTTTTTAATTGGGCAAATAAAATTTCATGATGCCATTTGTGATCGAAAATGTGTACACACCAGAAATCAAAGGAAATAATAATAATATGTTAAATGTATATGATCTTTTTTTTTTCGTTTTATAAAAATGATCAATGGAAAATGTCATGAAACAAGAAGAAAGAACATGTATCATCACAGATATAGAATGTCCAGGGGATGAAAGGATAGTTGACAAAGAAAACAAAACAAAAAACTATGATAATTTAAAACGGGAATTGTTCAATGAAGTGCTTGGCAGTGATTGTTGTTATCGGTGTACTATAACTGAAGAACTGCCAAAATCACTCGAGAAGCTTTGGGTCAGAATCAAGATTGGACACTTGAAGGAGATTGCCACCATTTGGGACTGCTCGTATATTCCGTAGAGTTCTCAAAACATGATAAAAACGTACCACCTCTGTCCTTCAATTATGTACAACTGGTACTTTGGTTCTATATCCAGCCATATTTGCTGTTTGTAAATTAAACTATAATAACAATAACAAATACGATGATTCTACGCCAGGCGTGACTTTCATAACTTCTGATATTAATTGACAAATGGTGGTAGCATTTCATCGGTGAATTATTATGGGCTACATTAAATATTCTATTCAGTACCACAGATTTGCTTGCCATCTGTCTAACATTAACGAGGTGGACATGTCACCTAGTTGCTGATATAATGTTCACATTGGATCATGAGTGGGAGTAATGGAAGTGTATCGTAATCGGTACAGATAGGCTTGCTTCTCAAAGTTTGAAGGATGAGTCAGTCAAAGCAAATTGTGAGTCAAGCATTCTCAACTGCAGCCTCTTAAATAGGATTGGGGTATTAGACTGGCATGTTAATACGCGGATTTTGTCAAAACATGGTCGCCATAACACTCGCATCTGGCGATTATGCAGGTGACTGCTATATCCATATTAGACTGATTGTCATGATGGGTATATTGGGATTTATTTTTTATTTAGATCTCAACGCCACAGAGTTGGCGCGCTAGTGCCTCATGAAATATACAATAATGATAATAGCAATAACTAAGGAAAAGATTCAAAACGAACACGATCATAATCAGGCAGATCACGTTTCAATTTCTAGCTGGGTTTCATTCTTTTTGACGCATTGATTGCCAGTACAACCGTTTTTCTCAAGAGAAGCGACGATTGCATGAAAAATTGTAATATTTTGTAATTTTAAAAATATTTTTTTATTTGTATATAATTTTTGAACATAACTTGAAGACTTTGTTGAACACTGTCTTTTCTTTTTCTTTTCTTATATCGCACTCTTCTCCAAGTGTTAATAATAATAATAATAACAATAATAATAATAACAACAACAATAATAATAATAATAATAATAATAATAATAATAATATTAATAATAATAATAATAACAATAATAATAATAATAATAATAACAATAATAATAAATAGCTGCAGAATGTATTTTGAGATCCACACTGACAATATAAAACAGAAAACTAAAATTGCTAAACAGCAGAGATAGATGTGCCATAGCATTGTAGTATAAATATAACAGAAAGCAAAAATACCAGGACCTTGGTAGGGAGCTTGCCAAAAAAGATTACAAGCAAAAGTGAATGAAATAGGAAGAACTGAAACTGTTCATAATATGGTGATACTGAAGATTACAAGGTTACTGAACTGTGCAAGTGACATCAGGCGAATTGTTCGTACTCAACCGCCTTTCAAGGTGGTTAAAGGTGGCTTCAAGAGAATGAAGACTGTACATCTGGGTGAGAACCAAGCTTCTTCGAACTTCCAGCAATTGCGTTACAGAATCACAAAACATGAACTGTCCTAGATAACTGAAATCGTATCACTTAAAGACATTCTACAACAGCAAAATTCAAATGAATAGGATAACTCGAAGAGAAAAAAAAAAAAATGACCTAATCGAGAGCTTGACGTTCCACACTACGTCAAACAAAAGGTTAGAAATGAAACAACTATAACAGATATTACAAACATATTTTGCTGAAAAATTATTTTACTCGAAATATTATATAAATATCAGTCGAAATTAGCACTGGCTGCGTGGTCGATAAATGCCGAACTTTTTCTTTATAAGGAAATAATTACCATTATCATTTGATAATGATAATTACCATTCCATTAACATTGCCAATTTCCAACGAAAGCTATTTGATACTTTAGTCCTAGGCATGGCGATACACTACATCCGGCAGCAAGGCCACTGATCAGGAGATTGAAGGTCTTGAGGAGCGTGGGACCACCTCTTAATTGCTGATGTTTCTAGGTCCACCCTGCTCCGGGATGGCAGCATCTGTTAAGGTCCCAGTTATGGGCAAATACTGAAGCCCCAGTCAACAAAATAAAAAGACAATGAAAGTATAAAAATAGATTTTTATAGTAAAATTACCAGCACTACACATTATAATAGAAATATCAACAATACATTTTATAGCAAAATGACCAAGAATAAATTTTATCTGTAGCTGAAGGGATGAAATGGCTTTCAAAATATATTTAGTTGAAGTCATAAAATTGTGTTTAAAATATTTCGATTTGACACTACGAAAGTATACAAATAATTCTTTATGGTAAAAATACCAGAAATATTTTAATAATAAAAATGCCAGCAGTACATAGTTATAGTATAATACCTGCAGTATTTATATTAAAATGACAGGAATACATTTTATAGCAAAATATCCAACAATTTATTTGTAGTTGAATGTATGATTTGCGTTCAAAATATTTTGATTTCGGCAACATTTCAACATCTATGGGTTATTTAACCCATAGATGTTGGAATGCTGCTAAACAAAATCAATCAAAAAACGTGAAAGAACTATTTCATGACATCAATCCATATAATATCTTACAATTTCTTAAAGAAATATAAGTAAATTATAACTTAGACAAAAACATATAAATGACCATCAATACATTTTATAGTAGAATTACCAGCAATATAGTTTATAGCAAAAATAACAAAGAAAACATTCTAACTTTATTTGAAGACATATAATTGAAATCAAAATATACTTAGTTGAAGCTATATTAAATTGAGTTCGACATATTTAAATTGGGCATTAAATAACTCACAGAGGTCGAAAGGCCACTAAACAATCAACCAACCAATTAAACAACACGAAATAATTCTTTCGTTATAATAATCGATATAATATCCTACAATTCCTTAAAGAAATCAAACTGTATTCCAAATTATAACTACAAAGAAATCTACAACATAAAACACACACTGTCTTTAGTAATTATGTCCACACAAACATGTATATGCACAAAAGCTGAGTATCATCTACCATGTATTCAACTGTGAAAGCAGAATATCATAGATATTTATTAATTCAAAGCTCAAATGAATATTACATTTCGGCGTTGAATGACTCATAAAGGAGTTGATACTCTGTTAAACAAACAAAACGAATAAATAGCTGATCCTTGATGTGAATGTTGGCAATTAATGCATTATATTATTATTCTCCCTCTCATTCGTTATCGTAAATATCCCTTCCCTTAATAAGCATGGGATTATGGCTTGAATTATCGAACTTGTTTTCTCCAGGCATCAAATTTTTTAGAAGTCATTGCAAATAAAACAACAATTTTTTTTTTCAAATTATTCTTTCTGCTTTGATTTTGAAATGAAAACTTAATTCTTGAAGCCATTTTAATAAGTTATTGCAAAGATTTCTAATAGAAACAGACATTATATACAGGGATTAACATTTATCATATGCGAATCACCGACATGGGTTATTTGAATTAAATTACTGTTTTTAAACTACAAATTTCCTACGATCTTTTCACGAACGTTCATATCTGCTCGAAGCGTATCTTAACGTAAACAAATGACATAATATATTATGAAATTGACTAAGTCCTACAATTATTTTAATATATTGTTTTCTTTATACGTTATTTTTAAGGAAAAAAATGTACATCGGCTATAATTTTGACCTTGTCTGACTGATCAGCCTCACTGTCGAAGCAGAAGTAAATGATAGTGTCGCCAGCGTGGATGCCAAGCTGAAATATGATGTCATCAGGAAGGTCTTTAATGAAGACTAAAAACATTGTAGGACCATGGATGGAACCCTGGGGGCATCCGAGTTAGTACGAAAGTATGTAGACAAGTGGCCGTTCAGGACAACTTTCATTTCACGATTTGATAGTAACGACTACCTCAGCTCAAAAATATACCGTAGCTTTTTAGCTTGGGGAAGATCTGAATACCAGACTCTGTATAAAGCTTCTGAAATATCCAATGCTAGAGACCAGGATTCACCGTTTTTATCTAAAGTACGATTGATTATTTCTGTAATTATCTTTAGTATATCACCAATTGATATGTGGAAACGAAAGCCGTATTGCTTGTCTGAAAAAAGAGCATGTGATGAGAGAGGACGAACTAATTCACCATCGATTAGGGCTTCTAGGAGTTTCGTTAACAGAGGCAGAAGGCTAATAAAGGAGAGAGTTGGATTGGTCAGACGGTTTCACAGAGTTCTTAAGAACTGGAACAACTGACAATGGCTACCAGGAAGCAAGAAAGCAGTGGGTAGCGTAGCATTTATTATACAGTTTAAAGAAAACAGGAGCTATTCCGAGAGCACTCTTCCTAATGACTATGACAGGTTTGCCTTAGGGTCCACAGGTTTTGTCGGATCAAGGTTAGAGTTGATAGCAGAAATCGTGGAAGGTATTATATGCATATTACTCAACAGTAAATCAGTTCTAAGTGGGAAGTTAGGCAAAGATACTCCAAATATCAAAAGAAGAGTGAGGAGAATTTACAAGCATATCATTCAGCTTTATCAGCAGAGGATTATAACATCTCAAACCTACTGAAGAGATGAGGAATAGGGACCTTGCACTTATTTAGTACCCTATTACAGAGATGCCAGTAGTCACGAGAGCCAAAGTTTTTAAAGGTTACGTGATGCTCCATTCTCTCAGCAAACAGTAACTTAGCTTCTCCGAGGACTCGCTCATATTTGTTACCAGCCGTAGCTTATAGGCACCTGTTTTGACGTGAGCGGTCCCGCTGGTATAGACGAAAATAGTGGTTCCTGTGTGCTATTACAGCCGGAAATACTAGTGTGAACCATGGAGAAGATTACAGCTTCACTTGGTATTTTCGAGAAGGAATGAAAGCGTCCATGCCTGCTTTGATCAAAGAAGAAACCTCGGTGGCGCATTTTCAATTGTCAGTCCAAAGAGCCTCACAAGAAAAATCCCTGAATGAGTCCCAATCAGCATACTGGTACCAGAAAGACGTCTTATGGATAGGTAGTTCCTGTTTAATGTACGCTTGGATGTAGATATCAATATTAATACAGTGTGATCCGAGTTACCAAAAGGGCAGTCTTGTGGAGCCCAGCAAAAGCGAGCAGAGGACATAAGAAATAGATCCAGTAGAGACGCATGTTGCTCGGTGTGGCTCGGAAGCAAGCGGAGGCGTTCACGATTTGGGAGAGGGATTGGGCAATGGAAAAGAATTAATATCTGTATACGCGCCAGAAGCTGGAACTGATACAGCGAATATTGGAGAAAAAAAAAAGATTCAGGCAGTTTGGTGGATTTTTTGTTATCTGGTCTAATTTTACATTTTTTGTTTTGATTTCCATTAAATGTTTTCAGGAGAGAGGAAAAATCCACCTTAATTGCCACTTAATCTATCAAAGGCAATACAAACTAGCCAGGGTGTACCTGAGGGCAAAGTATAATGTCGTCTCATGTTTGACCACCAAAATTATATGCAGGACACCCATCCATGTGCGACATAGCACTACAGTACCCCGAAAAACAAAAAAACAAACGATTTAAAATGAGTCGTAAGAATCAAATCGTTATTGTTATTTTTATAAAGAGTCATGTTAATGCATTGTATTTTTACCAACCCTAAATTAAAACACCGGACAGCTGTTTCAAAAAAGATTTTGGGATTTGAAAGAGAAAGGTCTGAACTCACAGATAGATTGGAAGATTATAGCTTCCGCATACACTACTAATAGTCTTAGAGATAGATTGATATAACTTATGTTTATAAGAAAAACGTGATTAATAAAATAGAATAATCAAAGCAAACTATTGAATCAAAGGAATGAATTATTTTTTAAATGTCGACATAAAAACAGATTGAAATTTCCATAATACAGATTTTACTTCATTAGCTACTATATTTATCTAACTCTTGTCGAATGTATAACTAATTCTACTATTTACACCATATTAATTGTATCTTCAAATTGTCACCTGTTCAAAGAACTCTCTTTCATTTATAACTTACACCTCTTTATTTATATATTTTATTTTTTTATTATAAACATTTTATAATTTTTAAAAAATATAATCATATTTAATTTTAATATATTTTTTCTAAATATAACTTATTTTTAATTTATAAAATAAATTTTACTTTTAAGTATAATTTATCTTTGGAAGAGTATTTTTAAGTGGGAACTTGTATTTTTTAAAACTTAACTTTAAGTATATACTTTTATTAAAAACAAACCCTTTTCATTCCTCACTTAGTTTCAAATTAACACTTCATTCTTCATATAACCCCAGTTTAATGACATGAGGCTAATATCCGGGTTTAATCTTATAAAATCTCTTCCCTTTATGGCTAAAACCTTCACCCTCCCCTGACTACTGGCTTGTGCCTTTCGTCTGACTGAAACATTAAAATGGATAATTTCTATAGCAATTTTTCGAATGCTGTCATAGTTAAATTACTAATTCCGACACAAACTTAGTCTATATACCAGGGCTGAATGAAACTGTCGAAGTTTTCGTCGGTTAAAATAGATGTATACCCCATATGAGGTAATTTTGGATTTTATGGTTTACCATTACTACATATATATATATGAAATAACGATATATATTTTATATATCAGGAACATTATTGGAGAAATTGTAAAACAAAATGGAAAAAAAGGTTACCTGCGACGTGTTTCATCCGTTATGACATAATCCGACTAGGTTTGTTGTTATTGTGACTGTGTAACCACAAATTTAACAAACCCAATCCGATGAAGTCCTAACAGAAGAAACTCAGCATAAGTATTCTTAAAAATATATATGTAATAGCCAATAATTCTGTTTAGTTATTGAAAAAAAAAAGGTCACTCCTAAACCAGAAATATACGCAATAAGTAACAAATTTCAAATATTTTAGAAAATTTGTGCTGCGTTAATATTTTTCAAAATTAAACTGATTTAAACTCGTCTTCATTATTTTGGAACAACTGTTCATCGAATTATCATACTGGAAATAAATTATTTTACAAAAAGTTATAACCCTAATATATATATATATATATATATATATATATATATATATATATATATATATATATATATATATATATATATATATATATCTGTGTGTGTGTTTGTGTGTGTGTGTTTATGTGTATGTAGGTGTTTCTGCATGCATCTTAAATATTAAAAGAATCCTCATAATGGCCCATTTTAATATTCGCAATCGTAACTTATCACCAATGCGGCAATAATGTATTATAAACGAAAGAACTCTGTTTTCTTTGCAGCAAATATAAAGATAGGTAGATAATTACTATTAGCATTTCAGCCACACACGCAATACATTAAAAACATAAGGGAATTGGTCAACTTGGTCAAGAAAACATTCTGAATAAAATATGAAATACAAATGCACCTCTTTTATTTCCAATTCTACAAGGTGAGTAGCCAAGAAAATAACGAAAATTGGTGGAAATTATTATTTCTCTGCGTCTCGACTTTTTACCCCATCACGTGACCCTCAAGAGAAGTGTCTTTGTCTTCTTTTGAATTCCGAGAAGTAACATTGAAATTGCCGGTTATTCAAGTCTAACCAAACCTGCAGAATCTGAAGAATACAATTTGACCCCCGCCGACTTCTACGCAACAGAAGACTTCCAGGCAGAACTAAAGAATACAGTTAATACCCCGGAGAGCCTTAGAATAGACAGCTGCGTTTCTCAGGACAATAACAGTTTTGTCGCCAATGTGTAAGAACTAACGACCGACTGTCTCCTTTGACTGGCGAGCTGTACTCATCAAGAATAATAATAATTATAGTTATGGGGAAGGGAATCAGATGTTTTTAGAAAAGAGCAAAAAATTCCGTTTTGTAATGATTTTTTTAAAAAATATATTGCTGTCTCTCTCTTGATTTTATTTTCTTGATCACTTTTTTTTTTTACATTTTGAGATAATCAAATTTTTTTAGCATTATGCTAAATGCCAGACGAATATAGAAAAGGTTAGAATTGACAATAACTGATGGAAATAATATATAAGCCTGATGTTCCCAAAGACGAAGGAAACTACAACTCATGTGTGATTTAGTTTTCTTTTATACTTAGCTTTTTACCATTATTCTCGATATATTCGAATTTTTTAAAGAAAATATTTGTTGGGTTTATGCTTGTCCTTATGCTAGTTCCATATTTATTCCTGTTTTATTTTTCAATTAAACAACTGTCATGAATTTTATACGACAAAATTTTCTTTTTCTTTCTTTTTCATAATTTACTTTCAGTTTTCCCTTTGTTTTCTTCTCTGTGGCTCTTTTTTTTTTCATTTTCTTTTTTTCTTCTCAGTCAATCTTTCTTTCAATTTCTCTTTTTCTTTTCTTCTTTGTCGATCTTTCTTTCAATTTCCTTGTTTCTTTTCTCTTTCTCGATTTTACTTTGAAATTTCCCGCTTTTTTCTTCTTTGCTGATCTAAATCTCAGTTTCTCCTTTTATCTTCATATTTCTTTTAATTTCCTCCTAACGCTCTGATTCTTTTTCGTTTTCATTTTGATTTATTTTATTTCTTTCCTCCCTTTTTCTTCCGTTCAATTCGCTTATATTGTCCTTTCTTTTCTTTTTGGAATTATATTCCTTTTAAACTCTTCATTCTCTTCTTCAAAAATCGCTTCTATTCCCCACGTTTCTACTTTTGATCGTCCACCATTTTTCTTTTACTCTTCAATATGTTTTCTTATGTTGATTTTTTTTCCTCGTCTAATATTTAATTTTTCTTTATGTCATGATTTCTTCTCAATATTGCAACTTTGTTTTTCCCCTTATGTCTGCGTTAGAAAGATTTCTTTCTTCAAATGGTTTCTTTGTTCATCCTTTCTTTCCCTTTCCCATCTTTTCTTTCACACGTTATATTATTCTCAACACTGTTCCTTTTCCAAAGAGAAACATTTTTTTTTACTTTTCTTAACTTTTTTCTTAGTGTATTTTAAATGATTATTTAACCCTAAGGCAATGCAGATACTAAGTCAGTGAGTCTGAAAAAATAAAAAGACATATTTTTACTTAAGAACAGTAAAAGAACAGAAGTCCAGAAAAAAGTAGAGAACGATTGACATTGCATTTAAATTTTTGAAGATCAAATTTCACTAGAAATCATGAACCAAGAAGAAACTCTTAGCATAGAACTTACGGTTACATATAACCATTTCATCTGCAAAATGAGGTGAACTTTCCTTCACTCCTGTACTACGCGTAAATTCATACCACAGAGGAAATTTCATCAGAACAATTACCATGAAAGTACTTATAGAAAAGGCACAAGAAAGATACATCACAGCGATAGGAAGGTGACAGAAGACAAGATATTAGGTCAGAACTAGTAACATTGTGGATCCTTATTTGGTTTTTATCATGAATTTCTGAATACGTAGCAGGAGCACCAGGCCATTGGCGACAGCAATATTCTAAGTAAGAATGAATAATAGACTTATAAATATCTAAGATAGATATTGAAGAGAATAATTGTCTTGCACGACACAGTGAACAACCTTTCTTAGCTGGAGACAGTTGGTTACTGCTTAATCTTTTTGAAATTTCTCTCTTTATGAATTTTGAAAAAAATGCGTTTCTGATGCTATTAGAAAAAAACAAACCAGAAACATGAAATACAGTGTTCAGTTACTAAGAAAGATTCCCCATTGACACGTTATTTTTTTAAAACTATAATTACATAAAGACTTTTCTAATGTGTATTCTATTCGTTGCCGGTTTTCGTTAAGTCTTACCTTGTTCCAATAGAGAGTTGTGTTATACCTTGTTCCAATGGAGAGATTTGCAGAATTTATTTATTTTTGCCTTCTACATTTGTTATTCTTAATACAATTTTCAATTTCACTTTCTTCTGAATCCCTTGAACTATTTTGATTTTCTTGGAGATCCTTCCTTCGACTCTAAGATAAAAACAATTTAGTCCTTTCAACTTATCCTCATTTGGTTGGTTAAATTAATTCCTTATTATTGCAAATTTCCATCTTGACTGTTTCCATCTTGCCTTCTTTCATTGGCATCCATCTTATTTTTCTTCGTTTCTTCAACTTTTCCTTTCATCTTTCTTTTCTTTTTAATTTCGTCTACTTAACCGTATATGTCAAGAAGTATTAGGTTGGTGCAAAAAAAATCTCGTTTTGTCACATATGTTACTATGTGAGAAAACGACATTATTTTCGCACCAACCTAATACTTGAGACAAAATCTGACATGGTATTTATGTATCTCTTATCACTGAAGGTTAGCGTTGAACAAATAATTAGGTTGGAAAGAAATTCATGTCACATTTAAAGGTGGAAAAGATGCAAAAGCATTTTGACTCTTAATTATATTTAATCAAGTTAATTTTCCCCATCATTAGTGATAATTCAGTCCCAATCATTTAACTAATCATTTAACCACTCTAAGTAATCTGGCGTAAAATTCTATAAGTTTCGATGAAAAGAAATACTCAACAGCAGTTTTAACCTCTTCACAATTAATAAACCATCTTTCCTTGAAAAGATGACAGTCAGATGGAGCAAGGTCAGGAGACTAAGAAGGATGTTACACAACTTCTACTCGTTGCAATGGATAAATAACGTTGTATTTAACAAAATTACGAAAAAAATATTTAAATAATAAAGAGTACATTTATTCAATAAAATCGCCACTGGTTTCAACCTCCAAACAACTTAGAAATCTCTTGCAGCTATTCTAGACAGTCTCCTTTTTGAAGGTGGTGAATTGTGTCATAATCCTTGCCATCTTGTTCATCTTTAGTGTTCCAAGGAGTTTTGATGGACTCTCGTTCAACAGTGCCCTACACATAATAATCAAGGTTTGCAGTCTGGGGAGTTAGGTGGCTTGTGTGTCATGGTGCAGATCCTGTGCCCAGTCATAGTGTCTTCCAGCAGCTCTCATCTTAACACTGGGAAGTACTACCTCCTCACGTCACTTGATGTAGGTCTCCGCGTTGAGTCAGGTTCCTACCAAAAATTCTGGAATTCTTTTCTTATCAAAACGATCAGAGTGAGTTTTCCGAACTGCAGATCCTTCGTAATAACCATTGAACTCATCCAAATCTCTCGAAACATCTGCACTACCCTCAGAGTGACACTCAAACACTGTGGAATGTTCGTATTAGGGATTCCGGTGCAGCATGCCGTTTCCAAACTTTTGTCCGAGTGAAATGAGTCACGGTGTTCCTTTGCTTTCAGTCGATGCCTAACTGAGACTACTATACTGTGCAGTCTACAAAATTAAAAACAAATAATGCTCCTGCGTGAAATTAAAAATATAAAACGGCGACAATTTAATCATCGCACTCTGTATATTTAAGGTAACAATCTTGACTCGAGTAACTTGGGCAGTATGTAATTTCATTGTATAAGAGCAACGTGCCATCTACAAATTTCCATACGATATTTCTTCGCATTTATTATTTCGTCTCGGTTTAGTGTTTCATGGTACCAAACACCGGGCATAAGATTTCACTGTGTTTGGCGATCGATATTCGATTTTTTCGCTGGCTGCTAAATATGTCACTTTTGTAGGATACAACTACATAAAATACAATTTCTATCACTTGTGATACTTTTACTTACGAAACGTTTAGTAGCATATTTGCTCTTCGACGACGAGCAGGGGTAAGATTTGATGAAATTGTTTTGTGTTCGATTTATGATCTGTATTGAAATATTTTGTCTATTTCTTGTATTGTTTACTTAGGATTTTTGTGTTTACTGAAGCACAGTATTGACAAGAATTGGACGTCCAGATCGAGAAGAAAAGTTCCTGATCAAAAATGGCGAAACCATTGTTAGAACTTCCATAAACTTACAGCTTCATTTCCACAGGCAGATTTGCTACTACTTTCAAAGTGTTCGATCTGTGTCAACTCATTTTAAAATTGTAAAATCGATACCAAATTTATTAATGTTATAAAATTAATCTATAAAGAAATGAAATAAATATTTCTAAGTAAAATTAAATGACTGTTTTACTTTTTTGTAAAAGTGTGACTTACGGCCAAGTCGAAAAACCAGTACTTGCCCAGTCAGCAAAATAAAGCAACGTTGAGCCTTGTCAGTAAATAAACGAGAGATCTCTTCGGAATTCCAGGTCCTATAATCATGGATGTGCGAGTGGTGTGATGGATAACGAAAGTTATAAACAAGAAATCGTAAAGCTGAGTTCGAATTCCAGTCGAGTTCGTGAAATTCACCTATTCACAAATATCCTTGGGAATGACATTCTCTTCTTTCTCCAGCTATGAATTAAATAACAGGACAGACTGTGTCCGATAGTCTTTTTGGCAATCAGTCTATGGCAGAAAGTAACGGCAGATTTCCGTGGGAACTCTTCGGCCAAGTCAATAGTCCAAACTTGCATCCTGCATGACACATTAAAATGAAAGAATTCCAAAAATATTCTCTACGTCAAACTCGTCAAAAATGCGACAAGAATTTTTTCCAACTTATTTGTTTTTTGTTTTTGTTTTTACAGTAATGTTCACTCTTTACAAGACCATTCGTTAAGAGGCAATTTGTGTAGATAGGAGATAAAGATAATGGTTAACCCTAAAGTTAAACGGATTGATTTTACTGATTCTCTTGAGAATCGGTTTCACAGAGCAGTGGTTTGTGAAGCTTTCCAAGTTGAACTTATTTCTCACCGATGGAATACGGCGGGAATATAAGTGGCATGATGTGCTCTTTCCGTGAAAGTGTGAACTGACTAGACCAGGGAATGTAGATCGTCCGAACACTTTCCACAGAAGTAACGAGAGAGTCTTGCCATATCCCGCCTGTCAGAGAGTGGTTGGAGGGTGGAGAATAATACGCCATCCTACGAGGGCACACAGACAACTGTACTCGATTTTGGACTGATCTGTCTTTTGCAAAAGTAGAGGATAGCATGTGGATTCAGGTACTTATTGAAGCGTTGCAAAGATCCGACTAGTTTGCCTATGTTTTTATCAATGGATCGTATATACGAATTTCACTTGAGGTCAGATGCGAGTTTGAGATCCAGTAGTCCTTCAAGTGATGGTGCCTCCCCGAGAGGATATCCGTTCATTGTAACTGGTGGATAGTGAATACATTATGTCTTATTTAAATAATCAAATAATACTTCTATCAAAGTGGATATTAATTTAACTGAATATATATGCTTCAGCGCAAGTAAAAGCAGAGAGTGATTTCTAAAAATTAAGATTGCGTGGGCAAGAAATTATTCTTAACGAAGTTTATATTATTGCAGATCTGGTTCAACAATCGATTTTCAATTAGATAGTTTCTACAGAATGTTTGATGGGTGTGAAAATTAACTAACACTTGGAAGAAAATAATTATATAAGACGTCAAGTGAGAAATAAAATTTAATTCGTATATTATGTTTCCACATAATGAATATTGGTATTAAAATGAAATATTGTATCAAGATAGAATCTCAACACGATATGAACTTTTGAGAAATAAGATGGATGAAATCTAGTTCAACGATATCAATACAGTCGACTACCAACAACCTCTTCGATCAAATAAAAACGAAAAATATTGTATCGGTTGATTTACAAGAGATAAAATCCAATTAATAATCAGGCAAAAACAAAAGATAAGCGTCTAATATCGTCCATTTTTGTGTTGAATAAATTCTATTCTTTCAATTAATTCCGCCCTGCGTAAAAAAACAACATAATATATTTCTTGACATATTAAGATAAACAATCCTTTTCGACGTTTCACTGCTTACAAATCTTCTTAATCTTCTTTTATGTGCCGTGTCCCTTCAGGTCATAGGCGATCATGACCCTCCACATCTTCATGTCCCTCATAGCTCTTAATAAGTTTTGCCTTTTTTATTATTTCTCTTAAACCTTCTTTTGTACATTTGCTCAAGCACATCAATTATGTTACACGGTGCTTTCCTCTATCCCTCTTTGCCTCAATCTGTCCTGTGAGGATCAGACTTTCCAAGCACTCCTTCCTCAGTGCATGCCTTAGAAATTTCAACTACCTCTTCCTGATGTTAGTTATAAGTTTATATTTTGTTTCCATTTTCTCTAAAACCTCGTGCTTGCTCATATGTTCAGCCTATGGTATCCTCAGCATCTTTCTGTAGAACCACATTTATGTTGCTTCAAGTTACTTCTTCACCTTTGACACTGACTGTCCAACCTTTGCTGCTATACAGGAGGAGACGCAACAATTCAGTAATCTTTTCTTTGTTTCTAACCAAATTTTTTGTCTCTTTATACTAATTGTTGTTTCTATTTAGTCCTTTCTTCTTGTTTTCTTTCGTTACTTACAGTGTGAGCTTTTGTTGTTTCCCTTCTGTGTCTGCTATCAACACTGTGTCATTTGCATATCTTATGTTGTTAAGATTGTCACCACGAAAAGTGAATTCTCGTCGGAATTATATTTCTCTCAGAATTGCCTTGCTGTATAAGGTGAATAAATCTGGTGAGAGTACATTTTCCTCACGATCTGTAATGATGGAATTGATGCCAGATTAATATTCTTGCCATTTGTCAAAATGTATCCTTTTCGGAAAAAAATGAAGACTTTTCAACCTGTCATAGCTAAAACTTTTATAGGACTGAGCCCAATGTTTGGTTAATTCGACAGTATTTATTAAGAAACCCTTAAAAAGGGACCATCGTGCCTTTAATTTTTCGTTCTTTCTTATTAAATCGGTGCATGAAGTAACTTCTACCATGATTTATTTTCAAGAGATAAATTAAATTAACATTAGATTATTGTTGCCCAGCTGCCCAGTTCTAACTCTCAAGACTTGACAGAGTTCAAAATATTCTACGAGGTCTTCTGGGGAATTAAATTTTCTGCATTTTCCATTTATTCTTCACAGTTGTAAAGTCATACAGCTAATGCGACCATCTTACTATTTCCATGGCAAATGCTCCTATAAACTCTAATCTTTAGTTCCAACTGTTCAGTAAATCCTGGGTATGACGATAAACTAAATCCAGCAGCAATGTCTCTGATTAGGAGATTGGATATTTTAGGAGCGCGGAACCACTTCTTAATTTCTGACCAAGGGTGGTAGTACATGTTAGAATCTCTGCTATGGGCAAATAGTGACCCACCCAAACAAATACCCACCCAAACAAATAGTTACCCCCCCAAAAAAAGAAAATACTATACTATGAAAGTATAAATATATATTTTATAGTTAAAATACCAGTAATAAATTTTTATGCAAAAAATTACCAATAATACATAACTATAAAAAAATACCAACATTAAATATTTATAGTAAAATTACCAATCATACAATTTTAAAGCAAAATGGCCATCAATATATTTTATAGTAGAATTGCCATCAATATATTTTATATCAAATTGACCAACAATAGATTTTATCCATAGTTGAAGGCAAACAATTGCGTTCAAAATATATTTAGTTGAAATTGTGTTCAAGATTTTTGGATTTCGGTATTTTGACCAAAGTCAAACGCTATGTGTTATTTAATGCCGAAATCTAAATATATACCTCTAAAAAAGTCGACCAACCAACCAGTCAGACACAGTATTCTACTTCCACGAAATTGGATGCCGTTCATTTTTTTCCGTGTTCCAAACGTAAGAAGCGTTTCTATTTGGAAAGTCAACGATTGATCGTTATCTATCATGTTGTCATTATAATCTCCACTCTTTACCTCATCCTATTTGATTACTATCACACACTTGATTCGTCATTACAATTTTGATAGTAATTTTATAACTTGAAGGGATCAAGAGTTTTTTATTAAGGAATTTTTAGTATTAAAATGTCCGCGTTTTCGTAGCGGTAGTGTTTGGTAAGCTAGACATACAGATAATTACTGTTGACTTAGCATTTCAATCTTAACTGAGATCCCTATGTTGCCCTTTTATGTTGCGTAGGAAATATTAGTTTGGCCAAAAAGTCCATTAGATTAAGTAGCAAATAAACCTAATGAACATTTTGGCTGACCGAATACCTACTCATGAGGCTAATCCCAATTGTGCTCCACGATAAATGATTAAAATGGCAAATTTGAGAAGTATTGATGCACAGATTGATAAATCATATCCTACAAAACACTCCTTTATAAAAGACTCGTCTATCGCCAGGTTCACACTCCTTCCCTTTTGAACAGGATTAGAATTTTAACCTTTTTTCATGTTTAGGATTGGGTTTGCGATTCCTTCTAAAGTCTTCCCATTCTCTTCCATTCCTCGTAACCTTTTGCATCTTTGTGTTCATATCGACTTTCTTGGGATGAAATGATTAAAAACTCGTAAATCAAGAGAACGCGTAGTGAATATTTTCTTAACGTTTCAAAGAGTCCCTTATAGGCAAATAATTATTGTCTCGTATTGTTAGAATATGTTAATTCAGCTTAAAGATTTTAACCAGACCATCTGCTAGTCCCAGATGGCCACAGCCCAACAATAGCCGAGAAACCATCAAATTGCTTATACATACGGTTGAACTGGTTAGCAATAATATCTTTAATTAACTTATGTGACTTTGTGGAAGCTTCAATACTGGTCCAACCGCCTTCCACTGTTTTCGAGCTGCCTCACTGAGTAGAACACTCCACCCCCACTACACTCGACCAACATATGTGCATTGAAAGAAATTAATATTACGCGTGCGGTTGACTCTATGACTGTGATAGAAGAGGGTATGTAGCAATTATTTGCATTTGCACGCAAATTATATACAATTGTAAGAATAGATGAGCTGAATAATGATAAATGTGATCATTTCTTTACAGGCATACTCAAATATGTACGCATATGTGCACATCGGCACCTATATATGTAAATATGCATTGCAGCTAAACGCAATATTGCAGCTAAACACAATAACATAAAGTAAAATCAACATCTACTAAGTATTCCAAAAAAAATAAGACTCAAGTTAAACGTTTCCAAAACAGAAACTATAATCTGGAATTGGAGAATAAAAACAACGATAGGCTGATTCCGTCATATCAATTCAATATGGAGAATTAGTAAATACCAAACACTTCAAATATTTCAGTCTATAGATCAGTTATAACAAATTTGATTTAAGAGTTAAAGAAATTAAACATAGGACAGGCTGTACAAAAAGTAATTTAGCCCAACACCGCAAATTGATCGATATAATTTTACGTCTTATCAACCTTTTGCAGGTTACTTAAAAGATAATAGTGATTTAGTAGTACGAGGGGTAATAATTAGCCAGTAACTGGTGGTGGGTGGGAAGAATTGGATTCATACGTTTGGCAAGAGTATTTGCGCGTAAGTGAATATAACGAACAAGACTGGAATTGGAACACGGCACTTCGATTTCAAATTTCGTACTGTTATCCATTACATTATTACACCACCCGCACATCCAAGCTTACTGCACCTGGTATTCCTATGTCGTCTTAGGGCAAATCCGCACTGACACCGGGTGAATCGTTTATTTCCACCCACAGCCAGCCAGGGGATTATCCCTCGGGGGTCAACTCTGCATTAACAAACACTGAATGCAAAGTCTATTTTACCATGATCTGTAGGTACACATACAAACACACGTACACAAACACATGCGCTGGAGTATACAAATGCACATTTTTAAATATTTAGATATCAATTTTCTCTTTAGATCGATTTAGAATTTCTCGGTTCTATTTCAGAAATTTCTATTTTTAATAATTTACTTTAATGTATCCAAAGAATCATTTATTCTGTATTTTATAACCGACCTAGTCATATTGCATTCGTAATGTTTAACCAACGCATAGAGCCATCTAGTGAGAGTTACATTTACAAAGGTTTGCTCTGAAAATACCTCAGGACAATATGTGTTTTGTGATCGCATTGTCTAGGCAAGTTACCGAACAAGTTACCGAACATCTTGGGGAGCATTTTGAGTAGCTTGAACATCATGCGGCCCAACATAATCCTACTGAGATAACATCACATTCCTTTTATAGGAAATATAGCAGGTATGCTTAAAAGTTAATAGAAATTATAAACGTTCATGACGCTCCATTCAACGTTTCATCCACAAATACCAAAGATGAGCGAGAAATTTAATACTCCATGTTTAGCATACTTCGTGTTAAAGTGCCACGTATATAGAAGAAATTAGAAGATATTACTGCTCACCATGGATAGCGCAGTGAACAAATACTGATCCTTCATGTTCGTGAATATAGACAATCAATTACAATTGTTTAAGGTAATAGATTATAGACGCAGAAAAAATACAAATGCAAGGTCAATCGTTATCTACTTCCTTCTCGAATTCTTTTCTTTTATTGTCCTTTCTCATCTCTAAAGTCTTCTTTTCCATTCCCAATAACCCATTGCGTCTTAGTAGAGTTATCTCCTTGTTTGGTGTGAAATGATTAAAAATAACAAATAACATTCACTGTCAATACAGAGGATACCAGACGAATATCCAGAAGGCAACAAAAACAATCTCGCCCCGCACGTGGAAGCAAAAAATATCATATCCATCGGAATATAAGACTTTATTGGAGGACAGGCAGCATCTGGTATCGTTCTGCTGAGTCAATGTACTTGTTGTTCCGGGCTGATGGTAGGGTTTGAGAATGACGCAGACACAATCGGTCGAGGAACATTTGTTCACGTGAACACTTGTACCCAGTCGTCATGGCCTCCATATTCATTAACAATGTTAGATTACTGGAGCAGGATAATTCACCGAATCATCTGTCACATTTTGGCCAGAATGTAGTGCTCCTATGTCCATGAAGATAAACCTTATCAAAACACTTATCTACAGTGCATTTGGTGATATGTTCGAAATGTAAATTTGCTACCGAACTCAGGCAAATCATTAACATTTTCCTTGCAAATGGCTACCCTGAAAATGTTATTCTAAAGAGCATTAGACTTAGTTTTTTTTAAGTTTAATGAAATGTTGTATGTATTTCAAATGACCATAGATTGAACCTGGTAGTTAATATTTGCAGAAAGGATCTCATCTTCTATAATGTACTGTTTTAATTCTGTTGTAGTACAGACTATCATTTCTGCAAGTGTTTTCCCCTCTGCACACCTTGATATCTTGCCTACACTTCGATTTTAATCGAGATTACATTGATAGTAAATGATATTAAATTATTATTCCTATTTTAAAAGTATTCCTATCTTGGTGTGATACGCGAATTTTTTTGAATATTTTTTTTGCATATATATATATATATATATATATATATATATATTGCATATATTTTAGCAGCTTGTTTTGATTGAGACATGTTTGATTTAAAAATTTAGACAAGTTTTGAAAAGTAGATCTACGCCCCGAAACTCTGTAGTCTGGATAATAATAAACAAATTTGGATAAATCAATTCGCAGTAATCATTTTTTTCAATTTAAAAGAAATTATATATTCTATAGCTCTGAAGAGTGAAGGCATTACAGCAATGCGTTCACGAAACTTCGAAGTCCGCATGACTAAAATAACACCATTCATTTAAGTAATAATTTCTCAACATTAATTCTATTAACGCTTTATCCTTAACTTTTGATATTGAGCACTTTATGACAAAAACTTGCCTGCCTAAAATCCCTTTTCCACCTGTAAACTACGGGAAAAGAACAAGCAATTTCGGCACCTAACACCTTATTTAATAATAATAATAATAAATACACATATATATATATATATATATATATATATATATATATATATATATATATATATATATATGGGGGCGTAAAGGGATTTATATAAAAACTTGTAAAACAATATTGTTACATTTACATGAATTAAATTTGGTTAATAAATGTAAGAGCTCTTAGACATTACACGTTGTGTCTGTCTACTGGAATCGTCGATGTAATAGATCGGATATTTGCAGTATAAGTTTTTTTGATAAATATCGTGCTTAGTGGAGATTTAACAAAGTTTCATCGTCTTTCAGTGATAGATTATTTAGGGTCAGATTACAGCATTCCATCTTTGACGTTTTTCGATTAATAATAAAAATGATCATTGAGTCGGCAAAGTTAAAGTAGAACCAAGAGATAACGACAAGTATTTATCTGTTGCGATATTTTCTGATTGTCAGATTGTTAAAAACCGACCATCAGGAAAATATTCATTTACATTCACTTGATTTACAACGTTCAATATGAGTGTGCTGACAATGAAGATGATGAGATTTTTTCTTCATTTCACTGATTATTTCAATCCGTTTTCCCCACAGTAAAGCCAAAATTTCTATCTATCTATCCAAGTCTGTTATCTATCTATCTATCTATCTATCTATCTATCTATCCCAGACTGTTCTTACATATCTATCTCAGTCTGTTCTTATCTATCTATCTATCTATCTATCTATCTATCTATCTGTCTGTCTGTCTGTCTATCTATCTATCTGTATAGGTTTACTTTGCACGAGAGTCGAAAAGGTATATGTAGATATATTAAACAAAAAAGTAAATACTTACCTATATTTAATGTGCAAATCAAAAGTCTATATATATATGTATGTAAAATTCACAGACAGTACTGTTTCGCTGTATCAAGCTCCTCAGTGCGACTAGACTATCGAATATCTCAACCCCGGATTAAAACCCCATCGTTTTAGTGTAAGTCAGAGCTTCAACCACTTGGCCATCTTCACTCAACGGAATGAGTCAGCCAGATCTAGAGTATTGTTTTTTTTACAAACGTAAACAAACGCCAAGCAGCCATAGTGCTCCATTCATTTTACTGAAGAGCTTCGCATGTAAGCAGATATATATATATATATATATATATATATATATATATATATATATATATATATATATAAGGACTGAATTTGGAATTATTAGGTTGGGGCAAAAATAATGACGTTTTTTGACGTTACTTCAAAAAAACGTCATTATTTTTGCACCAACCTAATAAATACTCTGAGAAATTTTGACAATTCTTAAAAGAATTCAAAGCTTATTAATTCTATTTATTTATCTGTTCTTTATCTATCTATCTATCGAACTACTAATCTATCTTCATGCCATCTATCTATATATCTACATGTTCTTTATCTATCTATCTATCGAACTACTAATCTATCTTCATGCCATCTATCTATATATCTCCATGTTCTTTATCTATCTATCTATCGAACTACTAATCTATCTTCATGCCATCTATCTATATATCTACATGTTCTTTATCTATCTATCGAACTACTAATCTATCTTCATGCCATCTATCTATATATCTACATGCTCTTTATCTATCTATCTATCTATCTATCTATCTATCTATCTATCCTTTATTTATTTGTCTATCAATTTCTGTATATATAATGTGAAAATAGATATCTATTGTCATAATATTTCTTTGTTTTTGCTTTTTTGATTTCTTGTATTAAACGCTATTATTATGTTCAGTTTGACACTCTATTCAGAATATATCAACGCGCGAAATCATTAGGAAAAAATATTCTATCATTTTTGGCATTTCTTGAAATGTTATTAATTCCCTTTATTCTCCTTTTTTGTCAATCTGTTTATTTCCTTGCCGTTCAATTAATTCCAAATGAAAATCGTTCACAATTTTACTGCAAAATTGTTCACTATTTTCCATTTCTGATTTGGTTCATTGTTTATATTACATCTGTTCAATTTGAAAGTAGGTAGGCCTGAGCTGCTGTATAAATGACAGATATTCTATATTCGTTTGGTTTGCAGAATATCAACCCACTTGGTCATTTAATGCCGAAATCTATATTTTTTTGTTTCTTTTAAAATAAAGCTTTGTATTTAAACATTCGATTTTTTAAATTATATTTTTAATCGTAAACCGCTGTTAGTTATGGCTATATTGCTTTAAATTATATTTTTGAAAACGACACAATTTCTCTTAGAAACTAGAATATGTAACTTCTACATGTTCTCATAGTTTTATTGTTTATAGTATTTTTAGCAGATTGAATTAAAATTACTGCATTTTGTCATAATGTGATTTATGGTAAATGGTTCTTGGCATGTCACACATGTCGGAGGATATTTCTTTTTTATCGGATATACGAATGGGTTATGGTGGTATGTCTAATAAGGAGCCTGGACATAATCACTCTCTCTCTCTCTCTTCTATTTTGGAGTTTTTTATGGGACACATACTTTCAGTTCCTTATTTTTTAGGAGCTGATGGTGCGTTATATATGTGTGTCCTATACGGAGTCTGGCTAGTATAACCTTCTCTCTTCTTATCTTTCTGAAACTTGGCTGTCTTTCACAAACTTATGGTTGGATGTTGTGTAATTTGTTGTTTTCTACCATAATTGCTGCCATTTTTCTTTAATGCTCCTGTTTATGGTGCTTCAAAAGTCGGTGGGGCGAACCTTTTTAACTGAGAGGGTCATGTTCAGCGTTTCCTTTGTCGTTTTGTGAACTTTTCCATTTCTGTGTATGAGAAACTCACTCGGTATCTAGCATAAGATTATTACATCTTTTTTCCGATTAACAGTGTCAATCCTATGTAGTAATTTATTTATTAAGGGTTTTCCCATGTTTCTATTAAATAAATTACTAAAAAGATTATTTTTATAGTATACACGCGCGCGTGAGCGCGTGTGTGTATGTGTAATCGTTAAGCCTTGCCAACAAATGAAATGTGTTACTCGTCTAGGAGAGATATTCCTGCTATTTACAAGACCAACCTGAATCAAACGGCTTCTTTCCAAGTGGGTACAAAAACGGGGGTGTTGTCCGAACGAGAAGCCAAATTGGTGGCTTTAACTCCACCCGTTCGCCTAAATTCGACCGAGTTATTAAGTGTAGGCAGTGCACTGGTGACACATTCTTGCTGGTATGCAGCCATTGATCGAAGATTTAACACAACAGGAGACAGGGTTCATTATTAGTGGACGTATGTATTTGTTTCTTGATGGTTATCAATTGCGTAGCTCGACGTCTGAAAGAGTAGAACCTTTGACCCGCTGATGATCACCAGCTTTGATGAATGGACAAGTAAGAAGAGCTATGTATTTTGTATAAAATTATCTTGATACTAATGCGTATGTCACTCTAGATAACTTCTTTGCTTGAGATGAAGTCGCTCCAGCAACCTTGGATAATGGTGCCGGAATTTTTCCGGTAAATGACTCAAGATATGGCTTCATATAGGAAAATGGTTATTATAAATGTTTTATAGACAGTTTTTTGTTTGCGGTCTTCACTCATTTTTTGTCCTATTTTCTTCATCTATTTTATTAGACCATTTTAGGAGACAGAAGTTAACGGAATTTTTGAGACAAATTACGATGGTCTTGAGAAGATTCCACATGTTTGGACATGGCTGATCTTGGTAAATTATGGCCAAATCCTCACCCTGGCATATTTGGAAGGGCTACAAAGATTCTTTAAGAATATTCAAATCAAAGATATTCTTACAACGTCAAGTCAATAACTGTGGCATATAACTATTGGATTTGTTCGTTTTCAGGAAAGATCTTTGCATTTTGGTTCGCTACAAATTCATATTCGGTTAACCGTTGTTACCAAACTCTCTAGTGGAATTCTGGCATGGATTTAAACCTGAAATTATGGACAGAGAGGTGTCCTGGTAGTTCCGGCAGTCGAAATTTTCTTCCTTTTTTTGCACAGAAGGTTTGTTACGACAATTTCTAAATGACTACCTGAATAACAAATTCGAATGTTTTTCCGTAATTGTTTTCATCGTTATTAATATTATTTGATATCTTTGCTAACTCTTAAACATTTCAGTTTAGTAATGATAATCATATCTCAACTCCTACCGCACCTTAAAGACACAACACTTTTCTCAGAACATGAGTCCCCTATGAACTCGGAATATGCCCCCTCATTGATAACCGGTATCAAAGACGTTTCCGTAGCAGCAAGAATTCTGGAAATAGCCTAGTGTGCCCCAAGAACAAAGGGGACAACTTAAACTGTTGAACGTTTGATTCAGGTTGGTCTTTCTCTAATTTTCCCTACCAGGTTTTGCCATCTCTGTAGTCTTGTCCGCATCGACATCAACATGGTATTATCTCGAGGTACTGCAACGTCTATCAGTTTCCATCTACGGCTACATATGCGTACATGTTTGATGTACGATTAGTTACCAAGCACTTGTCACACAAGATATATGTATCCTACAGGAGTTGTTCATTCTTGACAATTGGGTGTTGCAGATGATCGTACCAATTCTCTTTACGTTAGAGGTCATGTTTCTTGCATAATTCCCTGTGATTTCTGAGAATTACATTCCCTTAGCGTTGTATGCCCACATTTTTATGTCGATTGAGTGCTGTACGCATCCAATAGTTTTCGTAACCAAGTCTGCACAAGTCAGCTGTCCTCTCATTAGACCAATCGAGAGATTATGATCCTAATTCCTGTCTTGCGCTGCACAGATGATCCATTTATTTTTCTTCTTCAAATCTCATTCCTAAGTCATCTCCATGATTCCGGATTTGCGACCTCTTGGCACTCTTGCGCAGATGCTAGTTTGCAAAGCTTTTTTCCGTTCGTTCATCGACTTTCACATTATAAATTATTCAATTTGTAATGAAAAAGTTGACGCATGGAAGGAATTATCATTATTATTATTATTATTATTATTATTATTATTATTATTATTTGCGTATGGTTCCTGCTTTGTATCCTGTTAAGCCGTGTCCAAACACATGTCCTTAGGCCCTGTAGGAGAATTGCCATTTAATTGATAGCACTTTTCTGGGATATTCCTAGCAGGGCGATCTTCTGGGCAACTTGTATGTTGATGTTAGCTGGGACAATGTTAGTAAAATTGCCCATCCCTTTTTTCACGAAGGCCAGAGCTCTTGGTACTATTAGTACAGTCTCAATCTTCATTCGCCACAACCTGTAAATCTCGATTTCCGGGTCTCTGTATTTGGACATTTTCTCGATAATTTTCATGGAGGTGTTTCTCTCAGATGATACAGCTATGTCAATAAGCATACACTTCTTGAATTTCGCGTATTATATGATAATATCAGGTTTGTTATCATTTCCATCCCTGTCAGTTTGAATTGGCATGTCCAAGAGTTGAAATAATTAGGCCTTGTGTCACATATTATTATTATTATTATTATTATTATTATTATTATTATTATTATTCTCTTAGCGTTTTCTACTTTTTTTTTCGAAACTTCTTAAAGCATTTACACTATTTATATTATTCGGATTGTTATCCTCATCTTTACTGTCATATTCACGACGTTTCGGCCGTTAAACGCTCCACCCTTTATCAGCTGATATACGTTGAAATTTCGAACGGAACCCTTTATTTAGTCGATTGGGGGAGTTTGTTCCCCAAGGACACAAAACCCAGTAGATGAAAGCATTGACTGATGTAATCCAGGGACTTGAACAAAAGATTTATGAGATCAATACTTAGCCAGAACATAGGTGAACAAAAAATATGGAGAGTTTAGTTACTAAAGAGAAATAATTGAAACTGAGATATCCAGAAAGGCATGACACGTGGAACTAGATTAATATATTAATTCATTAAATATTGAAAATTGTATTTTTTTTTAATTATATATCTAATACGAAGTAAGGAGAATTAATTGCAAGTATTAGCTAGATTCGTTCGCTTATATTTTTGAATGCATAATATTGATGTTGTTTTTCTTTTGTTTTTGCCGTTTTTAAATACTTATGATATATATAGATCTAGCTTAGGTGATAGTGAGATGAGATCGAATGCAGTCTACCGTTTTACTTATTTTCTGTTGATGTTTGGTGTAAGTCATAATAACAACAGTGTAAGATTAAAGCGGCACCGTGGAGTAATGGATAGCAACACAGATTGAGGAATCAGAGAGCCGAGTTCGAATTCCAGTTGAATCCATTACATTCACTTATGCGCTAATACCCTTGGGATCGCTATGGAATCTTTTCTTAGGTGACTAGCAGGACAGACCAGGTTCTTGGATGACAACTGGTCCAACGCAGAAAGAAATGCCAACCTACTGCGGAGAAAAAATCTGCTTCGTCAGTCATATATCAAAAGATACATGATCGCCTAAGCGTGTATAATGCATGGCACATGACTAGCTGACTGACTGTAAGATTTAGTCCGTGCTGTTGTCATAATATATTGTTGTCAGCGTTGCGTAGGAAGGTTTGAGTCACATGTAAATCCGGCCTTATATTTCTTTCAGTGGCAATCAGAAGAGCTTGTTATCTACGATATGAGCAATCCATTGTGCATCTCTCTGCATATTCGACCGTTTTGCAAGTTGCTTTCGTTAGAAGGCTTTTCATTCCTGGCGGGAGGGTAAATTTGTAACGGATATAATATATGAAACGTGTATAATTGTAATGCACGTATTTTTTTAGAAGATGAGTTCCTTCTATTCGAATTACTTTCGACTTTTCTTGTATAGATGCTGAGGATAACTTTCGACCGCACGAACGCGGTGAATTCTATATTCTCAGAAAATAGCACTTCTACTGTCAAATAGAAAACTGGTTTGCAGCTTGCATGCTTTTGGAGGTGATCATCACCAGGGGTCTTTCCTAGCGCCTCCTTTCTATTTTAGATTTTAGGTATAAAGAATTTACAACCGACAAGATAGTGGTCGGTGTGTCATTACTCTGGTATAGGGTATATCTTTTATGTTTTTTGAGGAAACAGGATGCACTCGTAAGCTGTAAGTGCTTGCAGTAAAATTGCTTTCACATACGTTTTAGGGTGTATGTGATATGAAACACTCAGATCAGAATTCTAGGAGTAGGTAAGAATTTTCGTTAATCTTACCTACACTGTATCTGCTAATTATTACACTTTCTCGTATAAAAGATAAAAGTTAGTCGACAAAAAATTGCGTAAATCAGTTGAGAACGCACGTTTTCCTTTCGTTTTGCATTAAGTGTTGGAATAAGTGTTGAAAAGTGTGCGTAACACAAGAGATACTGGCTCACCTTCGGGGGTAAAACTGATTCGCACGTGTCTTGCATGTAAAATATTCCCTAAAAAGTAAAATGGCGGCTTTATGAGTCGTATATTTAAAAAAAAGATAGATCTTCGAGTTTTATAGATAAATCCAAGATAAATATACTGGTCCGAATTGTATATTCACTATGGAGAGATTATCATCCAAGAAAAATACGCTGATCCAAATTGTGCATATGTAGAGATTACTATCCGTGATGAGTAATCTGGTCCGAATTGCATATTCACTATGTAGAAATTAAAATTGCATATTCACTATATTGAAATTGTCAACTGATGTTATGCTGGTCCATATCGTGTATTCTCATTAACACCAAAGCTTAGTATGCTGTTACATATTGTCTATTTCCTCTCTTGAGATTAACAACCAAGATGCCTATCCAGGTCAGAGATGCAAACCATATCACGATAATAATTCATCACCTGAAAAATCCCGCTGTCTTTTATATTGTGGTTCAATTATTAACATTATTTATGGCCAAGAATCACCATTGAAATTCAAACCTTCAACTAGGGTCGAACACGGATGTTCTGTGAATGGAGAAGCTTTGTCGATTCTTTTTTTTCTTCATTTGTATCTCCAGAAATTCCTGTAGCTTCTCTGAAAGTTAAACTATCTTCCATCTTCTTTTTTTTATGTACTGTGTCCTTTCATAGGCGATCATGACCCTCCACATCTTCCTTTCCCTTGTAGTTCTTAATTAGTTTTATCTTTTTGTTACTTCTTCTAAACGCCGTTCTACCGTCTATTTACTCAACTATGTTCCGCGGTGCTTTCTCCTGTCTCTCTTTCCATCAGTTTGTCTTGTGAGTATCAGGTTTTCCAAGCCCTCTCTCCACATTATGTGCCCCATAAATTTTAACTGCCTCTTTCTGATGTTAAGTATGCTTCATTTTTGTTTCCATTTTCTCCGAAACCTTGTCGTTGCTCATATGTTCGGTCCATGGTATCCTCATCATCTTTCTGTAGATACAGATTTCTATTGCTTCAATAATCGAACGATATTCCAGACCATTTAAACAGTTACAAACGCTTTAATATTTCCAGCTTCCATTTTTCTATCACTGTTTCTTTTATCCATTTTCGCGTTTGCACTGAATTTTATGATTGAATTCTTTTTTTTTATCTCTATTTTTATCTCTTTACATTTTCATCTTTTTCTTCTTCCTTCTTTTCTCATTCATATTTGAATTCCTCTTCTTCTTCCTTTATTGCATTTTACCTCGCTTACCTTTGTACTCTCTTTTCATGAAACTCATAATTCATTTAATTATATTTTCCTTGGCTATTTTGCTGTTGAATATCATTCAGGTTCTTTCCCATAAAAAAAACTCTCAGCCTTAAATATGCGCAGCTTTCGCACCGAATTCAATTTATTCCATTAGCATATAGAATGCGCGCCAACATTTCATTTAAAAAAGATTCGTGCGTGCGAAATTGTTGAATGCTTCAATGCCAATTCAGCAGCTTTCGCTAAAAATATTCTCATTACAATCATCAATAAAAGGAATCACTCATGTTTGCTCAGTAAAACTTGTGACCGAAAGTGTTTGCAGTTCTGTATTCCCGACAATAACAATGTTATTATCACTGCGTCTTTTATTAAACGGAAACTCCATCTCAGAATGAAGTTTTTATGAAAGGCTCATATGCAAATGATTATGCTATTCGTTTTGTTCTTTTTAAAATGAGGATTTGTTTCTCTCATACTAACATGTCAGTCAGTTATGTGTCATACGCGATACACACTTAGGCGATCATGTATCTTTCGATACATGAATGACGATGCATTTTTTTTCCGGCAGTATGTTGCCATTTCTTTCTGTGGTAGATCAGTTAACATCCAAAGCTATAGAGTCCGGTCTGTCCTGCTATTTACCCATAAGAGAATTCATACCTTTCCCAAGGGTATTACCAATGAATTCGACTAGAATTCGAACACGGCTCTCTGATTCCTCAATCCGAGCTGTTATTCATTACCCCTCCCGTGTCTCCCTAATGTTTGGTAAAGACAGTATGAGAAACTTATTAACAATCAGATTTTGACATGCTGTTCCAGATGATAGCCGTAATGCAATGCCCATGCTAATTTTAAATAGTAAATTTCGCGCAAAATAAAGCTCAAGAATAACTCAAGGTAGAGGTTTAAAATCAAACTACTAATATTGAATCAGCTGTGTGATGTGGATGGAAGAGTATACCGCCGGGAATGAGGATTATGAAGCTAAGGATAAAAGATAACTACTGATACGTATAGATGTCAAGATTGAACTTTTCAGTGAAGCACTAATGTGTAATTCTCGCCCTCAGTTGCAGCTATTGTGGGGAAAAACTGTAAGAGTAAAACTTTCACATGAAGGTCATTTGACTCCATATAAACTAGGTACCTTCACTAATTCATGATTACCAATTTTTAAAATGATTTAAAAAAAATGAAAAATCTTTCTTGAAGCTTTCATTTTAGCTTTAATTGAAAGCTAAAGAGTCTAAATTTTTCAGTAAGCAAAATACACTGTGGTGTAGTTCAAACAGAAATTATCTTGATCGTAATCGAGTTTTTCAGTAAAATCGACAAAAATCTGCCATGCTTTACACATTTTTAAATAAAAGTTAATTCTCGATTTTAAAAATATTGCAAAATCAAAATATATACTTCCGAAACTTTCTTTGAAGAAAATTAGCAAATTTAAATTAAAATTAATATGATTTCAAACAAATATGAAAGCAAATCTTGTAAAAATTCAATTTTCGTGGAATTTATTTTTCTTCAGATATTATCTTTACTATATGTTATTCATAAAAGCAATTAAAAACTTCTCTAATTAAATATTGTCTTACTTTTATCGACTTTTTTTTTCTATTCAGAAAATATTTTCAGTAACGCGGGCTCCGAATTTGAAAACACAATTCGGTGATTTAAATTCTTCAAAGAATTCTGCTTTTAACTAATATAGTCACTAAAATTATCACGTTGAATTTCTCAAATTTTCATAAAATTAAGTAAAGGGCTGAAGCACATGTAAAGAAAATATTTTTAACAAGATTTTCTAATAACCTAAATTTAAAAAATAATCCCATTCATTTGTGAATAAGCTCTGAAAATTTCATTAAAATCCGACAATTATTTGATTTTTGCAAGAATTTCTAAATTAACGTCTCTCACTGTAAAAAAAGCTAAAATTTGCTATGTTAAAAGTTAGTACAAACGCAAGTTTTTTAATTAAAATTTCAAATGTTCTAAAACGGAGTAAAAAAATTAATTAAATAACCCAAAATACTTTCATCCTTCCTCTTGACATAACGATTTTGACGATAAAACTATATTTTCATTACGTTTGGATCATTTTATATGCATTTTTAATCACGGTATGCTGATATTTTAGTGTTTACGTTAAGGTACCTAGTATAAATTATATATTTTGACCTAGTTGTGAATATCTGAGGTGGCAGATCTAAAAAAATGGACTTTATCTGAATATTTCCAGTGAAAATAGTCATATAGTAGCAACAAGATTGTGTTTTTGGGAAAGAAGTTTCACCTAGAAAATTCATCCCTAAAAAGTCTACGTAAACTATTCTGAATTGTGTCATGGCTGGCAAGTGATGATTGGACAACCTCACCACATATATGCAAACAATAAGCAATTTATGGCTTCATTTCACGCTTGTAAGGATATAATATGACAGAAAGAATCATGTGCGTACAAAGAGCGATAGAATGAGTCTACCATTTTCCCAGCATCTTTATCAATGAATTTAAAAGGGCGGCCCGAAATTCTTGTCACCTCTACATAATGTTTCTGTTTCAAATAGTTGACGGGAGCTTTTACATTTTGGCAGAGTCTGCTTGAAAGTGTATGAACACATGATTGTGTGCATTCCGGCAAGAACATGGAGGAGGATGTTCGACATCACTTACTTGTTTTATTGTTACCATTACCAGTGACAAGACTTTCGGACCACGCTGTATATATTTCTACTAAGATCAAGATTGGACTTACATATTCTAAGCATTGGTGCTTCATTGAATGTGGAACCATTCATCGTGGAAAGAGAAAAGTCATTATCTGCTTGATAATGATGAAACGATACCAGCTTAGTTTGAAGAGTACTGAAAAATTACAAGCATGTAATTTCCCGTTGGGGCTGTTAGAGAAAGATAAGAAGCGATCAACAACAACCCTGGGATTATCCTGATCCCAAGACAAGCCTCCATAAGCGCTGCTATCACTGCTATATATGTGTCCAGCAATGTGCGTAGACAGATTATTAAAGATCTGAAAGAGGATAGAACTGAGCGAAGAACCCCTGGGTACGCTTGCATTTTCATCTTCAGAAATTAAAAACTAACCTTCATTTACGTAAATGAGAAAAATGAGTTTATGATGGCATAATCCCAGCAAGAGAATGCCATAATTGGGAGTTTGTGTAGCAACCCCCTATAGAAGTGGGTGTTACATATATTCACTTCCATAATTTAGGGATACAACCGTATGCAACATTTGACCATTTCAACAAATATATCTGGCAACAATGTTTATCACACATCAAGGTTTATGGAAAGAAGTGTTGACCTATCTATTTTCTCCGAATTGATTTAGATGCGCCGTATAAAGTTTTGTACTCACAGTAATTCTGCTTGCTCCTTTCCTTTGTTAGCACGACCATTACTCCTTACCAATATCTCATAAATAATGGAATATTACATCTGATATCGTGGAAATACGGAAAAGTTTATATCAGAGACGCTACTGCGTATCAGTGTGAAAAATGACAGAAAAAAAAAGAAAAAAAAGAAAAAAAAGAAAATAGAAGTGTTTAACGTCTCCTGCTAATACCTGATAAATAATGGAACATTACCTTTTATCGCGTGTAAAAATAGACATAAAAAAACGCTAAAGGTTTAGCGAGAAAAAGAAAGTAAGAATAAATGAAGTGTTTCAGGGAAATTAAAAAGTGTTACGTTTTTACATTTGTACTCCTTTACTTCTTAAAATAAATTCCAGCTTCCATATTCATGATCGTTATTGGAATATTTTGTTAAAGTTTTCCAGCTCAAATATTTAAAGATCCGACAGAAGAATTTATTGCCGTAGAACTCGGCATCAGATTATTCGATCATTAACTTGAAAATTAAGATTCATCAGAAAATTTTCATGGGTACTTTTTTAATCATTTTACCCCAAGCAAGGTGGGACGGGAATGCCACTAGGGCGCAGAGAATCTCAGAGAGTGAATGTGAGTTTTGGGGCGGGGGTTGAGGAAAGGTCAACAGATGAAGGGAATTCAAGAAAAAAGAAGATGGCGATTGATGTTGAATTTAAATTTTTGAAGATTGTAGTCATCAGGGAAGCAAGTAAACAGAATGAAGATCCACAGGCGGGGAAGATCGAGAAAAGAAACTGTTGGAGTAGAAGTAGCGGTTGAATTTAGCTATTTCAACAGTAAATGGGTGGGACCTATATGTCACTCTAGTAGTACGTTTAAATTCATATAGTCGGCACACCAAAGAAGAAAGAAAACATATGTAGAAAAGATAGAGGGACGCCACACCGCGTAGATGAGAAAATGGCTGAAGTCGACATGCCAAATCATGATCGATTACATCACAGATCCTTCTCTGGATTTTGTTAAGAACCTCGTGATAAATAGCAAGATCGCCATAGCAGATATGGCAGTAACATTCAATGCACGGCCGAATGGTAGGATTCTAAATGTTCAAGATGGACTGTAACGAGATAAATATATTCTAAGTTTTGAATAATTTATTGCTTTAGCTTATTAAAGCGTATCAATCCGTTGCTTGGACTTACAATTAGAAGATTTTAAATGAAGGATTATCTATGATTACGAATCCAGTTTATCATTTTATTTTGATTTCCTTTGGATTAATTTATAATTGATATGTAACAATATCTTTAATAAAAGACACAGTTTTTAATCATTGCCATCCCAAAATAAGGCAATAAAGCCAATAAGACTCAAGGATTAGGTTGGTGCAAATATAATGTCGTTTTCTCACATAGTAACATATGTGAGAAAACGATATTATTTTTGCACCAACCTAATAGTTACTGAGTGGGAAAATATGAGTAAAAAAATAAAAACATTATTGAAAGAACAGGACTTAAGAAGACAAAAAAAATAACGATTAATATTGCGCTTATTTTTTTAAAGTTGACTGGAAAGTATGAATCCAGAATCCAGTTCCACAAGCGAGAAGTGCGTGAGAAGAAACTGTTATCATAGAACTTCAGAAGTTTTGACAAATTATATTAAAAATTTTATGTTTTACCCAGCTTTTAATTACATAGCGATTTACATGCAAAATCTAGCTGTTTTCACTACTTTTCAACGCTAGTTTGAAAATATCAATAACTCTTTGAAAACATTAGAAAAACAATGAAATGATTGAAAATCGATATGAAATCAATCAAAACTTATTGATTTTAACTAGTTTCAGAAGTTTTGACAAAGTTATATTAAAAATTTTATGTTTTACACAGCTTTTAATTACATAGCGATTTACATGCAAAATCTAGCTGTTTTCACTACTTTTCAACGCTTGTTTGAAAATATCAATAACATTTTGAAAACATTAGAAAAACAATAAGTAAGTTACGAACCATTTCAACAGTAAAATAAGATCTTGCTGCCAATTCCTTAAGTCTAGGTACCATAGATCAGAAAAATTACCATGAAAGTAATTATAAAAATGCACGATAAAGCAGGGAAAAGTGACTGAAGCCGAGATGCCAGGTTCGTGAGCGAAAAAGTATAAAGATAAACACCCATCTGAGTAGACAGGCAGTCCCTCAGACATTGCAGAGTTTATGTAAAATCTATGTTTCACCGGAAGGTTCCGACGAAGTCGCACATATACATTAACTTTGATGAATTGACTAAATGTCGGAGTAAAACAAAATATTAATTTTAAATATGAAAACCTCTGTCTAATGTTTTCATTAATCGGGACATTAATACAATAACATATGTTTCTCAAATGTGAACTGACTAACAATAATCAGAGATATAATCATGTAATGCTTCTCTTTTAGCGCATGCGTTATGCGTTGGCCATCACAGATGTAAACGAATAATTTAATCATAAGAATCAATTTAGAAGAGAAACATTTAAAATGACAGATAAAATAGGACAAGTACACTGTGCACGTGTTGCATTCTATGGAGAGGTAGCAGAGATTGGTTCATTTGAAATCGGAAAATACACTCAATGATAAAAAAGTAGTAACGTTCGTAGTCTGAAATGCCTTTCCAACTGTAAACTACGAAAAAAGAACATGCAATTTCGTACCTAACATTCTTACAATTTAATACTGTGTGTATACATGATATATATACATGATATGGAATTTATATAAAATCTTGTAAACCAATATTGTTACATTTACATGAATTAAACTTGGTTAATAAATGTAAGAGCTCTTAGACTTTACACACTGAATATTTATCTAGATTTAGCTCTGTATGTGGTTGACACTGTATTACATTTTATCTTTAAGACTAAATTAATTGCAATGACAAAGTAATTAACTACATTTAAAATAAACAGATCTGAGTAAAATTCAATTTTCATCATTGAGTTGATCGAGGATTTATATCAATATTACGTTATTTCCGTTATTTTGGGGGACTATTTCTTTCCTTATTGATTGAAATAGGACACAAGGACGAACTGTTTGAACTGCTCGGTAACCTTGGAAAGGATATTAGAATAATGCAGAGTCTTTACTGGGAGTAAACTGCCTGCATACGGATAGAAAGTGAATTCTACAAAAATAGAAAGGAGTACAAAACAAGGATATGTCTTCTTAGCAAAGTTATTTAAGCCACACGGTAAGGCAATTTTGACAGAATTCGATGTGCTACCAGCAGTCATTATTACCGACCGCAATCTTAACAACATAAACTATTCAGATGAGACATTGCTGATAGTACAGAAAGGAAACTACAAAATCTCTGGCAGAAGATGTGTAAGAAAGAAGAAGAAAAGAATAACCACTAATTGCAAGATGATAGAATCAATGGATTGCAGCAATACGGGCCGCCCAACCTGCAACTTACAAACTGGAGATACCAAAATCAAAGTATACAACTATTTAAATATCTGGTATATGTTTTCATAGAGGACGAAAAGAGCGACACTGAAACCGGAAGGCATATTAGGATAGGAAAAGATGCTTTCCAAAAGCTAAGCAAAGTATTAAGAAACAATTTTTTTTTAGAAACAAAGAGAAGAGTACTGAACTGCTATGCAATATCATTCCTTATATGACAGTGAATGTTGGACAATCTGCTTACAGAAAAAGTGACTTTGAGCAACAGAAATGTGGTTCTACAGAAGGATGCTGAGAATAACATGGGACGAGCATGTGAATAATCGATTTTTAATGAAAACGAAAACAAAAAAGATATATATATATATATATATATATATATATATATATATATATATATATACTTAACATTAAGAAGAGACCGTTGAAATCTATAGAGCACATAATGAAGAAAAGGCCTAGGACGATTTGATACTCACGGGACAAGTTGAAGGCAAGTGGGGCAGGAGGAAAACAAAGCATAACCTACATAGCAAGGTTGTGTAAATGAAGGATAGCACAGGGGTGAGGACAGATAACAAACAGAAAAAAAATATTAAGAGATAAAAAGGACACGAAATTGTGGAGAGCCATGATCGCCAACGTCGTGAACGTTAAAGTAGCAGACAATTAAAGAAACATAATTTCTTATATCTTCCCCAGTGCCAGATAAATTTAAAATAACTAAAGGAAAACGTCTGAAATGTCTTCAACACGCATTCAAAGGAAGTGGCACTCGGATTAGAGCTAGAAGCTTTGATGTATTTATCTTCTATTAGAAATACATATAAAGATTAAAATAATTATCTTTTGACCGTAAATGTTGAATAGAATGGAGAAAACTATTTTGTAAAAACACAATAAACACTTGTGCCTCATACATACATACATACATATATATGTTTATATACAAAAGCACGTATGCCATTGGTTTATCTAGGCTTTTAAATTTGAGAACGTGTATGAATGTTCCTCCGTTGGTTAAAAGGTTAATCAAAACATGTGCTGAGTACAAGCGTAATACCCAGTACTTGCTGGAAAATGCTAAGTGTCACGTTGACCCCGAACGCTAGATTTCATAAGTCTCTTTATCTGTTAATTGTTAACAATTTTCATCAACTTCAATCTGTAAGTATGTGTCTGACAGGTTAATTTATATATTTGTAAGGCAGTAGACATTTATTTAACCTTGGAGAAAAATCTGCCCATACACGAATGTTACTATTTTTAATTTTCATAGATTATTGGAGTTACCAACTTTTCTAATTCCTCATGTTCTTTGCCAATCGGTTCAACAACTTCAAAACGCACAATACATTTAGGTTTTAAAAAAGTAACTACATTTTCCTTTAAGAGAAAAAATGCCCTCGGAATACACTGTGGGAAATTTCTTTAACTACTTTAAAAAAAAAAAAACTTTTAGTCCTCATACTTATTTTAGAGGAGAAGAAATTCACTTTTTTATTAGGTTGGTGCAAAAATAATGTCGTTTTCTCACATATGTTACTATGTGAGAAAACGACATTAATTTAAGAAATAGGGTCAGACGTCACAAATCAAACAGTTCCATACAGTCCCCACCAAGAAGTTCAGCGTATTATTTTTTTAAAAAATGAATTCCTTCGTATGCGTTTGGTGCAGTAATTTTTTTTTCTTCTTCTTTTTCGCCCTTTTGTTACACTGTCTGCACTTGAACAATAGCCTTTTCTTCCAATTCTTGCGCTATACAAAAGCAAGAATGACATTGTTTTATGAAGGCTTTTAAATTTCCGAATGCGCATGAATGTTCATTAGGTTGTCGAAAGGTCAGTCGAAACATGTGCCGAAGACAAAGCGACATAATTCAATGTCTGGCAAAAAAATATCGAATTTTAATAAACTATAAATATACCCTTAGTTTTTGTTTTCTAATCTTACCTTTCCTGAAAGAATTATTATTTCCCGAAGCCAACATAGACGATCACAAATCAAATTAAAACGGTTAAGTTCATCATTTTTTGGAAGATGTACAGCGCATACGTCCATCTCATACCACACCAATGACAATTTAAACAAAATTCTTGAATATTGTTGGCTTACTTTTTGCCAGATTTTGAATTATGACACTTTTTGTCCTTCACATGTTTTGATTGACCTTTAACTACCTGATGAACATTCGTAATGTGTTGGTTAAGAATAGTTTTTCCTCTTGTATCTTTTTATTCATTTTGTTCCTTTATATATACACTCTAATATAATCTGAAAATAATAAGTATATATATATATATATATATATATATATATATATATATATATATATATAAATATAAAAGTGAACATAGAAGTAAACACTTAGAGGCGACAGTCTGTTTCATGCTATATGCAATCGTCAGACCACATATGCTGTTATTTTTCTCGGCTATTTATATATATACGGGTTAGTGGTGCATTGTGGGTGTTCTATTATGGCGGTTATTTTACCGGAAGTCGTTTGTTTATTTATTTGTGTCAAATTATATTGCTTGTTTTTATTTTTTATTTTTTTGTTTCTTATTTTATTTATTTATTTATTTTTTAACGTAGGAAAAATTTGTTTATATCACTTATTTGTTTATATCACTTAGTTTTGTTTTGGTTTGAGAATTTAATTAAAGCTATTTGTTCAATTTTGGGGTTCATTGTTGTAGTTCATTCTAAGTATTATTTTGGCGGGAACAGTTTTTAATTGATTATCTTTATTTGGGATTGGTTTGTTTATTTATTTACTTGGATGAATTTAGGTCAATTTATTTTACTTGAATATTTTCTCTTTTCGGTTTTCGATTTTTAAGTAACATAGTATTTATTTATGTTTTATTTCTATTTTTTTTATTGTTATTTTGTTTATTAGCATATTTATTTGTTTTTATTTTATTTTTTCCGTTTTTCATTTTTTAGGTTACGTAGTAAAAATTTATTTTCATATCTGCATTTTGAGATGAGCTCGTATCTTTTATTTAATAATTTATTTTGGTCGGGGAAAGTAATGATAGCTATTTTTTGCTCCAAGCAAAGTTTGCAAGTTTTTGATTGGTTGTTGTAGGCTGATGATTTTTTCCTTATCTTCCAAGATATTTTTGGTGTGATGTGCGTTTTGTTTTTAATTTCCCAGATATACTTAGAAAGCATTGTACTGTTCGCATATTTACTATTTGTGAAAGATGTTTTGTGTATATAATTTCTTTGTTTCCAGAGTCCTTCAGTTACTCCTATGTATACTTTTTCTTCATTATCTGGTGATTTTATCGTGCCTTGGTATATTACGTTGTTTTGTAAACAATTTCCGCTTAAGGGACATTCGTTCTTTATTCTGCAGTTGCACGTGGGTTTAATTTGTTCGTGTGGTTTGTTGATAATTTTCCTATTGTGCTTTTTTATTATTTGCGCCATGCTCTCGGTGCAGTTGTAGCTGATTTTTACTGTGTTTTTGTTGAATATCTTGTGTAAGGTGCTTGATTCTGGGAAGTGTTTGTGTAATAGTTTGAAGAATATTTTTCCTACGTTTGTCTTTACGTTCTTGCTGTACGGCGGGTTGAACCATATAATATTTCTTCTCCTGTTGGCCTTTTTTGTATTCTGTGGTGAGTATGTGACTATTCCTGGGAATCCGCTAACTTTTAAGGCCGTTTCATAGTCTTCCTTAGCTTTGTTAAATAGGGATTCATTGGAGGAATTGTCAGAGAGCCTGCGGTCAATCGATTTTGGTATCTGTTTGATTATAGAAGGTGGATGGTTGGAAGATTAAAAAAAAGTATGCTGGAAAAAAAAAACTGCCGCCGTTTAATCTAACATGCATTAACCACTCGGCCACGCAGAGCTTCACAATTAAGCGTTGTTCTATTTGCCTTTTAATCCCATTTTACTCTTTCAGGTTTTCTTCAAAATTATCACTCCTCAGTTTCGCATCGAAAACGCCAAACCAATCATTTTTTTAAATTTATTAATGGACATATTTTATTACATTTTAGATAATAAGCGTATTTGAGTAGACCTCCGTTTATTTAAACGGTATTGTTGCACGCTAAATAGGCTACCCTTCAAGAAAATGACAGTAAAATTTGAAAAAGAATCCCTTAAATATACAATTCTTTAGAAGGAATTCAGATTATAAGAAGTAACTTTTGATTAATATTTTTCTCGATTTGAATAAGATTGACTTTCATATTCATATTTCACATTTTTATCTAAATATTATACAAAAAAAGTTCTTTTTATGCATATATGTGTATATATGTCTATCAATCTTTGCTCTAGATTTCTATGTATTAGGTTGTTGCAAAAATAATTTCGTTTTTTAACATATGTTACTATGTGAGAAAACGAAATTATTTTTGCACCAACCTAATATATAGATGCTTGTATGTATATAAGTTAAAATAGCTCTCAGTCGTTTCTACATGTAGAAGAGTTATCCAACTAATTAAGAAGCTAGTAAATTAAAATCTGCGAGCCGAGTTCAAATTCCAGTTGGAACAGTTCGTGTTCCCTTCCCACTCAAGTTATTAGGAGAAAGCTGTTGATCATAATTTCTAATTATAAAGCAACGCATGGAATCACCTTTTTTTCAAACTTGATTAATTCCTTTTAATGATATCAGAGTTTTTTGGCCATTAATTATTTTACATTTAATGAATTTGACAGTGCCAATCAAGCGACGAATGTACGCGCAAAATTCACAGCTGGAATGTAGACATAATTAAGGCTAACTTCTTGAATCGAATAAATAGTCATTATTGTTAAAGTCATTTTTATTTTAATGCTAAAATGATCGGCAACTATCAGTTACATTTCGTTCTGTTTAAGTTCATTACTGATGTGGACGTACGTTTGTTGAGAATTGCTGGTCTATTGCTTTGTGTGAAACGATGTTGAAGTTGGGGGCCGTCAGGGAAATAGAATTCAACAATAAATTCCAAAACGTGCAGATATCTTATATAACGAATAATATGATTCGCAAAAGAGAGAAAATATACTAGTGTCTATACATATAACTGATAAAATTACGCAAACATTTATAAGAGTAGCGGTTGAGTGTGCTTGATTGCGCGCATTTGGTAGATGCACCAAGTAGTCAGATAACTGAATCCTCTAGAAAGAAAAACTGACCAATTCTTCTACCTACGGCATTCTAGATATTGATAGAGATAGATATATTGATAGATATAGATATAGATATTGATGGATAGAGATATTGATAGATATATTGATAGATATAGATATACATATTGATGGATAGAGATATTGATAGATATATTGATAGATATAGATATACATATTGATGGATAGAGATATTGATAGATATATTGATAGATATAGATATACATATTGATGGATAGAGATATTGATAGATATATTGATAGATATAGATAGAGATATTGATGGATAGAGATATTGATAGATATATTAATAGAGATATAGATATTGATGGATAGAGATATTGATAGATATATTGATAGAGATATATATACTGATAGATATATAGATATTGATAGATATAGTGATAGATATATAGATATTGATAGATACATAGATATTGATATATATAGTTAGATATAGATGGATATATAGAGACAGACAGACAGAGAAAGCCAAAGACAGAGACAGGCAGACAGAAACAGACAAAAGGAAAGACAGTGAGACAGAACAATGTCTGTTCTTTTATAGCCCTGGACAGCGTCACTAATCTGGCGTCTTTGCAGATAAAGAAAGGGTAATCCTATCATAGCCCTTACATGAATTCAAATGGAATTTTCTCCTGCTTTTTGGTATTTGATATCAACATAAATATTATCTAATATTTTATCATCCTTTCCAAAGGGAACTTGAGGATTTATTAAACAGTGAATTATTATTATTAATGTTGAGTTGGATAATTTTATGCCTGGTAAACCATTTCACTCAGTTTCTGATTAATGGTAATACAATATTTAGTTGCGACACCCAAGTCTCCTTGGCTGCTGTATCCCTTAACTTTAAAAATATCAAACTTCTTGGTATACCTGCCTATGATGCAACACTACCACCCCAATTCGGGAAGGGTGAAGTACAATGATTCAGCCCTTAAGGAAATTCCAAACAGGTTAAGATCAGGCAACTGACAAGAGAATCCGGGGTACTGAACATTTCTCAAATTCAGTAGGGGCACAGACGCACACGCACACACACACGCACACACAAAACTAATCCAACTTCCATCACTTAAAATGTAGGTTAAAAGTATTCCTTACTATTAGGGCCGGGTGTTTCTGATGCCTCTACCGAATCTATGATACGGATTCCTGCGAATCTATGGTACTGGGGCCCTCACACTATTAAATCTCAATTTTCATAAGCTATTTTTAATATAAAATACACATTTCATTGTATTATAATTATATACAATAATGGATTATGTATGCAGTACATGTGAACAATTCAACTAGAAATAAATACAAATTAGAGATTATATCATAATAGTTCTTTCCACCTTAAATAAATCAACAAGGTTTTGCGGTAATTTTTAACATAAACTTGAAATCTTTCTTGATAAAAAGTTGAATAATTTTAATATTATGGATAAAAATAGTGAATTTTATATAGTGTTTCTCGAGACTTAGAATGAGCAAAACAAATTCACAGATTTGAAAAAAAAAATGTCCCTAGAATGACATCAAAGTCCGCGAAAATGTCTCATCCTTTAATAGTCAGTTGTGATTTGTTTCATTTGTAATGCGTATAAATAGAAGTAGAAAAAAAAAAGCAAATGTTGATAAGATAGCGACGGTCACAAAGCACTGCCCGAGGTCATATATCAGGCTTACGACTGTCCACCAGTTGAAGTGTAGTACGCACCGGCCCCCCTCATTATTATTATTTTCTTTGATTTCTGGCGTTTACACATTTCTTTCCGGTTCCCGCCCAGACCTAAGATTAGAAATGGCATCATGACACTTTCCACTGAGAAAAAAAAATTACATAGATAAAGCCCTTCGTAAAGTGTGGGCTGTACTTGTCAGAAAAATATTTTGTATCTCCATGAGGCATGGACTTTCAGGAATTCCTTCAATTAGTCTACTGCAATCTTTTCCAACCAGTCCTAGGGCTCCAACTACAATCGTTGATGTTCCCATATACCACATTTTCGAGATTTCTATTTCAAGGTCCTTGTATTTTGACACCTTTTTGAATATCTTCAAAGATACATTGCAGTCAGCAGGGACTGCCATATCAATAAGGAGGTACCGTTTTTATTTGTGGTCTTTAATAACAATATCTGGGCTGTTGGCTTTGATTGTTCAGTCAGTGTGTATTGTGTAGACCCATAGAATTGTAACAGGTTCTATCTCCGTAACCGGCTCTGGGTGGTGTCCGTACCAGTTTCTTTCAGTTTCCTTCCCCTGGAAGTTGCAGATTTTCCAGTGCAGATATTGGGCCACTCTGTAATGTCGGGTTTTATATTCAGTGGGTGCCAATATCGTGCAACCTGATACAAGGTGATCAATCTTTTCTGGATATTTATCACAGAATCTGCATTTTGGGCTGACACAATATTTTAGTATATGTGCTTGATAATTCCTAGTTAGCAAGCATTGGTCCTGCGCAGCAAGGATAAAACTTTCAGTTTCAGCTTTCAACCTTGCACTACGTAGCCACTGATGGGTACGGGTTTTGTCTACGTCAGCTTGTTTGGTACCGGCAGAGTATTGGCCATGAAGCGGTTTATTTTGCCTTCGATTCTGTATCTGGTCGGTTGCATTCGTCTTTGCTGTCTTTTTTAAGTATTTTGTAGTTTCAGCTGGTGTATTGGGCTGTATTTGCATCTCTACGCCCATTTGAAACTCCATTTTGAATTTGTTGGCTTCTTTTATCACGAAGTAAAGACGCTTACTACGCATGCCATCATCCAGTCTTCTGTAGTTTCCAAATATTTTTGGAGACCAATTGTTGTAGTTTTGTAGGATAGTTCTAGTTGAACTAATCCTCTGCCTCCTTCGGATCTGGGCACATACAGACGATCAACATCAGCTTTGGGATGATGCATGCGATAGCAAGTGAGAAGCTTTTTCGTTTTGGCGTCCATTCGCTTAATTTCAGCTATGGTCCAGTTAAGGACATTAAAACTGTATTGCACCACAGGGACAGCCAATGTTTTTATGGCTGATATTCTGGGTTTTTTTTTTTTTTTTTTTTTAGTTTAGCTCAGTATTAAGTACCAGACTTACACGCCTGTAGTACTCTTTTCTTATTTTTTCCTTCATTTGGGGGTGTTGTATGCCATCTCCCTCGCTAATTCCTAGGTACTTATAAGCTTCATCATGCTCCAGTTCCCTAATCTTTGTGACAAAATCTAAATCTATTAAGGGTGTTTCTGTAATTCTACAATTCTACCTCTCTTGAATGTTACTATTATTATTGAATGTTACTATTATTATTATTATTTTTATGTTGTTGTTGTTGCTGTATACTCATTTATTTCTCGGTCCCAACCAGAGACATAATCACATAGATGGCATCATGATATTTTCACTGAACAGTTTTGTAAAAATAAAAATGAAACAAAGATCACTCACATTTTACAAAGACAAACCCTTTCATAATTTCTGAGTTTTACTTGTGAGTATAATTCGTCCATCAGAGACTTTTTCAGTCAAATCCAGGGTTCCATCTACAACTAGAATCAATGAGGCCTTCATGTGCCACAATTGAGATTTCTGATTTAAGAACTTTGTATTTTGATAGTTTTTGAAGATCTTCAAAGATGATGATGATGATGATCATCATCATCATCATCATCTACTTAAGTTTCTATTCAGTACAATCCGTTATTGAGTCATCGCCCGAGATGCAGGAAAAGACAAGATTTAAATATATGTACTTCGTTCGTACAAGTCTGATTTTAACACATACTTCACCTATACATGGTTTCTTTATACTAATAACACTATCCTGAGTACCGTATTTTTCTTAGTATTATACATACACACACACACACACACACACACATACACACACATTTATAGATAGAGATATAAATTATAATGCTGTTATTTTACATCGAGCATTATTTGACAGTTATGCTTTAGCGTTCTCGAGAACGTGAATAATTATCCATTATGGAATTCCATAATGGATAGCTATTCACGCTAAAATATATCTGTCAGCCATATCATTTAAACACAAAAGAAAAATCCAGTAATGGATAACCACACATAATTTTTGGCATACCAATTGCTCTCCTGATAATGATCACAGAGAAGATGGTAAGTAATTGGTTAATAATAGTGATTCACACGGTTACAGGATATATACGTAAAATATTCATGAATATGAAAGGATTATGATCAAAATAAGCATACAAAATGTTTGTAACTTATTCAATCACATATATCTTAAAGAGAATTTTGCTAAATACACACACACATGCACACACATATATATATCCATATCGATATATATATATATATATATATATATATATATATATATATATATATATATATATAGTGCGTTCTGCTTGATTATGCAAAGTAATGTTTTCATCTAACGTGTCAATAAATTCTGTTTTTTTCAGACTTTGTGCTTCTGGCAGATTAAATTATACTTTCAGAGAAGAGAATATGATCAATGAAAAAAAAGTTGCATAGTAACATGGTTGTTTTTCTCAAAGTATGTAAAAAGGCACAGTTTCAAGTGTTCGGTCTGATTAAGCAATCACCATATAAATCCTTAATATGGGTAAGAAAAAACGATCATGCTGAAATTACTCGCATGCTTGGAAGTGGTCTGTCAACGCTAGAAATTTCAAAAAAGTTACATAGAGACCACCGTACAATCAAAGCATTCGTCTTAGGCAGTAAATCACGCAGAAAAACACCTAAACGATCGCTTTTGCGAAAGTTAACTGCCAGAGATCTTCATAAAATTAAATATGAAGTCTCGAAGAAACCGCGTGAAACTAGTAAAAAAATATTTGAAAGCGCTGGAGTGCCCAAAGTTGGTAAAACTACCGGTTGTGAGGTGCTCAAGACCTTGCCAAAGTGAAGAGTCCCATCAAGAGGCCCCCATTGAGCAAAACAAACAAGATGAAAAGAGTTGAATGGGCACACAGTTACATGAAGATCAATTTTAGCAATGTGATTTTCACCGACGAGTGCCGTGCTACCCTTGCTGGGCCTGATGAGTGGTCATCTGGATGGGTGTTATATGGTCGACCAGCAGGAGTACGCATTCGTCGACAACAGGGTGGCGGAGGAGTGATGTTTTGGGCCGGGATCCGCGGTAATGAACTAATAGGCCCACAGAAAATAGCCAAAGCGCTTAAGCTAAATTCAAATGGATATTGTAGGCTTTTGGAAGATGCCTTTCTGCCCTGGCTTGATGAACAACCAATTCAGAAAAAAAGATCGTTGATATTTCAGCAGGATAATGGTCCAGTGTA
>OZ010607.1:62861690-62929190 GCA_963932145.1 Acanthosepion lycidas | reverse complement strand
ATGGATAAAGATATTTGAGTAGATTCTCTGTTTTTATTTATATGTAAAATAGCATATATATTTATTTATTATAAATGCACTATTCGGGATTTGCTTGAGCAAGTGATCCTCCCCGGCTGAGATGTCAAAGCACGTCAGATATAATGACGGTTTTCCATAGTAGAACGCAAGTTCGATTCATGTCGGAGTGCACATATTTTTCTAATAAGATTTCTTGAAAATTCAAACCGACAGATGTAAATAAATAAATATACTGTTTAAAAAATAAATAGAAAAAGAGAACATCTACTCAAATATGGATACTCGCTGTCATTTCGTAATGCTCGTTGTAGAAGAAATTTTGTAATCACAGATACAACTATAGTACGCCGTTGAACATTACTAGTGTCAGACGCCTTCGAATATCACTTGCACTAATAGTATTTGCTCCATAATACTCGCTCGAATAATAATCCGTATAGTGATCCGAATAGAGAAATAGTATAGTGAATAGAGTCGAGAATAGTGGTCCGTATAGCAATAGAGGATAGAGGAGAAATAGTGATCCACATAGTAATAGAGGATAGACTAGAAATGCAAATCGGTTAGACGTCATGCGACTTCCTACTTATGCGTTTCCTCCATGGTCACGGGATCGACTTAATTCAGTAATGGGATCGCCTGGGTTTGCTCACTGGCGATCTATGTTCAAACTCAAGAGTCGGCAGCGACATTTTATTCCCATATAACAAAATAAAAAAAAAACATTACTAAATATGTATATTTTATTATTAGTGAAGAATCAATCGAAATGTTTTATTCTTATGTTTAGGGGTTTAATTCTTTCATAATTAAAAAGTTTTAAAAAAACATATTATGATGTCACATCTCAGCTAAATAAAAATATGAAACATATTTTGCCATTTCCCTGCAATGTTGATAGACAGACATATATATATATATATATATATATATATATATATATATATATATATATATATATATATATATATGTGTGTGTGTGTGTGTGTGTGTGTGTGTGTGTGTACAGTAATGAACGTATATATAAAATATTAAAAATAAAAATAAATTTTGCCATTAAAGTATATACAATGATATATACACTAATATATACACGGTTTGATGGAAAAAATTTTCGTTTAAATTTCGAAAAAATAAAAGTAACACTGACATCTCATTTTATCAAAATTATACAAAAATATCTTGAAAAACTCAAGAGAAATTTTTTTTCATAAAATTGCCATTGGCTTCAACCACGATTTTTATATTAGTGAATGCTGTCATAATCCTCGCCTTCAGTTTATCTTTGATGTTACAAGGAGTATTGTTTGTCTCTCGTTCAACTACGATCCCCACATAATAATCAATGGGGTTGCAGTCTGGAGATTTAGGTGCCCAGATGTAAGGGTTATGTGGTAGCAGAAATTGTCTGACAGTCGTGACTGGGTTCTTCTGCTTGTGTGACATGTTGTAGAGTCCTACATAGGGTTTTCCAGTAGCCACCCACTTGACCCAGGGCAGTACTGTCTCCACAAAGCACTTGATGTAGGCCTCTCAGTTAAGGCTGAGTTTTTGTGGGAAGATGAATGGAGGCATAATTTTGCTATCACTAGAGATAACTTCAAAAACCTTTGTAATCACCATTAAACTCATCCAACTCTTTCTGAATTGTCTGCACTGTCCTCAGATTGACACCAAACATTTGGAAATTATCGTATTTGGAGCTTCCGGCGCGAATGCCAAACAATGCAGCATGCCGTTTCAAAACTTTTGGCGGCGTGAATTGCGTCATGGTGCTCTTTTTCTCACAGACGATGCAAACTGACATTTGTGCAGAAGACAAAACCGAAAACAACGCGCTTGCGTGAAATGAAAAATTTACCCATCTCACTCTGAACAAGACCATATGTAGCAGCGATATTCAAATCAAAGACGACTGGCAAATCTTTAAATATGTAAGATAGATTCTGGCGATGACAGTTGTTTAGCATGACACAGTAGACCAACTTTCCGAGCGGCAGGCCTGACAATTAATTCAATATAATCTTTTAACTTTATGCCAGAAGAAAACGTTATTACTAGAAGGCGGAATGAGAGACTCTCCTGAAGGTTAGCATCAGCCATGCTGTCTGAATGTTAGCATCAGCCATGCTGTCTGAAGGTAAAATGGTTCTCTCAGACGATTAAATGAGGACAGTTTCGTTTTAGGTGTATTTTTCAAACCTCTATAGATTCGTTGTCTTTTTCATAGTATTTCATTCTGAATACTGTATTTAATCTACAAGTTAGATTGTTCTCTTTTCTGTCATTCATATCTCATCTTGTTCTTATTTACTTCTCAATTATCAGTGATCCTCTTCCTAGTTAATCTATTTGTACAATCCAGACATGGCTTAGACTTACATTTAATGTCGTAATTTCTAAAAACCAACATTTTATCATTTATTGAATAAAGATTTTAGCTCGAAATTCCTTCCGTTTACACGGATCGAAAGTCTACTGAAGAAGGCAGGAGTACAATACAGCCGAAACGTTGTGATAATAAAAGCACAGAAAAGTACATAAGTCCGAATGTAAATAACAAATAATGTTAAGTTTCATGCTGAAATCATTGCTTGGTCATATTTGCAATATATATATATATATATATATATATATATATATATATATATATATATATATATATATATATATATATATATATATATACACACGATAGAAAAATATATATTTGCGCGTGTCTTTGTTACTATTAGGTTGGTGCAAAAATAATGTCGTTTTCTCACATATGTTACTATGTGAGAAAACGACATTGTTTTTGCACCAACCTAATACCTGTAAATATTTACTTGTTTTTCTATGTAAGTGCAACAATTTTATGGTACCTGTCAATGTGTAGATTATGAAATCGATATTTATCTTTCATGTTCGATTTTTTTCCTAAGTTTTAATTTCCTGTCTTTCACTGAAAACTTCGATATATAACAGGCGTGATTTCTTCTATCAATTTAAGAGACTGGATATTTACTTTTCAGACATTTGGAAAATAATATATGAAATTGAAATGCAAAATAAGAACAAAGTTGTGAATTCTTGTTTTTTTTTTTTTTTAAACTTCAGCTGCCTAAAAAAAAAAAAAAAAAAAAATGGCAAATCATTGATTCATTTTGTAGAGCGTCGAAAATTGCTCGCACCGGTCTTAAAAATAGATTTGCAATTTGTCACATTTATAAATCAAATCAAGTCAGAAATGAAGACTTAAAAAATGTCACCCCCAGGGCAAACGTATTGTACACAGAACTTTTTGGGCGAAAATAAATATAAATAACCAGGAAAACTCTCGACATTTGATTTTTTTTAAAGTTTTCGTCAAGTGAAATTTTATATTTTAAAACTTCTGCAAGTGAAATCATTTTTTATTTGCAAATATATTGTTTGTTTACTTGACTAGAATAATTTCTATTTATTGAAGGTATTCATGTATCTCTTAGCCTTTATTAATCAAATAGTTTAAATAAACACGAGGATATTTATAAAATTGACCGAAACTATAACAACTGACATTCCTTCTTTAAGTTCTGGGATCTTTCAGCCAATTGATATCTAACACAGTGTATCCATTCTGTCAAGTTGAATATCACAGAATATCTATCAGAATATATCATTCAAATTAATTTCCCGTCAATTACAGTGATGTTCACCCTGTACAAGCTCCCAGAGCTACTCGAGGTAGAAGTAAGAAGGACAGTTTATTCGGATAGGTGAGGAAAATAACTGTTAAGTCTAGACTTGAACAGGTTAGGATTGTAGTGATCGAGGAAACGTCCTCCTGTGAGTTGGTTTCAAAGATCGGGAGAAGAAGCTGCTAGAGTGGAACTCACTTCTAACCAATGGAATACGGAGAGAATGAGCGTGGTTTGGCAAAATGCGCGTAGTACGGTGGGTCCTAGCTGTGGAAGTTAGAACTGGTGGAACTAAGGAGAGTAGTTCGATTGAGCACTTTCTATTTAAGTAGCGATAGAGTAGTGAGAAGCTTGCGAAATTTTTTCTATGAGAGAGAGGTTGGACGGTGGAAAATAAGGACCTGGAGACGTTTTTGGTTCTATTAAGACTGGAAAGTAAGGATCTGTTAGTTCTTACTCACATTTCTTAATGGTTGTACCCCCGAATAATAAAGTCAGTACCTGGTTGTGAAACCCTTCTCCCCAGACATTAGTTTGTAGCCGAAACTTTGTTGATGCTGTTTATCCAAGATTCAGTTTTGTAAAGTTTGAATTCTGAAAAAATGAAGGAAAAAAAATCATCTTGTACTCACTCCTGATATGGGAATCAGACATTTCAAATACTTGTCTATATTTCTGAGATGAGTATTTAACTATTTAAACTATTTACATTGTTCGGTCTGTTGTCCTCATCTTCGATGAGATATTGACGAAGTTTCGGCTGTTCTACTTTCTGTCCTTCTTCAGGTGATAGTAATCTCGAACGGAACCCTTTATTAAGTCCACCGGGGCAGATTGGTCTAGTTTCATGTGCTATACCTCTTCCGGATATCTCATTATTAAGTATCTCCTTTCAATTTAACTCACCAAATTTTTTTATTCACCTCAGCTGTAGTCAGGTATTGAACTCACATTGAACTCTTTGGGTCAAGTCAATGGATTCAACCAACACTTTTATCCAATGGGTCGTGAATCTTTGACTAGTTTTACAATCCAAAAATATTTTTCGGTTTTATATAACCCACAACTGGTTGGTTGGCTGGTTGGTTGGTTGGTTGGTTGGTTGGGTTTTATGGCATATCAACCACCGTGGGTCATTTAATGCCAAATTAAGGTATATATATATATATATATATATATATATATATATATATATATATATATATATATATATATATATATATATAATATACAGTAATATTAAACATATAGCTGTCAACATTATTTTTTCAAAAGCGTATAGCTGGCAACATTATTTTTTTCCAAAAAACGCAGCTGGCAACATTATTTTTTCCAAAAAACGTATAGCTGGCAACATTATTTTTTCCAAAAAAAGTACAGCAGGCAACATTATTTTTTCAAAAAAAAAAAAAAAATACAGCTGGTAACATTATTTTTTCAAAAAAACGTATAGCTGGCAACATTATTTTTTCAAAAACATAAACAGGCAACACTGTTGTTTCAAATACGCATAGCTGGCAACATTATTTTTACCAAAAAACGTATAGCTGGCAACATTATTGTTTCAAAAACGTATAGATGGCAACATTATTTTTCCAAACAATCTATAGCTGGCAACCTTATTGTTTCAAAAACGCATACCTGGCAACATTATTATTTCAAAAACGTATAGCTGGCAACATTATTGTTTCCAAAAAACGTATAACTGGCAACATTATTGTTTCAAAAACATACAGCTGGCAACATTATTTTTTCAAAAACATATAGCTGGCAACATTGTTGTTTCAAACACGCATAGCTGGCAACATTATTGTTTCAAAAACGCATAGCTGGCAACATTATTGTTTCAAAAACACATAGCTGGCAACATTATTTTTCCAAAAAACGTATAGCTCGCAACATTATTGTTTCAAAAACGCATGTCTGGCAACAGTATTGTTTCAAAAACGTATAGCTGGCAACATTATTTTTTAAAAAAAAACGTGTAGCTGGCAACATTATTGTTTCAAAAACCTATAGCTGGCAACATTATTTTTCCGAAAACATTATCTGAGGCCTTGATGTTGGACGTAGTTTATCGTCATACCCAGGATGCGGACGTAGTTTATCGTCTTACCCAGGACGCGGATGTAGTTTATCGTTATACTCAGGTCGCGGATGTAGTTTATCGTCATACCCAGACCCACAACTGGTTGGCAAACTGTAAAAAAAAAACAACAAATTAAAAAGTCATTCTCTCTAAAACCCTGAGTAGCTAAACACCATCATTCCGGCTAATACTAACCTGATATCCACAAATATAATATCTAATATATTAGCAGCCACTTTCTCACGCTACACTTAAATTAGAAACCAGGTATTTCATCGTTCATCATAACGTTAGCTTCTGCTGCCAAACCAGCCACCGACCACAACATTCCGATTGTCTATTCGTATTGTTTGCTTGAGATGGATATCGTGATCCTTGTGTACTAATATCACTTGAATTATGCGCCTGGCCGTCTATTATCATCTTTTGATCTTTCTATCTTTTCATCTACACTTATCTGTCAACTTATCTGTCTGTTAAATGTTACAACCCTCTTTATCATTCTATCTACCTGTCTATTTAGATCTCTTGATCTGTCCACAATTTTGCACCTTTCGATCAGATTTTTTCTATTCTTTCTAATATTAAGATCCAGTTGGCCTTGCGTGACACCCGTAGTTGCGTATGAGTGTGCGTGAATGTAGATTAGTTCTTGCACCTTTTTATTCGTCATAAATCTACTTATTTCTTCACACAGCAAAATACACCTATATTTAAGAATTCTATCATGAGAGTAGAATTAAGACGTCCAGAAAAGTTTGGCATTTTTCCAGGGTTTCAATCGGTACATACCGTTTATGACGAGCTGCTTGGGGAAATTGACGTGTCAAGTTGAAATCAGCTTAGCTAACATTAAATATTCGCTTGTAAACTGAAATTGATTCTATGTCAATCCGAGAACGATCTGTTACCGGTAAAGGTCACTGCCGAGGAACGTATATGCGTGTCAGTCACAAATGTTGAATTGCTTTCCAGATTGTAAAGGGTTGAGAAAATTTATTCTTATTAGTCACTTTAACTTGAATGAAAACGATATATTTTACAATGAGGAAATATCACTTGTAAATTATAATAGTCAGTAAATACAGTATTCGATAACAAAAATGAGAAATGGGTATATTAAACGCGATCTCTATTTCACGAAAAATGATTTTATTCTATGTTAGCATATATTGTAAAAGAACATTAAAAGGAAACATTACAAAAACGCTTTATCTATAGTAGAAAACATTACTGTATATACAAAGCAAGCCAGCAATATAGTTGAACATAAAGCAAGGAACTGTAATAGTGAAATATCCTATTATATTCATACATGTCCCTTCCTTCTTTTTTTCAATTCCGTTACGCTCTGTAAATACCGGATAAATAATGAACTATTCCACGTTTGATTGCATAGGAACAAGGGAAGACATTACTTGGTTTCAGTGAGAAAATTTAAGAAATAAAGAAAACAGTGGAGAGACAATAAGATTAAGCTGATGAGAACAGGTACTACATTTTGATATCAGCCAAAAGACCGAGAAGCGGGTATTTTGGGGTGCGTCACGTCACTGCCAAGGTCTGTTTAAAGTAGGGTTAACGGCAATCCCGTGGAAAAAAATACCCAAGCCTCCTCAACACTTCCTCTTTTTTAGGACGCCTCAAGGCACCGAGTAATAAACCCAAACCCATTCCGTAGGAGAGGTGTTGTCTGGGGAGAACTTTCACTGGAGCTTGGGCTCAATATTATTTGAACCTCCCCGAGCTAAAATGCCGAAAAGCGATGTTTATTTAAATGTTATATAAAAAAATAGTAATTTTTCAGAGGCGCAGCATAGAACAACGGAAACCGAGTAAGGCAATCACTAAAAACAGTTACGTTAAATAAAATAAGATTGTCTGCTGAGTTATGTTTAAATTATTAAGAGAAATGTTCGTAAGACGAGGATTTGGATAGAAAGAATGCAATATAGAAGTCTTTAATCTCTGCTTTAAAAGCAGCCACTCGAATTCCGAGGATGCCATTATACTAGGGTGGCTAGCTAATCCACATTGCAGACGCATGCTCAGGCACATTTGTGTTTGTTCAACATTCACAAAGAACCATCCACCCCGTTGTTTATACTGGAACTATGCTAAGCGTTAAAGTTTCTGGGAGAGAGCGCGTTATCTTGCGTAATCAACAGTCTGAACAAGGCTAGCCCTCCCAAACCCTCAGTCACGATGACTTGTGACTTCAAGCTAAAAAACCACCGATGGCTCCTAAGGGTTCGGTTTAGCCAATTTAATTCACAAGGCTTGGGTCAAACCGTGTATGATTTTCAGGCAATTTCCAAAGTTTCCGCACGCTGGGATCGTCCCAACTCCAGACCGATAACATCTCCTTCCTGAGAAATCAATCATGGTGAGATTCGAACTCGGGTTTCATGGTCAGAATGCGAACGTTCTAACCACTCGACTGCTGCTAATACCTCGTAAATAATGGACTATTCTGTTTTGATTGCCTAGAAAAACAAATGTGAATGAAAGAAAGAGAGAAAGACAGAGAGAAAGAAAGAAAGAAAGATAGAATTATTTAAAGTTTGTTTCAATGTAAAATGTGTCAATTAAAAATCTTTTTATTTGTACACACTTCTTAAAACAATGACCAACATTCAGATTGTTATTACAATAGTTTATTAAAGCTGTTAAGCTCAAATATTTAACGATGCGACAGGGAAATTTGTACCGATCTTTTTGTGTCGGAGAAGTCACCATCAGTTTATTCAATCATTAAATGAAGAATTAAGATTCATCAGAAAATTCAAATAAAAAAAAAACGTGAAATTTTCTTTGGTGTTTCTAATACTACATAATTACTGTAATAAAACATTACAAACGAAGACAAGGGGAAACTATTTTATAAAAACTAGCAAACACAAGTGTTGGACATAAAGCAAAGTTTTTATTATGATGTGTACATTTTTTCAGTTACGTCTCTTTCTTTGGGTTTTTCTTTGTGTTAATGACAGCAGAATGTTGATGTAGAATACCTCATTGTGAATATAAAAACATTGCTACGGATTCTAGATTTTGGAATGATAAAATTGATGCGTTAGGAATTTGTGGGTTCCTGGCTGAGAAAATCTATTGCAAATATAAGTCATCAACTTTATTCTCCAGACACTGTATTTTGGGATATGTTGAGAATTGGAAAAATATCCAGAAAGAAAAATATTTGTCGACAACCCTGATAATCTTCAACACCTGACAACGTTACTGAAAGTTATTCCGGAAAACGAGTTCCAAGAATATTTCCAGTAGTGGAACTATCATCTCACAAACTATATTGGGAATACTGGGAAAATATTTACCAATTAAGCTAGTTTTGTTTCTCACAGACATTCCATTTCTTGTTCGAGGGCATAGTTTAATTTGTTTTGATCATACGCCCTGTTGTTTTTGTTTTTCTTTAACGGTACATCAACATCCTTATGGGTCATTTAATGCCGAAATTTAATTTCCTTGAGAGCTTTGAAGTAATAAAAATATATATGATAATCGGCCTTTACAGATGAATACATGTTAGATGATACACAAATTTTGTGCATATACATCTTTGTTTTGGTTCAATTACTACAGATGGTGATAGGTGTGTTTTATGTTGTAGTTTTGTTGAAGTTATATTTTGTAATACAGTTTAATTTAAGAAATTATCGGAAATTATATGAATTATTGTCATGAAAGTGTCCTTTCATGTTGGTTGTTTACCTGATTTTGTTAAGTGGCATATCAATACCGCTATGGGTTATCTAATGCCGAAAGCTATATATTTTGAAGGCAAGTTCATGCCTTCAACTACAGATAAAATATATTGTTGGTCATTTTGCTATAAATACTGTAGGTTTTATTGGTAATTTTACTGTAATAATATATTGGTGGTATTTTACTTTAAAAATATATTGCTTGGATTTTTAATATTATAGTGTTTTATTATTGTTTGGCGGTTCACTATTTGTCATAGCTGGGACCCTAACAGGTACTACCATCCCGAATCAAGGTGGACTTGAGAATAAACTCAATTAACGAGTGGTTCCATGCTCCTCAAAAACTCCACTCTCCCAGACAGGGGCCTTGCTGCTGGATGTAGTTTATCGTCAAACACATTGACCTGAGTAATGTTTAGTTTTAATTAACTTTATTCAAAAGATATTTTTCTTTTATAAAAATATTTGCCTTGTTAGCATCTATTTAGAAATAACATCTAAATCGTATTTTGTTTTTTTAATTCTAAAATCGAGGATTGAAAAAATAAATATAATCTTCAATATGTGATTCATGTTTATGTTAAGAAAAGTAAAAATGCAAACGAAAAATAACCATGTTGTAGTTTATGACAGCAATGGGAATAATCTGGTTTTGAAAATATTTCGCTAAAAGATGCTCAGTTAAAGCAGCTGCAGTTGAGACCATCTACTGCATTGTATCGTCAATGTAATTTACGATGAAGAAGATACATAACATAATAAAAATATACGATATCTCATGTGTTGAAAGAAAATTCCACAATCTTGTTATGTTAGTCACTGATGGGTCACTTCCACATTAGTTAAATGAAAAAAAGACTATTCTGAATTTACTTCTGTTTTAGCAAAGCAAGAATGAATGTTTTATGAGAATCTGGATTGAAAGAGGACGTAATACATATGCAAATTATCAGCAATTAAAGAATGCCAATCTTCTATATTGCACAACTGGAAGGAAATCATCGACTATAAGGTCCCACCAAAGACTCAAACGGTTTTATTTAAAAAAAAAATGTCGCGCACAATTAGATGAGAAAGAGATCCCAAGTCTCAGCCCTGGATGTGCTGAGGGTAAGATCAGAATATTCGCTGAGGTCAATGCTGGACTGAATCTAGTGACGAAGCAAAAATGATCAGATTCAGTTGCAAATTATTCCCTCATCGACAATATACATCAAAAGCTTCCGTTTATTTTTACTGGTTTGTAAGGATTAACTTATTAGAGATTAATTTCATGGGAGACAGGAGTAGAGTTTTATACCTTGTTTTCTGTTTAGGATTGGGTTCCCAATTCCTTCTAAAATCTCGGCCTTCTCTTTCACTCCAAGGAATCCTTTGCCTCTTACTGGCATTATCGCCTAGCTTGGGGTGAAAAGGTTAAAAAAGATCCTAATTCAAGAGAACGTGTAGTGAATATTTCTTAACGTTCCAAAAAGTCCCTCATAGGTAAATAATATTGTCTTGTATTCAATAGAAACATTTTAACCAGACCGTCTTCTCGTAACTGCCCAACAAGACGCCCTCTTATTAAATAAGCAAATTGCGTATACATACGGAGGAACTGGTTAGCAATAATATCTGTAATTAACTTTAGGGAACCTCGAGGTGGTGTAATGGTTAGCAAGTTTGTCGTGCTAGAACACTTACGACTGAGTAGTGAGTTCGATCCTCACTTGGTACCCCATACATTCGGCCTTGTGCCATATCTAAGCTACGCTTGGAAAATCTCTGGGACATCTCGAGGCGGTGTAATGGTTAGCAAGCTTGTCTCGCTAGATCAATTGCGACTGAGTAGTGAGTTCGATCCTCACTGGGTGTCCCATACTTTCGGTCTTGTACCACATCTGAGCTACGCTTGGAAAATTAGTACATTGTGGCACCTCCAGTTGGTGTAATGGTTAGCAAACTTGTCTCGCTAGAACCATTACGACTGAGTATTGAGTTCGATTCTCACTAGATGCCCCCTAATTTCGGCCTTGTGCCACATCTAAGCCATGCTTAGAAAATCTGTAATTAACTTTTGTGACTTTGTGGCAGTTTCGTTGCTGGTCCAACCGTTTTCTAGTATTTTCGAAATGTCTCACAGATTAAAAAACTCCCTCAAAACTTGGCGAATCTGTGGATATTCCGAGAAGTTAATATCACGGATGCGGTCGGCTATATGCCTGTGATAGAAGAGGGTACATAGCAGTTATTTGCATTTGCAAGCAAATTAGTTACGATTATTAGAATATATGTCGAACAATGATAAATGTGATCGATTTTCTACATGCATACACATATATGTACAGATATGTGCACATCGGCACCTACATATGCAAATATGCATTGCAGCTAAACACAATATTTCAGCTAAACACAATAACGAAAAGTAAAATCAACATCCTCTACTAAGTGTTCCAAAAAGCTAAACCTTTCCAAAACAGAAACTATGAACTGGAAGTGTAATGAAAACAGAGACAGGACAGATTCTGAATCCATCATAACAATTTAGGATGTAGAATTAGTAAATTCTAAACAATTTAGATATCTCAGTGTTTAGATCACTTAAAACAAATTTACTATACTTATAGTAAAGAAATTAAACTTAAAATAGGCTTCGTAAAAGTTGTTTTCGCCTAAAACTATTAACTGATTGATTCATTTTGTACGGTTTATCAGCCCTTTGCAAGTTTAAGCCAACAAATATTTTTAGATTGTAAGAATCTTTGCGAGAAAATAATTATTATTATAGCTCTTACAATGTAACCCATAATTGGGGAAGAACAGGTAGATTCATACGATTCTCAAGAGTATTTGCGCGTATTTGAATATAACGAACACAACTGGAATTGGAACTCGGCTCTTCGATTAACAATTCCGAGTCATTACCTATTACACCACACATACACCAAAGCATAAAACAGCTGGTTCCCCTAAACGATCTTGGTACAAAACAGGCTCGACGTTGCATAACTTCGGTGGTCGTACGGAAATCGGTGTTTCAACGTGATTTTGCCTTAAGCCATACTTAATTAAATGAATGAGTATTTCAAAGGTTTGAAATGTTGGAAGAAAAGTATACATTTTCTGTCCGAAGGATGTTATTTAATACTTTCGCACTAAAATGTCGCCATTTATGATAATGTGTTTAATAGTATCGCTGTTACTCACTTTTAGTCCCTTGTCCCTAAAAAAATAAATTTACAATTTCATATATGTTATCATAAACGCTGGTTTCGTCTTTAGCGTGAAAGGGTCGAACGAAATCACCTGAATTCTGATGAGCTGCTTCATTATTAAAAGGAAAGAAAAAAATAATTCCTTGAATCGCAATTTTTTGAAAGACTTCACCTAAAGATTTTTGGTCGTGCATTTCATTTAATTTATACGTCTATTAGACCAATGATTCTTAACCGCCGTGTCAAGGCACACGATCCTCTTAAGTGTGACACGGAATATCCCGGCATACATATATACGTGCGTGTGAAAACAGTAATGGAACAGCATTAGTATATGAATAAAGAAATAAGAATTAAACATTTTTCAAATAATTCTTTTCCCTATCCTTCGATTATGTTAATTTAAGTACTTTGTTTTAAAATTCATTTTTAAAAAAAGATTTTTTTAAAATTTAACTTTTAAAAATTTTCCTTTATTTAAATAAATGAATATTATTTTTTTTTTGTTTAATTGTATTCAACATTCTTTATTAAATTCAAAATTTTTACAAAGTTATATTGAATTACGGATTAATACTGTTGGAGTTTCTGATATGAAGCGTTGAGCATTTGATTTAATAATATTTAAGTTTTTTTAAATAACATCAAAATTAAAAGCAAGAAAGACTAACTTCATGTCTTTTACAAGTGGATATTACAATTTTCAACACATTTCATTATGGAGCTTGCTTCCTAAATTTGATTTACTATCATCCAAATTTAACGACATCAGTCTAGATTTCTGGTTATAGTAGGAATTATAAAAATGATTAACACGCTATCTTTCTAGACTTGATACTAATGACGAGTCGTACTACGAGATTCAACTTTGAAGTTGAATAAAAATAAACTAATTTTTGTCAGATAATATCACACCAGTCTATGTTTTTCCCATCCTTATTGCTGAAAGTCATGGACCATAGTCAGTTGTTACGGTTTTGAATACTGAATTGTTCTTTCCCTATACTGGTTGTCAGCCACAGCTAGATAGCTCAGTCTGAACTACTATTTAATCCATAACTGTGAGGAGAAGAGATGTATTTATAGAGTCTCGAAGGTGTAAGTGAATGCAATGAAATCGACTGGAATTCGAACTCAGCTCATCTTCTTTTTCATTTCGGGCTGGTATCCATTAGAGATTCATGAATGCTAATGAAAAGATCTTGAAATATATACTTTAGAATTTTACCACCCTAGTGACTTACGCCAGTTTCGGCTCTGATATTCGTTACATTACTCCCGCACCTCATATATATATATATATATATATATATATATATATATATATATATATATATATATATATATATATATATATATATATATATATATATATATATATATATATATATATATATATATATCCAGTGAGAACGAAAATAATATATAAATTCTAAAGTTCACAACATTAATTCAAAAGAGGGCTCAATACCGATAGTAGAGCAATATTTTTTATTTTCTATTTTTTCTTTATTTTCAAACAAATGGAAAAAGGAAGTGACGTTTCACATGCGGCTTGCTTACAAACAGAATTGTTCAAAACCATTTTGGTTCTCACCTGTCTGAGTGCAATTTTAAATGCACTGAAACGAAGTTGCATCTTTGTAGTGGGTAAATTGTTTGTATAAAAAATTATAATAATTCCTGTTTCAACACTGTGCTTTCTTGTCTAATTTATGTATTATTTTAACACCACTAGACCAGCTGTCTTTCATGTTTTATTCTGTACTATAGAACTGTTATCCTTTCTTATTGCTATATTTTCTTTGCTGTATTTAAAGTCATAAAATGGTTGCTTAGTAAGTTTTATGACATCTAATAGCCAGACGATATGCAACAACTTGACATGGCATTTGTTTCACAAGCGGAATTCTTCTGTTTCATATAAGTTATGCTATATGCAAGACTTTTTTGATTTCGTGTGATTTATTCTTGGTATCTCATTATTTTAAGATTTTCTTTTTAATATCATGTAATGAAAGGGATTTGTTATTAATATCTCAAAATTTTAAGAATTTGTTTTTATTTCCTATTATGATAGTGAATTCGTCTTAATATTTGGTAATTATAAGATTTTATTTTTAATCTCTAGTAACGATAGATCTTTCTTCGATATCTTTTGATTTCAAGATTTTGTATTTGATGACAGGCAATGATAGATATTAGCGTTGATATCTCGTAAGTATTTTTGATATCCTGTATTGATAGATATTTCTTATTGATATCTCATCATTTAAGACATATTTGATGTCTTTTTATGATAGATGTTTCTTCTTGATATCTCGTAATTTTAAGACTTTGTTTTTTGATGTCTTTTTATGATAGAACTTTCTTCTTGATATCTCGTAATTTTAAAACTTTGTTTTTTGATGTCTTTTTATGATAGAACTTTCTTCTTATTGTTATCTCGTAATTTTAAGTCTTTGTTTTTGATGTCTTTTTATGATAGATCTTTCTTCTCGATATCTTAGAATTTGTTTGTGGTTTCTCGTATTTTTAATGCTTTATGTTTGACTAGGATTTTTGTACCTACCCATTCTAGAGATTTCTTTAAAATATCATATTATATTTGAGTTTGCTTTTAATATTTTGTCATTCTAGAAATTTGTTTCAATTACTTGTAATTTTATGGATATTTTTTAATATTTGGTCATTTTAGAGTCTTCTGTCTTGTATTTCTGATATGTCGCTATTTTCTTCGGATGCTTGCGCACAGGCTCAGTTTTTAGAATAATATCTTATAAATGCATCATGTCAGGTGTTTCTTCTTGCAACACTACTTGTATCTTGATTGTAAGCTCGTTAACTTATCCGATTGCGGATGTGTGAGTGTGTATTTGCATTAAACGAATTTTTTTGTGCAGTTTTCTGTCTCTTTGAGAAGGCATTTGAAAATATAACGAGAAAGAAGCAGCTTGTATTCGAGCCGAAGAAAAAGTTCATTTTCTCGATTTTCGGTTGAATGAGAGAAATTGAAACTCAAACGTAAACTATGAAAAGAAGTAGAAAAATAAAACGAAATCATTGAGTGGATTTTTATCCGTCTCGATTTACACCTTGAAAATCACCCATGAGAATATCTCTAGTCCAAACTGCGATTTGCAAACCATTACAAAAAGAAAGAAATATCTCAGCGAGATGTTAGTTAAGTCATGCATACACACAGAACAACCAGAATAAATTTTTGCTCATAAATTCACTAACATGAATTAATCATATTGATCGCAGAGGTTGAGAGGTGTCATCTTCGGACATTACCAGCTTTTTAACTGTTCCAAAGAGGCAATTTTAAGAGTTGAATCATAAAAGTGGGCAAGAGAACAGAAATCTTCGAAAGGGGACCATGAACATTTTAAATAGAAAATGCTAGATTAAAAACGGATGTTTTCTGTTTGAAGTGGATCTACAAACAGGCGAAAAAAAGTTAAATTCATAAGTCATTTGTTGCCATGGGAACGTTCTTCCTTTGACTTGTAGATTCGCAATATTTTAACGCCTATCTTCAAATGCCGCCTATATTTATCACCATTCCGGCAATTTTGAAGAGAACATTTTATTCAATCTAAGACACTTGAGCAGATATATTATTCTTGCGTTTACTACTGAAAAATAATCTGGCTACTTAATGCCTGTTGTTCACTAATGAAAATCTCTAAAAATATTCAAATCAACGCACACATCAGATGGATCCAAATATGTTAGATCATACAGGGTGTGAAGAGTGAATTGTCACCAAATTATATTTTAAATTTTGCGCATGCGTGTCTTTTGTTTTTAATTTTCTCGAATGTAAAGTATAGTAGGGTCAGTTAGGCACCGTCTGTGAGAAAAAGTGTCCCATGACGCAATTTACTTCCGCCAGAAATTTGGAAACGGCACGCGACATATTACTCCCTGGCATTCGCACCGGAAACTCGCATACGAACAATTCAGTGTGTTTGGGTGTCAATTTGAGGACAGTGCAGAAGATGCCAACACCAAAAAAGGGAACAAGAGAAATGAAACCAAATATCCAGTCAACAACATGATGTTTGGCTTGATCATTAAGGATGGTGAAGTTGAGGAATCGTACATGGATTCCACTAATTTTTTTTTTACGTGCGCACGCGCGTATTACACCCTTTCCTTTCACGATCGGTTTGATATAGCAGTAAACCGGCCTTTTGTTGCCGACTTCGACGTTGCTAGCTGCTCCTAGTTCCAGCTTGGACAGGATTGGACGAACAGCGTTTTCAAGTCAGTCGCGGCCTGTTTCCTGAAGTAGAAGGACGACTCATTTATTTCTCGCCCCTTTAGCCATACGCCGGCCGGAATATCTTAACTAACCAAAAATTTCCTAGTTATTACTTGGCTCATCATGCCGATTAATTTTCCTGTGAAGTGAACAACTTCTTTGAACTTCCCTCCGTTTTCTGCTAGAAAACGCAGAGACTACGTACTGTCGTTATTATACTTTTCCAAGAATAATCCCTCGTCTTGAAGCGAACAACTCGTTCGAACTTTCCTCCGTTCACTGCCAGCGAACGTAGAGTTTTTCTTCACTGAAGATTGATGAACTTTTCATACACCTCTTTAAAATTCTAACCTTTACGAACCAGTTCCCAAAAAAAAAAAAAAGATTACATTAAACACACATTATTAAACCTCGGATTGAGTATTTTTCCTTGTTGTGTACGCATACACTTATGCACAAGTAGACTATTTTCCAGGACCTTCCTGCAGAAGAAACTTTTCCCGTCTTAGCCATTTTGATTTTCGTTTTGCCGCGGAACATTAACATTCTACTAGTCACTACATTATACAATCTGCCTACTGGCTAAGAACAGACCTTTCCTTTCTGATATTCTCCACCGTTTGAGGCAAAAATTACTTCTTATTAAAATAAAGTTTTGCATTTGTTTTCCACCAGACTCGATTCCGTCATTTCCTCCTGGCTACCTATTTTTTACCTTTTATGCACCTGTTGAACACAGTTATTTTTCTTTTTCTGTTTTTTTTTTACTTTGTTATTGGATTCGGCAGTCGTAAGTAGTGTCTGGCACAAGGCCACCTTTTCGTAGGCCAGCACTGCATGCTACCGGCTCCGCTACAAAATTGGTGACCCTCCCGACGTGATTACATTGTATTAAGCTGTAAGATTAGAGAATGACGTCTGGTGAATCTGGAGAGTTGTCGAGCATGGCCGCCGCCGTTGCTCACTTTCCCCCTTTTACGAAGGTAATATTAAGACCTGGTTTCTTCAAATGGAAGCCATTTTTATCGTTAGAAAAATCTCAGACCAGAAGATGAAGTTTGGCCACGTGGTATCAACTTTACCACCCACCATTGTGGATGAAGTGCCCGATTTCTTGGAAGCCGTAACGGAGGTTGAACCCTACACCCAATTGAAGGAGGCCATTCTAAGGAGAATGGACCGTCCAGACGAATCGCTTATCCGCGAGTTATTTAGCGACTTAACTCGTGATGGTAGAACACCTTCGCAACTTTTACGTTTCATGAAGAGTCGTCTGGGTAAAAACATTATGGCTGACCCTATTTTGAAAAGCCTGTGGTTGGATCGCCTCCCCACCACATTACCCAAATTTTGGCGCCCATGTCAGAGAACACCCCACTCGACCAGTTAGCGAACGCCGCCGATCGTATTTTCTCCACACTGGATCACCAAACGACACCAGTACACAGTGCTGAAGCATCCAGTGACCACAGGTCCTTGGAGACAGCTGTGGAAGATCTACAAAAGCAAGTTAGAGACCTGACATTTGCTCTAAAAAACCGTGGTCGAAACCGGTTTCCTTCCCGCCGTCGTTTTAGGAGTCGACCACGTTCGTCTAGACGAGACGGTGGTACCTGTTCTTCTACTATGTGTTATTATCACCGTAGATTTGGTCCTTTAGCACGTCGCTGCACTAAGCCGTGCAGTTATGCTGTAGTCGCGGGAAATGAGACCGCCAGCAAGTGAGAGCGACTAATCTTGCTGGCAAGGCTCCTTCACCGAAACTTAGTCGCCTTTTCTACGTGTTGGACACACGTAATAATTTACGTTTTTTGGTTGACACCGGCGCTGCTATCAGTGTGTTACCAGTTAGTAATAATGCAGGTCTAAAGCCTTATCAGCTTCGCTTGCAAACAGCGAATGGCTCCTGCATACACATCTACGGTACTAAGTCCCTTACCTTAAATATAGGAATGCGTCGGGATTTTATCTGGAATTTCACTATTGCTGATGTTCAGATGCCGATATTAGGTGCCGATTTCCTGGCACACTTTGATCTTGCCGTTCGAATGAACAACAATTCTTTAACGGATAACCTGACTAATCTATGTGTTGTTGGAACCTACTCCAAACATACCACTACTGGCATCACCGTGGCAACTTGCCATAGTAAGGAGTATTTGGACATTTTGAATCAGTACCAGGACCTCCTGCGTCCTGCTGGGTCTATTGATTCAACAAGACACCAGACACAGCATTTTAATAAGATCACTGGTCAACCTGCCTTTTCCCGTCCTCGTCGTTTAGCACCTCTTAGGTTGAAATTCGCTAAGAAAGCTTTCGACCACTTGTTACGAGATGGTGTTATTCGTCCATCCGACAGTCCCTGCGCTTCTCCCCTGCACTTGGTACCTAAGCCGGGAAAGGATGATTTTCGAATTTGCGTGGATTACAGGAAGTTGAATTCCGTCACTATCCGGTATCGTTATCCGATTCCCCATTTCCACGATTTCGATTCCGGCTTACAAGGTGCGAAGATTTTTACTAAGATAGATCTCGCAAAAGCATATTATCAGGTACCGGTAACTGCTGTTGATATCCCAAAGACGGCTGTCATCACGCCCTTTGGTTTGTTTGAATTCTTAAAAATGCCCTTCGGCCTATGCAACGTGGCACAGACTTTTCAGCGTCTTATGGACGAAGTTCTGCGTGTACTCCCTTTCGTTTTCGACTACATTGACGATATTTTAATAGCTAGTGAGGACGCTGCCTCTCATAAGCGTCATTTAAATGAAGTTTTTCAACGTTTGTCTCACTATGGTTTTTTTCTGAACCTTGACAAATGTGTATTTGGATCGAACCACATGGAGTTTTTAGGCCATCATATTGATGCTAACGGAATCTCTCCTGTTTCCGATAAAATTAAAGCTATCGCTGAATTTCCCGTCCCTGTTTCCATTAAGCAGTTGAGACGTTTTATTGGAATGATTAACTTCTACCGAAGATTTATTCCCAATTATTCTAATATTCTGTCTCCTCTTACAAACCTCCTACTGAAAAAAAATAAAGGATAGCACTGGAGAGTGGAGCTTTGGATGCCTTTCGAGCAGCTAAAACCGCTCTAGGCAACTTTTCTAAGCTTAGTTTCTTAGAGGACGATCCTCAGTCAGATATTTACCTGACCACCGACGCCAGCGAATCCGCAATAGGCGCAGTCATTGAACAAGTCCGTGCCTCTCAACGCAGACCCATAGCATTCTTTTCTGCTAAGCTTTCTCCTGCACGGTCACGCTATAGTACCTTCTCGCGTGAACTGCTAGCTATCTTTCGTGCTGTTAAGCATTTCAGACACTTACTCGAAGGTAGGTCTTTCGTCATCTTTACAGACCACAAGCTTTTAACTACCATGATGTCTACTAATTCAGATAAATACACTTCGAGAGAGATCCGGTATCTGGACTACATTTCTCAATTTACCACTGACATCAGGTACATTAAGGGTTCGTATAACACTGTCGCCGATACTAGAACTGAAATGTTCGTTGTGATGCGCTCAGTCAAGACTTGATCGCCGACGAACAGGAGGCGGACATAACTCCGAAGCATGTGTTATCCGACACTTCTTTGGAACTTCAGAAATGTCCGGCCCCTTTTAGTAGTAAGGAACTATACTGCGATGTGAAGTTGAACATCCCGAGACCTTATATCCCTCCGTCTCTTCGCAGACAGGTCTTTGATCACTTGCACGGTCTCTCACATCCTAGCAAGAGAGCTACTCTTAAATTGATTTCGGACCGTTTTGTTTGGCCAAATATGAACGTCCAGATTCGCGAGTGGATCACTACGTGTCTACGATGCCAGAAATGCAAGGTACATAGACACACGAAATCTCCTGTGGGCACCTTCAGCCAGCCTGATGCTCGTTTTTCTAATATTCATCTCGATTTAGTTGGGCCTCTACCAACTTGCCAAAGGTATCCTTACCTTTTGACGATAGTCGATCGTTTTTCTCGATGGCCTACTGCCATCCCTATTAAAGTAACCGTCGCAAAAACATTTCTACGTGATTGGATTTCAATTTTTGTGACTCCCAAAGTAGTTACTACCGACAGAGGAGCACAGTTCCAGTCATGTCTGTTTAAGGAATTCACTGAACTTCTTGGAGCTAAGCATTTATGTACCACAGCATACCACCCGTGTGCTAACGGATTGGTGGAACGATTCCATCGTACCCTCAAGGCTTCGCTGTCAACGAAGCATGACAATAATAATAGGGTTGATGAACTACCCCTTATTCTTCTTTCACTGAGAAACATTCTCAAGGACGATTTAAAATGCTCACCAGCAGAACTCGTTTTTGGTACGTCACTGTCATTATTTGGACAGTATTTTTCACCGTCTGTAGATACATCTCCAGTTTCTTCTTCCTTTGTCCAGGACTTGCGCCTTAAAATGGCCAACTTGAGTTACACACCACCGTGGCACTGCCCGGTTAATATATATTTACCTTATAAGCTTCAAGATTGTGATTTTGTGTTTATTCGCAATGACGCTGTCAGGCAGCCTATCACGCCGGCTTATATGAGGCCGTATTGCGTTCTCAAACGCACTGATAAATATTTCCAAGTACAGAAAGGTGTTCACACCAACAACGTGTCAATAGATCGGTTGAAACCTGCATTTTTGTAAGCAGCAGCATCCCATACTACTCAGACTACTCCGCGAGTTAATGAGGATCCGAAGAAACCTACATCTCATGTTCCTTCTCTGCCGAAATTTAAAAGTTCCGGTCGGAAAGTTACCTTCCCGAAGAGATTCGAGACCTTTTACTATTTTTAGTTAAATATCTGTCAACTTTTAATCCGCGAAAGTGCTCTGAGGAATCGTGCATGGATTCCAACGATTTTTTTTACGTGCGGACGCGCGTATTACACCCCTTCCTTTCACGATGGGTTTGATATAGCAGTAAACCAGCCTTTTGTTGCCGATTACGACGTTGCTAGCTGCTCCTAGTTCCAGCTTGGACAGGGTTTGAATTTTTCCCGCGCTTTTCTCTGACGTCACGGACGAACAGCGTTTTCAAGCAGTCGCGGCCTGTTTCCTGAAGTAGAAGGATGACTCATTTATTTCTCGCCCCTTTACCCATACGCGGACCGGAATATCTTAACTAACCAAAAATTTCCTAGTGATTCCTGGGCTCATCATGCCGATTAATTTTCCTGTGAAGTGAACAACTTGTTTGAACTTCCCTCCGTTTTCTGCTAGAAAATGCAGAGACTACGTACCGTCGTCATTATACTTTTCCAAGAATAATCCCTCGTCTTGAAGCGAACAACTCGTTCGAACTTTCCTCCGTTCACTGCCAGCGAACGTAGAGTTTTTCTTCACTGAAGATTGATGAACTTTTCATACACCTCTTTTTAATTCTAACCTTTACAAACCAGTTCTAAAAAAAAAAAAAAAAAGATTACATTACACACACATTATTAAACCTCGCATTGATTATTTTTCCTTGTTGTGTACGCATACACTTATGCACAAGTAGACTATTTTCCAGGACCTTCCTGCAGAAGAAACTTTTCCCGCCTTAGCCATTTTGATTTTCGTTTTGGCGCGGAACATTAACATTCTACTAGTCACTACATTATACAATCTGCCTACTGGCTAAGAACAGTCCTTTCCTTTCTGATATTCTCCGCCGTTTGAGGCAAAAATTACTTCTTATTAAAATAAAGTTTTGCATTTGTTTTCCACCAGACTCGATTCCGTCATTTCCTCCTGGCTACCTATTTTTTACCCTTTATGCACGTGTTGAACACAGTTATTTTTCTTTTTCTCTTTTTTTTTACTTTGTTAGTGGATTCGGCAGTCGTGAGTAGTGTCTGGCACAAGGCCACCTTTCGTAGGCCAGCACTGCATGCTACCGGGTCCGCTACAACTTTATACCGCTAGTCATCTTCCCACAGGGCTTTAGACTGAGCATAGAAGCCTATATCAAGTGCCTTGAGAAGGTAGTGCTGCCATGAATCAATGGCTGCTGGAAGACCTAATATCTGGAAACAAAACTCTGCAACATGTCACCCAAGCAGGATAACCCAATCTATGGCAATTTCTGCGACCACATCACCCCGTATATCTGGCCACCTAACTCATCAGACTGCAACCCCCTTGATTATTATGTTTGGAGTGCAGTTGAATGAGAGACCAACAAAACTACTTGTAATACCAAAGATGAAGGTAAGTATGATGGCAGCTTTCACCAACTTAAACAAGGAGACCGTCCAGAATATATGCAGGAGATTGCAAAGTTGTCTAGAGGCCATGGTTGAAGCCAATGGCGATTTTGTTGGATAAAATTGCTCTTAAGTATTTCGAGATGTTTTTGTGTAATTTGGTTAAGTATATCTGTTAAAAGGAGATGTCAGTGTTATTTTCATTTTTGCGTAATGTATACGACAATTTATCCATCGCACCCTGCACAAGCAAAGTAATTCAAAGTCATGACGTAATGGAAGAGTTAAGACGCCATATATGAACTATGCGTGTATATTTAATTTGGAAGTGTAGGCGTGATTTGCGTTTGAATGTATTTCAAAATTCCCAAAATAACAGGTTTTATAATACATGTTAACAATTTCCACGTTCTATTTTCTGAAACGCGAAAGATAAAACAATTATGCTTCCATAGAGAAGAATTTTATTCTTTCACTGAATAAAAATTAATGTCCTCTTTTGAACCTTCGAATCAATCATTTTCTATCCTCGGATGCTTAAGACAGACTTAAAAGAAAATAGATAAAAGTAAATCAGATGTTAGCAACACGAGAAATGCTTCACAGTGGGAGACGAATATTATATCATGTAAAGCATATTTTCGATTATTAGCATTTTAAGCGCAGGGACATGGAGAAATATAGATAACACATACTTACGTATTCAAAAAATATCTAAGGATTTCGGTGAAAAGATAGATTGTATATTCGAGAGATATACATAAGCGCAATAGGTATAGATATAAGCCATTTAATTGTTACTTACATATATACATATACATATATATGTATACACATACATACGTATATATATATATATATATATATATATATATATATATATATATATATATATATATGCCATCTACAGACAGACTGTTTAACTGTTTCACAGCTCATCAGTGTAGTAGGACATCCAATTGCTTCAACCTGGGATTGAAACCCAACTGACTATGCGGCAACATTCGGAGTATATATATATATATATATATATAGTTTTCGCCTCAACACACAAGCCCTTCCCCTATAAAGATTAATATCTAGATATTTCTCAGATTTAGGGAAGTAATTTTTGCCAAATATCTATCTATCTATCTATCTATTAGGTTGGTGCAAAAATATTGTCGTTTTTTGACGTTAAAAATTACGACATTATTTTTGCACCAACCTAATATCTATCTATCTATCTGTGTGTGTATGTGTGCAAACATATTTGGTTATAAAAAATCAACAAGGTCTGTCTTTTTATTGCATTTTTCCAATTTCGGATGTGTTGAGTGTAGATGGGAAAACGACATACCTCCTAGAACAAAACGCGCTCGTACATGGTTTGCGTGTAAAATATGTGACGAACAAAAAGCTGCCATAAAAAAAAAAGACAAAAAAAAAAAAGAACAAAAAAAAAAACTCTTTCTCCAAGCTTAGAGATTTTGCGGGACCAGGGGAGAACGTCAACAAGACTTTAACGACTCGAGTGGTTGTGCTTTGTGGGTGAATTTTTGCGTTTTCACCGATTGTGATTTGTAAATTGAACTACAAGAACGAGTTCTTTACCTGAAGAACCTTATTACTCAACGTTAACCCACACTAATGATTTTTGTCATTCGCTCGAATATAAAGTATAACTATTTCGTCATAATGTTGGAGGCTAAATGTGATATAAAACTCATACCTGAGTTTGATGGCTTAGCCTCCAGACTGTCCGTGGTCTAATGGGTCGAAAAGGCGAAAGATGTGAGGTGTAAAGCATCTTGAACTTAAGTTTGTTGGGTGGAACGTTTACTGTCTACTAGCAGCTGGTAGAAGAGGAAAGAGCGGATATTAATCGAATTAAATGTCGCATTGTACACGGCTTTTACGATGGATGGTTTCGTGACGTATAAGCAATTCAACGAGCGACGGTTTCTTCGTGGAGAATCTGTCGACGTATACTTGGGAAAACTAGCGGTATTTTCCGGCGGAATGAGTGGCCGCGGACTGGCATGTGCGTTCGTAAGGGGATTGCCAGAGCATGTAAAGTGGCTTCTTCGCACTTTGACCTGGGTGGATGCGCTAGCGATTGACGAGCTGTTGCGCCGGCAATTATGAAGGACGAGGTGAAGGATGACAGTCCGCCAGTTTCGGCAACGTGACCGATACCGGATGGGACAAAGAAGCTTCCGTCCTGGCGTTCACGCGATGCCATAACATGTAGTTGCAACGATGCTAATCATTTCGCAAAGGACTGCGTGGGACAACACGTCAAATGGCGGAAACCTCGAATTAGCTGCTACAGGTGCGACGAGTTACGCCATATCTCTCGAAATTATCCTGGAAACGAGCCAGGGGAAGGGACTTCGACGCCATTCTGCTCCCCGACGCCATCTTAATAAGTCACAAACTACAATTAATGTAGGCATCAATGGGATCAAGGATATACCCTTAGTGGATACGGGTTGTTCACGGCCTCTGGACGTGCTCAATTGTTGGCGATGAGAACCTTAAGTGCTGTGTCATCGGACTTCAAACTGGTATGAGCCACAGGCACCCTAGCAATGTTAAGGTCCTCGTTATAGATGTGTAACTACTGAGGTGCAATCTGTTGTTTGGAGTTGACACCATCAAGAGGCTGGGTTATGTGTGTGCGTGACCAGCAGTGGCAGTATGAGTTATCCTCAACTTGCGACGTTTTTGCGCAGCTACCTCCATTAACGAGCCTGACTTTAATGCAGAATATGACCTGAACAGGAAGACCTGGATTGTATCCTTGAAATAGTCTGGTGACAAAACACCACCCATGCTGAAGAAGCAGATACCAGAGTATCATGCATCAAAGCAGTTCAGTAACTGCTTTGATGCAGGATACTCTGCTATCTAGCAGTAAGAACCAGGAGCGACTAAATGACGGCACCCATGTGCTGGGTTTGTATGACTGGAATGAGCAGGGTAAACTGCTAGTAGTGTACAAAACGTTTCATGTACGCTCTTACATAAGCTACAGGGCAGAAATACACAGGAGATGTGAAAGTAAGCTCCTACCGTTCTAGGATAATGTACTCAACCGTCGGAGCATCTTTCACTTGCGTGGGAAAATAACCGGACAACTGTCAGTGTGCGGTTGGCTGTGCGTCGCCAGCGCATTCCTCATACGATGAACAAACACTATAACGTCTGGCTGCGATGACAAAACATGGGATCCGTTCTTGGTTCGACTGCTGACGGACATCACCTCCGGAATGACGAAAAATGATGCAGCGCATGGAGATTGGTACGTGAACGGAGTTTGACGCAAGCTATTTGGCTACCGATGTCGTTGTAGAAACGAGGAATCTTAGGCTGAGTATGCATATTAACTGCGACCGCTACATGAAAAAGGCACATTAACATAGCGAATCTCGACGCGATGTTAAGAGGTGCCAACCTGGCGTTGCCACAGTGGTTCACCTCAAGACAGGCTCAGCATGCGTACATCATGGGCTTCTAAAACGGTGTCTGAAAAAAAATGAGAGTGCGCTCAAAGGCGGCTCGACACACTCAGGGAACTGACTGCGGAATATGGGCTTACAATCGACGTGGATCTAGTTAGATCTCACGATAATCAAGCCGATTAACACGCCATGGTGTCTCAACGATAGCTAGATGCATTTCGTAAAGAAACGGAGGCGATGTGCACTACGTCCGTAGAACAGCTGGAACCACCTCGTATAGAAACTATCCATCAACGAAGTGGGCATTTTGGCGTAAGGCGCACGTCATATATAGTAAAACAGGTCAGCCCTAGTGTTTTTAAAGCATCATTTAGAGCGGTGGTCAGTGAGTGCGACACGTGCCAGTCCATAGACCCGTGACAATTGGAGGCGGATGTGAATGGATATAACCCATTATGGGGACTGGCAGTATCTGAACCTGATAGACTGTGGTCCAAGTAGATTTTCCATTTGGCGGCCAATTTTCCATTTGGCGTCAAGACTGTGCCAGCTACTCATCGACAATAGTGTGGCTTTCTGTGAAGAGATGTTCATGAGGTTCGCAGAAGAGTGGGGCATCCGATTGAGATTCCTATGTCTCTGTGTGCCATCAGGGAATAGTATTATAGAGAGAAGCTACGTACCATCAAGCGAATTGCCACTAGAACACAATGTTCCATAATGGAGGCGTTAAATTGGTATAACGTGACGCCAAAAGATGATGCAACAGCCGTGACAGCACCAGATAACTCTATATACATATATAAGACCCGTGCGTCGATATTGCATCATCACTTGAACATATAGATCCAGGAATCTACAGAGTAAGAGATGCGGTCTGGATAAAGGCCTCACATGCAAATTAAAAAAACAAAACAGAGTAATACCATTCCAAAACAATTTTTCTCTTCTCACGGATCTATTTCATCAGATGAGGACAGTAATGATATCTCACGGATCTATTTTCTCAGATCAAGACAGTAGTGATGTCTCACGGATTTATTTCCTCAGATGAAGACAGTAGTGATATCTCATTGATCTATTTCCTCAGATGAGGACAGTAGTGATATCTCACGGATCTATTTTCTCAGATCAAGACAGTAGTGATGTCTCACGGATTTATTTCCTCAGATGAAGACAGTAGTGATATCTCATTGATCTATTTCCTCAGATGAGGACAGTAGTGATATCTCACAGATCTATTTTCTCAGATCAAGACAGTAGTGATGTCTCACGGATTTATTTCCTCAGATGAAGACAGTAGTGATATCTCATTGATCTATTTCCTCAGATGAGGACAGTAGTGATATCTCACAGATCTATTTTCTCAGATCAAGACAGTAGTGATGTCTCACGGATTTATTTCCTCAGATGAAGACAGTCGTGATATCTCATTGATCTATTTCCTCAGATGAGGACAGTAGTGATATCTCACGGATCTATTTCCTCGGATGAGGACAGTAGTGATATGTCTATGAGAGCGATTCAGATACGCTGCTGTATTTCAGATCAGAACCTGATGATTCACCTGAAGAACCAGAAGAAATAGAGTCGGACGACGAGGATGATGCTGAGAACGAGAGAGAAACTGTGAACACAAATGAAGAGGACGACAAACTCCATCCAACTTTATGAAGAAGAACGTCTTAAAGGAGACCACCATCACCCTGCCATTTATGTGACCCTAAGATTAGGTAGGAGTGTAGAAGGGGAAATGGCTTACCTTCCGGAACAAAACTCACTCGTACGCGACTTGCGTGCAAAATACGTGACAGAAAAGACAGCAAATCCAAAAACTGACATTTAAGAAGAACTCGTTCTCGGAGCTTAGAGATGTTGCGAGACCAAGGGAAAATGTTGACGACTCGAGTGGTTGTGCTTTGTGTGTGAAGTTTCGCGTTAGTCTCATCGATTGTGATTTGTAAACTAAACTACAAGAAAACGAGGGTTTCGCCTGAAGAATCTTATTACTCAGGATTAACCTCTACTGAGGATTTTTACCAGTTAAACTATATTATGTATTGTGCTTGAAGTTGTGGATAAAATGTCCGAAGTTGATATTTTGTTATTTTTGTTCAAGTACTTATGATATTCGGTGTCATTATCAAGAACTGATATGGTGTCCGTGTGGTAGTTAGAATTCTTTTGTCTACATCCTGGTATTCAATGTAATGTTGGACTTTTGAAATTCTCCAGAATGACGTCATGTGTTACACATGACGTCATTCTAGAGAATTTCAAAAACCAAACGAGGCTGCACAAAAAATGCAATTTATTTATTTATAAAGTTAATTTAAAAAATGTATTTTTTAATATTATAACCCTGACAATATATATATATATATATATATATATATATATATATATATGTATTTAGCACTTGAAAATATATTTCAATTGAGCACTGTTGAATGACAAGCTAATTCCACAAACAACAGGCACTGCGTTATTGAGAAGCTCTTCCGTAAAATGAATGGAGCACTCCGGCTGATTGTCATTTGTTTACATTTGTAAAAACAAATTCCTAGATGTTGCTGCGTCATTCTCAGAATGAAGACAGTTCAGTAATAGAAACTCTGACTGACACCAAATCTGTTCCGTTTCTAATACAGGTATTCGGATGTCTAGCCGCACTGAAGTGCTCTGATACAGCGAAATATTACTGTCTACAAATCACACACACACACACACACACACACACACACACACACATATATATATATATATATATATATATATATTCTAAAGAATTAATGGTTTATAATTATTTCTTCAAACGTTATTTTTAGGTGATAAACATGTTAGAAATAGACAACCGGTTTTATATTTTAAAAAGTATGTATTACATCCATCCGTCTGTATACTTGAAAAAATATAATAAAATATTGGAGAGTCCACTATCTTTATTAAGTTTTCTCGTGTACCCACGCCAATAGGCGCAATCTAGGTACCTCCAGTCAGTTTCGATAACTTTGTTTAAAAAATGAAATTTTAAAAATAAAAAATCATTCTTGAAGCTATCGTTTTAGCTTTAATTGAAAAATAAACGATTAAGTTTACTATTTTCAGTAAGTAAAATATTCTGGTTTATTTAAAACAGAAATCATATGGATTAGATTGCTCGCTTTCAAAAAAGTCTTACTGCGGTCATTTTCTCACTTTTTAAGATATATGTAAACAAAACAAAATTAACGGTTTTAAATATCTTCCCTCCGCTACAATTATTTGTGATACGTTATTTGAATAAAATGAGCAAATTTCAAGTTAAATTAATCTGATTTTAAACAAATATTATAAATAGCATAAAAAAATAGTATACATGCATTTCTTAACGACGGATACTGCTTTTTAATATCTTGATATCTAGTATGGATGACCAGAATTTATATAAATTTCCGAAATCTAAGTGAACACATTTCTTGGTTGGGAGTGTTAAATACTTAGAATTTTTACAAATTAACATATTTTCTGCAATTATTTAATATTTTATTGACTTTTAGTTACATTTGATGATGCTTTATGAAAAAAATAATAAAATTTAAAATAATTTTTTTTTCTTGTATTGATTTTAAAATTTAAAAACTCGGATGAAATACCATTATAGATATAAAAATCAGTAATTTGTGAAATGTTATGGTATTTTATTTTTTATTTATATTTTTAATATATTTTTTATTTCATACTTTATTATTAATTGTTATGATGATGGTTATTTCATTATTAAATGTTTATAGTACCTAAAATTTTATTATTAAATATATAATTATTTAAACTTTTATTGTTTTAATCCAATAAACAATATTTAAAAGAAATTGTTACTATGTATAACAGAGAAAAGACTTTTGGGAATATTTTTTGGCCTTGAAAAGGGCCATTTTTGTCTTCTACTACTTCTTCAATCGTCATCATTGTTGGGCTGATTTTCGAAATACAAGTCCTATAATCAGCGCCAACTTCATATTTGTTCAATTGATAGTCGTCAGCTACACCATTAAGATATAAAATCGTATGAAATAGATTTGCAAAACTACTTATGTAGCCGACGTATTAACGGCCGACACCATCAATTGTCCAACAATGTTTAATTGTACGTCCAACTATGAACCTAGCGACTATTCCATGAAAGTAATGAATAACGAACTGAAGACAAGTGAATTTCTCTGTAAAATGAGAGCAACTCTTAGAACACGTCACCTTTCATAATATTGTCATGTTTAGACTACCATAGAGTAAAAAATCAAACATTTTTTTCTTAAGACAATAGTGCCCTTCATATAATTACAAAAGGAAATAAAAGCTTTTCTAATTAAATAATGTCATAGTTTTATTACATTTTTTGTTTACCATTTGAAGCAAATTTCGGCTGTTACACTCTCTGGCCTTCTTCAGGATTTGTCTATACTTCTGAAATGAGACATTGTAACTATTTACATTACTTAGATTGTTTGGACTGTTTTCCTAATCTTTAATGTTATATTCCTCAGTTTTCGGCCGTTGTACGCTCTGGCCTTTTTAGGTTCTTAAATCCGATCGAAGGGTATTAGCCGTCGTAAGAACTGGCCCGGGTGCGCGGGAGATTTGGGGCATGATAGAGGAGGCAAAAACAGTTCGACGCCTATTTAGCCGACTTTCCCTGCCTTGAGGCAGCTGAAGCGGCTGGGTGCGAGGGTCCCATCACAGAGTCGGTAATCTGGGGAGCGTTGAACCAGGTTGGCCTGGATAAATCTCCGGAATTAGATAGTCTTCCCTACGAAGTCTACCTGAGGCAGTCGCCCGTTTTTGTTCTTTTGCTGGAACTGATTTTCAACATCTGGATGAAGCAGGGGTCTATACCACATCGCTTCACCAGGGGTGTGATCAAGTTGCTGCGTAAGGAGAAAAACGGTGGGGATGGGATAGGTAATTTCCGCCCTTTAACTATGTTAAATACAGTTAAAGATTTTGGCAAAGATCTTAGCCAACCGTTTGAAGCTTGTTCTGTCTCGTCCGATTGGCTCCGAACAGACTTGTGCTGTGAAGGGCAGGACTATCCAGGACAAATTTCATATGGTCCGCTTGATCACAGAGAACGTCGACAGTGAAACCGCGCTGATCAATTTGGATCAGTCCAAGGCCTTTGATAGGGTTGACCATCGATTCCCGGAGGCTATTCTTTCGGCTGCCGGTTTCGTGATTGACTTTCGCTCCTGGATACGTCTTCTGTATGCGACTCCCGGTGCGCTGGTGGAAGTGAACGGGGTAAGATCGGGACCTTTCGTATTGTCTCGAGCTATTCATCATGGTTGTCCGCTTTAAGTTCTTGCGTTGGAACCTTTCTTTCGCAAGTTAAAGGCGAATCTGGTCCTGCGCGGAATTTCCCTACCTGGTGCTACCATCTCGGCCAGGTATTCTGCCTATGCTGACGACGTTTCGGTTCTTGTGTCGAGCAGAGCCGAGATTAACGAAGTCAGCAAAGAAATCAGTGGTTATGAGATGGTGACAGCGGCCAAGATCAACCGCGATAAGTCTGTTGGCTTGCGGTTGGGTGCGTGGAAGGGAGTTTCTCTTCCCGGACCTTTCAACTGGATGGATGGGCCAGTCAATATACTCGGCGTCTGGTTCGGTCCAGATAACCAGTTGGGAATGAATTGGTCGGAGGTACAAGGGAAGGCCGAGATCGCAAATGAGTCATGGTCTCGGAGGAATCTTTACTTAAAGGAGAGGGTGGGGGTATGTGTTTCACATATGCACCCGATTCTCTTTTACCGACTCTCAGTACTTCCACGTCCGTATGCCACACTGATTTTATTAGTTAGGCTTTTGTTCTCTTTCTTGTGGAGAGGCAAAGCCGCTAGGGTATCTCGGGAGATCTGTTGCTTTCAGCCATCTGAAGGCGTTCTACGAAGGCTGAAATTTATGTATTCCTCTGCTTGCTAGGTGTTATGAGAGTCGTGATTTGGTCGACACGTCAGAACGGATTCTATGGAGGTGAGAAGTCCATTTATTCCCAACTGATCTTGTACTTTAGGCATCAGCTTAAAATCAAGATTAGGACGGAAAGGCGGCGACTCTCGTCATCAGAATTCGGCAAAAGGTGGGTAAATCTTGCGTGACTGTGTAGAGTGAAAGGGTCTGACCTGGAGTGGTATTTTGATGACGGTTAAGTACAGGATTTTGTCCTTCCTAGGCTGAACAGAGGCAACCCGTCTCGATATTAGGCTAGTTTAGGTTTTAGTTTGAATCTTTAGTTTCCCGTTTCCGGTTAACTTAGCTAGGGTATGTATGCTCATTGGCCCCTTTTATTTCTGTCCCGATTTTTCTTTAGTTTAATTCCCTGTCCCCCCCTCTTTTAGGTGGTTAGTGATGTCAGTTCTCTGGTAGTTGCGGGATGACTTTCCTTTTCGCGTGTGTGTTTTCATATGTGTTGTTGTGTCTAAATGAGTGCGTGCTTGTGAGAGTGCTTTTTGGATGTATGATTATTTTTGTACTATTATAATCCTGCATTTTTTTTCGTCCAGTTAACTGATGTTTCTGCCATATTTAGGGATTGTGGTTTTTTTTATTACTAACCTTATTTTGTTTTGTTTTCAAGTAGTATTTAATTCATATTGTAAATAATCATTGTTTTTTTTATTGTTGTTTTTATTCCCCTCTCCCCCCCAGGCTTTGAAATGTACATATGGGGACTAGTTAGGACTTCATAGAGACATCAGGTATTATGATGGATGTAGTAAGAAAGGTAAGGAGAGAATGTGTTGTTTTGGTGATAGGACTATTGTTGGTATGTTTGGGTCCATTTCTGTGACTAGCTAAGTTTAGAATTAAGACAGAAGACCGTCCTTTCCTCCAATCCCCCCTCCGGCCGTGTGCCACATTTTGTACTATTGTACGAATAAATATTAATATCTTCACTGCTAACCTCTGATATCGAAGACCTAAAAAATTAAGAGCTGCTACTTTCTCCGAATCTTCACTGCCAACCTCTGATATTGAACACATTACGTACTTCACTGGATTCTATATTCAAAGACTACGGCAAACATGGCCAGCACCGTCATCTTTCTCGGACGAACAGAACGTTTGGGGGAAAAATCGAATAACACGTCTTCCAGTGACGAACTATCGTAACAACTGAACTCAATGTCACATTAAACTGTCTAGATATCTTCCTATAACAAAGACCAATTTTATGAAGGTCAGCAATACGTTTACGGAGATCTTGATCAATTATTTTGCTTTTCTCCATTTTGTTACTGCTTAAAGGACGGTTTACAGAAAAAGAATAAGACAATGCTTTTAATCGTTCCAAAAAGTAATCATAAAAATAATCTGGAACGTTCTAAAAAAACAATATCCTAATTTGAAACATTCCAGTAAAATTTGAACTCAGCTGTTGTAAATAAAAACAAATGTATTTTAAACTTATAGTCAGCAAATATCTGTTTTTCTTCGTGGGATAATGTTTTGAAGTTTTTTTTAAAAATCTGACTGTTTGACTGAATACCTAAACATATGTTCCACGAGCAGTAAAATTTAATTAATGCAACTGTACTAGGAATACTTAACAAATATTTTTGTAATGTGTTTTAAAATTTTACGTGGCACTGTGTTTATCTTGCCTCAAATCTTAGTAGCAAACCATTTATTAGGTTGGTGCAAAAATAATGTCGTTTTTTGACGTTAAAAAATACGTCAAAAACAATATTTTTGCACCAACCTAATATTAGACAATATAACTTTACAAGAATTTCAATAAAAAAAAACACGTAATCACAGATTTTTTTATTCATGTAGAGTCTTTTCCAGAGGAAATGCTGTGTAAATATTTTTTTTCGCCTAACGTGGAGAGAAAACCAAATTGTTATGCAAGGTCTAATGCATTTGTACAGTTGGTAACTGATAGAATCTTCGAGAAGTAAGTGTATACTTTAATTCTTATCAAACGTCAAGCGTTAGGCACAGGGAAATTAATGACGTATATTTCGAAAATATTAAGCCTTCAAAAACGTTTATTTCCCCAGATAGAATTTTGATTTATAAGCTACAGGCGAATCTTCGCATTAGATTCTGTCAAAAAGAATAACTTCAAACTCTCTTTTGCTTTCACACAGACTTTGAGAACAATTACGCAAAGAAAACAATAACTGAACGTTTCTATGTCATATCAGTTTTCTTATCGAATCAATTCCTATGGCCTAAAATGATTCGTTGCTGAAATAAACGAAGGTTAAGCTCAGCTCAGAAAGAAATACTGCTAAAGTTTGTTTGCTACATGCAATGAGTATAATCCATTTATCTATAGTTTGTCTTATTTTGGTAAGTTTTCTCGAACTTTTTTCTTTCGTTCTTATAAAGTTGTTTTCTTTAAACAGAGGTTTTCTTTTTGTTTGACTTTAATTTGCTATGAGGAAATAGCGCTGAGCAAACGAGCACATTTGTATAACTTCTCATAAAATTCTAACTCGCTGTCAATGACTTCCGCGATCAGAGCAACATTGCTTTGTTCATTTTCTTTTTTTAAATTTTCTTTTGTTTTTGTATTTTTTTAAAATCATTCTGTATGCTGATATTTGTTTTCGATTTCATTAATCATTTAGTCGTTCTTTCTTTCTTATTTATTTACGTTATCTCTGATCTGCTATCAGCTTCTCCTCTTAGTTCTCTTTTCTTCTCCTTATATCTTTATTATGTCTTTCTTCCGAAGTGTTTTTCTTCCTTCTTTTCGCCTTTCCCTTTATTTTCTCCCTATCTATTTTCTCTGAAAATATCGTTCATTTTTTCATATCGCATTACTATTTCTCATTCCTTTTTCTTTTTTTAAATATTTCATTATTTTTGTAACCTCTTTCATAAAAGAAACGTTTACATTTTATTTTTTTCACTGCTATTTTCACTCCCTTTCATTATTCCTGCAAGTTATACACTTTTTAAAGATTCCATATTTCTCTTGTTCTGTTTTATTTATTTATTCCTATTTCGATCTTTTATTTTTCTCGTTTCTACTGCGCATTCACTTTTCGTTTCTTTTATCTTTCCCATGAAGGCCTTATCTCTTCAATCAGTTTTTACGTTCTCTTTCTTCCGTTTTCTACAATTTTTCCTTTTCTCAGTTTCAGTTTATGCTTTAGCATCTTTCATTTTCCACTGCAATTCCATTATTTTTATCATCCAGGAGAACAAATTCTCTGCTATTGCCAATCTTTTTATTTGCTTCATTTCCTTCCACCATTTTGCATATTTTATCATTTTAACTTTTTCTTATTATTCTATTATATGCAATATCTGAATCTGTTTTTACTGTAGATATTTTCATCTTCTCATGTGTTTCTTTCTTGTCTCTGATATGTATTATTTTAATATTAATTTATAGTGTTTAATATGTATCTTCAATAATTTAAAATACATCTATTCTGTTTTGTGCATCGACAGGAAAATTATGTGTGTATAATCGAAAGGAACACATATTGTTAGGAACAGCGGAAAAGTTAAAAAACAAACAAGATCTGCTATAAAAAAATCTTTTGTATTCTCAAATAAAAAAATTTACATGGTCTCCCTAAAGAGTTATATTCTTTTTAAGTGGGTAGATTATATAATATTTCAAAAGATTTATTTTGTTGTATTATTTAGAACTGGGATTACGAAGTTTGTTTTTTCTTCTGCCAAATGTCGATTTGCAAGATTTGATTGGCAATTCGCTCTTAAGGTTCCCAGCTTTTCTTTCATGCAAAACCAATAAACTTTTGCTGCATTGCCGAATTTTGTCTTTGGAAACTTCATTCCAAATCATTAATAATAAATAGGGAACTTTCTACTTGAAAAGTTCATTAATAAAAATGACCCCATAACACCATTTTATTTGATATTTAACCACCATTTTTAATTGCTCCTTTGTTTTTAACTGACAAAATGAAAAATAACAGTGTAACCCGGATGTAAGAGACCCGGATATAAGATCAACCCGGATATAAGAGATATTTTATCTGGTCCCAATTTAGAGCCATACTTACCTAAACAAAATAGACCAAACCCGTATACAAGAGAAACCCGGATATAAGAGACTTATTCTTCGGTCCCGACAACTCTCTTATAGCCGGGTTACACTGTATTTACACAAATTAATGTCAATACGGAATTGAATACATATATTTTTTTTAATCATTTCACCCCATGCAAGACGGCAATGCCACTAGTACGCAGGGGCGCGTATAGGGAGGGAAAGTGAGAGAAAAGACTGAGAATAGGGAGGATTGAGGAAAGAAGAAAAGATCAACGGAAAGTCGAGGGAAGATGGCGAATGACGTTGCATTTAATGTTTTGAAGATTGTAGTTATCAGGAAAGCAAGTAAACGAGTATTCCACAGGCGGGAAGTGCGAGAAAATAAACTGTTGGAGTAGAAGTGGCGGTTATATTTCAAAATTTGAACATTAAACGGTTGGGATCTAGATGCCAAATTAATAACACATTTAAATTCATGTCGTCGGGGCACCAAGGAAAGAAATCACATCAGAGCAGTTATCATAAAAATATTTGTAGAAGAGACAGAGAAGCCACGTCCTGTCGGTGGGAAAGTGTTTAACAAAGTTTATTTACGTTCTACCTACAAAATTTGTATATGATTTGCGATTGGGACCAGTGAACTCGTGTTGGTTGTTAGGCTCATAACATTTCAGCCATTATTTCCTTTTGTCTTCGTGTTGAGGTCACTATCTTAGAATTTTGAATTGAGAGTTTCCTTGAATGCATTATGGTAGACTATTCTCATTCCATTGTCTTTGTTTAGAGGATATTTCATATTTAATACGCACGAGTCTTATTCACCATTGAGTCGCTATTCCCTTGCACCCACTCAAGCAGAGTATGAGACAATATCAAGCTCTAAAGAGTTTGTCTAATAGTCGTCCTCACGCATGTGATTGGCTCATCATTTATGAGTTTGGCCCGATGATATAGGCAGCCGAAGAATTATTCTTTGACAATACAGGGAGGAATTCAGGTATTATTCGCTGAATGTTAGCCTGCGATAGAGTCTAACCAAGATGGGCATTATCCGAATAAAAATGAATATGATGATCATAATTCTTCATCTCAAAATATTTTTAAAAATTACTTAGAAAACGTCAACAAAATAATCAAGTTTATTCATTAAAAATGGATTTTAAAACTTGGTATTTTTATTAACATGACGCATTGTAACCTGTTAAGAATAAAAAAAATGGAGTTGAACATAGACAGAAGCCAATGGTTGATACAATATTTTTATTTACCTGATTAATATTGTTTTTTTATAAACCTCAGGTTTTCATCCTTGGTCTTAATTTGTTTAAATTTTCATTACTTATAATACCGATGGCATCAGCTCTGAACTTGGTATATCCGCTGAGGCCACAGCCATTTAACTCCTGTATCGATAGTTAATCTGACCGGATCGATAATATCAAATTGGCAGCAGATGTCCAAAATGATCTTCAGTCGGTTGTTAATTGGGGCAAAATATGTTTTGTCAATTTTCAAGAACCCCCACCTCTCAAATGAACGTCTTTCTATTCATCATCTGAGAAACACGTCTCTGCTAACCTCCAAAGAAGTAAGTGTTTGCGCCTCCTAGGGCTAACGTTTCTGTTTGACATGAAGTGAAACGATTTTATTGGATCCATTGTTAGCTCAGCTGCTAAGAAAATTGATTCACGGTGTCGTACATGACAATTATCCAATGCAGAATGTATTATATCGAAAAATCTACCATTCGTTCATGCTAGGAATATTGCTGCCGCCATATATTCCGGTGTTCCTTGATAAACTCCAAAGACTCAGCAATAGTATTGGTCCTGATGTGGCATCTCGGCTTTAGTTACTTTCCTACTGCCGTAAGGTTGCCTCACTTTGTCTTGTCTAGAAATACTTTCATGCTAATTGTTTGAATTATCCCATTGCTATTTTACTTAGATTTTTTGAATTCGAAGTCTCATCAATTTACGGTTGAGCTGACTAGATGTGACCGTAAATTCTATGCTAACAGTTCTTATCTCGCATTCCTCGCTTGTGGGACACCCTTTCGGCTCCATGATTTCCAGACAATTTTAATCTGCAAAAATGTAATCTTCACTATCTTCCTTAATTTTCTTTTGTTACTGCTACTTAGTAATGTTTGTTTCTAATTCTTCCACAGACATTAACTCCTTGTGTGTTAGTGGCTTTACTGCCTTGCTTGGGTTAAAGCCGATTAAAGCAAAAACAGAAAATTTTAATTAAAACTGAATTTGCTTTTTTTATAAATAATTTTATAAATAATACTGGATTTTTAATGAAACTATAATACTTTTTTTTTATTTTTAGAAATCTTTTATACGTGTTTCTATTTTAATTTTTATAATTAATAATGGTTTATTGTATAAACTTATAATAAATAATAAATTAAGAACCCTCAATTAATATTGATTTTTTTATTTTAGTTTTTATAATTAATACGATATTTTCAATAATATTAATTTTTATCTTTTTTTCTGCATAGTATTTTCATTTTTTTAATATTTTCTATACCTAATATTTATAGAAAGCTTTACTTAATAAACGATTTTATCTTAATTTTTATAATAAATATCAGATTTTACATTGGTTGCTGTATGATAACATTAACATTGTTGAATCTTAAATATATTGAAATGCATACATGTATTCATTTGTCTATATTTCTGAGATGAGGTATTGTAACTATTTACACTACGTACACCGTTCAGACTGTTGTCCTAATTTTTGTGGGCATAATCATGACTTTTCGGCTGTTTTAGCCAGCAACCTTCTTCAGGTGATATGTATTGGAATTTCGAACCGGTAGTAGATTTCAGTTTCAATTAACTCCTCTTAGTAACTTAAATCTCCACATTTTTGTTGCCTCTGCTGTGGTCAGGTATTGACCTCACAGAACTGGGTCAAGTCACTTTTGGATCACTCAAAAAATCCTTTTATCTTCTGCGTTATGTGTACCAAGGACAAAACAAAGGGATCAGTCTGAAACCCTAACGTATATATGACTTTCTTCGAGGCTCCCCTTGGAAATGATATTTAACCTTCAAACTGAAAATTGTGCACTGAGGTTTCCTCTTAGGTCAAAGCCGGCATAAATATTTTCATTCCTTCTCTGGAATACCAGGCGAGACCTCAATCTTCACCATAGTTCACAGCAACATGCTCTGCGCCTATAGCCAACAGGAACAACTATTTTCGGTTATACCAGCGTGACAGCTCGTGTCACAACAGACGTCTATTCATTCCTGCACGTAATAAATGTAAACGAGTCTACAACAGAGCTAAGTTTCTGTTTCCGGGGAAATGAGGCACCGTATCGCATGTAAAAACTTTGTCTCTCGTGATTACTGACGGCTCTGTAATATTGTATTAAATAAATGTAATTTCTCTTTTCCTCCTCTCTTCAATCAATTTGAGGTGTTAACCTATTCTGCTGATAAAGCTGAATATTTCGCCTGCAGATTCTTCTTAAATTGTTCTTTTGATTTATCTGGAATATCGCTGCCTAACTTGCCACTGATATGGATATAACTGTTTCTATGGTTTCTGTGATCATCTCTAAAATGCCTTTCCATCCCTGATGGTATCCTTGTAGTAATCATTAAGAAATGTGATCTCGAACTAAATCTCGTTCTCTTTAAACTCTATAATAAATTGCTCGCTGCCTCTTGCTTTCCCCCCTGCTGGAAGTCCTTATCTGTTGTTCCAGTTTATAAGAACTCGGATGAACAGTCTAACCTTTTCAGCTATCGGCGTATTATTCTTCTACCTCTTTTGGGAAAACTCATAGGGGAACTAATCAATAGTGAATTAGTTAAGCATCTTAGAGCACAGGGTCTCTTTTCAGACAATCAATACGGTTTTCGTTTCTCCAGGTCAACTGGTGATGTACTGACGACAATTGCTCTAGATAAAACCGGTTAAGCCCAGATTGTAACTTTCGACTGGGTTTGGCACAGAGGTCTTCTCCACAAGCTGAAATATTACGGTGTCTCTTTTGAACTGGCCCAGTTTTTCCTATCAAATCGTGAAATGTAAGGCCATTCTTCTATATACTTTCGTACTAATGCAGCTGTCCATCTCCAAGTCTATATACTTAGTTCTACATTGTTTTTAATTTTCATTAACTACATTCCCAGTTAAATTGGCAGCTGATGTACAAAAATACCTTTATTCTGTTGTTAACTCGGGCAAATGATGAGTTGTTAATTTTATCGCTTGCAAAACTAAACTTCTCTCCATTAATCCTCTGGGAGAATCAACATATGGCCGGGTGCTCATGCTATTTATCTAGAGTTCCTTAAAATCCAAACTGGAATCAGGAATATTATTGGTCTTGATCTGAAGTCTCTGTTTCAGTCACTTTCCCACCGCCATAAGGTAGCTCTTCATTGCTTTGTCTATCAATACTTTCATGATAATTGTTCGGGTGAGCATTCACTATGGTGGCTAGACATTTTTTTTTAAATATCAGCGCAGTACGTAAACTATATTCCAGCAGTTACTTTTCCCACACTTCTCGCTTTGGTAATTCTCTTCTGCTTTCATACTCTCCAGCCAACTCTGATCCTAAAAAATGTAAGTGCAATGTCAATCGCTATCTCTCTACTGTACTCCTGATCACTCTTTCTTCTTCTCATGTTTCTCTTCCTAATTCTTCTACAGCCTGTAACCTTTTGTATCTTAGTGGATTTACTGTCTTTGTTGAGGTTAACTCTATATATATATATATATATATATTAGAATAATTAATCACAAAGTAGAAAACTATATATCGTTACGCGCTTCTTTCTTTAAAAACCATTGGTTTAATATAATATTTCCCTTGAGGTCACTACACATGTCTAACGAAGGGGGGGGGGATTGAAATTTTCAAATAAGTTCCCCTCCCTTTTGTCAGCATGTGTAGTTACATCAACGGAAACATCATATTAGACCAATGGATTTCTAATGGTAAAAAAATGTGTCACAAAATAAATTTTTGCATTTTTTCAGTATATATATATATATATATATATATATATATATATATATCGGAAAGGGGTTATAGATGTTCCAACGAGAGAAAAGTGTATTTATTTAAAAGAAGAGAGAAACCACAAAAGCATTTGCTTTTAATTTGATTTTTTTTTAAATACATATATTATGCTTTATTTCCCATAATTTTGTAACATGTGTTTCGGGTCTCGCGACATTCTTCAGGCAAACAGTGGATATTTCCACATATTATTAAAATGAATTAATTTCACTACGTTTTTCGATGTTAAACATTCTCGATCTTAAACATACTAATTTTTTGTGTGGTAGTGACACCAATGTCTTTCTTGAACTGGCAGTGGGAATGTCTTTCTGCTTGAAGGGTAATAAAAGAATAAAGATTGATCCGAGGAAGGGTGAGGAAAGATATCTCTATTCTTATATTTTAATGACCACTGTGTGTTCTTAGATCTATTTCCTTTTTTTGTATTGTTTTTTTTTTATTGTTAGTGTGCGTATGTATATCTATATTCCCTCTCCATACATACATACTGTCTTATTATAAGGAATTAGTATACATATATATATTACGAAATGGAAAATGTCCGACAATTTATTTATTAAAGACATTTTTTTTATGTTTAACGTTCTTTTTATAGATACAAGTATTTAAGTAAATGCTCTGTTTATAATAAACAGTATTAAATAACATTTACCGGCCTGAATGTCCGAGAAATTTTCATAGAAAATATTCGTCCTTGGACAGGATTCGAAGATTGAAGTTTATAAACAGTAAATTCGACCATGCCTACCGAACGATCCTTGATGGCCGAGCGGTCAAGGCACGTCAGCGTAAATGATGCAGGTTCGAATCTCCCCCCTCTCTCTCTTTCTCTCTCTATCTCTCTCTCTCTCTATATATATCTGTTTATGTGTGTGTGTCTGCGTGTCTGTCTCTGTGTATGTATTTGCAGCTGGCTGTCGAAATATAACCAAATATTAGCTCGTAGAGGAAGTAAGAATGGAAACGTTTCCTCTGCCTTGACAATGTTCATTCAACAAGGTATAATGTACATATAAATAAAATACTTGATATATAATGTAAATGTGATATATAATGTATTTTTATATATAAGTTTATTGCTTTGTGTGAGGATCTATTTTTGAACATTTATTTAATTTTGCGTCTATATTTTTGCTAGAGTTGTTTTTATTAATACTGTCACTTAATTATCTGTAAATATTGTGTTTTATTTTTGTCCTTCCTCTTTGCAAATTGAATTTTCTTCTTTCCTTTTAATTCTTTCTTTGCTTTACTTCATGTCTGACGTTTTTTGCAGATAATTTTATTTTCTCTCTCATTTTAAAAATAATTTGTTTGTCTGTAAATTCTTTTGGATTGATTCTTTTATTCTCTTTTCTGATCATTTAAAAGAAATACAATTCCTTTGTCACTTTCTTTCTTTCTTTTAATGTTGCCTTAGTTAAATATTTTTAATGGCTGACCTTTTTGGTTTCTATTTAATTTAAATTGTTTCGTCCTTTGCTCCTTGTTTTATATTATATTCTTCGATATTCCATCTACTGAAATTTCTTTACCCTTTTTTATCTTTTTCGTTCTTTTCTCACTTACGTTTCCTTTCTTTTCAGTTCTTTCCTTTCATTAAACTATATATTCATCTTCTCTTTTCATAATTCGTTTTCCCAGTGATTTATTTTTATTTACACTGTTGTCCTCATCTTTGTTGCCATATTCACGCCGTTTCGGCCGTTGTAATCAGGTGACTGTATTTCTGCTAGAGAATATCAGGTGACTGGAATTTCGAACTGGACATTCTTTATTTTGTCAACTGAGATAGTTCCACGTGCTATGCCTCTTCCAGAGTTCTTTGTTACCTGCTCACTTTGAACTTTGAGTCAAGTCACTAGAAACAACGCTTTTATACAGTGGGTCATGTGTCCTGGAGGACATTAGTGTATGGAGTTTTGAAACGTATAAACTTAATACACATTTTTTTACCAAAGCTCATATTGCAATTGTGTTGTTATTATTTTTTTTTCTCTAGCATTCCGTATTACTGGTGTCCATATTGTATTCATTTCTATGCTTGGAACGTAGAATTAGAACAGTCTACTCCGGTGGACAAAATAAAGGGTTCAGTTCGAAATTCCAATAACCTGAAGAAGGTCGGAGTTTACAACGGCCGAAACGTCGTGGATATGGCAACGAAGATGAGGACGGTAATACGAACAAAGTAAATAATAAGAATACCTCATCTCAGAAATATAGACAGATATTCATTTCTTTTTGTTCGTAATTTTCCTTTCGCTGAATTTTTCATTTTATTTAGTTTTCTTTCCGTGAGTTACTTTTTCTTTCGATTGTTTTTCTTTCCTTCTGTGTTTTTTTTTTTTTCCTTCACTTAACTTATTCAGTTTTTCTATCCCGCAATAGTCTTTTAGTCTTTCTTTTCTATTCCTTTTTTTTACCGTTGGAATTATTTTTCCCCCTTACATTTTTCATCCATTCTATTAATTTTTGATTTTTCTCTTGTTTTCTTCTCTTTTTCTTTCAGTGTGTCTTTCTTTTTCTTATTTTAGATATTTATCTTTTCTTTCACTGAACTGACTTTCTTTTTCCTTCTTTTTCGTTCAGTGAATGTTGGTTCTCTATTTTCTTTTTCCTTTGTTTTTTTTTTTTAGCTAAATGATTTATTTTGTTTCTTTTTTTTCACTGAATTACTTTTTCCTTCTTTCGTTTCGTTTTACTAATTTACTTTTCTTTTTCTTTTTTTCATTTACTGTGTAACTCATTCTTTTTTATTTGGCTTTCACTGAACATTTTTAGTTTTTCTCCCTTCGTTTTTCACTACATTGTTTATTCTTTCTTTTTTCTTTCAATGATTTATTTATTCTTTTTCTTTTTTTCTCTGTTTTCCATTTACGTTTCTTTCTTATCGTTTTCTTGCCTCTCTTTATTTTCCTTTCTTTTCTTGTTCTTTCAGTGAATTAATTATACTTTTTTCCATATTTCTTCCATTCATTTTCATTCATTTTCTTTTTATCATTATCATATTTTCTTCTTTTCCTTAAACTCTCTACTGTTCTCGGTATTTAATTATTTTTCCTCTATTCTAGAATTTACATTCTCCTTCGATCCCTTATTTTTTACCTCTTTTATTTTGTCCACCACCGATCCCCACAATACCTTCCCTTTTTACGTCTTTGGATATACTTTTTTTCATTCCTTCTACTAATTCCTCTTCATTCTTTCTCTCTTTCATTCACTAATTTTTCCTTTATACATTACTATGTGTTTTTATCCTCTTTCAACTTTTATCATTTTTCTTTTTTCTTTTCTTTCCCTTTTACCGACAATCTCTTTCTTCTTCTTTTTTTCCCTTTATTCTCCTTCTCTTTCTTCTATTGATCCACATTTATACAATCATTTTCCTCCTTATCATCTTTTCTTTCCTGAAATCGGTCAGTTCAAAATATATTTTATCTCGATTCAATTAAGATGATGTATTGCCTATAGGGATGTCAGTTGCGCAACAATTTCATTTGATTCTAGCCAGAAGATTTCAAAGATAGATATCAGAACTTCTGAGGTTTACTCAACAGAGCATTTATGTTCCAAATATGATAGTCGATTTTGTAATGTTATTTTAGATTTGTTTCTGTACGAATGAAAGAGTTATAATAGTTTGAAGTTTGCAAAAATCGTCGTGTTCGAATAGGCATTGCGACTGCTTCAGACATTGTAAGTATTAATACCCAACGAAATGCTTGAAATCATAATTCCTATCTTCTGTTACATTGATACTTACATTAGCTGTATTTTTGCCACAAATATTCAAGAAAAATTATAGATGGTAAATATGTGAGTAACCATTCTCTTTTTTTTTAAATTTAATAACCAGGTTGCTATATCCATTCACAGTAACTATTGAATGTTCAAGATTTTTTATTGCTTCTTATTTTCTGGTACAATGAAGAATTTTCTTTTGGTAAATTAGTAATTCTTCCCAAAATATTCTTTTTCGCCTGAACATCTGACATAAGGATTTATTATCATTTACATTGTTTACATGAAGACTAATATCATCATCTTTATTTTTATTATCACGAGGCTTGTGTCCCAAAATAAAATATCTTAATAGCATAGAGCAATTGTTCGTGGATTTAGTGGTATAGTAATTGTAGATTCCATCCCTGGGCCGAATTGTACAGACTCAGTGGAAACTGGGTAAGCAATAACTGAGCTGCAAGAAATAAGAAAAAAAAAGGTATATCTAGACATGGGCAGAGGAACGACAACAGTATCCTCTTACAGAATACACGGAGTATTATTCAAAATTCTCAACAGGTTAGGCTGCCAGACATCTGATGAAGGTCGGATGATACAACGGCCGAAACGTTTTGATATTAATAAAAAGTTGAAGATGTTAATAATGTATGGATAAATATTTCGTCCTCCATTAAAATATAAAGCCAGAAATTCTTTATAATTCTTTCCAACACGTTATTCCTATATATTGTTTGTGTGCATTTTCAAAGGCAAACAAAATCTTTATTTTATGTAAACAAATGAATTGACTGGCTTGTAGCAATCTGGTTAAGGATTTGAACGCTAATGAACGCTAACATGAATGCAAGGCTTTCAAAGATAAATGATGCGAATTTATATCTCTTAGATGTTTATTTATTTTTATATTCAGTAGATGTTACTTATTTCACAATTATAAAATATCGATTCGGGATTTTTGGTTAAAATTACCAATTATGATATTCAAGCTGTTTACGGAAAGAACGACTGCCGTGTTGATTTTTATATTCAGTTGGATGTATACGAACCCATCTTTCTTTTAACTCTTCTAGACAAGTTTTAATAGCAAGGAAGATTTACTTCTCTACCATATGTTGGCAAGTATAGAGGAAGGACAACTCTAAATTCAAAACCGGTTGGGCGTGGGACTAGATACACCACTACTGAAAAACCAGGAGCAACATAATTTAATGAAGTTGCGGTCATATCCACCATTGATTAACAACGGAAAAAAAACAAATATAATGCTTTATCTAAGATTTGGTTTATTATCAACATCTTTATAGTTAAATTAATGCCGAAAATTAACTATTTTTAACACAATTTTATGGCTTCAACTAAATATATTTTGAACGTAATTGTATGCTTTCAACAACAAATAAAATGTATTGTTGGTAATTGTACTATTAGGTTGGTGCAAAAATAATGACGTAATAGTGTCGTTTTTGACGTTAAAAAATACGTCAAAAAACGACATTATTATGTCATTATTTTTGCACCAACCTAATATAAATAGGTATTGTTGGTAGTTATAAATAGATATTTTTGCAAAATTTACTATAAATGAATATTGTGAGTATACTACTATGAATTGATATTTTTGATAATTCTGCTATAAATAGTTTTTACTGGTAGTTCTAGTATAAATATTGTTGATAACTCTACTGTAAATTAGTATTGTTTGCATATACTGCTATAAATTGGTACGGTTAGTAATCCAACCATAAATAGGTATTATTGATATTTTTATATAAAAATGTATTGCTTTTATTTGTACTATATAATCTATTTCTATACTTTAATAGTATTTGGGGGTTCACTATTTTTCCATAGTTGGGATCCTAACAATTGCTATCACCTCGGGTCAGGTTGAACCTGGGAACAACAGCAATTAAGACGTGGTTTCAAAAACCTCCAATATCCCGATCAGGCCTTGCTACCAGATGTGGTTTACCGTCATACCCAAAACTGCATTTTCTAAGAAATTGCTAGATCGTTAGTATATATAATATAGTAAATATACATAGTTAGTTTCGATTAAATAAAGCAGGGTAGAATTTTATTATTTCCGGTATAGATCAAATCTAAATATCGCGTATTACAATCAATCATTTTAGTCTTGAAAATCAGTGACCAAAAAGAATATATTTCTCTTCAAAATCGAATACAGCAATATGAAAGTTTATTAGTAAGTTTTTTTTTAATATGTCTTTATCAGAGGCAATTTAAATATTATTTGAGTACGCGATGATAAAAACAACCCTTCTAAAATAAGAGATTTATAAGTGTATAGCGATAACTCCACTAATGTCTCTATTTAGGAAACAGTGCTTTGCCGATTTAAATCGAAGCGTTATTTTAAATCCAACAACGGGTATAAAAATTGATGCCATAATGAAAATGGGCCCAAAATTGTGCTAATTTGCAAGAAATGTAGAAAGTACACGGTTAGGCAAATAGGTCTAACCATCAAACTGACACGAAAGTCTATTTGACTTATCAGATATTTTTGAAGACTGAGGAAATTGACTGAATTTAACTAATAAGGTTTTTTTTTTTTTTTTTATCCTTCTTGGCTTTTCTAACAAAACACCGTCACTAGATTGTGCGCCTTGAGCCTATAAATAGGGAATAATATTCACATTTATTTTCCTTCCTCTTTTACAACTCTGGCCATAAGATGTAGTTGCCCGTGGGTAAAAAGTTTCTCCCATTGGGACACGTTCATATTCAATGTCTTTCTTTTCTCTCGTGACGATATTCAGTCACCCCCACCACGAGGGTGTCATGTGGCACAAGGCCTTTTTAACGTGGGTATTCCGAGCCAAAAAATAGCCCATTGAACCCGTATAAACGGGTTCAGGGCCGGTCTACCTCCCCGAAGGAGACTCCGTCCTTCGGCGTAGCCTCCTTCGGGTTCCTCCCGTCCGTAGGATGAGAGTATAACCGTGCAATCGCTCAGAAAGTACTGACTCGACTGACTGACTGACTTTTCTCTCGTGACTTTTAGTACACTTTCACACATGTGTTTATCACGTAGGCTGGCACAAACAAACACAGACATCCTCTAATTTAAATACTTTATAAAACTAGTCTTTAAATGTATTTCTCGTTTATTGTAAAATTTTTGTTAATATATTCATTGCCGTTTGTGTATATTGTTTTATTTTACTCATATTATTAGTAGGAATCACGTTCGAGTCCGCAATAATCGTTACAGGTATAATATACCAAATGACTAGTATTTTCTATATAAATACAAGTATTCCTGCAACATGTTATACAAGTGTATACCGTAAATGTTTATATTCCACTCATTATATGAGCAATGGACGCTTGGGAAACAACTACCGAAATGAAACATAAAAAAGCCTGTTTACCGTTGACGCAACAGAGTATGAATAACATTTATTATCTTCATACAGTTTACTGTGGTCAGATATAAATATTAAAATCGTCTGTATAAATTCCATTAACGCATATACATTTTAGAAGTGTTACAGTGTAACCCGGATATAAGAGAGTTGTCGGGTCCGGAGAAGAAGTCTCTTATATCCGGGTTTCTCTTATATCCGGGTTTGGTGTAATTTATATACATTAACACAGGCTCTAATTTGCGACCAGACAAAATCTCTCTTATATCCGGGTTTATCTCATATCCGTGTCTCTTATATTCGGGTATCTTATATCCGGGTTACACTGTAATTAGAAATCTGAAGTTCAGTTATAAATTCTAATAAGGCACATATTTCTAGAATTATAGATATAAAATGTTTATTTCTTTATGATGTGCTTTCCCTTTATTGTATGCGGTTTGTCGCTTTATAACGTGAGGCTATGGTCCTCCACAATTTCCTATCGCCCGTACCTCATAGCAACGTTTGAAGCTGGTCCCCACTATGCTATATTTTCGTAAAAAAACTTTAGCTAATTACTGTTTCCCTTTTTCCCTACTACTGCCTTTTCAGTGTTAAATTCTCCAAGTTCTCTTTCCTCATTATATGTCCCAGAAATTTCAACTGCGTCCTGATGTTAAGTATAGGTCTCCTTTTAGTTCCCATTTTGCTCATATGTTCCGTCCATTGTATTCTTAGAATCCATTTACAGATGCAGATTTTGGTGGGTTCGGGCATCTTCTTCTTCATCTTACATTGCAAGTAAGAACTCTTTCTCTGAAAGATATATTTTTCTATTCCAACGCGAGTTCAGAATTCCGTGTCGCATTTCCGTATTCTGCTACGCTGACGCTGATTTGGTTTAGCGGCATATCAACTTCTTTATGGGTTATTTAATGCCGTAATCTAAATATTTTATACGTAATTTTATGTTTTCCACTACAGATACTGTGTACATAATTTACTCTCAGGGTAAACATGTATTTTTAGGTGTATACTTTGCAAATCATAAAATGTATTGTTGATAATTTTATTTTAATGTATTGCTAGTAATTTTACTAAAAATGCATTGTTGGTCATTTTTTTTTTTTGATAAAAATAAATGTATTACTGAGAATTTTACTATGAAAATATATTTCTATACATTTTTAGTGTCGAATTGATTGTCATTTTGCTATAAAAATGTATTGTTGATTTTTAATTGCGGTTCACTATTTTCCCATAGGTGGAACCCTAACAGGTGATACCATTCTGGACCAGAGTGGAAAAGGGAAACACAGCAATTAAGAGGTGGTTCCACTCTCCTTAAAATGTCCAATCTACTGAGAAGAGGCCTTGGTGCCGGATATAGTTTACGATCATATATAGAACAAGTAGTCTGTTATGATAATAGTTAGATTAATTTCAGTTGCTACTTGATTTTACGTCACCATTACAAATCTTACAGTTTTGATTGCCTCTCTGTCTTCTTCTATAAGCCATACCCCTTCAGGTCGTAGGCGGCTATGGCTCTCTCTTGTCATTCCTAGCTTTTAATAAGTTTTGTCTTTTTATTATTTCTCCTAAAAGTTCTTCTGCCATCCATTTACACAAACTTATTCTTCTTCTTCTATGTTCCCCTCAGATCGTAGGCGATCATGGCTCTCCACAATTTCCTGTCCTTCGTAGCTCTTAATAAATTCTATCTTATTATTATTTCTCCTTAAGCTTGTTCCACTATCAGTTTACTCAAGTTCATTCTTCTTCTTTTATGCATCTTTTTTTCTTCAGGTCGTAGACGATCATGGCTCTCCATATTTCCAATTGTAATTGATACTAAACCATGTTCCGCCATCCATTTACTCAAACTCACTAAGTATTTGATGTTTTGTTTTCCTCTGTCCTTCTTTCCTTCAATCTGTCTTTTGAGTATCAGATTTTCCAAGCCCCCTTTCTTCATTAATGTACACTAGAATTTTCAGCAGTCTGTTTCTGATGTTAGGTATAAGCTTTCTTTTTGTTTTCATTTTCTCTTAAAATATCGTCGTTGCTCACATGTTCGGTCCATAATTTCCTCAGCATCCTTCTATAGATCCATATTTCTTTTGCTTGGTCTCTTCTTCATCTTTGAGGGGATTGTCCTGCATTGATTACCATATAGAAGGACTGATATCATGTAACAGCTCGAGACTGTTATCTCCGGTTCTAACAAATTTTTTCTATTTCTTAATACACTGCTTAGTTTTTTTTCTTATTACATTTTCTAAAAATACAATATTTTTGTCAGTATACCTTTTGAGACTTATATAAATTATTCGATGATTTTTATGGATTTTGGGAGATTTAAGATCACCATTGGCAGAGGTATATGTTCATATCTTTCTTATACCACTACCTATCTATCAGTATTTAAAAAGCAGAAATCAAACCTTTACGCTAAGCTAAATACCTAATTACGAGTCTGTTTCAATGCTTTGTTACCAAAGAAATTCCAACACAATTCCAAATGTAGTGATATAATTTGTTCTTCTTGATCTTTTTTTCAAAAATCTCTGTCGCATCTTTTTAAAATATTGAATCTTCTAACGTCCATTATCAGTAGTCAGAAAAAAGATGCCTTGAATACAAATAATGGTACCAATGCTATCCAGTCTTCGCGCCTGACGACAACATGAAAGTCAATGTTCTTGATAAACTACATTAAGAAGACACAAGATTAAGCCCTACAAAGAAAAAAATACGAGATACAATTAACTGTCGATAGGGTATATTCAACGGTAGTTGGGATGAAAGTTGATTTCACTCATGGCTACGGAAAAGGCATGATTTAAAGTTTGCTTTTTTATTTTCATTTATTCTGTATTTATTCTAGACTTGAAAATTAATATCTTATCAGGTCAGTGAGAAGACATATCGATGTAATGTTTGTAGTTGATGTTATATATATAATAAATAAATTTAAGCCTCCAAATCTGTTTGCCTATCTATCTGTCCGCATATAGATATATTTCATTCTGTTAATATATCTATCGTTCTATCTCTATCTCAGTCTTTTGATATCTGTGTGAACATCTTTCTGTTCATATCCATCTAATCTATCTATCTATTGTCTGATATATATATATATATATATATATATATATATATATATATATATATATACAGTCTGTTCACATTTTATTTCAATTTGTTTATATCTATCTTTCGCAGCTTGATCATATCTGGGTGAATCTCTCTCTCTCTCCACATATATATATATATATATATATATATATATATATATATATATATATATATGTATGTATTTATGTATAACGCACTAATATTCGTAATGTGATGTTGTGATACAATACAAAATTTGAATAAATAGCCTAGTTTTTGTAATTTTTTCACCATTTAAATTGGCTATTCAAAGAACGAAAATCAAACTTCTTAGATAAAAGAACAAAATAACCACCCTTTTATATATAAATGAAAATGCTGGCCAGATATTGTTTTCGAATCGAAATATATCCTTTCAAATATCCATTCTTTCTAATATATCCATTCAACACGGAGGCCTACACACGGAGGTCTACACCAAGTACAGTGCTACCCTGGGTCGAAAGTCTCTATGTCTGGCAACAGGACTCTGCACCATGCCACACAAGCAGGAGAACTCAGTCATAGCAGCGAGACAATTTCTGCGATCACATCACCCATTACACCTAGTCACCTAACTCCCCAGACTTACAACCCCATTGATTACGGTGTGTTCGGCGCATTTGAGCGAGAGACCAACAAAACTCCTTGTAACACCAAATTAAGAATCATTGTAGCATTCCCCAATTTAAACAAAGAAACCGTCCAGAAGAGCTGCAGGTTTCCAAAGTCGTCTGGACACCGTGGTTGAAGGCGATGGCTATTTTATTGAATATATTTACTCTTTTGTATTTCAAGATATTTTTTGTGTAATTTTGATAAATATATCTGTTAAAATGAGATGTCAGTTTTTTTTTCCTAATTTAGACGACAATTTATCCCTCATACCTTGTATTTGTATTAAAGTAAGATTAAAACCCATCAGATTTAGTTTCTCGCCATCATTAAATAGAATTTAGTGCCGAAATTATTTAAATCTTTAATTTCCGGTTGGGTTGGTAAGACATTTACCACTATACCTCTAAACAAAAACAGTTTAGAGGTATAGTGGTAAATGTCTTACTATTTATCCGTAGTGGGGAAAGGAGGTGGATTCAGACCATTCCAAAAGCTATTTCCGAGTGTGAATCTAACGAACCCTGCTGGAATTTGAACTCGGCACTCCGATTAACAATTCTGAGTCATTACACCTCCCGCAAATCCAAGCTTACAATCCCTGCTATTACCTTGCCGTCACAATCTAGGTACTGACCATGCTCGAACGTTGCTTAACTTCGGTGACTGTACAGGAAGTTAATGTGATGTGGCCGTAAGTCTTTAATATCTGGATATCATTAACATTCACTTTTACACATTAATAGATTGTAGGTCTAGTGATATTTTTTACACTTTATCAAATCGCCAATTGTAGTCATTTTAAATGATCTCATAGAGTGATGAAATTACTAAAAATATTTAAATTCTGTATAATGTCATAATTTTTCGTTACTCATAAACGTCATCATACAAAGTATATTTGAAAACCCGTCTCCAAATAGGATTAAGTGTCTTTTTTCCTAAAACTAAAACCATAAATCTGAAATAAAGGATTTTAAAACTATTCGCATTTGTTTTACACGGTGGTACATTGCCAGTCGCAGTAATTTTAACTTATTCTCGTCTCTAACAATTAAACTTTATATTTAAAATGAGATCAAAAAGCCAGACAGCGGGTCAGAGGGTTGAGGTCGCATTTATCGACCCGAGAGACAATTTTAGCAATGTCAACCGTTGAGTATAATAACAATTTGGTATGTTAAGACTTAATGGGCTGTTATCTTGAAATCGGAATTGGTTAAAATATAATCACTGAATGATAAGTTTATTGCGTCAGTAATTTTACCGTGAATAAACATCTTAACCACAATTTTGCTTCACCTCATTAGGGTTTGTATTGATCTTCATTCATTAATATAATGTCTTACCTTGCCTTTTGGGTGATGACTTACTTTCCACCCTATGACGCCTTTCTCACAGGCGAAACTTTGCAAACATCTGACTGATCTGTCGCTACTTCTATCGCATGTGTTCTACCGAGTAACATTCCTTAGTACCATCTTCCCTATCTTTTACAATTGGAACCCACCCCACTACATCTACAAGAGCGAATCATTCTCATCCATTTCGTATTCCATTAGTAAGGGGCAAGTTCTATTTGGACATCTTCTTCCTAAGAACAGTTGCTTTGTGGAACATAGTCTCTAGAGAATGCTTTCACAATCACTATAATTTTAACCTCTTCAAGTCGAGTGTTAACCTTTATCTTTCGTGCATAACTCCATGAAATTCCCTTCATTTCCTTCCTTATACTTATACAACATCTCAATCTACCTTCTAAACATTAATATAATAAATTCATATAAGCTGTAAACTATGCTTCTATTATCTATAAGCTGTAAATCTATGATTTTAATTATCGTTTACAATTTGTAGAATATTGTGAGAATCGTATTATCGTAATTATTTTGATGGCACGGATTTTGTAAAAATCTTGTTTAAACAAGTAGAGAGATCACGCTGATATATTTATATTAGTTTCAATTTTGTCATTCTATCTGTATCTGAGAAAGAATATTATCTTTCCTTGCATTTATCAATATTTAAAAAAAAATGTCATATCCTCATCAGGACTTTAACGATCATGAATCTCATTGAGATAAATCGCATAAAAGGAATTAGACCATACCGTATATTGTCGGGCAACACTGTGGAGTATTTTCCCTTTGTCTTTCTATTAGATAGGTTGCCTTCCAAGGCTAGAGAACTTAATATACACTACTATTTTACTCATAACATGCACCGTAGGGAGATGATATGGATTTACAAAAGGTATTAGTGCAAAAATGAACACAACAGACTAACCCTGAATTCAAACTGATCTTGCTTAAATTGCTTTTGGCATTGGAATTTTCTATGCATTGGAATTTGATGTTATTTATAGATGTTAAAGTAAGACTAAAAATGTCTATCGTTCGATATTTTGGATTTAGTCTATAGTCATTGTTAAATACAATTTAGCGCCAAAATTATTAAAATCTTTAATTTCGGTTTGGGTTGATTGGTTTTGTTTAGCGGCATATCAACACCTCTGCGAGTTAATGACGGAATCTAAATATATTGCACACAATTTTATTTATGTTTGGAAATAATAATGGTTTAGTGGTACAGGTTTTACTAATTAACCCATAGCTCTGTGGTGAAAAGAGGTGGATTCGTACCATTCCAAAGATTATTTGTACGTAAGTGAATATAACAAACCCTACCGAAATTTGAACTCGGCACTCTAATTAAAAATTCTGAGTGATTATCCATTACACTACCCGAGAAATTCAAGCTTACACCACCGGATATCCATGAACCGAATCGTACATTATTAATAATATTATTAGGAATATAATGCAAAATGATAACCATGTTTTATTCTTATGCGGATAATATTATTTTTAAACTTAAGATGAGTCATTTTCAAGCAAAAAAGAAGAAATCAACAAGGAAATTTAATATGGACTAAATGAAAATAAGGTAATTTTTTATTGGATCCTGAAACAATCAAATAGTATCTTGTAAAATGATGCCGCCTGAGTTATTGGAAATTTACGTTCAATAAAAACACTTAAAATTTAGTTTAGAAGTTTATTTTATAAAAAATGATATCCTCAATTAGTTTTAAAAAGCGAAATATATCAAGAGATGATTCCTTGGTTTATCGGATTAATAAAATTATCTTCAAAAATTGAATTTGCCGAGACAAGAAATTTTACTCAATTCAACATCTCTACATAAATCAGTGAAAATAACTTAAAATAACTTACTAAAGTAAAACGTACACGATGACGATTCGATCTGGGACTAAAGAAAATATATTTTGATAAATTTCATTAAATTAAAAAGTAAATATACAATGTTATATTTTGCTTTGAAAAATTCTTTCGAAAATCTTTATTCGATGTATTAGGTTGGTGCAAAATAATGACGTAATAATGTCGTTTTTTGACGTATTTTTTAACGTCAAGAAACGACATTATTACATCATTATTTTTGCACCAACCTAATAAATTAAGATTCTGTGCATTAGAATTGGATGTTATTTAAAAATTATGAGACTAAAAACGTCTATCGTTCGATATTTTGGATTTAGTTTCTAGTCATTGTTAAAAAAACAATTTAGCGCCAAAATTATTCAAGTCTTTAATTTCGGTATGGGTTAGTTGGTTTTGTTTAGCGGTATATCAACACCTCTATGAATTATTTAATGTCGAAATCTAAATATCTTGTTCACAATATTTGGAGATATTAATGGTTTAGTGGTACAAGTTTTACCCAGAGCTATATAGAGAAAAGAGGTAGATTCGTACCATTCCAAAAAATATTTGTACGTAAGTGAATATAACAAACTATACCGAAATTGGAACTCGGCACTGCAATTACAAATTCTGAGTGATTATCCATTACACCGGCCGAGAAATTCAAGCTTACAGCATCTAGTATTCCCAAGACATCACCATCGAGATATTAATACCAGTGAAACCGAATGTAGTCTAAAGTTCATTAAACACCTTCAAAAAATCCTATATCACCTGGATTCCAACTAATTCTTCAAATAGAAATTTAACTATCTGTTTAATGTAGTAGTAATTTACTAAGCGTAGCCTAAATGTGGCACAAGAACGCAAATATGGGCTATCCATTAAGGACCGAATTCTTTGCTGAGTCGAAGCTCATCTAGCAGGAACTCTTGCTAACCATTACTGCCCATCGATATGCCCATCGAGGTAATTCTACGGACGATAATGTATATGTCACCATTCACATAAATCCAGTAGTAAATACTGTATGTTGGTCTGCAGTCGGAGATCATCACCAGTTGTGATAGTCAAACTCACTAGCTTCGAGCAGAGAGTATCCCCAAACGAGGATATGTCGTAGGGTAGAGTCTCGTCTTAGGAAACAGCTACCCGACCCCGTTTTATAGGGGGTCTACTAGGAATTTTTGGTCGATCCTACGGGCTCGGATACCCCACATTAAATTCGGCCTTGTGTCACGTCTGACCGCGTGGGCCGGTTGTTATATATCCTGGAGTTGGAGATGCATTACGGAATTCACTTGGTTCAATTCTAGCAGTTGACTACTTCTTCTACGCGCCGCTGGCGAATCTTATATGCGTCGTTCTTGTCTTAAATGTTATCATTCATTACTAACCTTTGTGTGATTATTCTATTCAGTATTCTTCCCTAGGTCACAACAGTAACGTAGTAACAGAAAAGGAAGGGGTCGAAAATCTGACCAAGTATGTAAATATGACGATAAACTTTTCAAAATTATTCAAATTATTAAGAGTCTGTCTATATTTCTGAGATGAGGTATTATGTACAGTATTTACATTATGCGGACTATTGTCCTCATCTTTGTCGCCATATTTGTCACAACGTTTCGGTCGTTGTACGCTCCGGCCTTCTTCAGGTGGTTGGAATTTCGAACTGAACCCTTTATTTTGATCCACTGTTTGGGTTTGTCCTCAAGGACACATGACACAGTGGATAAAGGCGTTGGTTAGATCAGTGACAGACACAAAGAGTGTGAGTTCAATACCCGGTTAAGGCAATGGAGAACTTTCAGAGGGAAAATTAGCAGGAGATAACTGATAACTGACATCCATCAAACATGGCACGTGGAACCAGAACAGTCTACCCCAGAGATCGAAATAAAGGGTTCAGTTCGAAATTCCAACCACCTGAAGAAGTCCGGAGCGTACAACGGCCGAAACGTTGTGACAAATATGGCGACAAAGATGAGGACAATAGTCCGAATAATGTAAATACTGTCAAATTATTAAGTTGTTCGGATAGTAATTATGAGTCAATTAGTAAGATTAAAAATTATTTTAACCCCCCCCCAAAAAAAATAGACAAATATATTTTTAGTAAAAAAAAATTCAGGTGATTCACTTTTATCGAATAGCACTGTGCAAGTGAGAATTGCGAGAAAATAAAGTCTGCGAAACAAAAATGAGTAACGTTAAAATTGGATTTTCCCTCTACATCCTACTTGCTTACCCACTTTCATTTGTTTTCGATCAGTAGAATTAGGAAAATATTCAGAAACAAATAGTTGAAAACAAGTCTTCCAATTTTTTCTAGGAAAGTCACAGTCAAATTGAGCTGCATTCGTTGAAAATGAAGGTGAATATATATTGGATAAATAGTATTTAAATAAATTTTACTTATAGCGAGTGCGGTAGAAATACCTCCTAGAATTACCACCACACACACACACACACACACACAGAATGGTAAGACATTATCTAGATGAAGACGCCATTGCTATTAGCGTCATACTATCATGTGGGAGGTATTTCGAGTAGGCATATTTGGGAGATATTTTTGTCACACACTCTAGAATTTTTTATTTTACGGCATATCAACCGTAAATGGGATATTTAATAACGACAATTTTTTCTGCTAAAATTTTGTTTTGTCAAAAATCTATTTCTGGTAATATTTTTCCTTCTAAAATGTATTGCTGGTAATTTTTTCTTTCAAAAATGTATTGCTGGTAATATTTTCTTTCAAAAATGTATAGCTGGTAATAATTTTTCTTTTTTTTTTTTTTTTTGTAAAAAGTATTGATGGTAATATTTTTGCCTCAAAAATGTATAACTGGTAAAATTTTTTCAAAATTGTATTGCTGGTAATATTTTTTTCAAAAACGTATTGCTGGAAATTTTTTTTTTTTTTTTTTGGAGACGAGAAATATTAGTATTGAACTGTTATATAATATCTTATATATGTTAATGAAACTAGAACAGTCTCTTCATTGATGAAGAATATATTTGATGTATAATGTAACCCGGATATAAGAGAGTTGTCAGGATCGGAGAATAAGTATCTTATATCCGGGTTTCTCTTATATCCGGGTTTGGTCTATTTTGTTTAGGTAAGTATGACTCTAATTTGGGACCAGAGAAAATCTCTCTTATATCCGGGTCACTTATATCCGGGTTACACTGTAATAGAAATGGGGATCAACCGACGAACAGCGAACAATCCATCAACTGATAATTTGACCAATGAGACATTTATAAGAAAAATATAAACCAGAATAAAACAATTAGAAATTTCTAGGAAACGTAACGAATAAAGAGGGCCTGGATAATCTAACAGACACTAGACATACTGACGATAACAGAAGCAGGGAGGTGTATGTTTGAACAAGGAAAAAGAGGAATGGTAAAAGTCAAAAGTTTTCTTAATAAAGTTCACCCAATACAAGGCCAAAGCGTCATTCATATTAGAGAGTTATTAAACAAGGTGGTGTTATATGAACGTAAGGAGAGGAAGCGGAGATTAGGAGAATATGATAGATAAATAACGATTTATCCTAGACAAAGAAGTGAATTTCATAGTGTTCAGGGAAACACCTTCGTGGGAGTTTGTTCCACAAAGTAGCGGTTTTGAAACGCATCTTTCTGAGTGGGACCCCTTTCTTATTAAAGGAATACGTTGTGATGGCACAATTGAAGAATATCTGAACAAGTTATTGGCGCTCTTATGAAGTTAGTATAATATTGTATTTTTTTTTTTTTTGAGATTCATATTAATTTCAAAGCATACTTAAACACAAACCTAAAAGTACAAAGCACTCAGTGAGCATTAAACTCACTACTCAGTAGTAATGATTAATCATCTTGGCTTTCCGCAAGTTGACAAAGAAGCGTTTTTCAATACTGAATATAAAAATATATCGAAAACAGTGTACAAAATACCAAGAGAGTGTTTTTATTTTTGTCAGGTGAGTTATTTGAAGAGAGAAAACAATGATAACTATATGTTATTTGTATTCGATTATAAGACGTATGGAATTAGTTAATCGAGATGATGTAATAATCCATTAGGATAATGCTGGCTTTAATGCTGTTTATTTGGTGAGCAGACAAAAGATTTAGTTGGTGGGGGGGGAGGGGTTCTGTCTTCTGACGTATTTAGCCGATGTTGTATTATAATAGTATCGTCATATTATCATTCACTAAATAAAACGTTGCATATCCAGGGAAGATTTTAATGATTACGTTTTTTAACTAAATTTCACCCAATACAAAGCTTAAAAGTCAGTAACGATAGAGGCTTGCCCACAAAATTTTACTGATGAATGCGAATCAATTTGGTCTTGAAGCATTCAAAAGTGTCCAGGAACGCACTCACACGTGTTTCCCTTTTGACTGGGTGACCTATTCATATGTTTAGAAAAAACACCGTGGGACACTTCTTCGTGGTGTAATGGTTAGCAGATGTGTCTCGCTAAATCAGTTACGACTGAATAGTGAATTTTATATTTATTGGGTGTCCCATAATTTTGGCCTTGTGCCACATCTAAGCTACACATAGAAAATAATTTGAGCACTTCGACGAGATATAATGGTTAGCAAGTTTGTCTCGCTAAATAAATCACATCTGGATAGTGAATTCGATCCTCACTGCGTCACCAATATATTCGGCATGGTACCACATCTAAGCTACGCTTAGAAAATCGCCATAATGGCTCTATATAGCGTAAGTTCGATGATAACAGTTTCTTCTCTCGCTTTTGGAATATTCTTTTTGCTTGTTGCTTTCCAGTCAAGTTTGACCATCAAACCTTTAAATGCAATACCAATCGTCATCTTCTGTAAGGTGGAAGTTGGTAAAAGCTAAGTGGAAATTTCTTTATACATTTGGAATATGGAAAAATATCAATGATTCGATTCTGTGGAAGTAACGTGTCGGGACGCAGCAGAAGAGATCAGAATTGGAGAAATTTTAAAATGGAACTCATCCGAACATTAGCCATGGAAATAGCGATAGAATACCAACAGGCTTGCGGTGTTGTGTCAGCGGGGAAGAGTTTGTAGAGTGGAAAATAAACCATCCGCTATACTTATCAAGGCTGGAAAGTGAGAATTTAGTAAGCCCCGCCCAGATATATCAGCAATAATCCACTTTTGGTCTAACCTGACTCTTGTAAAGAAAACATATTAGATAAAAAATGAAATCAATTCTTTGTTTAGAACGACAACATTTCAGATTAGAGAATTATAAAATAATCAAACATGTCGTCGAACAAAAATGGTGTTTATATTGTATAGTTTGTTTAGCAGCATATCAACTCATTTATTACTAAAGAAATTTATTTGCGGAGGAGCATTATTAATTTCTTTTACACTAATAGATACCTTCTTTTAATTTTATTTTTTTTTAATTTTATTTTTCCATAAATATACTACTGGTCATTTTTTACTATGAAAATATATAACTGGTATTTTTACTATAAAAATGTATTGACCCCAATGTGGCAGATAACTATTTGCCCATAGTTGGGATTGTAACAGATGCTGCCACTCCTAATCAGGGTAGACCTGGGAACAACAGCAATTAAAATGTGGTTCTACGCTCCTTAGAAGTCCAATTTACTGATCAAAGGCCTGGATACTGGATGTAGTTTATCGCCATACTCAGGACAGCATTGAACATTGTATTGGGTGAATTAACAATAAAAAATTATTCACAGTTAAACTCTAAATAAACTAAAGCATTATCCCTAAAGACAAAATATTAAAAAAAATAAATACAGCCTACGCAAAGATTAGTAACAGATGACCTGATGATGTATTAAAGAGTGAAAATGAAAGTCGCCATTGAAGGATTGATATCTAGAGGTCTAGAAACGTTTGTTCGCGACATTGAACACTCTCTTCAATTAAATATAACAAAGTTTAAAACACTATCTATATATGTATATTTAGGAATTTGTGAGTGTATGTACTTTGTGACGTTATGGATATGTTTTCTTTGTTTATGTGTTTTTGCGTGTGTGCTTGTGTGGAAGAATTATGTTTCCAAAAGTTTCCATCTCTTTTTATCCTCGCCACTCAATTTGTTTCTTTTCTTCATCCTTTTGTTTATAGCCATTAAAACGGACAAAATTATTTTTAGAAAAGCCTATTTCAGATATAAAAAAATGTCATTTGAGGTGGAAAATTCCTTCTCTGTATGAATTTAGAAAAATGGGAATTGCGACTTGATTGCAACGGGAAAATGGAGTATAAAAATAGCTTCCCTTACGTGACTTTACCAACGTATTTTTGTTTAGCTGCTGTCGTCTGCTTTTGCCGCCTTCTCGTTGGCTCTGAATCATTGTTTATATTGTTTCTTCTTGCTTTTGTCTTGTTTCATTTTCAAAATTTCTTCATTCATTGCTTTTCTTTCTTTCTTCGCCATTTTCTAAATTTTCTTTCCAATTTTTTCTGTCTCTCGTTTTGTTTTCCCTTACATTTCTTTTTCATTTTCTTGATCGCTATTCTACTTTTTCTCCCTTTCTAAGTCGATTTTCTTTTAATTTAGTTTTCTTTCCTTCTTATTCAGCTTTGTTACCGTTTGTTGATATACCTATTTTGTATTCAGTTGTTATTCTGTTTTGTTCTTAAGAGTTTTTTATTTATTTCTCTTTTTCTTTCATATACCGTCTTATGACTGCCTTCTTTTTTTTTTAACAAAGTCTTTTTCAACGATTTTCTCGTCTGCTTTTTTTTTTAAGCTGAGGTAGAGGGTTACTTCAAGGGGGTAGATTATTTGAATAGGAGTGGAAGATAATGATTGAACAGGTTAAGATTACAGTAATCGGGGAAACATCCTCTCGGAGGTCATTTCCATAGGACTATGGTTCGCGAGAAGAAGCTGTTTGAGTGGAACTTACTTCTCGCCGACGGAATACTCGAGCGAATGTGGGTTGTTTGTAAGTGGTATGGCGGGTTCAAGCCCTGAAGGTCAGACCTGGTGGAACCAGAAGATGCAGTTCGTTCGAGCATTTTCCTTGGTAATAGTGACAGTACAGTGACAGCCTGTAAGAGAAAGGGTGGTGTCTATTTTTTATGTTTCTTTGTCATCCTTTCTTGCTATACATTTACTGCATTCCGTTTATCTTTTCTTTCTTTCTTTCTTTCTTTCTCTCTTTCATTCGTTAGTTCTTTCTCTCTTTCTTTCTCTCTTTCATTCGTTAGTTCTTTCTCTCTTTCTTTCTCTCTTTCATTCGTTAGTTCTTTCTCTCTTTCTTTCTTTCTTTCTTTCTTTGTCTTGCTGATTCGTCTTCCCGTTTCTTCTTATGTCTGTCTGACAAGATTTGTTCCGTGATTTTCTCAATTGCCTTTACTTACATCTATTTTTAGTCATTGCATCATATATTTTTTATCGTATTACATTCTTTCTTTCTTTCGCTCTTTTTTCTTTTCTTTCTTTCTTTCGTTCGTTCTTTATTTCTTCCGTTCTTTCTCTTTCTTTCGTTCGTTCGTTAGTTCGTTCTTTCTTTCTCTCTTTCTTTCCTTCGTCAGTTCTTTCTTTCTTTCTCTCTTTCTTTATTTCTTTCGTTCGTTTGTTCGTTAGTTCTTTCTTTCTTTCTGTCTCTCTTTCTTTCTTTCGTTCGTTCTTTCTTTCTCTCTTTCTTTCGTTCGTTAGTTCTTTCTTTCTCTCTTTCTTTCCAATGTGCAGTAGTTGTTTTGCTTTTGTTCTATTCTACCCTCTTTTTTCAGTGACTTATTCGTTTGCTTCTTTCTTTTCATTTTTATTGTTGCTTGTTATGTCTTTTTCTCGATTTAACTACTTTTTTTTTTGTTCTGTCATGGCGTTTCTTTCTTTCTGTCTTTCGTTTATTTTCGTTAATTCATTGACACTCTATTTGCCAATGCATTGCCCATGTTGCTTTTTCTTCTTCATCTCTTACGCCCTTTCTTTTAATTGTATCGTATGAAATTTTTACTTTCTTCATTTTTATATGACAGCGTTTCTTTTTTTTTTTTTTTTTTTTTTTCGGTGTTTCTTTATTTACTCATATGTTTGTCGCCATTTTAAAGTTTAAAAAAAATCATCCAATTTTTTTTAATCAATATCGAACACTATATCTAATTTACTATTTCCTATCTCTTATTCTAATTACATTATTTTTTTTTGTTTGTCTCTTGTTATTTTTCTTTCATCTTTTTTTTTCTTTTCCTTGACCGCTATTCTATTTTTATCCATTGCTAAGTCGATTTTCTTTTCATTTGTTGCACTTGTACCTGCATTGTTCCCATTTTTTGGTTTATTTATAAATCGTTTTGTTTTCTCAACACGGAATATACACAATTAATTTTTTATCAGTCGCCTTAAAATATCCAAAAGTCCCCAATTCCGCCAGTAATAAAACAGTAGAAAAAATCATGAAAAAAAATGAAATAAAATATAATTTCTGAGAAAGAATTTCAATGAATCAAATTAAGAAAGTAGTAACTGAAATGGCCAATAATGTTAGAAAACTAAGAAAAGATATGAAAGATGCTGATAAAAAAACAACATTTTTGTTTTAGTTTGTTTTTTGTAAGCTGCCAACCGTATTTAAATTTCTTGGTTTTAAATTTAATCTGGCTTTTCAAAATGCAAGAAATGTTCTAATTTAACTTGTCTGAAGCAAACTAAATCTTGCCATTTCCTGTTTTTATTCTATTTTTGTTTGCCCCAAATCGACTTTTAATGACACTACGAAAGCATCTGTTGCTTTCAGAAATTAAGTTGATCTGAAAACTCAGAAGAAATAAATCAATATTGGGACAAATTTGTTATGTATATAAGTCGGAAAAGGGAAAAATAATTATTCGTGTTTGAAACTTTTTCCGAAATAAACTGACCTGAATTTTTAAAATGTTCAAGTAAATAACAACTTTTAAGTCTTAGTCATTGATATTTGAGATGTGATAGAATTACTGGCGTGGATTTTACCAGTACGTGAATCTACGTGATTGATGAGTGGTTGGAATAAGAATGTGATCAACCATGAAGTATGAAGTACAAAGGTTTGAAGAACGAATGTAACCGAATTACTGGTATAGATTTTACCAGTAAGCGAATTTATTATCGCTGGACGGTTTGAATGAATATCTTTGTATTAACAATTAGGGCAAATTAGAAGCGGTTTAGGGAAGAATGTAACAAAGTTACTGGTTGGAATATTACAAGAAAGTTAATATATAGCCTGTTGGAATGAGAATTTATAAGATAGGAAATTACCAATTAGGGTAAAATAAGTGGTTGCAGGACGATAGTAGTAAAGTTGTTGGTATAGTTTAACCACTTAGTAATTTATATTTAATGTCTGGAAGGATAATTAAAGAATTCGTAATTAACAAATTAGTATAATTTGCAATCAACTGAGGGGGAATTTAGCAGTAGTGGTGTTGATTTTACAAGCATTTAGTGCCCGTTGGAATCGGAATTACTTGAAGATAATATAAAAATCCTAGATAGAAGGCCTAGGTAATTTGAAATATACTAGTATACTACAAGTACCGTCGGATATACCCTGCATTTTTCAGGGTAGATTTCAAGAAATCACAAGAAAACGAATTAGTATCTGAAACTGTCTGCGTTTGAACTAGTGAATTAACTAGTAATATCGTGTGAAATATGGAACATATTTTTTTTCATATTACTTTGCTTCTTAGTAGAAAAATACAATTCAACTGAATCGGTCTATATTTAAAATTGGTAGTGACTTTTTTTAAATGCAGTTCACAATTTGATGCTTAAGATTGTATATTATCTTAGTAATTTGGTCGACAGGAAAGAGAGAGAGAGAGAGAGATCATCGGAACTCTTTTCTGTTATTATACCCCTACACAAATCAGCCTGTAACCTGACACTTGAAATGAATCTATTCCTTATATATACGCCCACCCGAGTGAGATTCGAGAAGTACTGGACAATCAGACAAAAGCGATAAAAAAAAATCCCCCAGAAAATGCAAGTAGATAACAAATAGAGGAGAGGTATTGACATATCACCAACACTCTTTGCTACCTACTCCGCTACCCTGATATACTGTTTATGATTAAGGTATTCAAAAACTGGAAAATATAGAGACTATATTTTGAAGTCTAACATTCTCTGCAAGCTCGAGACCAAGGTACCCTGTTTAGACTGATGATCACCTAATATTCACTAGTTCCTGGCATTTTTGTTGTTACTGCGATATGTTGCAAAAACGAATAACACCAAATAACTCACGAACCGGTAGTAGAGAGTTAGACGTAATATTTTAATTCGTGGATGAAGTTGCAATGATATAAATAAGAGACTACAAAACGTTAACGAAGAAATTTAATACATTATAATTATGTTTTGTCGTAATTTTTATTAAAGTATTTACAGATGCAAAATTTGTAAATGTTTTATTTATATTTAAGACTTTCATCTTCAAAAGAGATTAATCAATTCATTTCCACTATTTTATGTATATTTTCGCTCTCTACCATAGTTTGAAATGACGCTACTTTGGTAAAGTTTCAATTTTGGAAAGTCACACTTTGTGTTCATTTTATCCTTCGCACATTCGCTTTATCGAAGCTGTTTATTTTAGAATATTCCAATTATATTCGTTGTCTGTCTACAATAGCGAAAAAAAAAACATTTCAACTGAAAGTGTTAGAAACACGACTTTTCTTTGTTGTTCTACAGAATGAAGAAAGAATATTGTGCATTCGAATTAGAAAATTGGTTATCGATTCTTTATCGTGATTTTATTTAATATTTGAAACTCAAATAGGCAAGCGTATGGTTATAAGCATTGTCTCAATAATACCTGTCATCAATCAAATCGCTACCATTCCTCATTCGATAGAAATCACATTAATAATGGATCTTTAAAGTGAGGATTGATTTGATTTGAGGAAAACTGACAGGAATCTAAATGGGATTGAATAAACGAGATTAATAAATATACATCCAATTTAGAAAACATCAGACTATATATATATATATATATATATATATATACTTTTAAACTAATACTTTTTGTATACTGAATTCTAGTGAGCCACTGTAAAACTTTCTCTTCACCAACTTCTTTCCATTTACAATATGTATATGATGGTAGAATAGAGAAGCTAGAATCACCGATTTTAAAACTGTATATCTATTTAAGGACATGTGATGTAATGCATCTGGTAACGAGGAAAACATCTTTACATATTATTATATAGAATTCGATAAAGTTGTTACGGAATTTGTGATGATTATCTACGGAATATTTTCAACAATACTTTGTAGTACCTTAATAAACATAATATCAGCAGCAGTCCTGGATGTATAAAAACAAGCAACCCCTTAAGTAACTATCTTTTCCTGTTTTCTTGTTTCGAAATGTGTCCAATCGACTTTTCACACAGAAGAAAAAAGGGCCGTGGCACTTCACACATAAACACACCTAGACAGTAAAGTCACACTCAAATACATTCATTAAAATTTTTCGTTGTTTATGCAATTTATTTCTAGAAAAAGAAACTTTTAAACTTACCTTTTGTTATTTTGTTTAATTAATGTTATTTAGCAATGCAAATCAATCTTTTGTGCAGGTAAATTTTAACCTCCATTTCATCAGGTATTGTAAAATATTCTCATAAGGAATATTA
>OZ010607.1:62846690-62859190 GCA_963932145.1 Acanthosepion lycidas | reverse complement strand
GTAGAAAAATTTTAACAGACCGAGAAAGAAAGAAAGAAAGAAAGAAAGAAATAGAGAAAGAAAGTGAGTGAGAGAGAGAGAGAGAGAGAGATGTGAATAAACTTAGAAAGGGAGAAAGTTTGGAATATACTGCTGAAGATAGATACATAGCTTACTAGCTAGCTAGATAGATAGATATATAGAGAGATAATAACACCTGATATACGTAAAATATAATTTAACGGATGCCTTTTATTTTTCTTTGGAATCTAAGGAGCAAATTATCACGAAACTTTAAATCTGTCTTTGATTCCTATCCTGCATGTTCATCAAAGTTGAGTTTTCATTGAGAAATCATAAGTTGGTAAAGTGTCATTTTATAGATTGTGTCCCATGTCACCACTGAGCCGAGAATAGTGAACAATCTCTCTTTCATTGTGCTCTGTTGCATCCCCTCGACTTCAAGTATCTTTTGGATAAACGCACTAACAGGGGTGAGAAACATATCATTAACACAAGGCTAAGGGATCTAATGGTTTACACTTAGTAGAAGCCTGCTAAGTAGCCAAGTAAGAATGATTCTGTTGTTGTTTTTATAGTGAGATATGCAAGAAGATGATTAGCTTTTAGACAATGTTCAAATTATCACAGTCAAATTTTGCTGTCAATAATTAAAGCTTTTAATTGTAGCGTTAGAACAAAAAAGACGTTCACTGAAACAAACAGAAAATGGGTCATTATTCACTATGAAAGCGCACAACCTCAACTGTATGGAAAAACTCGTTTGGGAAAAACTGTTTAATTCACCATATTTCTCGAACATCATTTCATACGATTACAGACTATTTAAAAGTTTGCAAATATATTTAAACGGATTTTGAGAACATCTAGAGATGTCAAAGATTTGTTATTTCAGGTCAAATCCTAAAGCATTTTATATCTGGATGGAGGTCGACAGTATTTGGGATCATTGAGTCAATAAACATTCTCTGATTCTTACCTTACATGCTAGTATGTCTATCGCCAATGTTGTGTCAGCCAAGACTACAGAACCCAGATTTGACCCATCGTTGGAGGTTTTTAATTTAGAATTTTCCTTTTTCTAGACCGGTTGCCACATGGCGATAAAACTCAATCTGCCTTCGCTATTTACCCATAGCAGGGAAGAAAGTGATTCATGCCTTTTCCAACGAATATTTGCATGTAAGTGAATGTAACAAACTCGAGTGAAATTCGAACTCGGCACTCGGATTCCTTAATCCGATCCTCTATCCATTAATCCTTCGTGATATGAAATTAAAAAAAACCTTGTTTACAGATGAAAAAGTAGTTACTTGATTGATGATGAAATAAAAATTGTTTTGTTTTTACTTGTTATATCAAAATCGGACAGAACTTACGTTATAACCTGATACAAGATTAACACATAATTAACATAGTATCATAAATAATTTTGTTTTATGTCCCTTCAAGAGTTAGGTGATCGTGGCTCTCTACAGCTTCGCTTCTTTAACGTCTCAACATTTGATATTGCCATAACTGATAGTGGAATAATTCCCGTCCTATTGGTGGAAATTTTAATGCACACAATTGTGTACTCAGATCTCTCCCATGTATTTGACAGTTTAAATTAATGATAATCCTAAATTCAATGCTTATATTCTAAAACGTCTCAGGTTATGTTCCATGTATAGAAACAAGAGAGTAATTCTAAAAGTAAAGTTTCAAAGAAAAATACTTTCAGCCATAAAAAGAGAAACTTCTAAAAATACCTAGAAAAACATACAATGTAAACAGGGAAGAAATTTCTATCTGTAGAAACGAAAGATATTGACCTTTTCCAACCTTGATTCCATGTGTTTTTGTTTCCCCAACCAACCCATTCCAATAAAATAACATTTTTGTGTTCGGGAATTTGTTTGCAGAAGAAAACAAAGTTAGAAATTATTAATGAATGCACAATTTACTTTTAGCTTTTCTTGTTGATCCTTAAAATAAATTTTATAAGCTGACATTTTTATATTGTCAGTCGTCATTGACGTGTAGATAAGGCGAGAAAGAAAAACGTGTTTTTTTTTTCTTTTCTGCCAGTAAAGATGGAAGAGTTTTTCGATATAAATTTTTTCTCGTTTTTATGTATCTTTTACTTACTTATCTCCATTAAATCTTTTTCTTTCTCTTGTAAGTTTCTATTTGAAGAAATTTAGCAATATATATCGCTCGCCATTTGTACGTGAATAAAACGTAGGAAAAAAAACTGTCAATACTTGAAATATACGAGGCTAAATCTTTATTTATCAAATGGATGACAAGGGAGATAACTGTTATACATAGTTAGTAATGAATTCAAAAAAAAAAAACGAAAAAAATTGAGAGTGTTTTCATTGAAAACTGGGAAAATGCAAATTTTATTTTAAAACACATACGCATATCAATAAATTGAATCCAGATCTCTATATTTCTGAGATCAAGTATTGTAACTATTTTCACTACAGAGTGTTATCCTCATCTTTATCGCCTTATTCACGACTTTTCGGCCGTTGTATGCTCCGGCCTTGTGAAGTGGATAAAAGCGTTGGTTGGATCCAGTGACTTGACCCAAAGTGTTGTGAGTTCAATACCTGAGAGTGTATATATATATATATATATATATATATATATATATATATATATATATATAATATATATATATGTGTGTGTGTGTGTCTGTAAAAGAAAAATATAAATAAAGATAAAAGGAAAACTTATCTTAGCCGGGGTCTTTCGTCCACTGAGAGAATTTATTAAGGTAAGAGTCAGGATATCATTTTGTAACAAGTATTTATATACAAAAGCAAAAACTATATTGGTTTTTCAAAGATTTTATGTATAGGAATGCACATGAATATTCATCAGGCTACTGGAAAAGTCAGGCAAGTTCACGAATATGGTGATGATACAATTCAATATCTAATAAACGAAAGTCAGCAGTTGATTAATATATATATATATATATATATATATATATATTATTCGGACTATTGTCCTCATCTTTGTCACCATATTTATTACAACGTTTTGGCCGTTGTACGCTCCTGCCTTCTTCAGGTGCTTCGAATGTCGAACTGAACCCTTTATTTCTCTCACTGGGGTAGACTCTTCTAGTTCCACGTGCCATGTTTAATGGATGTAAGTTATCAGTTACCTCCTGTTAATTTCCCTCTGAAAGTTCTCCACTGCCTTAACCGGGTATTGAACTCACACGCTTTGTGTCCTGTCACTCGATCTAACCAACGCCTTTATCCACTGTGTCATGTGTTTTCGACTCCTGGAGAAGGCCGGGGCGTACAACGGCCGAAACGTTGTAATAAATATGGCGACAAAGATGAGGACAATAGTCCGAATAATGTAAATAATTTACATAATACCTCATCTCAGAAATGTAGAGATATGTATACATATATATATATATTATGTGTGTGTGTGTATGTGTATATATGTGTTTGTGTGCGTTTGTATATTTAGGCAATGTGTATTCATTTCATTAAAGAATGAACCAAAATGGTCTGTCTGTTTAATTTTTGATTATATATTTCCACTTTTCGGGTAAGTTGTCGTGTTCAGATTTTGTTATTTTTGATCAAGTACATTCAAATTTCAAAGTCAAAGTCATTATTGAAAACCAATGTCGGCTTGTGTGGTAATTTAAATTCCTTTGTCTACATCCCAGTATTTTTTTGGATGCTTAGACGTCATGTAGAACTGGAGAAGTCTTATAAACAGGAAGCAATTTATTTTATTTTATTTTATTTATTTATTTTATTTTATTTATTTTATTTTATTTATTTATTTATTTTATTTTATTTATTTTTTACGCTAATATATGTGCACATTAATTAAAGCATATGCACTTCAAAATACCTGTGTTATATGATTTTATTTAATATGGTCTGATCATTTTTTATAATAACCTTTGAGTCTTTGCTTGCCTTGGCTCCTGTAGAGTTATGTTGGTGTTATATTCATATACATATTTCGCTCATTTATGAAGGACTGTGCGATCCGTGCACGGATTCACTGAATTTCGATATACCGGATGTAACAGCATTGTTCAGTTGTTAGATTAAGCTTTGAACTGTTGTATCTTAGAAATGATTAAAGATATCTTACTGGAATTCTCCGAGGATTTTAACACTATTGGACTTTACTTTAAACAATAAGGATGTATTTAACATTAAGTTGAAATGCTCTTTCTGTTGTGACCTTCTGATCCAGTTTTCCTCTATACTGTTCCCTCTTTTTAAAACTTATTCACCGTTCTCATTATGGTTCTTAAGTAGACTTTGAAGATGGAAGCCAAAGGATGAATGTTGGTACTATTACTGAAGGTCTGAATGATCTTTTCCCTCTTACCATTGTTCACTGGGGAAGATATAGGGGGGTTGACACAAAATGGTTTTAATCGCTTCCCTTTCTAGCTGAATATTTTTCAGTGTTTCTAACGACAAATGGTGTCAAGATGGCTGCACGTCTTATATGAAGAAAGAAGCTCAATTAGTTTAGCGTTTTTGTTTTTTGTTTTTTTTTTAGATATTAAACATTTTCTGGGATTGGACAATTATCCCGTGCTTCTACACGATTTGGACAATTTCGCTGTTACACCTGGTATAAAATTTAAACAAGAGCTGATAAAAGAATGTCTACGTCTTTGATAACTTTTGTTATATAACCACATCAAGTAAACAGTATACATATCTTTTTTTTATTTTTAAACTGTTGGGCGGGAAATTCTAAAAGGAATGTTTTCCATTTGTCTGTTTCACTACATGCCATAAGAAATGTCGATTACAGAAATGATAGCAAAGATGTGATTATGTAAAACAGAATCTTTCTGTGTGATATTCTTTAAAGTAATCTTCGATGAGCAGCTGCTATTTTTCTTCTTAATATCTTTTAGATTCATGACAATTAATAGAACAAAACGGTTTTCACAGGTTACTGCGCAAGGATTTTCCCTTGATGCTGTCAAAAATGGCAAAAGCGTTTGGAAAACATTCCTTTAGGAATTCTTTTTGAGCTGTTCAGATATCCTACAACTGACATGAAATTGCCGGTTCGAAAGGCAACGGTTAAAAGAGATGCCTTATGAAGTGACATTATGTGTTTATTCGGGTCTCTCGGCTTTCAAATTTTGCCATTCGTCAAGAATCATCTAAATTGTCTTTGACACACAAAAACAGCATCTAAGGAAGCAGGCAGGCGTTCACTGTTTGAAATATTTAAGATCAAAATTTGATATTAGTTCACCATTCTTTTGGAAATATTTGGATTATCTTTATTAAATCTGTATTTTTTTTTAAATGAAAGCCTCTTATTTTCCGTTAAACCAGTAAACGTTATTTATTTCTATTTCCAGCGATAGTTTTTTAGCGTATATTATCAAAATATTCTCCAATATTTTCGAAAACCTTTAAATGGGCCCTGCATATATCGTAGTGAGCTTTCTTTAGTTAATGATAATTACAATTATTTATAATCCTGGAATTCTGAAGAGGCGTTTACATATTAATGAATATGAAAATGATTATTAACATATTTGTTTTATTACAAAGTCTATGTAATTTAATTGAGGAAGGGGCGACAGTAAAAAAAACCCTCGAAACTTCATCAGAAAAATATTTTAGTATTTAATTAAGAATGCTTAATTATGCCTCTTAATTCTTTAAACATCCATGGGATGCATACAGCCACAGCTTCACCACGTTAGGTGTTACTACTTTAGTATAGGGAGGAAGTAATTATTTTTCGATGTTCAATTGGCAGCCATACGACCAACTAGTCTGAAACTCAGAATTGTTTATCCACAAAAGTGGTTGTAAACTAAGGCTAGAAAACCCATAAAGAGATGTATTCATACCTTTTTCCAATGGAATTTCTTCGAAAGCGAACGAAACGAACTCGACCTGAATTCGAACTCGTCGCCGATAACCGTTACGTAACGTGCCACTACTTCTTTCCATAAGGAACACGTGGCCTATTATTGGCTGTTCGAGAATTTTAACAATTGCGACAACGCCACCACCACCCCAGTCCCATGCAATATTTGGCCACCTAGCTCTGTCCTGGTCGCAATCACCTAGAGTGCGGTGTCGGCGAGATGACCAAACAGTAGTCACAAATGACAAAGCCACCATCTAGAAGGTAATGGATAACATAAAAGTTAATCACAGGCCTCATTACAGTCATCCTCAAGGTGAAGAGTGGTTTTAATCAATAATATTATATATATACACACAAAGTAGCGGATTTTGTTATTAAATTGATAATACTGTTCTATACTTTATGTATGCATGTGCGTGTGTGTGTGTGCATGAACGAATGTATGTACTAGAATTTGGAAAACTAATTTGCTACTTATTGGCCATATATTTGCTACTTATTGGCCATATATTTATTATTGTTTCGGACCCTCATTTAAATTTACTCATATTCTCATCCATTTTTAAACATTCATGCACACGCACATTGTCTCTCGCTTCCCCTCCCTCACACACACAAACACTTATATACAGGTACAATGGCAAAAATGTTGCCATTTTATATTTTTAATAACGCGCATGCTCGCTGTATGAATTTTTCGACTGCACAGTATAGTACGGTCAGTTGGGCAGCGTCTGTGAGAAAAAAGAGCATCATGACACAATTCACTCCGCCAGACATATTGAAATGGCATGCTGTACTGCTTGGCATTCGCGCCGGAAGCTCCAATACGAACATTTCAGAGTGTTTGAGTGTCAATCTGAGGACATTGCTGAGAATTTGGAAAGAGTTGGAAAGAGTTGAATGGTGAGTACAATGGTACGGCAGCTCAAAAAGCTCACTCCGATCGTTCTGATAAGAAAAAAAAAAAGAAAAACAAAACTCCTGAATTAGCTGGTGATTGCCTCAGACTCAACACGAAGACGTACCTCAAGTGCTCTGATGAAACGCTGTTGCTGTGGGCCAAGAGGGTGGCTACTGGAAGACCCTATATCTGGCACCATACCACACCAAGAGAAAAACACAGTCATGGCTGTCAGACGATTTCTGCAACCACATCACTCCTTCCATCTGGTCACCTAATTCCCCAGACTGCACCCACTTCATTATTGCGTATGAGGCGCAGTTGAGCGAGAAACTAACAAAACTATTTGTACCACTAAAGCTTAACTGAAGGCAAGGATTATGGCAGCATTCGCCAACTTAAATAAGGAGACTGTCCAGAAGAAATGCGGAAAATTCCAAAGTCTTCTAGAGGCAGTGGTTGAATCTAATGTCAATTTTATTGAATAAATTTCCTCTTTATTATTTCAAGATAGTTTTGTTTAATTTTGCTAAACATATCTGTTAAATGAGATGCCAGTGTTATTTTATGTTAGCGTAATTTAGACGACAATTTATCCATCGCACACGGTATATATGTATGTATACATGTACTCAAAAGTTTTATGTATTCCCTTTCATTTCTGCAACGCAACAGATAAAACAGTCGACAAATGTCTACTGATCAAAAATTGAAACAGCATAATGACTTTTCCAATTAATTTGAGAAAAAAATCTTTCTTGATTTATAAGAAATTCTTCAATCGGAATAACAATAAGAAATTTCAATGCAATTAGAGATTAAAATTTAAGTGTGAAAATTACTTCATCTCATATAAACACAAAACAAACTATTTAACTTTTCATCTTAGAATTGAAAATCATGCAATAAAGAAAGCCTCAAACTTACTTCAGCAGCGGTTTGCTAATTATAGACATTAACTAAAAATAGTTTTACAAATGTCTAGACGAACACACAAAAGATAATGAGAAGTAGCTTGGGAACGTTTTAAATATTTCAAACTTTTAATAATCAGAAAATAAAATATATCATCAGAGCTGTTTTTTTCTTTATCTCACTAAAATTAGTGATTGTACGTGAACTGGTTTTTCAACGCGATACATAATTAATAATGATAAATAGCTACAAATAATTTCACACAGTAATTGAAAAAATATTGTTTATGAAATGGATTCTCTGCTCATTTATTTCTGTTATCTTTGGGTCAGTCAATGTCGAAGGTAATCCATTCTATGAATTAATACATTTCTATGAAAGAAATTCCAGCGTACTTTACAATTAAGAAATAAACATGTACCCTTGATACATTTCAAAAATAGATAAAAGAAGAAATAAATATTGAAACAATTAAATATCGTCGAACATAAGCAGTATAACCTTATTAATAATTTCTTTTTTTTATCTCAGGGATCAGATATTTCATTTACATTTATTCTACAAACGCTAAGAAAGCATCATGGGTCGTTTATTTGATGAGATTTGAAATCGTTTCATTTAAGTTTATGAAGCTTAAAAATCGGGTAGAGTAGCTGACCGAAGACTTCAAATTTAATTCTATCTTTATACGATCATACATAATTAATTTTTCACGGTTTATCAACCTTTTGTAGATTGCTTAAGGCCAGAAACCGTTTTCAGATTGTAAGTTTTTTGTTTTTTTGATAATGAAGATTTACTGATAAAAGTAATATTAGGTTGGTGCAAAAATAATGACGTAATAATATCGTTTTTGACGTAATTTTTAACGTCAAAAAACGACATTATTGCGTCATTATTTTTGCACCAACTAATTAACCAATACCCGGGGGAGGAGAAGTGGATTCATACTTTTCCCCAAGAGTATTTGAGCGTAAGTGAATATAACGAACTCTACTGGAATTGAACCCGTTTCTCCGATTTCCAATTCCAAACTGTTACTCATAACACCAGGAACGGCAACCTTTTGGAGATAGCGAGCCAGAAATCTTTCCGGTGCCGCAGAAGAGTGTCATATCAAATGTGCTATAATATTTTGTCTCGACCTCAGACCGCTCCATCCAGAAGGATGTAATGGTCTGGAAATTTAAAGAAGAACCAACGATTATTATTTAAACAAGGTTCCTTGTTTTACTGAAGGAAAACCAGGATAAGAACTAACACAATCAAAAAAAAAAAAAAAAAAAAAAAAAATGGAAATCCCTTACTACAAACAAAATAGAGTTAGAAATTGCTAATTATTTAATGATGAACTAGATTCTACTTATTTGTTTCATAATTTATCCACATCAAGTGTAATATTTGTCGATGTCAAGCGCAAAACAAGGCGGTCATCACCGAACCCTGTTCTTGAACGACTTTTAGAACATTTCATTTTCGCAAAAAGTTGATTAAATGCATATATGTACTTCCAAATAATGATACTTTCATTTCCAATTCAATTGGCTTTTATATTTTCCGCTTGGCAAAACATATTTTGATTTGAAAAATTCGTCGCATTATGAGTTTTTTTTTAAATTCAAAATATGTTTTACCAAGCGGAAGATATAAAAGCCTACTGAATAATGCGAAAACGACAGTAGCATTATTTGAAAGTACATATGTAGAACGTTGTGTTAAGTAATAGCTAAAAGTAATTTCCCACAGTAATTGGCCAAATATTGGTTATGGACTTGATTCTATACTCAGTTATCGCTTCTCTCCTTGGGTCATTTAATGTCGGAGGTAATCGATTTTATTTATTTTTGTTTGTTTTTATCTGTTGCAAAAATGATACTGTTTTAATAATCTACAAGAACTCCAACAGAATGCAGTGAAGGAAAGCTAGAAGTAAGGACTAAATATCAGTTGCAAGAAAACAACAAAATCAAAGTCACACTTACCCTCAAGTCGAACTCGTCTATACGATCCATCACTAAAGATACAGATCCTCTACTGCTCCAGTAAGTACCTGCCTTCTCATGCATTCCTCTACCTTGAGGCAGATCAAGCCAAAAATGGAGTACAGTTGTCACGGCCCCAGTCTCCAGTCTCGATAGAGTTCAAAATCGTCTCCGAGTCCTTGTTGGAGAAAATTTACTTACCACATCCCCACCTCTCTCTCTCTCTCTCACAAGGTGGGGTGTGTGTGTCACCACTCCCATGGAAAGTGCTCGGACAAACTGTATCTCTTGCTTTCAACATGTCTGACCTACACGGCTAGGACCCACCATGCCACGTACATAGTAGCGAACCACCCATATTCCCTCCATATTCCATTGGCGAGAAGTAAGTTCCACTCAAACAGATTCTTCCCACGAACCACTGCCCTGCGGAACAGGATCCTAAGAGGATGTTTCCTGGATCACTACAATCTTAATCTGTTCAAGTCTAGAGTCAACCGTTATCTTCCCCTTCAATCCATATAAACTACACATTAACGTAATACTCTACCTTGAGTGACCCCAGGGCCTTGTACAGGGTGAACCTTAATGTAAAAACAGAACAGCCCAATATGCAAATTACAAAATCGTACGAGTGCAAAAATATTAAAATGTGGGAAGACAGAAAGTGCGACACCGAAATCGTCTTAGGTTTAGCGAATGTTTCTTTCCAAAAGCTAAATACAATTACTTAAAAACAAAGAAATAGTATTGAACTGTTACTTAACATCAATTCTCATATATAGAAGAGACGTGATTAAATAAAAGTGTAGTTCTGCAGAAGGATGCTGAGAATATCATGGCTGAAATTTATTGTGCATATAAGTAAAGAGTGATTGGAAGATACAACTTTGACAGTTTGTGCAACTCTCTGTCGCCGAGCGATTTGAAACACGCCGGAACAAACGTTGACTTCTCCTACAAAGCGGGGATCACATGTTCGAACACTAACGTAGAACACATTAAGCTTTATTAAGTTTCATCAAATGCGCAGTTCGGCAAGAAAAAGAAAACACATTGCAACAAACAAACAAACGAACAAAGAACGTGGTTAGCAACTAGAGTAACATTTGATTAGCAACTAGAGTAACATTTGATTAGCAACTAGAGTAACATTTGAAATAAAATATAAATAGAAAAAACTATAAAATGGAACAATATATATATATTGCAATCTACATGAACCCAAAATTTTAAAAAAATTAATCAGTTTGTCTGACGATCGCAAAAGCGTGAAACCCAGGGTCACAAACTCACATCAATCCAACCAAATATGTTAGCTCTATCTCTGATATTGAGCGCATTCTAATAAGTACCGTAAGTATATTATATATATTTATTTATATTTATATACATACACCTTTTTGCACATACACACACACACACACACACACACACACACACACACACATATATATATATATATATATATATATATATATATATATATATATATATATATATACGCGTATGTCTCAATTGGGTGTCGCTGGGCAGTAGTAGTTTTTCATTTATACACATTTGGCAAAAGTTCCCAAACTTTTCCTGTTATAAATAGCATAATATAATACCACAACAATACTGCATCTCAATAAGTCGTACGAAGACTTCTTTAAACCAGTTATAGATTCGTTCTTGTTTTTGTTCCACCTTCAAGCGACGGATTTATATAAATCTCGTGCGAAATGCTGGACGGCCAACCACTAAACACCTCATTAGATACACTGTCCATCTTTTAGCATCGATCAGACTTTTCTTATGTCGAGCTATTGTTTAAGAACTTTCCTGGTTTGGCTTCTTGGAGCGAAGTAAAAGACAAATCCTGACAAACAGTGAAAATGTTGGCATGAGAAAACGGTTTGTTATTGTTCGCATTTCTTGTACAAGCGCCATATTGATTGGTAATGTGTGTCGATGAAAATGGCTTTATATGGCAAACTTTGGCATTAAGGGTAATAATCAGACAGTTAAAATAGAGTAGAGTTATTGTTTTTAACCCGGAATTTTGCAAAAAATTTTAAATGTCGCAGTTTCTTTCAGTAATATTAAGCTTCACATTTTGTTTGTGTTATCGTTAATTATAGACATTTTTTTTACTATGCACACATTTATAATGGACTAGGCCTATCTGAAAACATGGAAAACTGCAGGCATATATGACACACGGCCATTTCTTGTTTAAGAAAGGAGTTTAGTGTATGCAATTTTCAAAGCAAACTTTCAGAATATTAAAAAAACATTACAAAAGAACATTAATGGAAATAAATTACTGCATAGATAAAAGGAATTGATTGATTTTTTTTTCACTAATATTCATCCTGTACAAGGGTATGAGGTAGAGCAGTGGTTCCGAAGCTTTTCTATATATATATATATATATATATATATATATATATATATATATATATATATATATTTTAGGTGGGTGCAAAAATAATGACGTAATAATGTCGTTTTTTGACGTTAAAAATACGTTAAAAAACGACATTATTACGTCATTATTTTGCACCAACCTAATATATATATATATATATATATATATATATATATATAGTGACATTGCATGTAACGTTACTATCAATAGATTCAAGTTCCAGGTTTCTAGAGAATAGCAGAATGTAGCCAAAAGAATTATTGTCTATCACAATTCCAGTACATAGTTCTTGTTAATGGCTTAGACAAGAGAAAGTTTTTGAACAAAAAATAAACCAAAAGAGGTTCGAATATTGTATCGATTTTGATCCCGGTCTATTCGTAAATTT
>OZ010607.1:62839190-62841690 GCA_963932145.1 Acanthosepion lycidas | reverse complement strand
TAACACTCACTGGACATGCTGAAGGCAACAGGGACAGAGAGAAGCAGCGAATAACCTCCGTTACGAACTTGTGGAAATGGTTGGCAGAATATGGGTAGGAAGCTATGGAGAATAGTGACCACCACATCCTGAAAGGATACGAGACAAAGAAGAAGAAAAAAAAGAAGAAGAAGAAGTAAGATTGAATATATGAAAGCCATTTGTATGCCTATGATATTTTATTTCAGTAAAATTTCACGAAAACAAATCGTTCTAAGTAACGCTGTAGCAAATTTGAAATGTATTTGAAAATTTAACAGTTAATAATTTAAAACTAAATAATGCAGAATAAAATAAATAGCTGAGAGCTATCAACGCGATTTTCACATGGGGAAATGTTAAAATAAATGTAAATGAAAAGTGACGCTGTTCAATTTTAAAAATATTTCCCCCCGTTGAGACATACTATTTCAAGCCCATTCAAAATATGAGAAGGATCTATATCTCGGACATATCCAGGCAAGAAAACAAAAACACAGACTTAAATTTTTACAAACGATTTTCAGTGACTGCCCCTTTCCCGACTTCAGCACCATAGACCTTTTACAGAGCCATTTGAAACGGTATATCAAAGTGTATTTCGGGTACGAAATATATATATATATATATATATATATATATATATATATATATATATATATATATATATATATATATTATTTACCTAATTGATGGCATATTAATCGATTAGAGTCTCGCATAAAGTTTGTCTCCGTGGCCCAACGTTTGATGATCCAGTGTCAAATGCCGACCTTTTTGAGAAATAACAAGATTGGTACCATCGGGACTTTAATAATGCAATCCCAACTATGTTGGGTTGGCCATGTCGCAAGGATGAGTGATGATCACATACCAAAAGTTTTTTTTCTACAGTGAACTCCATAGTGGTCATAGAAATGTTGGTATACCTTGGCTCAGATATAAAGATAAACTGAAGAGCAACCTTTCTTGCGTCAACATTCCATTCAAGCAAACGTTCAAATCAGTTGCCCATCCATAAATACTGCCTGTTGCGTGAAAGACTTATTGATCCAGCTTCGAAAGTTGATCGATGATGTAGTAATCTAGTTGCTTGGAAATAAACCCAACATGTAAGTTAAAAACGTCTCTCTTCATTTATAATTAGTTCATAATTACATTTTATATGTTTGTTCAGAGTTAGTGGCAACCTTTCCAATGGTTACTCTCTAGGGGACAGCTATATTTGCCAGCTCGAAGTCTCCATTTAGTCAATATTGTGAGCATATAAAAGGTTGAGCCATCGCTTGAAGCTAGTGTCAAAACAAGCCGACAGTTTAGATATTCACCCGAGAGTGATTTGTGTTCCGATTAAATGAGTTAAAACGAAATTAAATTAAACCAAGAACAAATATATAAAAATAATCTGATACTTGGAAGATGAAATACGGGTTTCTTTATTACCTGCCTCTTCAAAGAAATTAATTCTGTGTGTGTGTGTGAGGGGGGAATAAATTATATATCCGATACTTCAAAGATTTCTCTGAAACGATTGAGTGAACTAAACACAAATTCTGTTTTTATAAAGATTTCACTTATATCTACGTTATTAATAAAAGGCCAAATTTAGTGTGTTTTCCCGCACTTTTCAATTTGGTGGTTACTTTTCATCTATGATGTCATCGATAAAGAGCAAAACTGAAAAAAAAACAAAGGAAAAATCGATGGCGTTTTCATGAGAAATGTTTTCTAAAAAGAGAATTAATCTGGGGTCACTGGCTTTTCTTTTACATTTGAGCTGCATTTATTTCCACAATATTAAAGTTGATATCAAATTATCAACTATAAAATAGTATGGTCTGTCTATATTTCTGAGATTAGGTATTGTAGCTGTTATCACTCTTTATATTGTTCGGATAGTTGTCCTCATCTTTATTCCCATATTCATGACGTTTCGGCCTTAGTACGGTCCGGCCTTCTTCAGGTAATATACGTTGGAATTTCGCACCAGAACATTTACTTAGTTCACTGGGCTAGTTTTTATCTTGTTCCACGTGCCATGCCTTTCTGGATGTATAAGTTTCAGTTTTTCATTTAGTAACAAGGACACGGCCCAGTGTATAAAGGAGTTGATTAAAGTAATCCAGTGATTAATTCAAAGATTTGTAAGTTCAGTGCTTTGACACAGCAGGCGTCAACAAAAACTTGGAGAGTGGAGCTATTAAACTGAAATATCCAGAAAATATATGGCCCGTACAAAGTGAACAATCTATCCCAGTGGACGAAATAAAGTGTTCGGTTTGAAATTCCAACGTATATCACCTGAAGAAGGCCGGAGCATACAACAACCGAAACGTTAGACAATAGGGGTAAGGTGAACTGTCTAAACAATGTAAATAGCGTTTGTCTATATTTCTGAGATGAGGTATTATGTACATTATTTACATTATTCGGACTATTGTCCTCATCTTTTTCGTCATATTTATCACAATGATTCGGCCGT
>OZ010607.1:62809190-62834190 GCA_963932145.1 Acanthosepion lycidas | reverse complement strand
TGTAAACACATGATCATTTATTTTTCAGTTTTGATTTTTTGTTGAAAGGCTTGTAGATTATTCATAGGTTTTAATTTTAAGTAAAATATGTACTTTATACATTTAAACAAATCGTTAAAGATTTGGTTTAGCTAACTTGATGGACATGCAGTAATAGTTCAGTATAACATCAAACGCAAATTGTAAGTCAGTCACCTTGCTAAAACTTTAAAAAATATCAGTATGTTCACAATAATTCTGGGTGAGATTAATAAGTAGATAACATTTACAGGCTATCATCCTAGTTATGACGATAAACTACATCTGGCAGTCATCTTAGTTATGACGATAAACTACATCTGGCAGCAAGGTCTCTGGTCGGGAGATTGCAGGTTTTGACGAGCGTGTAACCACCTCTAAATTGCTATTGTTCCCAGCTTAACCTAGACCTGGGGCGGTTGCATCTGTTAGAGTCCTAACTATGGGTAAGTACTGACTACCCCCACAAACAAAAGTCAATAGTACATTTTAAAGTAAAATGACCAACAATGCATTTTTATAGATAAATGGCCAACAATATGTGTTTATAGTAAAATGAAAATATATTTTTATTTTAAAATTACCAGCAATATATTTTTTGAAAAAATATCAACAGTACATTTTTGTAGTGAGATTAAAAAATAAGCAACAAACTATATTCCCATCTACAAACTATATATCTAAAAAACATACCTTTATCCTGAAAGTATAAAATGATGTAAATGCGTTTAGATTTCGGTATAAAACAACCGATGCTGTTAAAGAAAAACAGCCAATCAAAAGCATCCTGAAGATCTGCAGAAAGAGATTATTTCTATAATCGCGCAATACTCGTAATTTTAATGTAAGACAAGGCAGCGTTAGAAAATGCTGAGCGATATCTCTGTTAAAGATATATAAGGAAAGATGTAAAATGATAAAAAATTAAGAACCTAGAAAATAAGCAATAATTTGAATATATATATATATATATATATATATATATATATATATATATATATATATATTAGCAGCATGGTCTGGCGTTGCCCATGCTTGATTCAAAAATCGTACGACTTATACAGCTATCGAAACCACTTGACTCAAAAGATTTTTGCCCTTCTTTGCCTTTGCCGTGCTGATATTGCTACATGGCTTACTTCTTGCCTATCTCACATTGCGAATTTTTTCTAAGGTCTATACTAAACATTAAATCTGTTACGAAAAAAGAACAAAACAAAATGAACACAAAACGATCAGCTTTAAAAAAGGACTCGTAACTGGAAAAACCGAATGAAAAAAGAATGTTAACAACAAATACTTTTTCACGCCAAACCCAGTTCTGCGGAATCAGAATCAAAGTTGAGTTCAAGCAAACGAATTAGCCAATTGGAGTAAAGTGCCATGCAGATTTAAATTTTCCCATTTGTGACGAATGCAGCTATCGATTTTTTTTTGCATGCTAGGATGCTAGTTAACATTCGTGTCAGTCAGCTGTTGGCTCTCACGCTGGCCAATAGAATCTTCCTGCCTATTCGTGGCAGCCAGCTATAGGCTCTCACTCTGGCCAGTACAAAATGGTCGCAAACTGTCGTAGAAGCATGAAAAAATCGATTATTTCCACTATCGATGGGAGTTGGGGAATGCAACGTCGGTCTTGGCCATGGCGTTCTATATTAACAGGCCTCTGCGTAACGCAGCGACCTCTCTAGACTGGAGGCCGGTTCAGTTTGAGCGAACTGCTGCGTACTTTATTTTCTTATGTTGTTGGCTCGAGAAATTCAAAGGAATCTTTTAATTTTACCTTTGGTTGGAATATCATTTAACTTATTTATTTGAAGTAAGTATATTTGATCATTTTAGCTTAAGTTATTTAAATTAAATTGTAAAAAGTAAACTTTGGTGCTTAAATTTACTCGCACAAAAACATTTACTTAAGTTTTTTAAAGCCTTAACATTTTTAAATTAAAGTTTAATTCATTTTTAGCATTTTGCCTCTTAAAGTTTGTTCGACATTTTTTGATTAAAGTTTAAAGAATTATTTATTGATAAAATGCAATTGTTTTTGAGTAATGTGTGTTATTTTAAGAAGCAAAACAAAACAACGTTTAACAAATTTGAACAGAATTTAATTTAGTTTCTTCAAAGACGTAAAGAAAACTATTTTTATTATAAAATGAATTAAAAATGTTTTTGTTTTTTTCATAAATTCAATGTCATTATTTAATTTGATATTTATTTTTGATATCGCTAAAAAAAAAATTGTTAGTAGGAGTAAAAAAAACATAACGTCAGCGAAATTAAAGTTAAATTTTCTCAAGTTTTTAACCATAATAAAAAATTAGTATAAGTCAACATTTTTTATTAAAAGTTTAAGTTTGAATAATAAATTTGAATAAAATTTTAATAGAGAAAGGTTCATTAACATTTCTCTATTTATTAAAACTTTATCCAACATTTCCATTAAAAGTTAAAAAAAACAAAACAAACAAATTTCTTTGCGCTTTTGTTTCCGAAGTTAAAGAATAAATGATTATTTTTACTACATTAGTTACCAATTGGTGAACTGTAAGTATTTTTTTACTTATTAGAATTAAAGAAAAAAATAACAATAATAAATTTATTACATGCAGTTAATGTCAATATTTTAATTATTATTATTATTTTTTTTCGAAAGGTCTCCTTTTTTTTACGCCTTTTGACTACAAAATTTATTTTACAAGACAAGAATAATAATACCATTTTATTTATCATATTTATATTTTAATATTTTTCTGATATTTTTGTTAGAGGACAAAAACAAAATGCATTATTTTTACTTTACTTTTTTAATTGTTTTGCTTTAAGGTAAAAAAAACAAGAAGTGGAAATTTATTAAAAATTAAAAAAAATTAAGAATTGGATTAAAAAAAATGAAGTGGATTCTCAAGCTGAAGGCAACTCTCTAAAATTTTTGATTTTAAATTGTGTATATTTGGGCAGGGTGCGTAGATAAAAGCTGTAATTAAGAATATAATTAATTTAACTTGAAAAGTTACTCCTAAATTGAAGTAGTAAAAGAAATATTTGTTAAGGATGTTTAATCTACAATTGCAGATACTACTTAGCCATGCCCTAGAAGTGCTGTGTATTTGCTTGCAGAATTACAGAAGCCAGCAAGACAAAACTATGTGTGGTGAGATTAATAAAATAGCAGTTTATCGTTTTCCAAAAAACAAGGACGAGAGGGAGCAATGGATAAAATCAGTTCCAAATGCCAATCTAAATGTTACTAACAATACTGTTATTTGTCAACAACATTGGCCTTCAAATGTTGATACCATAAAAGTTAATGGAAAAATACGTTAAAAAAATCCACCATCTGTATGGCCAGGTGTGCCAAGTAGTCAACTCAAATACCAACACCCTCAGTTGTTCAAAGGAATATAAAAAAAAACCTCCAGTACTGTTAGAAATCAAATTGCTGATGAACTTAATGCTTTTTAGAATTAGCTAAAATTAATTATACAATTTTGAAAGAAAGTCTGCTTAACAACAAGAAAGACTTTATATGTCCAGTTGTAGCATTTTTGGGTGAAAATATTTCAACTGTTCAATTATCAAAATCTATTGATGGTATTCCTCTCTTTATGTTGAAAATTTATAACAATTTGCTCTTTGAAACATTTCATTATGGAGTTAAGTGTTATATCAGCAGCCTGTCCAAAAATCGTATAAATACAGTTGATACTTGGTCAAAACTGGAAGAAATCATCTGATATTTAAATTCTATGGCTTTTGATCACAAGAAAAATATCCAGAGTCAACATTTTTTAGCAATGGCTTCCAAAATGGTTGGAATAAAATACAGCTCAGATATATAGTCGTGCATGCTTTTGGGTACTATGCAAGATCATGGACATTGTATAAGGAATTAAGATATGATTTTCAATTACCCTCATTAGCAACATTAGGAAGGATGACGTCAAAAGTTTCAAAACTTAATGAAAAATCTTTTTTGTTATCTATATTTAATACTATTAATACCAGTCCAAAAGGGTTCATAATTCTCCATGATGAAGTATATATAAAAAAGATGTTGCTATATCATGGCAAACAACTATTTGGTAAATCAGTTGACAATCCATTTGTACTTGCTCAAACAGTACTTGGTATAATGTTAGTATGTCTCAATGGGGGTCCAAATTTTCTTACAAAATTGATTCTAATTTAAAAATTAATATCCGCCTATTTATTTGAACAAATTGAGTTAACAGTCCAAGCCATCACAACTGTACCACTATTATATATGATGGCAACCGCGTAAATCAAACTTTTTTTAAATTATATCCTACACTTCGTGAAAAACCTTGGTTAACTGAAGATAATAAACATTTGCTTTTTGATTATGTTCATCTGTAGAAAACTATTCGCAATTTGTGGCTGACAGAAAAAACAGGAGAACTAATCTTTGATGATGATGGAGTAAGTTGAGTTGCAAAATGGACACATCTTAAATAGTTATATCGTTTTGAATTTGAAAGACTAGTCAAACTTTCAGATTTAAATGACATTTCCATTGCTTCAAAGCCAATAGAAAGACAACGGGTTTCTACTTGCCTCAGAGTGTTTTCTGAAAAAAAAAATGCACTTCTCACTCAGTCTGAAATAAGTGCAGGTAAGAATGATATTGCCCTCTTCATAAAGAAGGTTTTGGCATGGTGGAAAATTTTAAATGTTAAATCCCTTCAAATTGATAAATTACATAATGATCCTCTACAAGCTGAAATCAGATCTCCAAATGACACCCGACTTGATTTTATCATTGAATTTGGTAAAATGGCTCTTAATATGGCTAGCAGTCAAGGTAATCATAAAAAACAATTATCCCAAAACACTGCTACTGCCATACATCATACTTGCAGTGGAATTGTTAGTCTATGTCGACACCTTTTAGCTACAAGTCATAAATATGTACTACTTGGGTAATTTTCAACTGATCCATTAGAAAAAGAATTTGGTAAACTTTGGCAAGGATCAGGTGGAATCTATTTTATAAATGTTCAACAATGTATTGAAAAGCTGCATATTAAGCAGACATCTTTACCTTTAAATCAAAATGTAAATATTGATGAATTTGATGTTAATCCAGATCACCAATGTACATATTGTGATTATAAACTTTGTGAGGAAGGTTCAGAAATATTTGACAATCTGGAAAATTTAGAACCATCTCTTTCCAACGAAATAAAAATGGCTCTTGTGTACATAGCAGGATATATTACAAGAAATGATAATCAACTCAGTGAATGTGAAACCCATTTTTATTGTGAAAAGTATGGAAAATATATCAATTTAATTGACCGTGGAAAACTAAAAGTTCCTTCTGACCACACTTGTCAATGGTTATTTTTTTGTTTCATCCTTTTCCATACAATAAAGGAAAAGGTTTGCTATAAATCATTAAGTAACATTTTTATGCTTATTATTTTTTCAACACGAAGAAAAAGCATGCTTCTATTTTTGCAAATATTGTTTTGAAAATTTTTTGCTAACGTCGCACACCTAGATCAGAAAAAGAACCAGCTCTAAAAGTTTTGAAACTTTCCTAGAATGATTTTGTTTTATTTATCTATATTTCTGCGATAATTGATTGTTATATACGCACTTCGGCTGATGTCTTCCAGCCATCTCGGCTTCTGTTTGTCAAACTCAGTAACTGTAATGTAAATTTAAACCAAAGTCTTTATTCACTCACAGAGAATAGATTGAATAAAGGATTCAGTGACACCTGTAAATAATATAAATTTCTAATTCAATATATCTTTTACCAGAAATCATAATTATCCCTTTGTGTTGTTTAATAATTATCAGTGTTCATAGCAAAAAATACATATTTTCATTTATTTATCTTTCAACACATACTATTATCCTCAGGTGTGAATAAAAATGTTATTCTAAGTATTTCATAAAGTGGGTGACTTCATTTTCTTCTAAAATTTCTGAAAATCCTATATTTTTGAATAGGCCTCCAGTTCTGGCTCTCAGTTGCGCCATGACTTGGCCTGGAGTATAGAACGCCATGGTCTTGGCCTTTCCGCTAACATGGAGAATATGCATGTAAATTTTGGTGCAAATCCGTCGAAAATTGCACACACACACATCCATCCTTCCTTTTATAGATAAAGCTATCACATTTTTATTTGTCATTAAGACTTCTTGACCCTCTGGCAAAACAAAAAAATGCATTGCAGGAGGATAAATCGATTTATTCCACACCTACCGAGCAGTGTCTCTGGCCAGTTATCTAATCTTTCTTAAAAAATTGCGTAATAAAGTTCGCGCCGAAGGGTGACGCTTCTAGATTATTTCAAATTAATGCTGGGTTCCCCAATATTATACCCTTCGACTTACGTTGTTTTTTACATTCATCAAAGATTTTCCCGATGCTCTCAGTTCTCAGCTACGTATTTATGCTGATGACTGAACTATTTACTCCTGTCTTAATAGCAACTCATCTAAGCCTAACAAAGAAAATTACCTACAATCCGTTTTTAGTCATTTCATCCCAAGTAAGGCAATGAAGCCACTTAGACGCTCAGGTAAAGGAGAAGATAAAGTGTAATCTTGCATTTAAATTTTTAAAGACTAGAAAGCAAGGATCCGGAAGAGAGTTGCAGATGAGATGGGCAAGAGAACAATATGTTAATATAGTAAACATTTTCTACATTGGAATATCATGAATGCACAGGCCTGATAAACTTAATACACACTGTTTAAGAAATAAAAATGGACATCTTTTTCAAATACGAAGTGTCCACTACATTAAATATGAAAAATCGGATTAAATATAAATCTATTAATTCTTCTCACACACACACACACACACACACACACATATATATATATATATATATATATATATATATATATATATATAAAGCTCAAATGTAAAACTTTATAAATCCAGTTTCTTGAAACTGAGAGATGTTGTTGTTTATTACTCATATGAGTTTATTACTCAGACAAAACCCACTTGCAAAATCAGATAAAACCATTACATCAATATAAATTACTAAGTTTTTACTTAAAATAACGCAAAATATTGATAAAAAAAGACAATTGTGATCAGAAAGTGTAGACATATGCAGAGGTATCACCAAAAGTGTGATGTGGGGTACTACCCCAACACAATCTAAAGATTCTATCTCTCAACTACAGCCGCAGAAATTAGGGAAAAGGTCAATTTTCAGGATGATTTTTTTTATTTGTACTGTCTCTGAATGTGATCTAGTCTCTCGCCCACTCCGTCACGTATCTTTTGGGGAAAATAACTGTCCTGTATGGGGAATTCTGATCATAATCTTACTTATTATAAAACGCAGATTGTGTGTGTGTGTGTGTGTGTTACGTTTATATATTGGATCGGATTTCCTACATTTTTCAACCGATTTCAACAAAACTTCACAGGACTACGTAAAATTACCTTGCGGTGGATCTAACAGCGCCAAAAATTGGAAAAAAACAATTGTTTTTGCACAAAATCAATTTGAAAACACGATTAAGAGGCATTAATGAATGGGGGACAACTCACTTCGAGTTATACTTATTATAAAACCCAGGTTGGTTGGTTGAGTGTGTGTGTGTGTTCGTTTATATATGGGATCGGATTTCCTACATTTTTCAACCGATTTCAACAAAACTTCACTTTTTTGTTTTTGGCAGGTAGTGTTTCTTATTGTCTTGCACACTTTTTTCTTTATTTTTACATTCAGAATGCATTAAAAATTCCATTTACAAGACAATTGTTTATAATAAAATTCTATTCAATCGATAGACACGATTGAAAACAATGTTTTTGTTTGAGTTTGGGTCTGACCAATTCGTAAAAAAAAAAAAATAATTAAGACATGCATGGCCGTCAACCTTAAACAATAATCTTTATCAATTTTATTTTTCAGTCTTTATGATGGTCGATACTTGATCTATCTCTTACTGTTACATCCGGGCTCTACTGCTAGTAATTAATAAGAATATTATTAAAAGAAAATAATTTGTGTAAAACGAAGTTATTTAAATTTAAAACTTGTTTATTTTATTGTACAATTCAAATTTTTTTCATAAAAATATCAGGCCACTCTTCATCATAGTCAGAACCGCAGGTACCACATGTATCAGTTGCTGGATGTCCAAATCTGAAATTGAATTTCTGAATAAATATTAAATGATACAAAGAGTAGATAACACGAATAATTTTCTCTGAAAAGTTTGTACCTTTTCTAATACTCATCTCATTTGGGAAGTATTTTCCACCAAGCGTTCCGATTCTTCCATAATGACTTGCGTGACAAGTAAAGATTTTAATGTTGTTAAATATAAGCTGTTTATTTATTTCCTTCGCTTCAGCCTTTCGAACAGCGCGTCTCTATGTCTGGGTCTTGCTCTTGCATTCTTTGCATAGTAACAGATCTTTGGCAATACCTAAAACAATATATTTAATTGATTAGCCTCTTTTAGTCTCTCGTCAATTTAGTAATACAATAGTAACAAAAATGATACAATTACTAAGGAAAAACATCACTCATTGAAAACAGGGCAAAAGGTGCAGCCTGGGAATCTTGTTGAATAATCCTTAACTAACAAACTGTAATCATCTCAACTCTTCTGATCATCTTCATTTTTAACTTTAAGGCTGGGGCGCCTCACTTACTTAACTGTTATAAAGTTAAAAAGGCTTTTGTTCCTGTTCAATTTTAGTTATTCGAGAATAGAAAGTCTCTTAGTTTTAAGATCGCCAGTGTAAGTGCATGTGTGTGTAAAATACGATATAGAAACCCGATAAAGTTTGAAGAATTTGACAAACAGAAAACACAGATATACACATACATATTTCTTTCTTTCGTTTTTGATCTGATGTAGCCTAGAAAGGGGAAACACTTAATCTAATCTCATTTAAAGGAAACGGCTTTCCATTTCACGTACACAGAGATACACACACACATTGCTTTGTTTACACAAGACGGAAATGTTAACAGACATTTAGGGTTTCAACTCGTCATTTTTACCGTAAAGTGACGAGTCCTATCTGCCAATTTAGTACTTAACAAGCACTTGTGAATCAATAAGTTAAAGATAAAAATGTAATGGTAATGGATCAAAATGCATAGTGAGCAGAAGAAATAGGTAGTTGTGGAGATCCATGACCGTCAACACAATGAAGAGCCATAGCTCACAGAAGAAGATTCGGACGTCATCACGGTAGATGGGTTACTATTTATGCACTTACTTTTCAAAGGAGAAAAAGTTGTCGTTTTAAAAGTATATCAATGAAATTGCCAGAGCAGTATTAATTTTATTGGAAATCGATTGAGATAATGAGAGTAGAAACTCATAGGTATATGGGTATTATTTTGAACTTTATTGATTTGGAATTAAATCATCTAGAAACGCTGTTCTTTAGATAAAATGTTATTTATTTTTGGCAAAAAGTAATAGCTTTCTTGGTTCACTGTTTTGAAACATTGATATTAGATAATTTCAAAATGATCTCTTTTCAGGCACACGCTGATGTGTCTTGAATATAATAAACTTAAAATCATTACCCTCAAGCAAAGCAAATTCATATCTTTATTGATACATTAGAAAATCTTTTAAAAGTGGTGTTAGATTTTTGGTACCTATATACAATATATCATGTTTAATGTACAACGTCTGACAATTTAATTTTTGAAATAACCGCAGCGTGTCGCTGGGGTAACAGGCCACACAAATATTTGTGTCCAGACACATTGTCTTACTTCCGCTTTCGTAAAAGCAAGCGGATGGGTTATTTGTTGCCGAGTATTAGAAGTCATAAATGTTCATCTTATACTGTTGACTGAAAAAGAATGAAAGCAAATTAAAGCAGTGGATTAACATCAGTAACGAATTGTAATTACTATATAAAGTGTTTGTACGGAACATACAGGAATTAAATTATATATATTTTTCAACCAATAAAATCCCATCAGAAAGTTTGTTGGATAAACAATAATTACTAGGACAGATACTACTAAAATACTTGCTGACGTTGCTGTAGACTAACCATGTGTTATTCTTGGACTATTTAGAAAATAAAATAACTCCGTTCACTACTAAATCAAATTCGATAAAAAAGATATTCACGAGTCAGTGCAAAATTGTTTTCTAATTAATGAAAACGTTGTATTTAAAAGGTTCACACCTCTATTTGAAATTAGATTCTGGATCTCTCTTACGGATATAAAATTAGAATCATGCTGCTTCTCATTCTTCAATAGAATTTCGGAGGCCTCTTTGATCTACACGCACATAATGGAAGAGATGAGCCAGCATCAGCCAATTAATGCCTTTTTTAGACAATAACAGACACGTTAGACTGACCGTCATAAATAAGAGGTCCTACATCTCACACTAGAGTAAGAACACTTAGTTACTTGATAAAACAAACACAAACTTCACTGCAAGCAAATTGAACATTTTATTGTTATTGTACATTTCTGAAAAGAATATCAAAATAATTTCAACTGATATTCTGCTTCTACTTTTCCTTCAACGAATAACTTTTTTTTTCATTTAAAAAATGTGCTGTTGTTGTCTTTATTGTTGCTGTTAAATGCAAATAGCAACAAAACCTGGGTAGTCAGATCCAAACAAACGTTCTATGAAGAAATTGAGTAATAGTTAATAGCACTGATAATTCTAAAAAAGGTGTGATGTACTCGATGTAAAAAGATGTGTTTAGCTAGAATCACAAAAAAAAAAAAAAAACAGATGTAAATGCTAACAGAATGTGAATTAGCTCGGCTTGATGAGTAAATGTATGACTGATAACAGAAGAAATGAATATTAATATGAAAAGCGAGTGGCGGATTCTTTAGAAATAGAATTAAATCAAAGATTGTGCCTCGGATGTTGACATTTTAATTTCTAGAACAACCACGCGTAACAATAACATTTCAATTTCTAGAATAACTGAATGACAATTACTGCTGTCACCTTGTAAAGCTAGAGATGACAGTGGCTAGCTAAGCAATTTTTCTTTCAAATTAAGGGAATTAAATTGTGTGAAAGTTAAAGCAATGGTATTACGTTGTTACATTACTCCTTTCTTTTTATATATTTTAATGACTATTATTTATTAATAGTTCATTCAACAATATATTCTCTTTCATTTTTTACAACATCCTGCCAACGACCAACTAATTGTTCATTACCTCGAAGATAGAAATAACTAGTTTTTTTTACTAGATTTGTTGAATTATGCTCTACATCATTGTTGAATGAAACACCCTTCAATTTGTTAGAAAGGCACCAAAAAGGGTGGTAGTCTGAATCAGGAGAATAAGATTGGTGTAGCAGAATTTATCAACCAATAACTTTCTATTTTCTTTTCGAGTAACCTGGTGTGGATCGAGTTAACTGGCAGCTATGAAGGAGCGCTAGATTTTATCTCGGTCAATGCGTGTGGCCCCCAATCGCCACATTTCTAGACTTTATGCAATCAGTAAAGATGGCGAGCTTTCAGTAACGTGAGAGCGTGCCATCTTCTGGGCCAACTCCCTAGCGGTTTGGTGCGGTACTTTAATCAGTGTGGTTCTCATCAAGCTGAACAAACCGGCCAGAACGTGGACAGTCAGTTGATTCGAACGTCCCCTCTTTGAAATGGGAAAACTATTTCGGCGCCATTTTGTCGGTAAGGAAGCCATCTCAGTACACAGCAAAAATTTCTCGAGCAGCATTTGTGACTTTTATTAAAAGCAAAGACAAGAAGATGCCCGATATTATTCTGGCTATTAGGTTGATGCAAAAATAATGTCGTTTTCTCACATAGGTTACTATGTGAGAAAACGATATTATTTTTGCACCAACCTAATATTACCCTGAAATTTATTATTAGGCTGGTGCAAAAATAATGTCGTTTTCTCACATAGGTTACTATGTGACAAAACGACATTATTTTGTTAATATATTAGGAGTCATAAATTTATGCGGTTGAGATACCAAAGGGGAAGAGGCTCATTAGAATAACTGCTAGGAAAATGTATTAGGTCGGTGCAAAAAATAATGTCGTTTTCTCACATATGTTACAATGTGAGAAAACGACATTATTTTGTTAATATATTAGGAGTCATACATTTATACGGTTGAGATACCAAAGGGGAAGAGGCTCATTAGAATAACTGCTAGGAAAATCTTTTAGGGCGGTGCAAAAAATAATGTCGTTTTCTCACATATGTTACTATGTGATAAAACGACATTATTTTTGCACCAACCTAATAATTTGGAATTCCCTTACAAAGAGGTATCTAATCTGAAATAAAGTTTCAATAAGTTTAGAAAACAGTTTCACAGGACGACTATAGTTACTATGAAGCAAAAACCGTTACCAAAGATTATTCTTCGGGATCATTAGCAGAAAATCAGAAAAAAATCGAATATATGTAACAGTATATGATGGATACTCGCAACTATGCTGAAAATAATACTTCATCTTTCACTTTCAAACTGTAAATTAATTAATTCCAAAAGCATGGAATTTTCTGAAAATATCGATATGTAAATAGTTGTTTATGACATTTCGTCTACGCTTGGCATAAATATAATTTCTAAATATTTGGATTCCGTGCTCAAATATTATTTAACATAATTTTTAATTAGATTTTTTTGTTTCCTTGTCTTCTGTAATTGTCATTTAGCCTTCAGGAATCAATTAAGAAAATCTTTTAAGATCTTAATTTCAATGGTTTTTTATCGCAACATACAGGTCACAATTCTGCTAGAAGCAACGATTGAAAATAAAGATTAAGCTTTCTGCAAAATGAAGAGCTGTTTTAAAACTTTGTGATTTATTGCGTTGTTAGGATAACAGACAACAGCAGACACAAATCGGTTGATAAGATCGAAGAAAGTAAAAAAGAAATGATGAATATAAAAAAAAAATATATTAAAAATTTTCACCGAGCTTAGTTTTTACTGTCTTTTGAAGAATCCGTGGAAATAACGTTATTCATTTTTGGAATTTATCATTACATTAAATACATAGTGAAAGTATGAAGGATTTAGATGTTAGCATTGATTTAAGTGAAGAGAGAAAAATATATTTCTTTACACACAATACTTATGTGAGAAGCATTAAATTATAGTTTGCGTAGATATCATAATTTATCTTATGGGAAATTTGCGCGTATTATTACCAGGAATTCCGTACGTTCTGAAGCAGATGTGCGGTTTGTTTTCTTTTAACTCAGCATATTCTGTGAGAAGAGGGGAAAATAAAACAATAATCATAAGGTGTTTATTTTAACATTGATACATTTCTCGGTTAAATTAGACATGTTTTTCGGATTTTCTTTTCACTGTTTCCCACTCCGCTATACTTCTCAGTTTTAATAATTTAATATTAACAATATAATATTTCATAACGATTTAAAGCTATGGAATCCCTTCTGCAGACACCTGTTCCGGCAGATTTGTGTTTTTTAAAACCACAGAGAAACTGTGTGGTTATTTAGGGCAAGTCTGTTGAGCAGACATTTCTGACAGAGAACAAATAATCTGATGTGCTCATCATTTTAAACAGGTCAAGAATCCTATCACAATTACTACGGTTATCGAAACATTTCGTTTAACCAAATCCGCACACTCTTACCAAGAACTCTACACTATAGAATCGTCTCTAATTTAAAAGAAAACTCATTGATAAATCAATTATAATGAGATTCGAACACAGGAATTCAGGCATCATTGATTGAAGTGAAATATTTAGTGAAATGTAAAGGAATTGCTGTAAAGACATTGCTGAAAAGGCAAAGCTGAAAAGGCACAGCTGAAAAGGCACAGCTGAAAAGGCATTGCTAAAGAAACACTATGAAATGCATTTCTGAAAAGGCACAGCTGAAAAGGCACAGCTGAAAAGGCACAGCTGAAAAGGCATTGCTAAAGAAGCACTATGAAATGCATTTCTGAAAAGGCACAGCTGAAAAGGCACAGCTGAAAAGGCACAGCTGAAAAGGCACAGCTGAAAAGGCATTGCTAAAGAAGCACTATGAAATGCATTTCTGAAAAGGCACAGCTGAAAAGGTACTGTAAAAAGGCACAGCTGAAAAGCCGTGAAAAGGCATTGCTGTTAATACATTGCTGAAAAAGTACTGCTGAAAAGTCATTGCTGAAAACCACTGCTGAAAAAGGATTACAGAAAATGCACTGCTGAAAAAGGGACTCTTGAAATGACATTGCTGAAAAGGCACCGCTGAAAAGATATTGCTGAAAATAGTTTGCTGAAAAGGCACTGATGAAAAGCATTGCTGAAAAGGCACTGCTCAACTGACATTGTTGAATAGTCTTTTCTGAAAAGGATCTGCTGGAAAGGTATTGCTTAAAAGGCATTGCTTAAGAAAAAAATGACAAAATTTTATAACAGAAATAATTATAAGAACATTTGACATAGAAATACATTGGCTATTTACATTATTCGGTCTGTTATCCTCATCTTCATTGCCATATTCATAATGTTTCGGCCGATTTACGCTCCGGCTTTCTTCAGGTGATTGCAATTTCGAACCGAAACCTTTATTTCGTCCACCTGGGTAGATTGTTCTAGTTCCACGTACCATGCCTCTTCCCGATGTCTCAGTTATTTCCTTTTAACTCAACTTTCCAATTTTTTTGGTTCACCACTGCTGTAGCCTGGTATTGAACACGCAACTCTTTTGGTCTAGTCACTGGATCTAGTCAACGCCTTTATCCACTGGGCCATGTGTCCTTGAAAAATATGGCAATGAACATGAGGATAACAGTCCGGATAATTTAAATAATGTAAATAATTATAATGCCTCATCTCAGAGATATAGACAGAAAACTTAAACTTCATCAGCAATTAAGGCATGAGACACTGTAAAGTAATTATAATGAATGATGCATAAAAAAGACACAATTAATAACTATTAGTCGATGTATTTCGTCCTCGAAGGGACGTTATCATGGCAATGTAAGATTTATTTTGTTGCACGTATCAGGCACAATTTAAACATTCGTTCAAAGTGACAGAAAAGAAATTGTTAGCATGGAACTTACGGTTATTTCTAGCCAAGCCAGCTGTATATTGATGAGAACTCATTACCATTCTAGTACTGCGCTTAAAATCAAATTTAAATACTCCGTTAAAGTATTTGGGACCAATATAGCAGGAAAACAGGACCAGATGTGGCAGCAAAATTTTTTAGCATGGACGAATGGTAAACTTATAGATATATAAGATTGATTCTGAAGATATACATTGGGGGAAAACTAATATTCGTACACATACAAATTTTTAATTTATTGTATTTCCAACAAATGAATGAAGATACTTTTCATATAATTAACTGTAACTCTACTCCATATATATATATATATATATATATATATATATATATATATATATATATATATATATATATATATATATATATACACATTAAGAAATGGACAAAGTCCGACAATTTTAAACATAAAAATGTCTTTAATATATATATATATATATATATATATATATATATATAGATAGATAGATAGATAGATAGATAGATAGATAGATAGATAGATAGAGCGAGACTCTTCGCAAGCCGAATTGAGTCACTGTCGGTCACTGGGCGTGTTTCCAAAAATAAATACGCTAAAAATCCACCTTCATCCCGACCGTGCGCCGAGAGTTTAGTGGTAGAATATCCGCCTGATACCAATTCAGTCGGGTTTCGATCCTAGCTAGAAGCAACCGGATGTCTAGCCGCACTGATGAGCTGTGATACATCGAAACAGTCTGTCTGTGGATGACATTATATATATATATATATATATATATATGTTTGTTTAAATTATTTCCAGATAGATTGTATATGTAAATGAATAAAGAGAGAAATGAGGAAAAACTATTCTTAGCCGATATGTTTTATCCTCTGATCGACGTTATCAAGGTAATATAGGATTTATTTTTTGCACGAGATTATATAAATAAACAATGATTTCATTGGTTAATCTGAGAAAGTTCATGAATGTTCATCGGGAGTTTCAAATGTCATTTAAAACATATGGAAGACCACAAAGTGTCATAATTCAATGTGATTAGATTGTTATGGCACGAGATGCACATCTTCAAAAATATGAGGTGATGGAGTTAAGCAGTTTTTTTTTTATTTTTCAGCACATTTGTGGTCATGTATGTTGGCTTGAGAAAGTCGTAATTCTTTCATGAAAGGTGAGATTGAAAAAAAAAAACGGGACGCAAATTTATATTTTGAAGAGATCCGATAGCGGAACTCTCTATAATTTTCCTTCTGGGTAAATTACTTTCTCTTTTGATGAGTGCCGCATTTCTGTAGATCTAAATTGTGCATGTATTTTTTTCTGTGTATGACTAGTACATTTGATAATTGGTTATGTATAATGTCACTTTTGTATAATTCGAATATATTATTGTTAATTTTGCTATATTGTCAATGTATTTGCTATAGAAAAGATTTAAAATACATACTACTTAAATGTATTGTAAAATTTTGATAAAGAAATTGTATGAAATAAATAATGAAAGAGATTGTCTATTTTCAGGGATGAAATCCGGGCTTACCGAGAGTAATAGTAAATATTAACCTTTTTTCCATACAAAGAAAACATTTGGTTTTCGTTAACAGAGCAGCAAATATTTCTTTCTTTTTGAAATTTGTTAAAATCTTTCTCTTAAAACACTTTTTATAAGAAAACAGTTTTCACAAGTTCAGTAGCTGGTATCGCTCTTTCTAATATTGAGGGGTGTTTACTTCCTAAACTTTTATTTGAATTGCAGTGGAATATTAGCATCTTGGTTTTGTCATTATTTTCTCCTCAAGTTACATGTGCTATCCATTTTAGTTGTTGCTGCTGTTGGAAGTCGTCAAGTTATGTAGTTTTTGTTATTTTGTACGTTTTTTTTTTATTCTCTCGTGCCAGTCAAGGAACCAAGAACATCAGGTTTTACTTGCTCAAAGAAGCGATTATACATACATACATACATATGTGTGTGTGTGTATGTATGTATATATGTATGTATATTTGTTGTCTCAACCATCTGAGAGAATTAAGAATTAACATTAAATATCAGGTTAATCCATCAGCCCATATGACGGTCAGCCCTTCAGTATACCCTTCGTGTGGATTTGTTTGCCAATTCCGTGCAAAATTGTTGTCTTATATGAAACATAAACATATAAACTGAACTGAAAAGATACCCATCATCATCATCATCATCATCATCATCATCATCACCATGATCATCATCATCACCATGATCACCATGATCATCATCATATATATATATATATATATATATATATATATATATATATATATATATATATATATATATATATATATATATATAATACGCATATTCTCTCACTCCTTTTCTTATATAATATGCAGAGTGTAGAAAAAATTATTAGCAATTAATGCCGGCATTAGTGTGAGAGAGAATATCTTTATTTTTAATATATAAAACATATTTATTGTCTTTTTTAAAATTAAAATATCCATTTGATATCAAGAATAATATTGTCAGTTCTCATAAATTATGACAAGCTTTACAGACATAATATTATAATTGATTTATTTCATTCCAGTAGAAGTTAATAAATGAAAAAATTCAAATAAAAGACGGGCTCAATTTTCTTGTATATGAATACACGCTGCTTTCATATTATGATGAAATAATACTAGTTAAAAGCATAAGAGGCGTTGACATTGCTTCAGGAAATAATCATAAAAATTCAATATAATGGCACATTTACTGCCATGAAGCAAGAAACAATAATTAAATGCCTCATCAGTTCTTCGAATATTCCTGAAACTTTTCTCGATTACTTCAAGAATCTTCTAAATTATGGAAAACGCCGAACGCAATAATTCAGCTAAATTAGTGTAGAAATCTCTTCAGTTAGAAACCCCACAATAGAAATATAATTAATATTGAAAGATATTCAATATATTTACTGAACACAGAAAGAATAATTCTTTTATATTATTTTATGAGGCAATGTCGAAAATGTCTTGGCCAAACCCATTTCCCCAGAAAACGCTTTATGATATTTTCTCATTAAATGTCTGAAATGGGTGCGGCTGATAACTTTTCAGCAAACCTTCGTTCGTTTCCTGTAATGTGAGAATATATTTTGTGGCTTTTCTTCCAGTTACATTAGAAAGATAAATTTCCGATTGATTCTGTCCAAGTGTTTCCCCATAGATAGTTCTCTGATCACTGAACACTGATGTGAACAATCAAACACAACACAGCAGAGGCTGAATTTTTCAAAATATCCAGCTGTGTTCAGCTTTCAAGAAATTACCGGTATTCCAGTTCTCATATTTTCTTGTCTTGAATTCGAAGCGCGCGCGCCCACACGCACTGACACACGTGGGCAAGTGTGTTTCTATTTTTGAGTGTGTCTTGGAGTGTGTGGTCGAATGGTTAAAACATTAGGCTTCCAAACATGATACCTCGGTTCTTATCTATTAATCTGTGACTGCTGCATAGTATAGATAGAGGAGTAAAATCCCCGCCTGAGCAGGCATCTGCGACAGAGATTACCTAAATAACCTCGTAGACTGGTATACATATAAAAGAAGCTAGCCATACGATGCATACATACAAACCTGCACACACACATACGCACGCGCGCACACGCACACACACACACACACACACACACATATATATATATATATATATATATATATATATATATATATATATATATATATATATAGTTCATTAAAATGAAATATTTTCATTGAACAATTCCCGAGAAATAAACATACGGATAAACAATGCTCTTTCTCCTCATCCTTGTTGTGGGGTAATTTGCTTTCACTTAAAGCCACAAGTTATCAGTGCCGAGTGAACATCAAGAAGTGCAATAATTATAAGTGAGAACATTAAAGATAAAATCCAGCAAAGACAATAAAACTCTTCTAAAATCGAAAGGAAAGAATTGAATAAAATCTTCAAATATCCAACTGAATATAGCATTCATTACAGCAATATAAGTAGAAGTGTAAAGAAGAAGGAAAAAGAATGAAAAAGAATGCTACTGCACGTATTAATTAATAAATATTACTATATTACTATTTAATTAAATGAAAATAGATTCATTCTCATCAGTCTCATGGCTTGGCGCAGTTGTTTCTTAATTGAGCAGCTTGACAGTTCACTCGACTCATATAATTGAAAACCAGACAGATATTCATTGATGAGTAGCTTCTTTTGTGAGAGAAAACCTGGCGGAGACCATTCATCTTCACATAAAGCAACAACCGAAGCCCTCCAATTTGTAACCCACACGCTGACCTTTGAGTTTGATTTTGGTAGTCTAGAAAACATTGTACCAATTATCACACTGGATGTATACATAGCTAAGAAAAGCATTCTATCGCATTGCCTATACAGCTGCAATGTTCATTCCCTCTCCTTCTTCTTCTTTTTCTTCTTCTTCTTCTTCTTCTTCTTCTTCTTCTTCTTCTTCTTCGTGCTGTGCCCCTTCAGGACGTTGCTGATCATCATTCTCCTCGACTTCCTATCCTTTGTAACTCGTTATATATTTTCTTTTTGTTATCTCTCCTAATCCCTTTTGTGTCAACCATTTATACAGGGTCGCAATGTAGTTTGTTTTATTTTCCTCTATTCGACTAATCTTTAATCTGCGAGTATCAAATTTTCCAAACCCACTTCATTTTGTCCCCATTCTCTCTAAAAGTTCGTCGTTGGTCACATATTACGTTCATGCTATTCTCAGCTTCCTTCTGTAGAACAACATTTCTCTTGCTTTCAAGTTTCTTCTTCTGTAAGGTTATTGTTTCGCATTTTCTCTTTCATACAGAAATACTTGTTTGATAACCTTTTGATACGAGTTTGATAACCTTTTCTAACGAATTCATCTGCATCTATCGTTATCCCAATGCGACTTTGGGTTTTAGTGTCTTCCCAAATGTTTAAATTATTTGACTTCACTTTTTCAATTCTTATGGATTGCTGAAACAAAACCACAAAGTACAGTACCAAATAACAGAAGCTATATCACGTCGTCGTTGGTGGAACTCGTTGCTGAGTATTGTGGTGTTCATCGACATCTTCTGTATGAAATAAGTCCTATGTTGGAACTGAAGAGACATTCGCAGTACTCGCATGCTAAGGTAGAAAGGTTCAGGCTTTGGAGAGCTCAAACTTTTCTTTTGGCTCTCTTCATCACTTCTCTTTGTCTTTTGCCATTTTCGAAGGGTGTTGTTTTTTTGTTTTTTTTTTTTTTTGTTTTTCGGGGACTGCTCTTTTCCATTTGGTTATTTAGACGTTTTTGAGGTGGTCCATTGGTTGATACTCCATGACTCACACAAACATACACACTTCATTTGGCAGTGTCCGCTGCGACAAACCAGGGATTGACAGGTATGTTCATGATAACAGCTTCTATCGAGCTGCTGACTTTCAACAGCAGCACCAGCTAAAATGGATATCACATTCAAATCAAAGCGAAAAGAATGACATAGACAAGATTTTGATATTGCACAATACTTCAAACAAAAGAAGTAGTAAGGAAAAGTACTGGAAAGAGTGATAATACCTACATGACTTAAGGAATCTATTTTCATGAGAAATTAAAATAATTTCAAGAGAACTATTTTCATAAATTTCAAAACGAACCAGGTACAAGCTTCTCGGTCAATGGATACCAAATGATCACTTATAAGGAAACGGTTTATATCAACATTACCATGGCATTTGTTTATTTTGTTGTAATTTCTTAAATTAACAGTGTATAAACTTATTCTTGTGTATATGTCTGCCTGACGCTGAGAACGGCATCTGCCTAAAAGGAAAATTCAATAGGAATAATTTCTATGAATTTATTATCTGTATAGTTTAAAGTTTATAGTTTTAAATAGTTTATAATTTCTATGAATTTATTATCTGTATATATTTTTAGGGGTACCCCCTAAAAATGTCTAAAAAAAGCATAGCATGATGAAAAAGACCATGAACGTTATGTTATTATTAAGAGGAAAGATCAAAGTATTTTTTGCTTATTTTAAAATCTTTTTTTCTTAAATCTTGCGGTGGGCCAAAGATTATTACTGGGTATTCAGCGTCTTTTTGGGCATTAAAAACGTCATTTTCTGAAATTATATTTTACAGATAAAGTCTCTGTAGAACAACATTAGTGCTGTCATCTAGCTGTCAACATGTTAAATCAGTTAATGTCCTGTCAAAAACACATCTACTGTTGTGTTAAGAATGCATTTCCTCGATATTTTAAACAAAGTAAATAATATATTTCAAATCAGATTAATTATACTTTAAATCAGCTAATTTTACACAAAAGTATATTTTATTTTTGCAAGATTTTATAAGCCGAGAAATATTTTGTGCATACAAATATTTAAAAAGTGGACAAATATTACTAAAAAAAAATCGATTCTAATCAATATAAATTCTGTTTGATATACAGCAGAGTATTTTGCATACTGCAAATAGTAAATTTAATCCTTTAGCCTTCAGTTAAAGTTAAAATGAAAAATTCAAGAAAGCTTTTGCATTAAAAAAAAAAATAATATAAACCTTATGTATCGCGATTTTTGTGTAGATATCTAATGTAAAGACATTTTACTAATAATTTTAGTTGGCAGTGTATTGACTTAGAAACACGCATAAAAACGCTTTCTATGAAATATCTGTAAAACATATATAACTAAAACTGGGACACTTCAGCGTGATGTAATGCTTAGCAAATTGGTCTCGCTAGAACAGCTGCAACTAAGTAGCCAGTTCAATCCTCATCAGGTATTCCATACTCGTATCACATGTAAGCTACACTTACTAAATCGTTGGGTACTTCGACATACTGTAATATCTAGCAATATTGTCTCGTTAGATCAATTACGACGAAGCTCCATATTTTTGGCCTAGTGCCACAATTAAGCTACGCTTAATAAATCAATGCGACCTCGATGTGGTATCATGGTTTAGAATATCAATTATGACAGTGTTTTCGATCTTCACTGGGTGCTCCATGCTGTTGGTCCTGTGCCACATTTAATCTACACTTACTAAATCGCTGTGTCCTTTGAAATGCTGTAATAGATAGCAAGATTGTCTTATCAGATCAATTAAGACAGAGTAGCGAGTTTGATCCGCATTCGGTGCTCCATACTTTTGACCTTGTGCTACATGTAAGTCAGTAGGCACTTCGACGTGGTGTAATAGTTAGCAAGTTGGTCATGCTAGATCAATTACCAGTAAGTAGCGATTTCGATTCTCACCTAGTGCTCTATACTTTTGACCTTGTGCCTCATTTAAGCTACGCTTACTAAACCACTGAGCCCTTCTACGTCCTGTAAAAGTGAGCATGATTGTTTCATTGGTTCATTTACGACTGAGTAGTGAGTTCGATCCTCACTGGGTACTCCTTACTTTCCGCCTTGTATCATACCTAAGCTACGTTTAGTAAATAGATATCACGAAAACTGAGAAATGAGTATCACCCTCCTTTATCACAAACCCAGATGTCAACTATATAAGATACGCTAATGACACTGTGTTGATAGCAGACAGGGAAAGGAAACTACGAAGCCTCCTACAGAAGGCACTGAAGGAGGACGTGGGGGATCAAGCATAAACTACAAAAAGATGAGCCCTAAATATGATTTAAAGGTAGAGGACAATAAAATCTGCATGTACGAAAATTTAAATAACTGGGAAGTGTTCTGACACAGGACGGCAAGTGCGACGCTCAGATGCGAAAACGAATTGGGATGGCCAAAGACACATTCTAAAAGTTAGGCAGAGTATTACGAGACGGAAAATTTCGTTTGTAACAAAAAAAGGAGAAGAGTACTGAATTTCTACGTGATATCTGTCCTCATTTACGGCAGTGAATGTTGGACGGTCTCCTCAAAGGTAACATGGGTATGATTATACAGAATGGTGCTAAGGACACCATGGACCGGACACATGTGAGCAAAGATGAGGATTTGGCGCGGACACAAACAAAAATGAAACTCACACTTAACATCAGGAAGGGGCAGCTGGAATTCCTGGGACACGTAATGAGAAAGAACGACTTGGAAAATCTGATACTCACAGGGCTGATAGAGGGAAAGACGGACAAAGGAAAGCGTGAATTACTTAACGGGAAGTGGATGGTAGTACAGGGTCTAGGAGAAATAATAAGAAGCCAAAGATTATTGAGAGCTAGAAGAAAATGGAGAGTAATGATCGCCGATCTCCTGAGGGGACACGGCAATAAACGAAGACAGAAAAATATCGAAACAATATTTCATTAGTGAAAATAACTGTTGAAAATTAATACGAAATCGACCAGCTAGTTTCAAATGCCTCACAGAGTTGAAAGTAAACTTCTAAGAACTTTTGAAAATAAACAAAATATTTAAACTCACACTACTACTACTCATAATAATAATACTAAAACTACTACTACTACTAATAATAATACTAATAGTTGATGGAAGCGATGTTACCATCCTATGATATTATTATCAAAGACAGAAAAGAAAAACAAATTGCACACTGATTGATTTGAGTTTACCAAATGATAAAAATATCTCTGCAAAGGTTTTTGAAAAACTAAGCAAATACAAAAACCTGGAGATCTAAATTGGAAAAAAAATGGCTCTTAAAAACTAAAACAGGTTGTGGTTGGAGCTTTGGGTCTGGTAAAGAAAGGAACTGAACAACAAATCAACAAAATCCATGAAAATATCCAGGAATTCCCAAAAAATTCCAAACAAGCATAGCACATGGAAAATGCTGTATTCAATTTTTATTAAAATTTGTTTAATTAAAGGAAAATAATAAATTATCCCATCATTTGCTTCTGCTACGGCAGTGGTTCACCAAACACTTTTTTTTTTCTGGGTCACATTTTCGGAATGAAAATTTGTTCGCGCTTCACCAAATTTCATATGATAAAAAGTATATTTAAAAATAACAATAAATATAGAGAGAGTTAAAAGAAGATAACTGCGAATTCCAAGTAAGAACTTTATCATTGATAACTCTCTCCTTCAATCTGCGGACCCATTAATACTTGATAGAATGTAAATATATCACAATGATAAAATCGATCAATATTCATTTATAACTATCTATACTAGGACTCATGCATGCAATCAATAATATTGATTTTGAAATCATAATTAATTTTGTCAAATGATTTTTTTAAAAACTGTTTTTAAATCTGTCGATCATTCCGCCTCACCTGCTATCCTCTCCCCCTACACCTATGAGGCGAGCCGCATCGTTTGAGAACCACTGTCCTAGGTCATTAGTTATGACCCGGCATGTGATTATACAATAAATGCAGACACAAAAATTGTTATAATAATAATAATAATAATAATAATAATAATAATAATAATAATAATAATACAATGATGCAGTCGAATTTCAACCGCAGTCGAGACTATAGTCATTGTGAAATACATGATCTCGTCAATGGCTGTATAGTAGGAAAAAAGCCAGGGAAAAAATGTTTTTTGAATTCTGAATTGTTATACTCCAAGGCCGGCTGTCAACCATAGTTTGATAACCCACTCATCCCTACTATTTAACCCATAGCTTGGTGGAGAAGAAATGAATTAATGTGTTTCCCAAAAGTATTCATGCGTAAATGAATGGCGTGAACTCGACTTGCTGATTTGTCGTTTTGCGTCGCTTCTCATTTCATCATCTGTCCTCTCCTTTTAACTGAAGTCTATTTAGAATAATTCGAAAGACGTTGGAGAGATATTAACAATAAATACTTGAGCCCTGCACAGAATATGTCCACAAGCACACAAACATCGTAAGACTACATTGTTTTTCATTGTAAGGCCTCCTAGTCATTTGAAATCTCGTTTAATATTTTCAAATATATATATATATATATATATATATATATATATATATATATATATCAATAGGTTCTGAAACTTGAAGTTTTAGAGATGA
>OZ010607.1:62689190-62804190 GCA_963932145.1 Acanthosepion lycidas | reverse complement strand
GTATTTGTTTTATGTATGAATAATTTATAAATATGTATATATATATGCATGAGCCATTAACTGACATGTTAAATTCATTCTGAAATGCTAATTACAGTTTATTTATTATACGGAATTAAATCAAATTTTTATATTTACGAATCTCACACATGTAGCAACGTGTTTTTCATAGTCATTTCTACTTCGTTTTCTTTGTAATTATTTCTAATAATATTTGACAAATCAAACTGCGCCTATAATTTCAGTCAGAATTCTATATAATATAGTTTGTTTTTTAAATGTTGGCACTTTTATAAAAATGCTTTTCATGTATTGGACAGAACAATCTGAAACGCAAAAAACGCAAATGCAAATATATTTTGTTTATTTTTTAATGCTGTCACTTGTCATATAAAAATGATTTTATTTTACAGAACCACCTGAAAACACATGTAAACATTTCATATTGGCACTTGTATAAAATGTTGTCCATGCAGTGTACAGAACAATCTGATATACAAAAAAAAATCACATATAAATATATATGTTGTTTTTTTTTAAAATGTTAGCACTTGTATAAAAATGCTTTTCTTGTATTGACCAGAAGAAACTGGGACAGAAAAATCACATGTAAATATTTATTTTGTTTTTATAAATATTGGCACTTGTCGTCTAAGAATGCATTTCCGGAACATAACAATAGGAAACACAAGAATCACATGTAAATATATATTTAGTCGAACTCCATAATAAACTTCTCTTTTCCTTTCGCCTTTTCGTTTGGGAATATTTTTGATTGTTTCATACCAGAGTAAATCTTTCCGTGATTTTAATTCCTATCTAGGTTTCAGCATCAATTCGTTCTCTTAGACTGCCTAGAACTATTTTTACGTATATATCTCAAAACCGTGCCAAAAAACCGTTAAGACATCGTATTATTATTTTGCATTCTTGCTACTGGAACAGCCATGATTTTTTGCAACAGTTCACATTGTTTTGCGAAAACACATCTCGTGACCTCCTTTCAGGTCACGAGAAGATGAAATGAAGGACATCCAATGTAAACATGCAATACGATGAGACATTTAACCCTTTTTTTAAAAAAGAATAGCTTGAAATATTGACTTCCAATTCACTTAAATATATTTCCCTGGCACAAAAGCATATATCAATCGTGTGTGACCGTTATCAGTTATAGATAGATAGATAGATAGATAGATAGATAGATAGACAGACAAGCAGCCTGAGTTAGATAGATAGATAGATAGATAGATAGATAGATAGATAGATAGATAGATAGATAGATAGATATAGCTTATGACACATAAATAGACAGATACGAACAGGCTGAGATAGATAGATAGATAGATAGATAGATAGATAGATAGATAGATAGATAGATAGATAGATAGATAGATAAGCAGCCTGGGTTAGATAGATAGATAGATAGATAGATAGATAGATAGATAGATAGATAGATAGATAGAGCTTATGACACATAAATAGACAGATACGAACAGGCTGAGATAGATAGATAGATAGATAGATAGATAGATAGATAGATAGATAGATAGATAGATAAGCAGCCTGGGTTAGATAGATAGATAGATAGATAGATAGATAGATAGATAGATAGATAGATAGATAGATATAGCTTATGACACATACATAGACAGATACGAACAGGCTGAGATAGATAGATAGATAGATAGATAGATAGATAGATAGATCCCAAAACTTTGAAAGTAGTGATGATGTGAAAACCGTTAATAATTTTATTCAAAGTGTATGCACAGAAATATGTTTACAGTATTAAATTCAATGTCCAGTTGCTATCCTTAATTAATCCTATTTACATTATTCGGACTATTGTCCTCATCTTTATATTTATTGTCGCCATATTTATTACAAAGTTTCGGTCGATGTACGCTCCGGCCTTCTTCAGATGGTTGAAATGTCGAATTGAACCCTTTATTTCGCTCACTAGGGTAGACTGTTCTAGTTCCACGTGCAATTTTTAAAAAATTTTTTTTAATGGATGTCAGCAAAAATTGCAATATGAGCTCTTGTTTAAAATCGTTGCTGAAGACATTAATTTTATAATACCCAGAGATTCAAACACAGATATCTTCAAGGACACATGGCACAGTGGATGAAGGCGTTGGTTAGATCCAGGGACAGAATCCGAAGAGTGTGAGTTCAATACCCGGTGAAGGAAGTGGAGAACTTTCAGAGGGAAATTAACAGGATGTAACTGATAACTGGCATCCATTAAAAGAAAAACATGGAACGTGGAACGTGGAACTAGAACTGTCTATTACAGTGAGCGAAATAAAGGGTTCAATTTGATATTATGAATTAGGCCAGAGCGTACAACGGCCGAAACGTCGTAATAAATACGGCGACAAAAATGAGGACAATAGTTCGAATAATGTAAATAGTGTACATAATACCTCATCTAAGAAATATAGACAGATACTTAATTAATCCTATAGAAGGACTTGGTATTCAATTAAATTGGAAAACATTAAATGAAACTAAAAAGCATTAGGCTTTTTGATATAAAATAGTAAATGTTAGCCTTTGTCATCTATATTGTTTGATTGTTTCGTGCTAAGCTTTTTCTTTTATTCTGTTTCGTATGAGAAGTCAAAATGTTTGGTTCAACGCCATGTTTGAAAGTACTTTCGTCGCGTTCTTACGTAAAATTCGATCACAAAACAGTGGGAAGAATAAAACAAGAAAAAATGAATTATAAATTGGTAAGAGATGTAATTTTTTTGTGCTAATTTCGCCACATTTTGTTACGGTTGATTGTGTGTCATCTGAAGTCGTACCAGGAGAGACGCCAGCTCTAAAGGTTACCTGACAGATGACCTCATAGTAATCGATTTCCGATCCACCTGCGCCTTATATGTGGGGAAAAAACTTTTAACTGTTAAATTTTAACAGTTAGGTTCACCCTGTATAAGGATCAGGGGGCATTCTAGGTAGAAGTTTACAGTAAGGGGAAGTCAATGTAGATAGGCGGAGAATATAACTGTTAGCCCTAAACTGGTACAGTGGCCGCGGAAACATCTCCTTGGGAGTCGGTCCCATAGAACAGTGATTCGCGGGAATAACCTGCTCGAAGGAATCTTCTCATCACTGGAATACCGGTGGAAGGTCGGTGGGTTGCTACAATATGCGTGACATGGCGTGTCCTGGCCGTGATGGTTTTGTTTGGTGGAACCAAAGAATGATCTTCTGGGCACTTTCCATGGATGCAGTGATAGGTTTGTCATGTCCCGCAATTTACAGACAAGTTCTTGAGCGGACACAAATATTTCGCTCACAAAGACCCAGAGAAGCTTTTAGACTCGAAACTTGAAAGTGATGACCGGCAGCTCTCGCCAAAATATGACAAAAGGACTCCTTTCTCGACCTGATCTGACTCTTATAAAGTTAGCTGATAGCTCGTTGAGTTAGCTACTTACAGGATCTGTATAGAGAACCAAATATTTTCCTGCATCTTTAGCGATGAATCGGATGTACAAGTTTCGCTTGAATCCATGGATAAGTTTAAGGTCCAATAGTCTTACGAAGCACGAAGCCATTCATCCTGACTGGTGGTAGTTCGGGATAAACAGCGATCCGGGAAGCAGTATGAGTAGTTTATCTCCGACATCGCACATAAGAATACACGGTCACTGTTGGGATAATGGTCCGTTGCTGCACACACTGACCGCGAATAAGTGACGAAATCAGGGTTTGTACACAATGTTACAACGGAGAATTTTAATCAGTGCTGTTCGATAAAAGTGACTCACCTGATTTTTTTACTAAATGTTCTCTTCTCCGATGAAACGAAAGTTGAGCTAAATTCAAAGGATAAGCGATCTAAAATCCGAAGAAGTTCAACTGCTTTTTCGAGAGTCTGTACTTTATAATGCTGCATAAGTTTTCTATGGGGTTGAGGTCAGGACATTGTGCCGGCCACGTCATAACTCTCACCTCATAAAAGTATTCCTTAATCAATTTTGATTTGTGACAGGGAACATTATCCTGCATAAAAATGAGCTTGGTGGGGTCGATTTGCACCCTTTCAGCAGAAGGGAGTAGACAAGACTCTAAAATTATCTTGTACTGCTCGCTCCTGAGGGTCTTTTCAATAGGTTTTAAGAAACCAGTTCCATGAAAAAGAAAGCATTCCCAGAATATTATACTGAATGGATGCTTGACAGTACTAACTGCTAAATTCAAAGAGCTTTCAAAGCTTCTTCTTCGGATTTTAGATCGCTTATCCTTTGAATTTAGCTCAACTTTCGTTTCATTGGAGAAGAGAACATTCAGTAAAAAAAATCAGGTGAGTCACTTTTATCGAACAGCACTGTACAACGACACTTCATTACCATGTATGTCGGGCTCTAATCTGATAATTTAATCCTACCATAAAAAAAAAAAAACTTATTATATATATTATTATATATTTTATGCATCCATGTTTTAAGGAATGTTTGCCTATAGAATGCTTTGAATATAATAGCTTTGTATGATTCCTGATTATCCTTGAACGAAAGGAAACACCTATTTACCATCGAATTTTTATTAAAACAATTCCAAATAATGTGAAATGCAAATTGTGCAAATTATTTGTTATTACACTGGATATTTAGAAATGACTAATTGAAATGTATATATTATATCTTGATTGTCATAACCGGCTGCTAAGTGAAGAAATATTAAACTATGAGAGGATATCAAAAGTAATTTGTTTTTTTTTACTGATATGCATTCTAAAGTTTATCGTTGAATAAATAAGAGAGAAAATAAGAAAGTAATGGCAGTTTTGAAATTATAGTAGAAAAACATTAGAAAGACATTGCGCAGGGAGATATCCGCGTGCAGCATTTTATCATTCAGTCAAGTCAGGGAGCAACGAGATCAGACCTACGGACGCTACACTCAGCAGTTACACCTTCGCGGAAGCACACGCTGTGGTGAGCTTTTCGCTAGCAGAGGGAGTCAAACTAGCGGGAATCTATCGCCGGAATTTGGTGCATGGAAGAACACGCCCAGAGGATGGATGGCTCGATCACAGAATCCTGTTAGCACAAGTGCCGGCAATCATTGCCATCAGCTATGGATCAGCACAAAACATTATGAATAATGGTGGCTGATGAGTTTAAGCATGCTACTAGACTGGCATCTAGGTCCTGCTCGTTTACTGTTGAAATAGCTAAATGCAACCGCCACTTCTACCCCAACAATTTCTTTTCTCGCACTTCCAGCCTGCAGAAAACACTCCCATTTACTTGCTTCTCTGATAACTACAATCTTCAAGAATTTATATTCAACTTCAATCGCCATCTTCTATCTTTTTGAATCTCGCTCATATTTTGTCCTTTCTTCAATCCTCTCTATTCTTCGTCTTTTCTCTCACTCGGTAACCCCCCTGCGTATTAGTGGTATTCAGGGAAAACATTTTACGCCTCACGAAGATGCCTAATACAAGGGATATCGTATCATAAAAGCTTTCTGTCGGAGCGCTGCTTCTGTTTTCGATTCAGTAATTGTTGGGTCGTTGGCTTAGGGGTATGGTTCTTGCATTAGATATGAAAGGCTTCTGGTTTTAAACTCCAGACGAGGCCTATATATTCCTTTGAATGTAAAATAGTGTCACTATTATCAGCACGAAAAAAGGAAATCTTCAAGCCGAGCACAGATTCCGAGTACACTTGGGAAATGCATGGGGCCATTTTTATTTCCTCTCCAGCTTTGATTATAAACAAGAGAGTAGATTTGACTCTCTAGCTCTTGGTGCCAGACAGTCTTGAAGAAGCAGAAATAATAATTCAAAACAGTAAAGCCTCGGGAATCTACTCCATGAACTTTACCCAGAAATAACTTGCAAATCACCGATAATAAAATAAAAGAATATTGATAACGATGGTCATCGAAGTCATGAAGAGACATGGTATTAAAATATGTACGAATGCATTTGCCATTACTAAATAATAAATGGATTACATTAATGGAGAAAATCTTACAGTTTTAATAAGCAGAGAGCCAAGATTAACAGGATTTATAAGAATCTGTGATGAGTTTAAAAATGGATGCGTCTGTAAGTGCTGAAAATAATCTTGAAAAGTTGAACTGTTGCATAAATCTCCACCAAGTAGCTGAAAGATACTCGGCTGGGTAGCCTGTCGTTATCAACAATAACGTCTCTACTTCTTTATTTTTGACTTGAAATCTTTGTCATTGGAAAATTTGAAAATGCCATGCTTGATGTTACTATCAACGCTTAATATAACTTTTCAGTTCAAAGTCGGAATCTCAGCGTTTGCTACAAAATTGGCTTGGAACTTTCTCTCGTAAGGATAATGAAATTGTACAGAAGAGATTAGATTGCAGGGTGAGAGATGCGACGATCGCCAACAACAATAACTTGGCCAGAATAGTTGACGTCCAGTGGAACTGAATGTCTGATACACAGACACACACACACACACGTGTGTGTGTGTGTATGTCTAATTGAATAGGTTACAAACCTTATGTCTGCTTATTTTCAACATAATAGTTTCATATTCACGAATATTCCTTCGTACATTACAAATAAGCAAACATAATTGTAATTTATTCAATCAAACCAAAAAGAGAATTTGCTGCCTAAATACACCCCTCACACACACACACACACACACACACATATATATATATATATATATATATATATATATATATATATATAATGGAAGAGGTTATAGTAGTTCCAACGAGAGAAAAATGTGTATATTAAAAAGAAGAGAGAAACCGCAAACGTTTTGGGTTGTAATGTCGATTTAAAAAAAAATATTATGCTTTATTTTCCATAATTTTCTACACGGGTTTTCGGTCTCGCGACCTTCATCAGGCAAAGAGTTGATATTTCCACATATTATTAAAAGGAATTAATTTTTATTATGTTTTTCGATGTTAAATATTATCGATATTAAACATTCTCTATTTTCTGTGCTAGTGACCCAAATATCTTCCTTGAACTTGTAGTGAAAAAGTTCTGCGTGAAGGGTAATAAAACAATTAAGATTGATCCGATAAAAGGGTGAGGAAAATATCTATATTCTTATCTTTTAATGACCCCTGTATATTCTTACATCTATTTCCATTTTTTTGTTTTGTTAGTATGCATATGTATACGTATATTCCCTCCCCATACACACATACCGTCATATTATAAGGAATTAGAATACACATATGTACAGATATACATATACACACACATAAACACACATACACACACAAACATACACACACACACTTCCTATGTTGTGTAGTGTTCGTGCGTGTGTCCGTGAGATGACTGTTTTTGCCAATATGTGCATATCTATATATATATATCAGGACGCGTATATATACGCGCACTCCCTTTTTATACATACATACATACTCTCCTATTATAAGGAATTAGTATACAAATATACGCACATAAACACATATACATACATATATACATGCATACACATGCACACACATCCTATGCTGCGTAAAGTTTGCGCGCGTTCTTATGAGTAGTCTATTTCTTTTTGCCAATATGCCTATATATATTCGTGCTCGCTCCACAGATACCAGAGTGTGAACGTCTGCGCATGCATGCGAGTGGTTTGATCAGACTATTTCTCCATTATCTATGAATATTGCGTGTTTTTGTGTGGGGGTTATGGTCTCTTTAGTGCTGGTTAAAATTTGTTTATGAAGTTTGTTTTTTTTTTGTATTTTAGGTAAGAATAATTGCCTGTTTGGTATATTGGCATAATTTTAAATTCACCCTGGTTACATTTCAAGATGTGTTGTGATACAAAGAGTTTTCTGTTTTCTGGTAAATTTATATTGCTTTGCAGTAGGGAGACCCTGTTTTTTAGTTGTTGACTAATACCTATATATGACTTCTTGCATTTTGCGCATTTGATTGCATTTGTCACATTTTTGGAGTTGCAGTTTAAATTTTTTATTTATTATGAATGTCGTTTCCGGGGTTTCAAGGTATAGGGTTTTCCTTCTATAATGATATCGCAAATCAAACATTTTTTTTGTTGCATTTTGTGACACCCTGTATTGTGTCTTTGTTAAATTTGGATGAGGTTACTATGTGTTTTGAATTTTTATATTGGCGTTTGCTTTTAATTATTTTGGTTGTTTTTAGTATATTTTTCAGTTTGTCATTCTTGTTAAGTAGGTCTAGTATTTTTGTAATTTCTGTAAATATATCTGAATATTTCTTGTTGCATGTTGAGACATATGCTAGAGTTGGTTCGACGTTACGTTTCTTTGGATTTCGTAGTTGACTAAAAGGAATTTTTTTGCGAATTCAAAACCTTTATTAGTGTTGTGGGGTATCCTTGTATTTTTTAGAGTTTTATGTAGTTCTTCTAGGCTGGTTTTTCGGAGGTGTTCGTCACAAGAACAAACCCTACGTTCTAGTGAATAGGGAATGGGTTTCAGGCAGCTTTTTGGGTGATATCTCTGGAAATGAAGATATTGTTTGGTGTCTGTAGGTTTGTGGTAGATATCTGGGATTATGTGTATTTTTTATTTCTAATGAGTATATCTAAAAATGGTAATTCGTTGAAATTATATTCTTGGTTGAATTTGATTCTTGGGTGTAAGTTTTGAAGTAGAGCGTAACTTTTTTAACCTATATAGCAACATACCGCATGAATTAGGTAAAAAGAAAACCTCATTCGGGATTGAAAAACATCAAGAAATACTACATCCCACATTCAGTAAGAAATTCATTATCGATAGTATAGACCTAGTTCTAAACAATAACACCTTAGAATTTGACAGCAAAAAACTATATCCAAATCCTAGGTACCTCAAGGGGAACAAAAATGTCACCAACATAAATAATTTCAATGAGTTACCATTTGTAGATATAAACATTAGAAATAAAAACAACAATGTGTGTGTATACATGTATATGTGTATATATGTGTATACTAATTCCTTATAATAAGACAGTATGTATGGAGAGGTAATATACGTATACATACGCATGCTGACAAAAATGGACACACAGGGGCCATTAAAAGATAAGAATATAGATATATTTCCTCACCCTTTCTCGAACCAATCTTAATTGTTGTATTACCCTTCACGCAAAACATTTTCACTGCCAGTTCAAGCAAAATATTTGGGTCACTAGCATCGACAATATTTAACATCGAAAAACATAAGTAAAATTGATCCCTTTTAATAATATTTAGAAATATCCACTCTTTGCCTGATGAAGTTCGCGAGACCCGACACACTTGTAACAAAATTATGGAAAATAAAGGATAATATATTTTTTTAAAATCCACATTACAGCCAAAAATGTTTGCGGTCTCTCTCTTTTTTTGATATATATATATATATATATATATATATATATATATATATATATATATATATATATATATTGGCAGTATTTTTTCATTCAAACATGTTTGTTTGAATAATCATGAAATATGTCTATTTATTTTAATTCTAGCCCTGTCGAATTTACAGATAATGTTGATATTAAATTCATTATGGCAGGCGCCGTAGTTTTTTTTTTTTTAGTTTTTTTTAGTTTTATTTTCCCCAGGACTTTTATCAGAGGTGCCATTGGTAGGGCAAAACTTATGTGTTGTTATCCATTACTGAATTTTTCTTTTGAGTTTAAATGCTATAGCTGATAGTTATGCTTTAGTGTTCATTAAAACATGAATAGTTATCTATTATGGATTTTTTCTTTTATGTTATGAATATTGTAATTATGTTCTAAAATCCCTATAAAACACAAGAAAACAAAGCACATTTCACACCTTAATGCATTCTCGACCATAACAATAAAAACAAGAGAAAAATTACATCACTGATAACAATTCCCGTTTTAATAAACGCTGAAGCGTAACTGTCAGCCATAGCATTTAAGGTTTTTGCCTTACTAATTGAACCTCCAATGATGATCTCAGAAAGATATTAAAAGTACTTGTGAAATAAAAGTTATTTTCACTGCTACAGTCCATTTCTTGCCTCATATGGGGAAATATTCATGAATATGAAAGGATTATGATGAAAATAAGCAGGCATAACGTTTGTAACTTACTCAATCATTCATATATATATATATATATATATATATATATATATATATATATATATATATATGTGTGTGTGTGTGTGTGTATGTATGTAATTTTAAGTGTTATTTTTAGTGGATATTCGTATTTGAGTAGTTAATCCGTTTATTTTTTTAAACGGTACATTCAGTTCCGTCTATCGGCCTGAATATTCTAGAAACCTAGGAAAAATGCACCCTTGAGCAGGATTCGAACCTGCGCACTCTGATTGAATATAAGTCTAGTTATAGTTATTTTTCAACATAATCTTTTTTGTTAATGCCCTTAATCGGTGGCATATTCCTTAATCTCGCCAATCAATAATTCTACAGTTAAAATTACATATTAAGATCCAGCTAATATCGGTAATAGGAAAATAGTTTAATGGCGGTAGTAAGGTAATCGTTTTTTTTAATTTATTATTACTTGCCATATTTTAGTCAATATTTATTTATTCAATAACAATAAATTGGTTTATTTAATCATAAGCTATCCTTTGTTTTAAGTGAGAAGAGACATTATCATCCACATTAAATATGTTGTAGCATCATTTATTTACATACATTTCCTTTTGGAGTTTTAATTAGGCTTTTCCTCATTAACATAATTCGTCTGATTCATCATATAATATTTGACAACAACATTTAATAAATCGATAACTCTCCTTTTTAGTGTGGCTGACATTTTTGACGTTATCAAACATTTCTGTTAAAATCTTTCAATCAGAAAAAGAGGTTGTACTTCCGTAAATAATACCAAAATTTTAAAAACTATTTCTAAATAATATTTTTTATTCTCCTTTTCATTCACTTTTGTTTTGTTTTTTTAAGTTCTATGCAACAATTCGTCTCTACCATTATCTAGATTGTGCCCATATTTTTTTGTTTCGATTTATATTTTAAGAAATTCTTTATTCAGAAGAATTAAAAAGAATAATTGTTATCTCTAATTTTTCACGACAATATTTTCATAATGAGACAATATTCTGTTAGCAATATCAAAAATTGGAACGGTTTCCAAACAGTTCGTGATTCTTTAAATGATTTTTTTTTTACTTTTTTGTTTCGACAACTGACTCCAATGGTAATTGGCAAAATGATAAAATGATGATCTCCTTTCTGATAAATTATTTTCTGGTTTGCTGATAATTAAAAACGAAAAGTATTTCACAGACGTATAGACCTTTATTTAACATTCGCATTAAGGGAATAAGCTAAAAAACTTTTATTTTCACCAAATTTGTATGATCTAATATCATCCAAGATATCACTAAAAGATCACCCACACGCATATATATATATATATATAAAACCAAATGTGAAAGAACGAAGTGTAAGATTTCAGTGTTCAAAACATTAATTTAAAACAGGGCTCAAAACCAAAGTAGAGCAATAAATATTTATTTCTTATGCACTGTTACATTAGAACATGCATATACCCACTACAAAACTTGCTTCAAAGTCAAAATTTTTTAACCTTTTAATCAGGTGGGAAATCACGATGCTATTAAAGCTAGGTTTTAGTAACATCGTTGAAAAGTTAAAAAAAAATTAACGTTAAATCAAGATGCACAGTTTTGTAGTGGCTATGTACATGTTCTAATGTAACTGCATAATATATATATATATATATATATATATATATATATAGCAAATTCTAATAAGCCAGGTACAAACTATTTAGTTTTCACATGGGATAGTCATGGTGAACTAAATAAATCCTAATTAGCCAGCTCAGCCTGATAATCCCATGTAGTGAAACCTAGGTAGGTAGTACCTGGCTCATTAGGATTTATTTATTTTAATTTTTCTCTTCTTTGTACATTGAGCATTCTTCGTTTTAAGTTATTACTCGCTGTTTTTTTTTTGTACCATTTTGTTTCTAGTGCTTTATTTTTTTTAATTTTTCACACACACACACACACACACACACACACACACACATATATATATATATATATATATATATATATATATATATATATCTGCGATCGTAACCGAGTGTTTAGAGTGTCATCTTATCCACGATACACGCACATACAAACACACACATACACACACACACATATGTGTGTGTGTGTTGGTGTGGTTCTCCTAGCTTAGTAGTTAGATTGTTAACGTACCGACTAACAGACCATGCGTATATATACAAACATACATCCACACAAATATATATATATATCTTTTTACTAAGCGTAGGTTAGGTGTGGTTCAAGGCAGAAAATATTCAGTGCTCAGTGAGAAAGTGTCCAAGGTTCGTAATCTTCAATTTTGTTAATTCGATAGAAATAATCGTCTACTTGCATATAAACTCTGGTGGCTATATTCTTATTTGATTTATTTTATGTTCGAATGGCTAAATAAGCAATAATCATCGATAAAATCTCTAACCAGAGACAGCAAAGGTAAGCTGTGTTTTCACTAAATCGCAAGAAGTAAATGGGCGTGAAAGAGAATGTGAAGAATTTAGTGCTGAGAAATGTCAATAAAAGAAAGGGAATCAGCAAGATAGAATATTGCCATTAGCGTTCTATTTACATTTTTGAAGGTTCTAGACAGAATGGACACAGGGGACCTGATGAAAATTCCATAGGTGAGAAGTACGAGAAAAGAAACTATTAAATTAAAAATATTTCTCATCTAGATATTTAAGACGATGCGACCTAATTGCCAATCTAGTCCTACGATCACATTTATGTTGGTAAGGTACCAAGAAGGTAAGCAATATTTATTATGAATAATACAAAAATGTGTCACAATGCCAAAAACGGGTGAGAGGGGAAGCTTGGTCTTCAATGAACTCATTTTTAATTACCATTCTTACCATTCATACTACATTCACCATAATACCTCAGGTCTCTATGTAGTCCTAACTAGTTCTCGTATGTACAATTTGTCTGTAGGGATGATCGGGAATAAAAAAAAAATTAAAAAAGACATTTAAAAGGAGGAAAGCAAATTATAAAAACTGACTTGAACGTATTTATAAAAAAAACAAAAAAAAACAAAGACATGTCTTTGTATTTTTGTCTAGAATTTCGAAATATAGAGCAGAAGTAGCAGACCAGATATCGCAGCAATATTCAGTGATGGAATGAATGGCAGATTTATAAATATGTATGATGCATTCTGACAAGAATAATTGCTTGGTAAGATGCAGTGAATCAATTTTCCCATCAGCATAGAAATTGATTCAATACAATCGCAGCACTTTATTTTAGTAGAAAACGTGAGATGAAGAAACCCCAGCGAGTTGTTCTCGCGGAGATTAGCATCAGCCATATTAATGGAAGTCAAAAAAGGTTCTTTATGATGAGTAAAATATTGCAGTTTACTTTTGGAAGCATTAAATTTTACAAAACGTTTCCTGTCCTGGTTAGCGATTGATTAGAGTTCATTTTCGACAGTAGCTGCCAATTTTACTTTTACGAACCGGTCGGACTTACTACTAAGGCAGGATGAAATAGTTGTGTGCTCAGCATAAATATCTAATTAACAACTAACGCCATCGGGAAGGTTGTTGATGAAGATAAGTACAACGTGTGTCCAAGCATATAGCATTTAGGGAGTCTCGCATTAATGTGAAATGATATAGAATTGTAACAATTCAACAGGGCCCTCTTTACAACATTTGTTTTTTCACTGTGTTTAAAAGCGAAATTTTATTTGCTTCATACAACAATCCAAAAACAAATGAAACAAATTAAATTTTGGTAGAAATGAAATCGTTAAATTTTAAACGTTTTTTGGTTTTCTATCATGTTATTAAAGTTTCTCTCGTTGAGAAGATGAAAAAACTCTGACCAGAACTCCTTCAAAAAAATAAACTCAAGATTTTTCGAAATGTCTCTTAATTTCAGTGGGAAAATGAACTTGGTTTAAATGATTGATTGAACGACTGCGTTGTTTTTGACGGCTTATCAATCCTTCCCCAGAAACGGCAGAAAATATTTTTAGACTTTAAGAATTTTCTGGAGATAATAATGATTTACTGATAGAAGTTCTACTAATTACCATAACAAACCCGACAGGAATTGTAACTGAGCGCTCCGATTTCCAATTCTCAACCGTTATCCATTACATCACTCGCTCATCCAACTATACATTACCTGGTATTCCCAAGCGGTCACCTATCTAGATACTGACCAAGCTTGATGTTGCTTAACTTCGAGTACGAGAACCGGTGTTTCAACGTGATATACAGTCGTAACATTTCAGTCTCGATAGAATTCAAAAGCGAGTTTCTTCATACTAACCTCTGCTTGCTAAATCATCTCCCAAGAGGTTGCTTTCCCGACCACTACAATATTAACCTGTTCAAGTCTAGGGTTAATCGTTATCTTATCGACATATCTCCTTAAGCTGAGCCTCTTATTTGGTAATTCCACGTGATTAAAAATTAAATAAATAGTGCATTTAAAGTTTACTTCAAATATCGAACAGACTGAATGATTTAAAACAATTCGTTATTAATTTTACTTTTTGTCGTAATTGCAATTGATATAGTTTAATTAAAGCATTATTAAAACTTAAGCGGGGCATGGTGTGTTGCTCATATGTTTTTTCTTTTCTTTTCCTACCATGCGTACTATGACGTACTACAAAGTCCAGGTTCCCTAATGGTTTTTAAGATTGACTTTATGTGAAGGGGTCATAGAGTGTTGTGATTTTAAAAGAAAAGGAAAATTGCCCGCAAAATAAATGTAAACAAACTACGAAGATCGGTTTCGTATAGGAAGAAAGTTTATGCCGAATTAAGAAGTCGAATAAAGATAAAATAATTTAATTATTTCTAAATTCTTATAATTTTTACGTACATAAAGCGCTGAAGGTAAAGGCTCAAAACACTTCCGCGGGAGTTTGCCTAAAGTCCGTATGAATTTTATTTCGACTTATTTAACGCGTACTTTTTTTAATGTTTCCAAGTTGATTTTCAGGTGACAAACCCGTGTTTTTTGCCTTAAACTGTAAAATAGAGTTTCTGATTATGAAGGCCATTTGTCCTGATTGGTATGATTGTATAACGTATGATTCAATATTAGTTTATTTAATTATTTAGTACAGTCTGGCAGTTGAATATTAGTATCGGTTATGCATTTCCGTTCAATAAAATCGGCTGTATTTAAACTTATTTAGGGCTACTTAATATATTAATAGCTTTATTCATTGGGTTTAGTTCATATAATTTCTTAAATATATTTTCAGGGGAAAATTCGGAAATTAATGACACTGTGGGAAAAATTTGGAACCTGTTTCAAATGTCTGAACTTTTCTAAAGTTTTAGTTAAAATTTTAATTGCTAAAATCATTAAAAGTTAAAGATATTTTAAATGGGAGTGACTGGGGAAGGGAGAAAAAAAAAGAGGGTGTCTCTTATTGAAAAAGTTTGACGACTCTTGATTTAGATGATGTCCAACTTGAATGTGGCATGCAGTCATTTCCAAGCCTCCATGTAGTTTGGTCGAAAAATTTCTTTTTGTTGTTCGAAGTTATGTTCATCTATATTGGCGGATTTTTATGGTTGTGTAATGTGGACAATAACAATTGGACAAAACGAACTTAAAATAATTAAAATCAATAAGGTAAGGCTTCAAGAACACCAGAAAGCTGTAACGCGAGGGGAAGTAGAAAAATCAAGCGTGGATGACCACATATGGAGAGAGAAGGGAGATCACCGTCCCCTGTGGGATCATGTTGAGATCATAGACAGGGAACACCATTGGAAAATTCGTAAACTTAAGGAATCAGCACATATGCTAGGCCACAAAAATCTCCTGAGCTGACCAAGCATAGAAATAAATACAATATGGGAACCAGTAATAAGGAGTCCCAGAGAAAAGCAATGATATCAAAGTTGCAATATGAGCTCTGGTAAAAACATGCAATGATAACAATAAAAATTGCAATATGAGCACTGGTAAAAATGGTTGCTGAAAACATTAGGTTTATAATACCCAGAAATTCATACCCAGATGTCCTCAAGGACACATGGCAAAGTGGATAAAGGGGTTGGTTAGATCCAGTGACAAAGAGTGTGAGTTCAATACCCGGCTAAGGCATTGGAGATATTTCAGAGGGAAAATTAGCAGGAGATAACTGATAACTGACATCCATCAAACACGGCACGTGGAACTAGAACAGTCTACCCCAGTGATCGAAATAAAGGGTTCAGTTCGAAATTCCAACCACCTGAAGAAGGCCGGAGCGTACAACGGCCGAAACGTTACGACACAGATGAGGACAATAGTCCGACTAATGTAAATACTGTAAAAATAAATATCAAAACAAAGTAAAATACAAATAAATAAATAATTCCGTTTTTTTCAAATTTAAATAAATGATCAGAAATTAGGAATTGAGTAACGCCAGCATTAACTCACTGTTGTTTATTAGGCCATAATATATATTGCTTAGCGTTCTCCATATTTGACTTGACTTTATACAGCAAGGTTTATGAAAATTTTAGAGTGATCTCTTATTCAAAATAACGTTATTTGCCGCCACGTTACTTCTGTTTATAAATAAAAGTCATGAAATAAAATCTCCACATTTCCCTACATAAACTTCTACAAAGAAAAGAAATATGTTGATATAAAATGTTTCCTTTTTATCTTTTCTTTCATTTATGTTGTCTTTCGAGATGTATCTTATTTATCTCTGAATTTTTGTATACACACACACATGTAAACGCACGCACACAGGCATACATCTCTGTATATATATATATATATATATATATATATATATGGATAATAATATGGAACACGATCCTCTAGAATGCTGTTTATACCCACGAACAAAAATGAAATAATGAATACACAAACAAAACACACACACACACACACACACACACACACACACACACACACACACACATATATATATATATATGATGTCTGTCTGAAAAGTAGCTGGATTGAGTGTACTGTGTGAATTACGGGTGCAAGAAGGATAAGCAGAATGTGTTGTTATCTAACATAATATATTGGAAGTATATAAGTGCAGTCTTATTTTTCTGCAACCACTGAATTTTTTCACATGCAAGAGTTGTGTAAGGAAAATTCGTGGCTGCTTCCCCACGTCAATACGCCCTGTGCATCCGGCATTTCTTAGCCGAGAAGAACATCGCCGTACTTGAGCAACCACCCAATTCACCTGATCTTGCTCCATGTGACTTTTTCTTTTACCATAATCTCAAGGGCTCATCAAGGAAGATTAGTTTTGAAGGCATGGAGGTCATAAAGTGGGACGTAACGACGCAGGTGAGGAACATCCAAGAAGAATTCTTCCAGCATTTCATATAAACGTGACAGAGAATGTCATAAAGGTGCATTAGAATCTAGGGGAATTAATTTGATGCGCTGTTGTGTTGGAATTGAAATAAATTGTTTTTGACACTAGTCCCATTACTTTTCAGACAGACCTTATATATGCAGGCTTGTGCGCGTGTGTGTTTGTCTGCGTGTGCGCGCGCGTGTGTACAAAAAATAGAAATTTGAAAATTCTCAATATCAGTTTAATATTTAACAACTTGAAATATCCCCATCATGTTATGTTACACAAAAGTGTTATGAATTACTTTATAGTTACCGAAAATTTGATTCCTACCTTTTTTATAAGTTAAACTTTGAAATTTTATTTTATTTTACATCGATTCAAGTAATTTGTTTTTAATTTAGTATTGCAAGACCTAAAGAAAACACCTTGATCGACCTTTTATCATTAAGATATAATTATTATATATTAATATATATCATATAATTTTATCATTATGATTTAATTATTATAATGTTATTATTAATTATTATCCCCACTAGCTAAAGGTTAAATAGCAGAGTAGACTGGTTCTTCTTGGTTACTAACCAATATTAGAATAAGAATACATTAAATTAAAAACCGTGAAGAAGGCAAGGTACCATTCTCTTTACCAAAATCTTGTTAATTTTGAGATAATAAAGAAAATGAATTCATGGAAAATGAATTTATTGACTAGATACTGAACGGAAATGGAATTAAGAAACGCAAAATGCAAATTCGCATTTTTCAAAAGAAAGTGCCACAACGTTCTTACCAATCTAGAAAAAATAATATTAATGACTGACCTTCAATTTAAATCTTTTCTTTTTGTTTGATTTTCTTTAGCGGCATATCAACACCTATATGGGTTAATGTCATAATCTAAATATCAGGTCATCCCATAAGTTCTGTCCGAATTTTGAATAAAGAAAACAAGTGACCAAATGTTACATTTAATTATAGATTCAATCAACAATGTATTTTCTCTGATTATCTATGACTTCGTTCCATCTATTAACAAACTTACTAATTCCATTACTGTAAAATTCTTTTGGCTTTGATTCGAAGAACTCACAAATGTCAGTTTTATCCTCTTCCTGCGTTACAAAAGCTGTTTCTCCCAAATGATTTTGTAAGCTACGAAACAAATGGTAGTCTGAAGGAGAAGATCGGGAGAATAAGGTGGATGAGGAATTTTCTCCCAACCAAGTTCTTCGATCTTTTGTGACGTGACTCTTACTGTGTGGGGTCCCGCATTGTCCTGATGAAACATCACCTCTTTTCGATTCACTAGAGCAGGTCTTTTTTCCTTAAAGCTTGGTTCAAACGCTCTAATTGCTGACAGTATATTTGAGCATTAATTGTTGCATTAGGTGGTAAGAATTCAAAGTGGATTATTCCTTGGCGATCCCATCAGATAGATTGAAAGAAGAACTTTTGCCCATGTAGTTCCCTTCTCGGCTGTGGCTGGGGTTCTTCCTCTTTACCAAGCCACTGTCTACGACGCTTAACATTTCGAGAAAAGATCCATTTTTCGTCCCCAGTCACAAGTCTATCCAAAAAAAGGTGAAACAAGTTGGCGAGAATGGAGAGAAGAGCAGATATCAACTCGGGATTTGAGGTTGTTTTCAGACAATTCATGAGGCACACATTTTCCAAGTTTAGGAACTTTTCCAAGTTGTTGAAGATGACGATGAACTGAGAACCACTGCCAATTCCTCAACTGATAAAGCAGGATTTTCTTCAAGGGCTGCTTCAAGAAGCTTTTCATCAAACCCAACTGGATGACCGGTTCGATCTTCATCTTCAAGGGTGAAATCTCCACCTCTGAATTTTGCAAACTATCTTCTGCAAGTTCTTTCATTCACAAATTCCTCTCCATAAACTGAGTGAATGTTTCTAGCCACTTCGGCTGCTGAGTTTCCTTTCTTGAACTCATAAAGCATTATATGCCTCAAATGATTCTTGGGTACTTCCATGTTAGCAGGATTTTAATCAAACAAAATTTAATTTTATTGTTCTCTGAAATAAAATTTGATCAGTTTAAATGCATCTAAATATAAAAATAATGTTCAGCTCCATTAGACATTATAAAATACTCTTTAAATTTCGTTCATTTTTAAAAAAGGTAATATTCGGACAGAACTTATGGGATGACCTGATCGTTTGAACACTATTTTATGGCTTCAACTAAATATATTTTGAACGCAATTTTTTGCCTTTAACGACTGATAAAATGTATTGTTGGTCATTTTGCTATAAGATCATTGTTGGTCATTTTAATATAAATAGGTGTTGTTCGTAATTTTTTTATATAAAAAAAAATATTGGGGGTTCTTTTATACTTTTACAGAGTATTTTTGTTGTTTTTTTTTTTGTTTGGGGTTTCACTATTTGTCCATAGATGGGATCCTAACAGGTGCTATTACTACTGGTCATGGTGGACCTGAGAACAATACCAATTAAGAGGTGGTTCAACGATCCTCAGGACCTCCAATTTCCCGATCAGAGGACTTGCAGCCGGATGTAGTTTATCGTAAAACCCAGAACTAAATTTTATTCTTAAAAGTTAAGTCTTTGTACGTTCAGATATCTAAGTTGGTACAATAGTTTATTGTATCTTTAAAAAAAAGATGCAGACTAGAATGTCCGCTAGTTAAACCTTGCGTTTTCTAAATTCCGACGCTAATGAAGCCACTTGTCAGTTGGAAACAAATAATCCAGACTGTTTGGCATTAACATTCAGTCAGCGTCGTCGGCGAAAGCGACGAATTTAAGGAGCCAAAGGTCAGCTTCTAAAATTTGACCCACGCTCTCACTGGATGCGCGTAGAAGTGTTTGGGAACACGATAAGAGTCAATGGTCAAATATCGATTGTGGACAAATTCTCCAGTATCCATCCGCGTCCTATACATTTATTGAATTACTGTCAAAGAAGTTTTAATTCTTGGCTTATTTCTTCGTTGTAAATTCTATTCTCAACCAGTAAATGATGGATCGTCATAAAATTATTTTATTTAAGATATAATATAGTATTAGTATTATCATTGTTTTTCTCCTACTAGTGTGATGATCATTATTATTATGAATATAGAATTCGTCCTTTCCATGTTCATTGTCGCAGTCGATCAGGTGATATAATGACTTTAGAAAACTCCGCAATGTTATTGGCCCTCACCCGGCATCTCAGTGTCAGTTCCATACTTATCGCCGTAATATAGATTCCCTCTGCCTTTTCTATAAATACTTTCATGGTAATTGTTCTGATGAATTTTCGTCTATGGTACGTAGACCTTATGAATTTAATCTTAGTATTAGATTGGCAAAACGTCTCAATGACTAGATAAACAATAGGTCACATGCCAGGCGTCGTCAAACCACGGCTCACGAGGCACATTTAGCTCTTTGACACTTAATATGCGGCTCGTGGTAATATGCTGGATGAACTCCTTTTTTCATCACAGTAAATACATAAACAAATAAAGAAAATCAATTGTAGTGGGTATGAATTGTTAACATATGTGTGATATATGTGCATGTCTTGCGGCTCTGAAACATTTGAATTTTATCGTATTGGGCTCTTACATTCAGCAAGTTTACCCCCCCCCCCGTTCAATGCTAATAGTTTCTCCTATCTCGCTTGCGGAACTCTCTTCTAGCTCCACCCTTTTCAGCCAACTTTGATCATGAAAAGTTTTAATGTAATTTCAATCGTTATATAAGGACGTCTTTTACTATTCTCACTACTTATAATTTTTCGCTTTTTTTCTTATTACTTCACACTCGGTAACCCCTTGTGTCTTAGTGGCTTTACAGCCTAGCTTGTGTGGAAATGATTAAAAAAAATCTATATCGGATAATATCTGATCCTCTTAAATGAGGTTTTTCTAATAACCTGTTTTTGTAATTACCTACTCTACTGGATTCAAGGGGGGTGTAGCTAATATCAGCACGGAGAGTGGAATTGATTTGCAAAGTTCAGATTCCATTCTGGCCAAGAAAGGGAAACTATGGAGAGCCATGACCATTTAACCCAGAATTGACAAGGCATTTTAAAAGTCCTACTACCAGTTAGATATTGCTTTGAACAGAATATATCATAATTATCTACGATAATTGGATTTTCACGGTTGTCACTTTAAGTGGCCATCAAGTGAGATAAGTAATTCAAACAATGCAGACCATTGTCCAATATTCTAAGTGATTTTATCAAGCTTTTTCAGTGATGGTTTACAAGATTTTGTTTACGTCAATTGCTGGCGGATTAAAATTAAGGGCAGCCGAAAGAAAACCTTTCCTATAGTGTAGCGCTCTAGAGCAGAGTTTTTCAAATGCGGATCCCTGCCCTTCAGTGGGTCGCAAGATAAATAAAATGGGTCGCGACAAAAAAGAAACAAAGAAAAAAAAATACGCAGGCGAGAGCAAAGTTCAGAATATAAACAAATCTAAATCTTGAACAGCTTTCATAAATCAAAGCTCGTATTATATTTTATTTTATACACACACACACACACACACACACACTCTCTCTCTCACACACACACACACACACATATATATATATATATATATATATATATATATATATATATATATATATATATATATATATGGTCTGTTCTCATTGAATTTATGTATCTTCTTCGTCAACATCCTTGCGAACTGAGTGATGTCAGTTATCTCTCACAAACAGACCTCGCGCAAAAACTTATCTACGAAGCTGCTTATTACGATTGTCATCGTGGCCGGTGAAAACCGTTAAAATTGTTGAATAATTCAGTTGCATCTGAAGTCAGGACTAAAAGTGAGTTTCCCGACTCACTGTTGAAGTCGAATACTGTGATATTCTTTCTGTGGTAGCAAGATGATGTGTTGTGTTCATTTGAAGTCTCGGAATTTTCGGTGAGCTGGCTGTTGTTTCGGCGAAATTTAAGAACGGGCTATTTATTTTAAGTAATAATTTTATATTCATACAAATAGATAATACAAATAGTTACATGCAAGTCCATTACGTGCAGATCATAAAAAATATACATATAAATTTTTGATGCTAAATAAATGAACCTAGTGAATAGAGTTTGTCTTTTATTTAATTTCCCGGAGGTATAATGGGTTGTAATGCAAAATATGGTTCTTCGTATTGGTCACAGTAAAAAAAAAAGTTTGAAAAAAGGCAGTTCTAGAGTATTTCAGTTAATTTCATCAATGCAATCGCTTGGATTGTCTCATTGTTTTCATTAGATAATAATTTATTCCTGTATTTTCGCTAGGAGAATGGGAGAGTTCTAAATGTTCCTCGACAAAAAAGGGCTAGATTGTGAACTTCATGTAATACATTATGTCTTTAGCTTTTCTTCTTATGCTAATGTTTACTGCATACAAGGCTCATGAGCAACTCAAGGCAGAGACTTACAGTGTGGTGTTGTATGAATGTGTGTAAAGGTAAGAACTGAAGTTCAAAATATTGTGTAAGTAAGATAACGGTTAACCGTAGACTTGAAGAGGTCAAGATTGTAATGTTTGGGAAAACATCCTACCTTGAATCTGTTCTACAATGCAACAGTTCTTGAGAAGAAGCTGTCCGAAAGAAATACGAATTTACTTATACATGAGTAAGAACGACCATTATTTATCGATAGATCCCAGTAGAAAAACAACTAAATTTTATATGTGGATTACAGAATAAAACAGATAAATAATTACCTACAGACTCAAGAATAAACATGGTGGACTCAAATATAATAAAAGTAAGAAATAATAATAAAAAGTGTCGATGAAACTAACATTCATATTTAAATGCATACATTGCATTTACATACATTTCATTTCACATGTCAGATTCAAGCGCTATTGTACATTTGAAGGAACATTCCTGTCCACATTCAAGATTAGAGTAATATCTATTCACAATACAAGTATACTCCACCATGAAAACCAAAACTGTTTGAGGCCCAATATATAAGGATTATACAACCAACATTAAATAAGGTTCGTTATGAGTATAGTAACAACGTTTTAAAGAGTCTATAAAACCAAGTTTAGAAAATGCATAAACTGTAATTTTTAAAAGAAATTACAAATATGAATTAGGTCACCTCCCTAAGATAACGTTAACTTTTGAATTAACAGAGCTCATTTATGCGCATTTACCAAAAAAATTCACAACTATCAATTACATTAATTTTATCTTAGTAATTCACCCCTGAAGATGATCTTGGCTGATATCGAAAGTACTTGGGAAACTAAAAGGAATGAGAAAAACTACGGCGCCGCCCTTAATAATTTTAATAACGTTATTAAGAAATTTATCCGTGAAATCTAGAGGAAATAGACATAATAAGTGTAGGTTATTCAAACCAACATGCTTGAAATACACACACACACACATACATATATATATATATATATATATATATATATATATAATATATATATATATATATATATATATATATATATATATATTACATTACATTCCTTCACAGAGAGAAATAGTGTAATAATAATTTATTTATCTCTCTGAAGATCACCAAACAACTCTCATTCCTATGTCCACGCTGTCTATATCAATAAATGATCTATTTCTGATACTGAGAATTCTTCCTTCATAAATATATCAAATTTAAAAAATATATACAGGGTGTCCATAATGTCTCTTTACAATTTAAAAAAATATATATTACAAAGGCAATTGATGTGGCACCAAAACTAGATGGCCTTCAACCAACAATCATTTTCCAGCAAGATGGTGCACCAGCATATTGGGGACTGCATTTTCTTGGGTTCCTAATTCAAACATTTCCAGATCGATGGATTGGAAGCGATGGTCCAATTCCCATGGTTACCTCGTTCACCAGATATCACACCCCTCGATTTCTTTCTAAAGGGGTTATGTTAAAGATACCCTGTATCGAACAAAGGTGCGGGGCATCACTGAAGCAAAAGACAACTGATGCTATTGCCACAATTAGTGAGGCTATGCTACAGCGAACATGGAAAGAAATCGAGTACCTTGATGTCCTTCGCGCAAATAATTGTGCCCATAGAGAGATGTATTAAATGGGTAAGAACCGATTACGTAGTATTCCACGAGGCCATGATATATCATTCTCAGAATAGTTTCTAAGCAAGGCTAAAGAGCTCATTCTGGCGTACTATTTAACCTATAGATGGAGAGGTAATATATCTCTCAGAGAGAGAGAGAGACAGAGAGAGAGACAGAGACAGACAGAGGTAGAGACAAAGTGCGATGGAAATGGCACTGACATCTCAAATATAATTACCAAATATCCACAAAAATATCTTGAAAGACAAAAGAGTAGATTTATTCAAGAAAATCGCAGTTGGCTTTAACCCCGGCCTCCAGACGATATCTTAATTTCCTTAAAGTTTTCTGGACGGTCTCCTTGTTTAAGTCGGCGAATGCTGCCATAATCCTTGGATTCAGTTCATCTTTGGTGTAACAAGGAATTTGTTGGTCTCTCTTTCTCATATGCGTCCTATACATAATAATCAATTTGGTTGCAGTCTGGGGAATTAGGTGGCCTGAGGTAAGTGGTGATCTGTTCGCAGAGATTGTCGAACAGTTATGACTAGTTCTTCTGTTGGCATGACATGGTTCAGAGCCATGTTACCAGCTATAGGTTTTTTTCATCAGCCACACTTTTGACTCAGGGGTGCACTACCTCCTCAAGGCATTTGATTTAGCCTTCGTGTTGAAGCACTGTGGAAAGATGAATGGAGACATAACGTCACAATCACTAGTGATCATTGCAAACACCTTCGTAATCACTATTAAAGTTATCCAACTCTTTCGGAATCCTCTGGAATATCATCAAATTGACACCGAGAGACATTGAAATGTTTTACAACGGGCAGTTTCCACATTCCTAAACGCAGTGAACTATGGTGCTCTTTTTCTCACAGACGGCGCCCAACTGATCATCACACCCATTTTATATATATATATATATATATATATATATATATATATATATATATATATATATATATATATATTTCAAAAAGATAGAACACAGTAATTGAAGTTACATTGAAATTTTTGAAGAGAGTATCTGTCAGAGAGTTCCGCGGGTGGAAAGTGTACAAAAACAATTTTGAATATAAGTGGCGGTTGCATTCAGCTATGTAGTTGGAGCACATGAAAACATTTGTAGAAAAGACTGTAAGGAGCCACGTCACGTCGGTGTAAATGTGAGGGAAGTCGAGATGCCTATTTTATATATATATATATATATATATATATATATATATATATGCGTGTGTGTGTGCATGTATGTATGTGTCTGTATGCGTTAATTTTCGTAAAATGTATCTGTAGAGAAGACAAATTGGATAAAATAAACAATCCAAATATAGTTTTATGCCGATTGTCTATATTATTCAATTGGTCCTCTATACAGATATATTCTGAGAAGTTTAACACATTGTCGACATGGAAAACAAAGACACACACTAAGTCCAAAAAAAAGTTACTTATATACAAAAAGAGGCTTACATAGACGTGTCTATTTTATTTCTCTCCTTCTCTCTCTCTCTTTCTATATATATATATATATATATATATATATATATATATATATATATATATTTCTGCAATTACATTTATTATTTTGGACATTAGTTGCCTTGGAATTAACATTAATACTCAGGTATTTAGATCTGTTTAAAATTATATTATTATGTTTCTTTTTATAATTTTTTCTAGATTATCGGTGCATTTATAGCTTACTTTTAGTGTGTTTCTATTAAATATTTTACTGAGTGGATTATTTAGCGTGAAATACTTATCAAATATATGGACCAACCTCTGCCTTAATTTAATGCTAACCGTTTGGTTAAATTTGTACCAAATTAAATTTCTGTTCTTGTTCTATTTTTTTTATCAGTATTATCATCCATACTTGGTTTTTGTGTACTAGTAACTACTATTTTTAAGGCATTATTATAAACACCACTATACTTATTGAAAACAACGTTGTTAGAAGAGTTATTGCTAATTCTACATTCTATAGGGGAGGGCATATGTTTAATTACAGATGGAAGATATTTCAGGTGAATATATACTGGGTTAGCGTTGGCCGTCATATAACGTCGGAAGTTATGATCCAAATATATATATGTATATATATATATATATATTGCGCCAATAAAATTATCAAATACTTATAACGAATAAGTTAACATTCTGGCAATTTTGTCAGTAGCTCCATGTGAAAAAGCTGGTAATCGATACGAAACTCGCATACTTACTGAAATACACACATGTTTATAGAATCGGTACAATATGTGATTATCTGGTTAAAATATTAAGGTTGCTAGAAGTCCGAAAAAGCTATTACGTCAAAAGTAAAAGGATATGATGTTATAAAAACAAATGTATTAGAAAAGCTGTTGAGACTGGATGGGTTACGCGCCTCTTAATACATCGGACGCTCAAAATGTATCTTCAATGTTTCTGCATATACAATTGGCGTCTGTTGTATATTTTCTCTGCATATAAATTAGGCTCCATTAATAAATTGCAATATTAGACTGAAGAATTCCTTTCGAGGAACAAAATGATTTACAGGATAGTTTTATATTCTTATACAATAATTCACTATTAAGCTGACATGCAATTTGTATAGCATATCTTCCATGTTGTCGTCTTATATATATATATATATATATATATATATATATATATATATATATATATATATATATATGTATATGTATATATATATATATGTATATGTATATGTATATATATATATATATGTGTTTGTGTGTGTATATATATATATCTATATATATATATATATATATATATATAAATATATAAATATATATATATATATATATGTATATATATATATAACCAAGTATAGGATTGGTGTATACGGAATAAATTCCAATAACGAACAAAAACTATTCTTAAAACAGTGCTCATTACAGAGTAGAGCAAATATAATTATTTATTCGAAAATCACAGCATAAATATGTCATAAAATCACTACAAAAACAGTCATTTTGTTTCAACACTTCGAGTGTCTTATCAATTTATGGTGTTGAATGTAGAAGATTCTACATTCAACACCATCAATTGATAAGATATGTGTGTGTTGATTTATATATATATATATATATATATATATATATATATATATATTGATGTATGTATGTACACACACACACACACATATATATATATATATATTTACACACACACACATATATATATATATATATATATATATATATATAGATAGATAGATAGATAGATAGATAGATAGATAGATAGAAGTTTCGGCTGAAAATTTCATAAGTTCACTATGAAGGAGAGGTGATAGAGCTGTGAAATTTTGCATGCACTAATTTTAACTTTTCTTATTAATCACTCATTTTTTCTGTCTAACCAAACTAACATGTGACTCTTCATAGAAGATTATTAATCCTGTAGCCCAAAAGAGACATCAAAAGCAGATATGACGTCTTCATCATTGCTATACTGGTTCCTCAGCCAAGTTTTTGTTCATGTTGAGGAACACAGGATATTAAAATCAGGAGAATAGGAGAGTGATCCACAAGTTTCTATCCACAGTCACGCAAAGCAGACATTGAAACCAAGGATCTGTGACCCAGAGCTCTGCTCTATTGAACCAAGACACCTTTCGTTAGTTTTCCTGGGCTATTGATCTTAATATCCTTCGGTAACTGGCCCTTTTCAAGATCGTCAATAAACTATATATAAGGGTCCATCAGCTTCCTTGCAGACAAAATAACATCGGCCTTTTTTGAACAAGTGATGAAAAAAAGACTCATCCTGGGGTAGGAAACTTTCAAGGAAACCAACTTGATCTGCCTCAATGTTAGATTTCCCTGTGATGTGATCAGTCTAGCGTGCACTTGATCACGTGTCAGTGATACCCACCGAGCAGAAACCTTCGTCATACCAAGTTCATTGTGCAGAATATTCTAAAATCTCTCACGGGATATGCTAATACTATAGGCTATTAGATTTATAGTCATCGGCATATCGTAAAAATGTTTTTTCTCGGTGTTGGCCGTTGCAGAACGTACAGAACATGAGTCTTCAAGTCTCTCCCTTTTCCTCTTAAATTCAGCTGCCTAGATGTGCACAGTTGATGAAGTCGGTGTGTCATCCACTAATATAACAACCAAGTCAACATAAATGTCCTTGGAGGCAAAAATTATGTCCATTTTCAATAGAATCACTATTATTTACATTTGAAGATTTCCTTAAACAGTCACATGTCAGTTTACCTAGAACGAATCAATGCAGTTATTAATAAGAAGAGTTGGAAATAATGCATGCAAGATTTCATTGCTTCAGCATCATTCCTTCATACTTAGTCTATGAACTTTCAGCCCATTCTCCTTGGTAGATAGATATATTTTAATCTTTTTAATATCAAAAGTTTAAAAAGTTATGTTTTCCTTTATGATGCCTAAAAAAAGTCATTTTCGTCCTGTTAGAAAGCATTAACACTTTGGACACATCAAACATGCCATTTTCAAAATGTCTTACATAATCTAAAATGCAATTTTTAAAAAATAAGATGTTGCTTCACTTTGATGGAATAACATCTCCATAGAAATATTAGCAGAGAAATGCCACTGCAGAATATCGACAAAATTAGATCAGAGAAAAAAAAAACAGCTTTTAAAATGTCTTCCATTTTTCCAGCGTCATTTTTTGTGCCATTTCATTAATATCTATCTATTTATCTATCTATCTATCTATCTATCTATTGCAATCTCTTAATATATATCTATATGTCATTTTGTCTTCATTTGTTCATTATCTATCTATCTATCTATCTATCTATCTATCTATCTATCTATCTATCACAGAATGTCACTATCTATCGCAGTCTGTTAAAATCTATCTATCTATCTATCTATCTATTAGGTTGGTTCAAAAATAATTACGTAATAATGTCGTTTTTTGACGCTAAAAATACGTCAAGAAACGACATTATATTACATTATACTATCTATCTATCTATCTCTGAACACTACTATCTACCGCAGTCTGTTAATGTCTATCTTATATATCTATATATCGCCGTCTGTTACAATCTATCTCACTTTTCTGTTTATCTTTATATACTTTTCATAATCTATCTATCTATCTATCTATCTATCTATCAGTCTGTTTCTTTCTTTCTACCTATCTATCTACTTTTCTCCTTGCAATCTGTTTTCAGACACCCATTTTCAAGATCGATGTTTTCTACCCATCTTTAATCTTTATCCATTTTATTGCCGTCTCTCTCCTTTTTCGTATCCAAACCCGTTTCAGTTCTTAATCTTAATTCCATCCTTAATTTTTATTCACTTTCCGTCTATTTCTTTATTGAAATTTTGTCTTCTTTTTATATTATGTTTATTTTCATTTCAATTCTTTCAGTAGAATTTCTTTTTCGAATTCTTCCTTTTGGTTTTATCGACTTACACTTCCCCCCTCTCCTTGTGTTTACCCGATAATCAATAATAAAAAAGAAAGAATTCTATTGGCAAAGAATTTTTTGAACGCAGCTAAACTGCAGGTTTTCTGTCTGTTCATCTGCAGACCTCTGCAACCTTTGATATTTGTCGGATCAAAGCCGAGAAAGATCAAGTCGCTATTCAGATTAGTCGACCTGTGATTCAATCGGCTCCCTGCAAACGATACACACTCTTAGTTAAACAGAAGATTTGCTCGAATACCTTCAAGCAAAAAGAGACATGCGCTGATGATTGAAAGCCAACTATCTTTCATTATTAACTCATTGATTTGCACAAAAAATGTTAACATTCATTGACAATAACAAAAGATACTTTATTTGATATTAATGGTAGCCCATCGTTTATGGATTACCATTTTCTAAAAATAAATTTACGTGCATAGTTTATTAAAGCTTCCTTCCTTGGCTGCCATGCGTGAAAGGCGAGCATGTCTCTTTTTGATTCATGAATAATTTGCCTGAAGCATTTTTGCAGTAGCTGATGTTGGTTTCTGCAGTAGATCCGTTGCCAATCAAGACTATAGGACTCATTCTGGTCTGATATTTAACCCATAGCCGCAGGGAGAATAGATTGTTTTATACATGTCCCAAGGGTATTGCGCCAAAAGGGAATATAACCAACACGACTATACTTCGAACTCGACTTTCCGATTTCACATTTCGAGCCGTTATCCATTACACCCCTGGACATCCAAGCTTCAAGCACCTGGAATTCGCAAGTGGTTACCCATTGAAGTACTAACCAAGCTCGGGATATACATTCCACAACTTCGATGATCGTACAAGAACTGATGTTTCAATGTGATATGACCGTATAATTCTTCAACATTTAGTAAAAGAAAAATGTTTAATGCTAAAATAAGACTGGTCAGTTTCTTAATCCAATGTACCCTCAGGACGCTGGAGATCATGGCGCTGACCAGATTTCTTTTCTTTCTTATTTGTGAATTGCCATAGCTTCATGGGAAAGAGAGTGAAGTAGTTTAGTGCTGCTTTTTCCATGGTTTGGAATTCAAGGTTTTTCTTTTCTTAAATTAGTTGGCATGCAATGTTCCAGATCGTAGTCTACGCTACTATTGAACCTATAGGTGGGGAGGAATAGAAACATTCAAATAGCATTAATACGAAAAGTGAATGAAGCAGATTAGGTTAGAATTTGAACTCAGTTCACTTACTTCACATTCCTCGCCGACAGCCATTACACTAGCCGGACATAGATTACCCATCGTCTATCATTCTTCTTCTTCTTCTTCTTCTTCTTCTTGCCGTGTCCTTTCGAGACATAGCTGACCATGGCTCTCCACAACTTTTTATCTTTTGTGGCTCTTGGCGTTTTTCTCCTTTTGCTAAGTCCCCCTTGTTCCTCATACATTTACAAAAGCTCGTCATGTAAGTGTTTCGCTGCATTTCTTTATCTCTCTTGCCCTCAATATGTCCCCGTGAGGGTTATGTTTCCCAAGCCCTCAGTCCTCGTTATGTGTCTATCCGTCTATTTCAGCTATCTTTTCATGTGAGTATAAGTATTCAATCGGTTGCCATTTTCTTTAAGACGTCCGTGTTGCTTACATGATTCGTCCATGGAATTATCAGGATCCTTTTGTAGAACGAAATATCTGCTGCATTTAGTCTCCCCACCCCGCCAACCTGTGGGGAGATTGTCTAATATTCCCTGTCATATAAGTGGATTGATATCCCATGGTATTCCAGCACTCTGTTTTTTTTCTTTTTTTTTCTAACGATATTCTCCCGTTCCTTATCACTTTGCTAGCTTCTGGAATGCATCTTTCGCTCGTCCATATGCGTGATTGGATCTCAGTTCTATTCTCAGATATTCTTTATATCTTCAATTCATAACAAACATCTTGGATTTTAAGTCACTTAAAAAAGCAACGTAATTTTTAGAACAATGGAACTGTGCTGATATTTAAAGTCAAAGATTAGATAATGTGTTTATCGAACAAGAAAACATATATCATATTGCGGTATACAATCTTAAGTTATGCCTCAAAACAATTCATATAATTAGAATTTATTCCAGAGAAATAGAAACATCGTTTTTCATGAAAAAATTAGCTTTCGAAATATTAATAAGAATAAAATATACAATTTTTTTCATGAAATGTGTACATAGCATAATGCGTTTTAACTTTGTATAATGCGTAAATAGTAGAAATATTTATGTAAATGTGATAGAAATTACGCTTAGGACTCATTGAAAATTGAGTGCGAAATTAATAACTTTGGTTAAAGTAAGTCGATTCGATTCTATCTGTAATGTAATCGATTTTGATTCGGCATCTCGAACTGACGTCATTCCCCTCGTCTACAAATATTTACATGAAACTCTTCTGATGAGCTTTTTCTTTATTACTTCGACTGCTTAAATTAAACTAGATTGGGAATTAGGTTTCACCGATTTAATGTTGAAGTAGCTAGATTAAACCCACGTTCTATTGTAATAGTTTATTTTTCTCGCCTGTGGACTCCATTTTGATGTCATGCTTCCCCGCCACCTACGACCTTCAAAATATTTAAATGCAAAGTCAATCAACATCTGTCTTTCTGAACCCAGTGGCATTATTGTTCTCTCTTCACTAAAGTATTTCCTTTCTCTTGCACTCCCTATAACCCCCTGCTTCTTAGTGGCATTATCTTCTTACTTGCGAAAAAATTAAAAGAAATAGAACAAAAGAATTGGAAACTTTGGTTCATCATTAAGTCATCTTCTAGCTACTATTATTAGCTGATACTAGATATAAATCCAGACATGCGCAGTAAAAACAGTCTTAAATGCGTTCTGCTTATTGCTGATTTCATTACAGGATTGAAGTATGTGCTATTATCATTAGCTCATAGTAGACATAAAGCGAGTCCTGTGTGAAAAAAATCTCTAAATCTAGTGTCGATATGAGGTACTATATTTTGGCAAAATAGAATAGGCTATATCCCAAATAAAGTATTAATATCTAAGATTTTCCATAACTTATTTGGTGTAGAGAGAGTGGGAGTGTTGCATAGGCAACTGTCGATCTTGCATAAATCATCGACAATAGCTGTTACCATGAAGTGAATAATAAACACATCCGCAAAGCAGACGCAGTTCCTTTCTAGACAGAAAGTTATACACGAATAATTCTGGAATCATAAGAGAGAATGAAAGTAATTTTGACTTTTCTGCTGTTATTTACTTAGTTTGGCACAAGGTGAAAATTATGTGCGCCTAGTGTGGATCGCGCTTAATACCAAGTGAAGAAAGTTCATTTTGAATTGCTCAATAAATACTAACACACGTCTAGCTTCTTCGGTTTTAGTTACATAACTTAGTCTGGCACAGGTTTAGAAGGAGGCGCTAGACGGTGATGCACCGTATTTTTCTTGATTAGTATATTTTTTTAATTTTAAGATAGAATAATAATAAGAATACTAAACAAACTCTATATTTCTACTCTATAATGTTTCGCAAAGCAATACAACTTGAATAATTTTTAAACTTCAATCCACTGATTGTATTTTAATTATCACTAATTGTATTAATTTGCTTTTCTTATGAAGACTACCAAATGGAGCAAGAAGGTGCTAACGGAGAACTGTTGCAAATCCGTTAATGACTTTGTTCTACTAATTCATATTTTTTAAAACATTAGGCAGCCTTTATTGCATTAAAAAAAAGTTGAATTGATTCAAAGTGTGCTTGCTAAAACCTGGCAACCTAATTCAACCAAATATTTTCCACTATCATTCAACAATTTTGGTGAATATGTTACAGGTCATTTGTTCGTTCTCTATTGAACCATTTTCACATTGGCACCGCAGAATTCTTTAGCGTTATTACAACTTGGGAACATTTTTCAGCTTTAACTATCGAATTATTGGCCTAGTGCCATATCCATCAATTTACAATTCAAAGGAAATGTAGCAGTTCTATTAACGAGGGGCGAAACATTATAAAATATTTTCAATGTTTTTTTTTATGATCAAGACAGCTTAATTATAAGTAGGAATTTCGAACCAAAAAATACAAACTTATATAAGCTTTCTAGAAATGTTTCAAATCAGTCATAGGTGATGAAGCTAGATAAAAATTTGCATTTAGAAATAATTACAATTCTTGGTGCGTACATTTGAAAGGGTATTGCAAGTGTTAGATGTGGACTTCTTTTTTCCTTTCTAGTGCAAGAATTATTCAGAGCAACATTAACGAGAAAAGACATACTAAAATTTCCCTACACTTTCAGCTAACGTGCAAAAATGTTCAATTCTTCTTTTCATACACTATCTCAGGTAATTCTTTTAAGTATATTTGCTAGTTGAATTCACTTACGTACTAATACCCTTGTGAAAGCTATGAATCCTCTTCTCATCCCCCAGCTATGGGTAAATAGCAGGGTAGTCCTGATTCTATATCATTCGATGATAACTTGTTTACCGCAGAAAGAAATGGCAATCTAATGTGGGAAAAATCTGCCTCGTCAGTCATGTATCGAAAGATACATGATCGCCTAAGCGTGTATCCCGCATGGTACATAACTAACTGATATTTGCTATATGATCCCTTATCTCTTCCCTTCTACTCTAAACAATAAAAGTTTAAAGCAGTACCAGGCTTAGGAATTAAATTCATAACTGCCAAAGATCTCGTTATTTTATAACCAAAACTTTTATTTACATTCACCCCATAAAAAGAAAGATAGCCATTCAAAATAGAGGGTTTCTGTTCAAATGTTAATGATTAATGAAGCGTGTGATATTAATAAAAAAAGAGATGGGGAAAAGATGATGAGGATAAAGTGGACAGATAATTTGATTTTGTCTTGCATTTGTTTAACTGCATATCAAAACCTTATGGGTCATTTAATGCCGAAATTTAATTTTCTTGGGAGCTATGAAGTAATAAAACTTATGATAACTTATTCTGCTTTCACAAGTCATTACATGGTAGATGATACTCAGCATTTGTGCATATACATATTTGTGTGGATACAATTACTAGATATGTGAATATTATGTTGTAGTTTTGTTGAAGTTATATTTTGGAATACAGTTTGCTTTAATAAATTCTATGATATATGGATTAATGTCTTGAAACAGTTCTTTCGTGATAATTGATGTATTTTGGTAATTTTACTATAAATAGGCATTCTTTGTACTTTTTATATAGAAAATGTATTGCTGGTATTTTTACTATAAAAATGTATTTTTATACTTTCCTCGTATTTTGATTTTTGTTTTTGGGGATTCAGTATTTGTCCATAGCTGGGAACCTAACTAACCCGGGTCGGGGTGGACCTGGGAACAACAGGAATTAAGAGGTGGTTCAATGCTCTTGAAAAGTTTCAATATCTCACTCAGAAGCCTTAAAACCGGGTGTAGTTTATCGTAATACATAGGACTATGGATAGATAATACTCAAGAAATAGGAATGTTTTATAAGGTGAAAATGCTGCAAAATTTCACTCGAGGTTAATAAGTATTTATAGAAATTTAATTATTCTAAAAGGATAGGTCAATAGATTTAAAACAGAGAGAATAAATCAAGTGACCTTAGTTATAGGCCGTATAATGACATCGGCTATGAATGATAATGAGGCGAAACAGACTGATTCTTCAGTTAGAGCTGGGAGATGCATAACCATTGCACAACAAATTTATGACTGCTATTATTGACTACTCCTATGCAAATTGGGTTCCTGGAATCCTGACAGAAGTAAGAGAGAGTAACAGAGTTACTTCCCAAGAATTTATTAAGAAGAAAACGGTTTGAATTGAAAGAAGCAATCAACGATGGCTAAGAAATCAGCCAAATGACTCCTACAAGGTGGATATACATAGAATACCATAGAATAAAGGGGACTATGTTGAAGGCGGGAATTTCTTTTGTTTCTTCTGATATGCTATGTGTGCTTTTCTACTATTAAATCTGATAGAGTTAGAAACGAACAGACATAAGTTTGGTCTAGCACTGGTAGAAAGATACATATAGCGAAACTAACACACACACACACACACACACACACACACACACACACACATATATATATATATATATATATACATATTTATATGTTTAGAGATAGATAGATAAATGTACAAAAAATAGATGGATAGATAGAGCTACACTAACATAGATAGATAGATCCAAACTAAAATAGATAGATAGATAGATAGATAGATAGATAGATAGATAGATAGATAGATAGATAGATAGATAGATAGTGCTATACAAAAATAGATGGATAGATAGTGCTGCACAAAAATAGATAGATATATCTACACTAAAATATAGATAGATAGATAGATAGATAGATAGATAGATAGATCCAAACTAAAATAGATAGATAGTGCTATACAAAAATAGATGGATAGTGCTGCACAAAAATAGATAGATAGATAGATCTACACTAAAATAGATAGATAGATAGATAGATCAAAACTAAAATAGACATATAGATAGATCCAAACGAAAATAGATAAATAGACAGACAGATAGAGCCAAAATAAATAGATAGATAAACAGATAGAGCCAAACTAAAATAGATAGATAGATCTACACTAAAATAGATAGATAGATAGATCTACACTAAAATAGATAGATAGATAGATAGATAGATAGATGTACAAAACTAGATGGTTAGATAAAGCTATACTAAAATAGATAGATTGATAGATAGATAGATCCAAACTAAAATAGATACATAGTGCTATACAAAAATAGATGGATAGATAGTGCTACACAAAAATAGATAGATAGATCTACACTAAAATAGATAGATAGACAGATAGATAGATAGATAGATAGATAGATAGATAGATAGATAATGAACAAGCAGAGTGAATGTGAGACAGAAAGAGACGGTTAGCAAAGAGAAATTTTAAGTAATTGACTAATGAGTGGAACTTCGAATTTTCATTTAAACCACACAATGGGTAGTGCCCAGCCTTTTCAGTATTATATGCAGCGATGCAGCGAGAACGTCCCGTTAGATTTGATCAATCGTCCAGCACTTCCGATTGGTTTCTTTCCCTGGAGACGTCTATTCGTGTCTAAACGTCTCCAAAGAACATTGAGGTTATCCACGGATGGAATGTCTGTCTGGTCACTTACCTCTTCGTTCGATTGCTTTCTGTAAAGCGCGACCCTTGGGAACAATATTTGAAAACATGGACTGAGAAATTATCTTATGTTCAGTAGATTTATGCATATGACCGGAAACATTTCCAGTTACTCAAATGTATTATTAAATATCATTTTCCTTGTGTTGTTGACTTAAAATTACTTTTACAATAATCATTTTAGGTTTCCTGGCTGTTTTGTAGTCTTTGTCTCTCTCTCTAGCCTTTTGAATCATAAAACCCAAGTCTAAGCTAACCTTTTAATTCATTTTAAATACATTTATTGAATTAATTGCTAGGAAATTTGGTTTACTGTATCCTGATAGGCAATCTTTATCAGGTGCTTCTGCAATGTATTTAGAGATTCTTCATAAAATACAAAGAAGAATCTACGATATTATTGGTCTTGACCTGGCATCTTGGCTTCAGACAATTTCCTACCACCATAATGTTGCTTCCCGATAAATTTTCCATGAAGTTTCTCATATGGTTATTTTATTACCCCCCTCCAAATACAAATTGTACATATGGGGACTAGTTAGGACTTCATAGAGACTCTGAGGCATTGTGGTGGCTGTAGAAATAATGGTAAATAAGAATGTGTTTTTTTGGAGGGGGTCAGTAATTGTAGCTACCTGAATTTAATACAGATGAAGACCGGTCATGTGTCCCATTTTTGTATTTTACAAAATAAATATTAATTTCCCCTATGGTAGCTAGACTTTATGAATTTAAGGTCAGTACTAGTCATTGGTCATTTTACAATCCAAAGGACTAGATTTAACCTTAGGCTCTATTCTAAGAGTTTCCTCTATAACACTTTTCGATTGCTGAAGACTCTACGGGAATCTTGCTTCCTAGTGAACTTTGATCCTCAAAAATTTAAATGCAATGTCAATCGTTAACTTCTGTCTTCTTCATCTTCTTAGTGTAATTTATCATACTTCATCATGCTCAAAAATCCCTCGTGCTTTAGTGACTTTATTACCTTGCTTACGATGGAAAGATTAAACAATATATTTTATCATGCTCATGTTTTACCTCGTTAGTAATTATCTTAAGGATGTATGCTTAGTTTAAGATTATTGATGCGGAAAAATGGAGTCTGGTGTGTCGATTTCAAACTCCAACCAAAACAATTGTGATACCTTTTCACATTCCACTGGAAGTATACACCTTTAACATCCCTAAATACCGTTTATATTTGCCTCTGATGATTTAAACCTTTTAAGTTGGTTACTCGCCAACTTCCTTCTCTTGACTTCAATAAGTCCTGTATATATATAAAATTTTCTAGATAACTCGTAATTCAGTGGGACATTTGACATGCAAATTTATCTATCCTTTCAGCCACTATGTTTGGATTCAATGTCCGTTGATGTCAACAACATTCTGGATAATGCCTCTACAATGGGATTATCCACAGTTGTTGAAATTTATTGTTTTCTTTTACAGATATAGTATCGGGACACTGTTTATCTTTTTACGGCTTCAAGTGACTGAGTTTTTCCAGACTTGGTCCCAACCAAAGCTATAGGGCCAAGTTATTTAACTTAAATTGTAAATACTGGTTATAATAATCTACTTACCATTGAAACCACAGTAGCGCCACTTTTATAGTGAGGCTTTATTTTCTAAATTATTTTTAACAGAATTTACCCAAGCAAAGAAGTAAAAGTCGTAGTCACAGTATAATACAGGATGTGATGGCTAAATTGCCACCATTTTATATTTTTAATTTCGAAACTGTAGTGCTTGACATTCGCACCGGAATCTCCAATACTAACATTTCAGAGTTTGGGTGTCAATCTGAGTATATTGCAGGAGACTGGGAAAGAGTTGGATGAGTTTAATGGTGATTACGAAGGTACGGCAGCTCGGCAAAATCACTCTGATCGTTCTGATAAGAATTTGCTGGAGAGGGACTCAGACTCGACACGGAAGCATACATCAAGTGCTTTGAGGAAGTATTACTACCCTGGGTCGAGAAAGTGGCTGCTGGAAGCCTTTATGTCTGACAACAGGACCATGCCACACAAACAGGAGAACTTAGTCAGACAATTTCTGCGACTACAAAACTCCTTATATCTGGCCACTTAACTAAATAGCGGTTCCGTATAGGATAGAGGTTCGAATCCTGTCGAATGACGAATATTTTCTATGAAAATTTTTCGAACATTCAGGCCGGTAAATACTGTTTAATACTGTTTATTATAAACAGAGCATTTACTTAAATATTTGTATCTATAAAAAGAATGTATAAACATAAAAATGTCTTAAAATATATATATCAGGATTTAAGCCGAAGTACTAGGAGATGAAGTTTTTATTTAACGTACAATAAAATTATTTTTACTGATTTTTTGACAGTGGTAATACCTAAACTATCAATTGATGAAAATGAATAAACGCTTTGAACTAAATTATTTATTTAAATTATTTAGTTAATTTCAAGCAAGGCTGTAAAGCCACTCAGACTTAAAATGGTTACTAGGTGTGGGATAATTAGAATCATACATTCGGAAGAAGCGAGAACAATAGAAGAATAGCCAGGAAGACAGTAGGTAACGATTATGTATGATGTTGTATAGGTTTAAAGAATTAAACTCATTGTGGGTAACAAAATAAATACAATTATTCTAATTTCTATTCAGAGGAATTAGAGTGGATTTCATTTTATTTTTTTTCCGGAAGAAAAGAAAAAAATGGATAAAAATTTAATGATAAAATCAAAGAATGTTTTTTCTTTTAGAAGAATTAATAGAACAATCAGTATAGCGTATTATACAAACAAGTGAAATTAATTTTCCAGTATATTACTAATTGTAAATGATCGTTAAAGAGTCCTTTCTTTTTGTCTTAAAAAGATTATATGTCCACTGCTGAGAAAATTGAATGAGCCGCTAAGACAGCAAAAAAAAAAAAAAAAAAAACTCAATTTTGTAAAGAAGAGATGTGACAGGTTATTTTATATATACTCGCTTCAGAATTATGGCTATGGATATTTTTGTATCTAATCATATCCATAATAGTTTCGGGATGTGTTTATAATTATTTTGATATTGTTAAGATTGGATATATATATTTAATAATAGATGTTAAAAGGTTAGTAGATAATATTCTTAAAAGCGATAAAGAATACCACACTTCTTAAAAAAGAAAAAGAATGCCACTCTTGTTAAAAGAGAAAAGTAATGCCACACTTGTTAAAAGAGAAAAATAATGCCACACTTGTTAAAAGAGAAAAATAATGCCACACTTCTTAAAAGAGAAAAAGAATACCACACTTCTTAAAAGAGAAAAGTAATGCCACACTTCTTAAAAGAGAAAAAGAATGCCACACTTCTTAAAAGAGAAAATTAATGCCACACTTCTTAAAAGAGAAAAAGAATACCACACTTCTTAAAAGAGAAAAAGAATACCACACTTTTTAAAAGAGAAAATGAATGCCACACTTTTTAAAAGAGAAAATGAATGCCACACTTATTGAAAGAGAAAATGAATACCACACTTCTTAAAAGAGAAAAGTAATGCCACACTTCTTTAAAGAGAAAAAGAATGCCACACTTCTTAAAAGAGAAAATTAATGCCACACTTCTTAAAAGAGAAAAAGAATACCACACTTCTTAAAAGAGAAAAAGAATACAACACTTTTTAAAAGAGAAAATGAATGCCACACTTATTGGAAGAGAAAAAGAATACCACACTTCTTAAATGAGAAAAATAATGCCACACTTATTACAAGTGAAAATAACTTAGATGTAATATTCCTAAGTGTTTTCTATCGAATCCTGCCAAAATGTAATTCTGCAACCGGTGTTTTTTTTTTTCAATATCTCCTTTCCTAAAAGTTATACTTCTTTTTCAAGATACATGAACATAAAAATTAAATAAAATTAAAATAAAACGGTTAAATCAAAACCTTTTATTACTTAAAATAAATAAATACATCAATAATTCATCAAATTAAAATTATTCGGTATGTCTACTTTATTGTCATATTCACGACGTTTTAGTCGTTGTACGCTTCGGTCTATGTTTGAATTTTAAACTGAACCCTTTATTTAGTCTACTGATTGTTCTAGTTCCACGTGTCATGCCATTTTAAGATATGTCAATTTCAGAGACATATAAACCTAAAGGCACAGCAACCATTACAATGCTTATATTTCTGACATGAGATATTGTACCTACTTACACTATTTACATTGTTCAGACTGATTTTCTCATCTTTGTCATGTTCACGATTTACTACTAATTAATAATTACATTCATAAAAAAAAGTGTGGAAACAAATAAGAAAGTATAACTTCAAAAATAACAACATTTACCTAATTTCATTTATTAGATATTAAATTATATGACTTAGTATCTTCCATAGTTTACCTTGACTTTCACAGACAACCTGAAGAATATTAACGATTGTTCTTAAATTTAATAATATTGAGAACCTAACAATGTTTTTTTTTAATTGGTTTATAATTACATGTCACAAAATAAAATCCTTCAGAGGACGAAACGAGTTGGTAAAGAATATTTTTCTTTTTTCTTTAGTCATATTGTATAATTACAGGTATATTTTTTATTTTTATCTGAATTTTTAAACACAAACACACCCATATATATATATATATATATATATATATATATATATATATACCTTCATGATCACTTCGAGGTGTTGTAATGTTTACTAAACTTGACCCGACAGATTGATTACGACAGGGTAGATGTGTTTTTGTTGCTCCATAATTGTAAGGTACTCATCTAAGGTACTCTGAATATATATATATATATATATATATATATATATATATATATATATATATATATATAGACATTCTCTAGACCTTCTATATCAAAATAAACCAACACACAACAAAATTTATTACGAGTTTAGCAGCAACAGTGCGTATAAAATTATTAAGTTAAGGTCTGTTTTTTTTTTGTTTTTTGTTCAGGCCAATCTTGTAATGTCTTCATCAGAGATAAACTAGAGATGTATAGTAAGATGGGTTCTCATGTTGGAACATTTTACTTTTTACTCTATATGTTAATAGGTGGGGCCCTAGCACATTAATATTTTTTACCGTCTAATATCCAACAATTTAATTAACTTTATTTTTAGCATTTATTTCGATGTATATCCAGTTCATAAAAGGTTGGCACAGAATTTTATTGCCTTTCTCGCATATTTTGCATTGTTTCCTGTATCTAATATAAGATATACTATATGCTAATATAAGTGAATATGTCTTCGGACATAGCTTCTTATATTAGAATTCAGTTCTATTTTGTTATTTGTCACTATATATCATTTAACTTACGGCTTACCTTGAAATACCGATTCCTTTAGCATCACCGATGTTAAAGCAGGAGATTTTTAATCGGAGTGTCGATTCCAATTCCTCTTGCGTTCGTAACATTCACTTACGCACAAGAATGGTATGAATCCACATCTTCCCCACTGCCCCACGTTAATAGGACTAGTATCACTATATCATTATTATATATAAAAAAAAAAACAGATAAAAAGATTTCTACCTGCAAAAGGTTGATAAACCGGAGAAAACGGATCAATCAATCAACAAATTTCTGACGAACTACACAGGCAGGGTTTTAGATTTTTTTTTTTTTTTTACTTTCTCTGGAATATAAATGTGTAGAAAGTACTGTGGCTACAAAGTGAGAGATCAATTTATATATTGATTGTAATATAAAACTTATCCCCCACTTTATACCAATATTATAATTTCTTGTTTGCTTACCAAATTCTGAATCTTTTCTCCCCTCGGCTGTTGGTTAATTGTATCCCTAAATCCTTATTATTTAAAATAAAATCTAACAATCTAAAAGTAATTCCTGACTTTAAATAACCTGCAAAGGTCGATAATCCGTAGAAAACGAATCAATCAATATTTATAATTTAAACCCATTTTCAACTTCCCGTAACAGATGTTCTTCGCTTTGTTTAAAGTTTGTGGTTAATGGTAGAATTTTTGCTGCAATGTATATATTTGTATTTATTTTATATGGTATACTTCTCACTGTATTAATTGACACTACCTTTCTTTGAGCGCGTTTCTCGAATTTCCAACCTAAGCATAATATTCTGTGTGTCTTTGACAGCATAACTTAATATATTAAATTAATTAACGATTACGTGATGAGACATTCTTTCTGAAGATCGATAATTTGCAGCCTCTTTCCTCATCTTACTCCTACGATTTGAAAACACGTTGAACACGTTTGTAAGTAAATATAACGAACCCAACTGACATTGGGATATATATATATATATATATATATATATATATATATATATATATATATATATATATGTAAGCAAATATATGGATATAGATCCGACAATGTAAGAACAATATACGGAAAAAACAAACAAAAATCCTAATATGCAATTATGATGTTTTAATGTTAATATAATGTCCCCGTCGGACGTTTCGGTCTAGTAGACCATCTTCAGGACATATTCATAAAACATAATTAACATTAGACTATATTTAATTCAACATGAAAAGACGATGGACATAAGAGTAAGACTAATCAAAACGGACAACTGAAATTTTTCAAGATCAGCGTTCCGTTTCAATATGATCGCGTTTGCGTCACGTGGGCGAAACGTCCGTCGTTAATATTATATTAACTTTAAAACAGCATAATTAGGATTTTTGTTTTTTTTTCCGTATATTTTTAATTAATATATATATATATATATATATATATATATATATATATATATATATATATATATATGTTACAATGAGTCATTCATACAAAAAGTAAATTAGTAAAGTTAAAGATATAAAATGGCGAAATCACTTCGCTAACAAAATTTTAAAGATGCATTAACCTACCAATCACTCGATGAACGTTATGATCCTAGTTTTGTTTTTGTTTTTGTTTTTTTTGTTTGTTTGTTTGTTTATGAGCTGTATAAGATCATTCTTAAATACGCAAGATCTTTCAACCGTACATTCAGTCATCTTCAGGCATGAAAATTATTTTGTTTTTGGTAAAATTTTAAATTTTAAAGTTTGTATCCGTTATCAATAACACAATTAAAAAACATATTTCGATTAACATCTTTCTATATTTCCATTCATATTTTTTTTTTTTTTTTGTCTCGGATGCTACCTGAATTTTACTAAAAACATTAATTAAGTTTTCAACATTGATTGGATTGATCCGTTTTTTTACGGCTTATCAACCCTTTGCAGGTGATGATGTTGAATCAATACCATCACTTGATGAGACACCAGAAGTGTTGAAACAAAATGGATATTTTTATAGTGATTTTCTAACATATTTATCTTATAATTTTCGAATAAATTATATTTGCTCTACTCTGTATTGAGCACTCTTTTAACAATAGCATTTTTGGTTATTGTAATTTATTCCGTATACACCAAGCCTATACTTATATATATATATATATATATATATATATATATATATATATATATATACTACTACTACTACTACTACAATCGGGTTTTCAAATTTGACTTATCAACCACTTGCAGGTTATTTAAAGGGAAAACATTTTTAGATTGTAATGAGTTTCTTTAGGTGTCAATGGTTTAGTGTTTGTTTAGCGTTTCTTTAGATATCAGTGGTTTAGTGATACTAATTAACCTATAGATGAGGAAGCAGAGATGGATTTATAACGTACATCAACTAAAACTAAGTGGTATATTACTTTACTCACCCCTGTTTTTGAAATTTCTTTCCTTAAACCAGCAGAAACAATTAATCAGTCAATCATGTACCATGCGTGATACACTCTTAGGTGATCATGTATCTTTCAATACATAACTGACGAGGCAGACTTTTTCCCGCAATAAGTTGACATTTCTTTATGTAGTAGACCATTTGTAATTAAAGGTTATAGAACCTGGTCTGGCCTGCTATTTATCCATAGCTGGGGAAAGAAAAAGAGGATTCCTACGTTTCCCAAGGTTATTAGCACGTAAGGGAATGTAATGGATTCAACTGGAATACGAACTCGTCTCTCCGATTCCTCAATCAGAGCCTCTATCCATTCTTCAATCCGAGCCATTATCCATTACTCCATCAAAACAATTAATCGTACCACCAAAACGTCCAAAGTAATCTTACGTGAATTTTAATGCTAACGTTTTGACTCAACAGTCTCCGACTCAATACCCTGCAAGCTAGTGTTCCACACCTCGCTCAGCCCCAGACGCACGCTAACTATTGGCTAATACCTGCCGATTATAATTCATATGCAAATTTTGTCAGCTCGATATACCTAAGTAGAATATTCTCTGACAACAGCCAATTGTAGAAGAGGACGTAATTCCTGGTGCTTGCCTCACCACACGCAACAAACTCTGGATTCCTGGTCGTGTTGACGGATTCTCTCTTACAAGTGTCAATTGGATTTGGATAAAAAGTAAGCTTCAGAATTTAACACATACACTCCTGGCGTCAGTTAAAACAGATTTCTTTTTTTTATATATACTGTAACTATTTTGTTTAAAGATTATATTTTCTTTATTTCAAAAGAAAACTTGAAAATTTGCACACACATTTCAGTGAAAGTTTTACTTTAAAACGTCTTAGCTAAAATACATAGTTTAAATATATAGAAGAAAACAGTCAATTTCAACTGACACCAGGAGGATATAAATAAATATATAGATAATATTTTTTTATATGAGACAGGAGATTTTAGACAGGGTAGCAATTTCAGTCACATGTATAAATGCGGTGAAGAATGGTGGAAAAATATAAAATCGTGGTGTTTGCGCGTGGATCTTGTATTGCAGACTGGGGCCCTAAGAATCATAGTTCTAAAGTCATGACTACATTGAATTTCGTATCGCAAGAAAAAATGAATATATATATAAAATAATAGCAGTGTTTTAGCTCTGAAGAAAATAAACGTGAATTATTTTCAAATGTGGGCTAAAATTAATAGCTTGACAATAATTAGATTTTTGACGTAAATTCTTGTAGAAAGTCTGTAGGGAATTTTTTCTAACCTCTTTACTAATTAGTGAAAACAATAAAATAATTGTCTTCAACACGACAAAATGCACATCTTGCTGTCTGTTAAATATTTTATTTGGCTAGAAAGCAATTTTTATTTATTTAATTAAGTTAATTGTTTCGAAGCGGAAAGAAAATGCCAGACTTTATCATGAATCATTATTCGGGATTACAAAAGAAGGAATCGGAAACATTGAACAGAAGCTTGCATCCAATTTAAATCAATATTGAATTAAGTATTCACATGTTTTATTGTTATAGATTATGAATTGTCTTAGATTTGTTTCAACACCGGAGTGAGAAATATCTTTAGGTTGGGCATAAAGAAACACAAAAGAACAAATAATAGCTACAGTCACAGACACGCCTACACAGACACGCCTACACAGACACACACACACACACACACGCACACACACAAACACAATCAGACACACTTGTACCGATAGTGGCAAACAGATAGGTACTTGAAAACAGATAAACAATTAGTTATCTTTCAAGAACTTTTAAAAACAGAAGAAATGGTAAAAAATATAGAAACAGACTTTTATGACATAAAATATGAAACGAGAAAATGAAAACTTCTAAAATCTAGAAAGGTAAATTTAATAGACTGTGTGACTTCCATCTGTGACAAGTTACTGTGGTCTTTATGTGTTTTGCAGGATTTGTTGAAACGAGATTGGATGAAACGTCCGCCGATTTTATGACTTCAGCTCCTAATTTAACCTCTAATACTTTTTCATGGCCGGGTATGCCCATAAGGCAATAGTTATTTGAAAGCACTTTTTCGTCCTATATAATAATGGTTTAGATATTACACTTATTGACTGACTAGATCGTCCATCGAGCCGCATCGTAACATCCACATTGCTTCTTCCTGATGCTCTTTTTGTGTGTTGTTGTAGTATATATATATATATATATATATATATATATATATATATATATATATATATATATATATATATATATATATATATATTTATATATATATATGGTTTATGCAAAACTAGGTAATCCGCATGGGCAGACCCAAGGAGGATGATATCCAGAGAGATCAATGTAAAATTCAGAGCAGATATGTTTGAATGAAAACAGACCACTTTAAGGTTCCACTTTACTTCCAAAGGTTGAACCTTTGGAAGTAAAGTCTGATGATCAAGAGCCCTGTTAAAGAGGTTGTGGTGAAATAACTTATTACATGGAACCTTAAAGTGGTCTGTTTTTATTCAATATATATATATATATATATATATATATATATATATATATATATATATATATATATATATATATATATATATATATATATGTGTGTGTGTGTGTGTGTGTTCCATGAAAGACGAGACAAGGTGATGCAACTGAACTTTTTCATTTAATTTTTTTGTGTTCGAACAAATTTTTGTATTCTGGACACAGAGTGTGTAGAAATTGTCCAAATTCTGAGAGCTTTCGTCTATATCTTTAGCCATTATCAAGGATGGTTTTATTTTTTACTTTTAACTGTAATTATGCATTTATATAATATTTCATTTTCAAAACACGATCAACATATTGTGTCCATGTTCATAGTTGATATTATTGAGTGTTGTTTTTTGTTTTTATTAATAAGGCTTCCATTACTTTTAGCTTTTTTACATGTAGACGATCCTATAGAATGCAGTAGGTCCCCATGTGTATTTAAACAAGTCCTAATTGAGTTATGATCAGAAAGACACACGCTACATCTTTCTGACCATAGATCAATTATTTCTCATTTAAATACTAATACAACAATCTATTTCTAGTTAACAGTTAATGTATTTCATCTTTGAAAATGGTTAAATGTATAGACGAAACCGTTCAGAAAAACACGACATTTGGACAGTTTTGGATAATTTATCTACCGAGAGAAAAAAACTTATAAAATCACATAAGAAGTTATTTAAAAAAAACTTAATCAAAGTACCTTGTCTGTCATATTCAATGAAACTTGCATATATATATTTTTCTGGTTATACGTTATTTTATACATACAAAATATTTGAGTAAATACTCTGTTGATAAAAAAAACGTATTAACTACATTTACTGGCATGAATGTCCGAGAAATTTCATAGAAAATATGAAAATACCGTAAATTTCTAATTAAACCTTTCTTTGATCTAGCGTGGTATATTGTCTTCGTCCATTGGCTATGTATAGGGACATCACCCGTTTTTTTTATTTAGTACTGCGCCCCGAGTCTACTCCGTTTTATTCATTACTAACCGGCCCAGGTATTTAAAACACAATCAATATGCCAGCAAATACCATAGCCAAAGCTGTAATGTACTAGGCCATTTTTCTGTAGCACAATTTCAAACCGAGAACTTGGAACCTTAAATCTAGCGTTCACATTTTTGCCTTTTGCTGACTCTACTACTGCTACTGTATCGATTAACTAGTCCTACCACCGCTTTTATTTTCTAACATGCTGCAGAATCCCTGCTGTTGTTTCTCTTTATAAGTAAATACGGATGCCTCTTCGTTCAACTATGTGTAGCCAACGAAAGTATAGTGGAGTCTACATTTACTCTATGATCCCGATTGCGAAAGAAATAGAATAGACTAAATTTGTTGGTTTCAACATTATTTTACTACGCTATCATGTTGACTAACTTGTAATCTATCAAAATTCGTGTACATATCAATCATCACATCTAAAATGGCTGAAATACAACTCAAAATACCCACAGTAATACTCACAAAAGAACCCGGATTAAATAAAATATTTACCACAGGAGACGATATTTTAAATTGTTTAATGTGCATATAAAAAATGAACATATTTATATGTCGCACTTCGTAGACTCATCAAAGTTTTTCGTGGACGTGAGGATCGTGTAAGTGTTAGCTACTCGGGATGAGAAATCGGAGAGCGGAGTTTGAATTCCAGTCATGTGCGTTACATTCACTTACGTGTAAATACCTTTGCATGAGAAGAGACGAGAATTTTGGCAAGAGAAATCGTGGCTGCTTTACCACGATAATGCACCTGCTCGCAACACCCTGAGCATCCGGCGGTCCTGGCCGAGAAGAATATCGCCGTATTGGAACAACCTACCTATTCATCTGATCTTGCTCCATGTGACATTTTGAAGGCGTGGCGGCCATTAAGATGGCCGTAACGACAGAGTTGAGGGGCATCCAAGAAGAAACCTTCCAGCAGTGCATAGAAGCGTGTCAGAGAACCATGGAAAAGTGCATTCGACTCGAGGTGGGATTGCTTTCAAAGAGGAAAAACCATCTAGTTTGTGGTTTGGAATTGAAATAAATTGTTTGTGACACCGGTCCCGATACTGTTCAGATAGGCCTTGTATTACGCTATTCTTTTACGCATTTCTTGTATAAAACGAAAGTAGCTTTATAATTGATATAATGGTATACCCAGGAAGTATTTTTGAACGAGCATCTTTCACTTCAATTCAAGTTGATTTTCATCGCAGATAATCGGCCCATCCTTATACAAACTATGCAATTAAACATTGCAGATTGGCAATCATGAATCAGCTAATACTAAAAGTCAATCTTTTATCATAGGAAGCCCGCCTAACGAAGACGGCTGCTGTATCATTTGCATTGCCAGAGCTACAACTGTATATGTACCTTTTCTATTAATATTTTCACGGCAAATGTTTCGATTAGTTGCCCTCTTCGGTATAATAATATTACGAATTTAAGTAGTGTTCGATTAATAGCTGGGTCTAATTTTACAATTGAAATGGCGAGATGTAACCATAAGTTCTATGTTAACACTTTCTTTGCACTTTTGGTTTATGGAACTCGCTTCCGGCCTCGTCCCTTCCAATAAAATTTTATTTTCTAAAATATAAATCCAATCTAAATCATTATCTTATGTCTTCTTAATTCCAGTTCTTTTATTTTTCTCTTATCTCAATATTTTCCTTTTTCTCATATTCTTCACTTAGTAACCTCTTGCGTCTTAGGGGATTCATTGCCTTCCTTGGAGTAAAATGATAGAAATAATATAAAAAAAAAATTGTTTGTAACACCAGTTCGCTTACCTTTCAGACAAATCTCGTATATGTTAAGGATTTATTACAAATTACTATTTTTTTATCCTTCTATTGTTTTGTATTGACTGCTGTCCAGAAGTAATCTTGCCAAAGTGTTGGAAGTTTTATTGTTTGTTTTTTTGTTTTTTGTTTTTATCTAAGAACAGGAGAAATAATATAATATTGCGTGACTGGCAGGTATAATTTTATGGAGTCATAAGAAGAAAAGCGGCTTCTGTAATGCCTCACACTGCTGTCCATTCAAGAAATATGTTTAGTTTTGAAAACTAGTTAAAATGTTAAACTTTAACACCATTTCAAATATTTTGCACCTCCTTTCAAGCTTGTATATATTTCGCCTTATAATCTAGACCTATGTCACCAATACATTTCTTAAAGAATACTTTATGAATGAAAGTATTAACCGAACCGAAGAAAATTATTTTTGTCTGGTTCTAATAAAATTGCTTTCTTATCATTTTTTTCATCCCAGTCGCTATTGTAAATAACATGACCGTAGCAAAGGCAAATGTTTTTTGTTTTTTTTGTTTTTTTTTTATGGGGGTGGCAGATGTAGAAAGAAATATATAGACAGAAAGAGAGTGAAAGATAGAAAAGGATTTAAGGGAAAGCAAAAGCTTTGTTTTAATTTGAATTTTTCTCTGATTTTTATTATTATATTTTATTTTATTAGATTGGACTTGCCACAATTCCAAATTAAAATGAAGACGCACCCATGCAATAAAGAGAAATTCCTATCACCGTGCAGATTTAAAGAGGAATTATTCCGCCCGGTTTTTATGAAAGTTATATTCTCCCTTGCTTTGATAGATTTTTCTTTCTTGTAAATCTTTTATTGGATTTTGTTAAAATAAACTCTTATAATAAAATACTACAATTGGTAAAAATTTGATGGAGCCAAGACCCGGCTGTAGCGGACCTAAATAAATGTTAATTTATTATTTTCTTATGCATTTCATTCAGTAGCCTCTATATTTGGTATTTAGAAGGATCTATTTAAATATTAAATAATAACAAATTTATTATCAGATTTAATTGAGCCAGAAGTTTAGCGTTGGTAGAAGAGCACAACATTTCGGTTCACTAAGTTATGGCAAACCTTTTAAGTGATTCCATCTTCCTTCAAAATGCAAGTGATCATGGCTCTCCACAGTTTCTTTATCTTTATTATATTTGCATTCCCATGTCTTTGTGGTTTCTCGTTTCCTTTTCCATGATTTTAAATTCATAATTCACCTTCTCCTATACTGGTTACCATACAAGAGTATAGAGCATAGTCTGCCCTGTTACTTGTTTTGTCTTCCTCGTTCTCAGGCGAACCATTCTACGGCCGTCTTCTGGTGTATAATCCATGTAGAATTAAAAGGTTTTATCTTCTGCCAGCACAATAAGAAAAATAAATTCACAGAAATCATTACATATTATGTTGTCAAACATGAAACGATTCACTTTAGAGAAAATCAATAAAACGCTGCTGAAATGTTAAATAACTAATTTATTTATTTGAAATCGGCACTATGTGGATGAATGACTGTTCTCCAACGTACCTCTAAATTCTTGATTCCATCTGTAAAAAATGTTCATTCTTTGATGCGATGAACAGTTCAAATGCTTCGATTACCTCTTCCTTATTCGAGAATATTTTATTGCATATGAAACGCTGAAAAAAACAGAAATAATAGATAAACAGTCGGAGAGATATCAGGTTGATATAGAGGATCAGGCAAAATTTAATAATTCAGGCTATGCAGCTGACAGTTGATTGGAAAGCGTGCCACCGTGAGTTGTCGTACTGAAAATTTAGGCCATCCATATTCACAAGTCTTGGATATTTCTTTTTCAATTTTTCGTAGATACACTCAATTTCTCGACAATACATTGCCATTGTTTTCCCTTGAGTCAAGAATGAATAATGAATAAGCCCTTTGAAACGCCATCATAGAGTAACCATTAACTTTTTAGAGCACAGTGAATATATTGGGTATTCTTTTAGTCATTCACTTGCATCTAACCACTGGCCTACTCTCTTACTGTTGTCAAAGATTATTCATTTCTTATTGCATTCGATAGAAAAATGGTTCTTTTTCTAGTCAGGAAAGCAACGCAGAGAACACATCAGAGCGACAGTCTTTTTTAGTTTCATTCAATTAATGCGAAATAAACCTATCCAGTTTATTTATTTTTCCAATTGCTTTCAAGTGCCGAGAAAAATGCGAGATGTTTTCAGTTCTGATGAAAGTTTTCTGACTGTAGTTCCCGGATTTTGATCGATCAAAGCATTTAATTGATCATGTCTAATGACGGATGGTGGTCTTCACCTTGGTTCATTTTCAAGACTTCTGAAACCACCTCTGTCCAGTTCTGATTTCCACAATGCCATTAGCAAAGACCGCCATGATAAGCTTCAGAGGAAGAATGACACAGTTTGTTCTCATACAGTAAGATTACTCGGCATTGTTTCATTGTAATCATTTCCATTGGGCTTATGAGTAATAATATATAGAAAGAAAATTATCTGGAAAGAAAAAGGGTCAGGAATAAGTTATTTTTTTATATATACTAAGTAGGTTACTTCGTGAGATGTCCGGATCAGCAAACAATCAAAGGATGAATCATTTCATGCGTGACAACCTAATATATTGTATTTATTATATTCTAGTTTTAGCAGTATGATTTATATGCGGGTTTTCCCTAATCAGTATCTCTTATGAACAAAGGAATCCTATTTGGTTGAAATCTAAATTGGTCTGACTTCTAAATCATTTGAATATTTTACATCATTGTGATATAGTGCAAGAGTCTCGATTTTTGAATTCAAAACATACACGAATTGATTTTCTGCAGCTTAAAAACCTCGTTTTATTTGGAGAAAGAATTGGAAGAGAAAGATAAATTTAAAACATAAAAACGTCCGTTCTAAATTAAAAAGTAAAAACGAAGTTTCCTAATTTGAAATCATTTGACAAGGTGAACAGGAAGTGCTGGAAGATCCAATGAAAGAGAAGTGCGTCTGTATATTTTAAATTCCTTGCCGTCACTTCATATATGAGTTCCATGCTGAAAGGATAATAAACATGTGTACATAATTAATCGCCTAATTTCGTAAAATGATCGCACACTTAAACCAATAATAATAATAATAATAATAATAATAATAATAATAATAATAAACAAATAATTAAGAAATCAGTACTAAATAATAAGAAAAAGTGAACAAACAAAACTATAAATGAGTTACTTCCGCCCAATAGCCCCTAGTATAATAAACGTTATCAACCTAACCAATAACCGTTAGAATAATACAATATTACTTGCTACACATAATATACCCTTGAATATCATATATAAATCGTCATCATCTGGTAACACTGCTTGTCACTTCTCGTGACTCTCTCGCTATCTAATTCTATTCCAGCATATATTCGGCAGGTCAGTTTAATTGCAGTTTATATGGTCAGAAATCCGCTTGGAGTGTCGTCTTCTGCTCATTCTTCCTTATGTAGATTCTCATAAAAGATCTTTACTAAAAATTACATCTTTATCTCTCCAGCGATGCCCTACAAAAGTGACTCTACGCTGTTTGATGATGTCTCTTACTGGATGAATCCCACACAATCGTTCATTGTTCAGGCGATCTCAACAAATGATATCGAAAGTCGCCCTTTACATGTAGATTTCATTCAATCTTCTTTCTAGTCAATAGGTAAAAGTCTAAGATAAGCATCTATACAATAGAGGAAACAGTTGCACGAAGGGCCCTTTTTCATATTGTGTGGAGGTCTAGATTTCTAAATTTGATATAACTCGTTGACGGCATCACATGCGTTACAAATGCGTTTATTTACATCGCTTTCGCAGCTAGAGATTTTTCTAAATAAATAAGCAAATTCTTTTACACATTTGGGAATTGTGCCATATACTGTTTTGATTATTCTATTTTAATTTCAGCATATGTATTCTACCTGAGGTATCATGTAGATCGATATATTTGGGCCGAATGTTCGAAACTCTGGGGAAGGGTTTCTTCTTTGGTTTATTATATCGGTAAGTAAGTCATCAGCGTAATCTACACCTGGGATTTGGGGCGGGAGGATATCTATTACGCTTTCGTTTGATGTAGGGTGAATCCATTTTCGATATTGGTATCGGAAAATGTTCTGAGAACGTAATTCAAGCAATGATGAAGATATAAGGTGCAGTAATTTCAAAGAAATCTAGAGATCGTACCATTAAGTATGTGTCTTTGTAGAACACTCCACATAATGGATTTTACTATTTCATTTGGTATATTATAGGCTAGAACCATTTCTTCCATTTATCTCTATTAATCGAATCGAAGCGAAGATTTTGAAGAAATCAACGAATAACAGAACAACGTTTAGATTTTTAGATTTCATACCTTCAAGTAATCTGCGAACGGTCATGATTTCACTGGCAATTGATGATCTTCTTCCAAAGTCATTTTGATTTTTTTTTCTCAATATCTTTTTGAACTCTGGGTATATGCGGTTAAACGTCATAGAGTTATAAATGTATGCAGCTATTGCTACAAGGATTATTCCTATGTACTTATTTTTGCCATATCAAGATCTCCTTTTTAGGAGAATGCGAGAATAGAGAAATTAATCCACGTTTCTATGTTAGTTTGGTTATATATGACATTGGATAAATTCAAGATAATATCCTTACATTGTTTGGTTTTCCTTATTTTCGGTATTTCATGAAGGCCAAATGGTCTCTTTGATTTCAATGTTTTCAGAATATTTTCCGAATCAGCTCCATGTTTGGTATAAAGTGCTTCTGGCATTTGTTGCCTAGGCGTAACAACAATGTCTGGAGGGTGCAAGGGGAGCTTGGAAGTGTTTTCCCACATTTCTCTTTCGATTGTTGCATTGAGATTTGAATTGGATTAATGATTTATCTAGACGGTCTGCCTGAAAATAACGCTACTGAGTGTGCTGTAGGAGCTCTGGGCGAAAAAAGGACAAGCAGATTGTGTTTGCATCTAACATTATATTTTGGGAGTATATAACTGTAATCTTAGATTTATGCAACCATAATTTTCACATGTAAAAGTACTGAAACAATCTATTTTTTACTTAGAATGGAAATCAATTCTTAGTATTGCTCGTTCACCAGAAGTATTAAGTCATTAAATTTTACATGGAATCCTCACTAAACGAGGTTTATCTGAAAAGTAAAGGGGCTGGCTGTGCTGTGTGAGGTCTGGGCAAAAAAGGAAAAACAGATTGTTTTATCATCTAAAACGTCATATCTTGACAGTATATAACAGTAATTTATGCAACCACTGCATTTTTTCACATGCGAAGTTGTGGCCAGAAAAATCATGGCTACTTAACTACAATGCACCTGCTCACAAGATCTGAGTATCCGGGAGTTCTTGGCTGAGAACAACCTCCCTATTCACTTGATTTTGCTCCGTGTGACTTTTCACCAAGCTCAATGTGATTATCAAGAAGAGGATCCTGCCAGCTGTTCATAGAAGCGTGGCAGAGAACGATGAAAAGTGCATTAGACTCAAGGGGGGGGGGTTACATTGAAAGGGAAAACAGCTAGTTTGTTGTTTGGAATTGTTTATGACATCACTCCCGTTACTTTTCAGACAAACGTCGTAGGTTGATTCTTTATGGATCACTAGATATATATCACATAGTTCTTTCAAAGCGTCTTCATAACTTTTCATCGTTTTTTGGCTGCATTATTCTTTAGTTCTTCAGCTTTTTGAGTATTTTTCTCTTTTGTCGTATGTCTTGGCTTTCACATCAAGAGATATACTGCAATGTTTTCTTATTTTGGCTTTATTGGGAAATGATCTTCTCTAGACCCTTTATGTGTGTTTTTATGAATGTCTCGTATCTTGTGTTCGGGATTACATCCTTTAATATTTGAAGGGGAGAACTGAAGCTATTTAACACTAATACGGCATATCTATTGCTAATGCCTGCATTCCTTACGGCATACAAATCATATTTTTTGCGGTTGATCTCTTCCATTTTTTCGAAGGCCTTGCCGAATCATTGCTGTGTGCATTTTATGGTTATAGGCAAAACTGCAAGAGTTGTAAGTCTCAGCGTTTACAATGCTATTAATCCGTTTACTCATTATAATCAGGCAATCTGGCTGTGCTTTGGTACCATTTGAATTGTTAGGTGTTAGGTGCTTTCTTTTTCCTTTCTGAAATAGGTTTAGGCAAATGATCGATTTTTTTTATGTATTCACCTAAGTAATTTATATTTGTATGTGGATATGACGTGTATCTATACATTAGATCTTGTCCAATGTGAGTATTCATATATCCACAAACTATTTTTAGATTAAGCTATAATACACTACAGTTCATAAGTTTAAGGCCATCTCTGGTACTTTGTTAAATAGGCACCAAAAGTAGTTCTTACATATTTAAATAAGAAAAAAAAAATTATACATGGTTAAAAAAAAAAAACATGAATTTTTATTACACATTTTATTATTACAAAGAGAAAAATAGCAGTTTATGATTAATTTCGCTCCCGTCAAAATATTCTCCTTTAACCTTGATTAATGCAGCACAATTTTTTGGCATTCGCTGCAAATGTTTCTCAAAGTAGAAGTTTGATAATTGATTCCGTTCTTTTTTCAGTGACACTAACAGCTCTTTTCATTTTCTTTCACTTGATGTCTATTTAGGTTTGAAAGACTATCACGAAATTCGATGACATCTTCTTCGAGTGTCGCATTTATATACCTCCTATTGGATTGATTGAATTCTTCTATACTAAGGTTGAAATCATAGCCCTTCCTTTCCCACATTCTTCTTACCTGAGATCAAGAGATTCATGATATAATCGATACACATGAATACAGGTAATGTCAATTATTTGAGAGAGTGCAAGCGATTTGAGTTCAGGTAGATGATTCAGATTCTGAGAGTTGAAAGTTAAAAGTAGAAATAGTGACTTTTTGTTTGCATCTAAGGAGATTATGTGTTGACTCCGTAGCGGAAAATGCGGACGCCGAGTTGAAACCTCAGCAGAACGTGCTCCTTGTTGAACGACGCGGTGAGCGATGCAGTATAAATTTATATTAAGAACTTGAGTCATGCCGAATGTGTCATAGGCTGATTACACAACTATGGACGCAGCCGCTATGGATGCGTTGCAGTATATCTCTTGATAGATTCCTCCGCTCAGCGTCAATATGACAAGCACTAGTGACTCATTTACGATCTTTCGATGACTCTTCACAATCCACCATGCTGAGGTCCTATGACATCGCCGTATCGCTGGAATGGTGGCTGAATGACGTATAAATATATATAGAGAGAGTTAAAACGCAACATACATGGCCTGAAGATTGCGTTCAAGAAAGAAACAGACTATCACCGATTGGTGTTGACTTCAATGTCCATGTATTTAACACGCTAACCCAGATATCGAGCACTCTACCCATAAATATAGCATACATTAAAACTATATTTTTGTCAGACACACACACGCATACACACACACGCACACACACACACACACACACACACACATATATATATATAGAGAGAGATAGATAGATAGATAGATAGATAGATAGATAGATAGATAGATAGATAGATAGATAGCAGTAATTTTTATTTATATGTGTTATGACAGAAAAGAAAAAAGTATCAAATTCTAAGAATGTCTTAATTCTCATTTTCTCGAGTCTAGCATTCTTTCTCTTGGATGAAGACAAGTAGAACTATAAAGAATTACCTGAAGGTTCTTGAAAAAAGAAATGTTGCACAAAATATTTTTCAAACGTATATGCAAATAGCAAACTACTATGTAAATACATATGGAATATAAAATAACGCCATAACACAACAAACAGCATAAGATATAAACAAAACAGAATAACCGTATATGAGAAAAACGTAATAATCAAGAACAATATAAACTCCTAAATAAAATATCTGAACGTGTTTTCAAATACAGATAACAAAAATTCCTCATACACTATCTACAACCATATTACGAAGCCAGAATTCCTTGAATTTTAGAATTGTAATATGCATAGAATATTGCTGTCGCATCTGGTGCTGTGCTTCTGCTATGTATTTGGAGATTATTTATATAATACAAAGAAGAATATGTAATGTCATTGATCCTGACCTGGTATCTCAGCTTAGGTTGCTTTCCAACCTCCGTTGCAAAACTTTCCTGTATCTTCTCTATGAATATTTTCATGGTAATTCTTCTGATAAAATTTATTCTATGGTACCTTGATTTTATAAATTTAAGCGCAGTAATAGATTGGCAGAAAGTTTTCGTCATTTTACAGTTTAAATCCCTAGGTGCTAGGGTTTTATTTCTTGCACTTTGCTCTTGTTGAATCCTATTCTAGCTTATTTCTTTCCAGTCAATTTTGATCTTAACAAAATTAAATGCTACATCAATCGCTACCTTCTGTTCTTTTTGTGTTCTGTCTCCTTAAGACTTTTTTTTTTGTCATTCATGTTCACTCATAATCCGTAACCTCCTTGCTTCTTAGTGGATTTATTGGTTTGTTGGGAGGAAATGATTAAATAAAATAAAAATAAAACTCATCTTTCTTTGAAGTAAATACAAAAATTAATATCCATAGACAGCATGATATGCAAGTAAAAATATTATAAAATGAAATAATAAGTACATAAATTAAATACAAAAAAATATGGTGAAAATAATATACGTTGCTCCTTTCCCATAAGGGTCTCAATATTTTAGTTTACAAAAAGAGGATTAACACATGGTCAGATGATCGCTTAATGGCCTGAGACTTCCTGTCACCAAACCGTGTTCCGCGCTATTTATATCTACAATTGTTTCATTGTCATTAACGAGCACGTGTCCAAACACTTTTATATTCAGTATTCATCTTTATACGTTATCCTGACATCAAGCGTAAGTGCGAGACAAGCTAGATTAGTTGTCGAATATTTTTCAAACCGCTGTCTAAAGATTTAAGAAAAAAATGTTTTGGTATTTTCATTTAATGGTTGGGGATGCTATTGTTTTTCAGTTAATATTACAAAATATAACTCTACTATTTATGATATTTTGTTGATGATTAAACGATTTTTATACGTGCATAAATTGTGATTTGATCGTCCAGGTTAACATATGGGATGAGGTATTAGTTGCATAGAAGTAACAGCATTGCTTAAGTATTACTACGGTTTAGGGGCGTTGAAAGTTGGCATTGCTATTGATGACGATGCCATATGTTTTTAATTTTTTCGTAGTAATATGATTGATCATATATTAAGAATCCACAATATCCTTGATGTTGAATGAGCCTTACTAGAAATATGTGTACAAAATGTACTTTCATTGAACACAAACATATACGGTCTTGTAAATAATATTTATAAAGAACATATAATGATAAAAAAATTGTCTATATAGTTTTTAATCGACCCTGTATTATTGAAGGGGTACTGTTCAAAAATACTCTATAAATATACCTGTGTACATTTATAAATATGCCCATAATCCAGTGATAACTTAATCTAAATATATTACCTCTTGAAGAATATATATATATATATATATATATATATATATATATATATATATATATATATGGCGCTCAACTTCTCGAGAGCAACTCTCTGCGGCTTCTCGGTCTCACGTTGACAGTTGACCTGAGATGGAATAAATACATTGAGTCAATTGCCTCGTCCACTGCAAGGAAAGTTGGATCCCTGAGTCGCGCCAGGAAGTTTTTATCCCCGGAGTAGATCCTCCAGATCTACAAAACAACAATTCGCCCCTGCATGGAGTATTGCTGCCATATATGGTCTAGTGCCCCTTCTGTTTGCCTCGGGGTTCTTGATAGGCTCCAGAGGCGGATATGCAATGTAATTGGCCCTGCCCTGGCGTCTCGTCTACAGTCACTTTCTCACAGGCGCGCCGTCTCCTCCCTCTGTCTGTTCTACAAATAATTCCATGGAAATTGCTCCGAGGAGCTGTATTCGGTGGTTCCCAGACGTCATGAGTTCAAGCGCCATACGAGGCTGGCATCTCGCTCTCCCCACTTCACTGTCGAAACTCCTAAATGTAGCCGTCTCTTCTACTCTAATAGCTTCATGTCTCGCACCTCTCGCCTGTGGAACTCCCTTCCCTATTACTGTTTCCCTGTGAGCTATAATCTCCAGCTATTCAAGTGTAATGTCAATTGACATCTCCAGTTGCCTTGATCTATCCACTACCCTCATCCTTTCTTCAATCATTCCTATTTGACCTTGCTCTAAATTTTTTGTAACCCCCTTGCGTCCTCGTGGCTTCCCGCCTTGCTTGGGGTGAAATGCTTAAATATATATATATATATATATATATATATATATATATATATATATATATAAACCATTTATATATATATATATATATATATATATATATATATATATATATATATATATATACATATATATAAACCATTTATATATATATATATATATATATATATATATATATATATATATATATACATACATATAAACCATTTATATATATATATATATATATATATATATATATACATACATATAAACCATTTATATATATATATATATATATATATATATATATATATATATATATATAAACCATTTATTTTACATTCAACGTCGTCACTTGATAAGACACCCAGGGTGTTGAAACAAAATGGCTATTTTGTAGTGATTTTATCACATATTTATGTTATAAATTATTTTTTTTAATAAATAATTATATATATATATATATATATATATATATATATATATATATATATATATATGTGTGTGTGTGTGTGTGTGCGGATTTTCTAAATTTATAAGTAGGCTGATTGAACTACAGCACAATGACGGATTACTAAAAATATTTTGGATCCAACTATTTCTGACCAAACTTTGGTTTCACAGTGTACTTCTCAACGTCCTCTCATATATGTATATTTTCAACCCTACGTTGTGCAAACACCGATGATCCTATTGAAATACATTATTGATCATTATGAAGAATGATCGGTTTATTTTCTTTCCATGCACACCAGCTGGTTTCAATAAATGTTTGGATATAACAGCGAACTATTTTCAACTCTGGATTTCGACTGAAAAGAATGCAGACAAGGGTAAAAAGAAAGGGGACAATTATGTGATATCGTATTGGATAATAATGCTGCCAACTTGTATGAAAATATATTTTTATATTTATATTTCTCAATCAATTTCCCAACTGTGTCTATCAGTCTCACCACAGAATGATAGTAACTTAAATGAACATAAAGACCAAAAAGCATGAATAAATGAATAATTAATTAAAAACGAACATTATGGAAAGGATGTTACAAAATGTCAATTATTTACTTTATACCAAAATTTAAGAATATACGGTTTCATTATTTGCCCACTTTGAGCGCAAACTTATTTTGCCTGATGATCGCACCAATCGCCATGTAGTATTAATTTATATCTTCACGATATATATATATATATATATATATATATATTACATGAATCATTCATACAAAAAGTAGATTAGTAAAGTTAACGATACAAATGGCGAAAAACATCTTCCCACACAAATTTATTAAAGTTACATTAACCCACGAACCTTTCGATGAATGTTATGATCCTTGTTTTAATAACTTCAAGTTGTATAAGGTCTTTTTTTTATTCTGATAGTACTTTCAGCTGTACTTACAGCCATCCTCAGGCATGGAGATTAATTTTTTTTTTTTTTTTTTTTGTTTTGTTTTTTTAGTAAATCCATGTAGTAGCGGGACACGAAAGATTAAATGTTAATCGAAATATGCTTCTTTTTTTTTTACAAATGTGTTATTATAAAAGGATAAGAAATTTTGGAGCGTGCAGTACCAACGCTAGGGTTGATTTTTCTTTTTAAATTTAAGAGAGTGCGTTTTTTGCTAATATGGTAATTTGAGTTATTTTTGTTCTTGGAGTTTTTCAGTCGATGTGGCATGGACAAAATTGTTCAATAAATAGAGGAATATCGCAGCTGATATCCCGAAAATTTGCACGTCGGATCAGTTCTTTTTAAATCAAATATGCACCATATATATATATATATATATATATATATATATATATATATATATATAATAAAAAAGCTTAAACACTAATATTCTATGGTCATAATTTATTCCATTGGAATCGTAAATACGATCCAATTCATCAGACCTACAAATTCAAAAAAGCTTTTTTGAATTTGTAGGTCTGATGAATTGGATCGTATTTACGATTCCAATGGAATAAATTATGACCATAGAATATTAGTGTTTAAGCCTTTTTATTATATCCTTACTCTGTCCTGGACATTGAATTCTACCTAGATTCTATCCTCTCGGAATTCTTTTTTCAAAAAATATACATGTGTGTATATGCACCTGTGGATTTTGCATATATATGTATATTTACCACTAATATTATCTATCTATCTATCTATCTATCTATCTATCTATCTATCTATCTATATATATATATATATATATATATATATATATATATATATATATATATATATATATATAAGTGTGCAGATATGCAGAAAATAGAAAAGAACACGTTTGGTGCATAATCCGGTGTTCCGTAGTATTTTTGTTTTTATTTTTAATAAGACTGTGCTCCATACAGAATTAGAGCTTATATTATAATATTTTTTAAACAAAAAAAATATTCTCTATTATTTTCTCTTATACATTCATAGCTGCGTAATCCGTATCAAAATGTGTGGTTATATATATATATATATATATATATATATATATATATATAGATAGATAGATAGATATATAGATAGATAGATATAGACATATATATATGCTTTTGCCATTAAGCCAATGATTTCTTCATATAATTTCTTCCTAAATTAGCATTCGAACAACCTTTAAGACAAATATTGTTTGAGAAGGATTATTGAAACGAAAAGGGGAACATTTCCTTAAGAACCTCTTATTTAGCCCAGCTTTACACTAAACGTGTGAACAAGGAGGGGGAGTTCATGTGATTGCACTTGCAGTTGAATCAACTCTGACGCTCCATCACTATTTTTGTTTCATTATTAGATTTCTGAACAATACCATACTATTTCAAAGTCATTACAGCCATAGAAAATTTACTGAATTTATGGTTAATGCAAATTTCCTTTATACTAAGAGTTTTTTTTTTCTTTCCATGTCGCCGGGAATGGTTTGCTACCTTTTTTTGTCTACAATGAAATATATTTATTAATGGTGTTTTCAATTGATAAAGATTTTTAAAAAATAATCTTAGATAGCAATAATATAAGTGACTGGTGGCTGTAACAAGCTACTGTTGATTATTTACGGCTAATGTATTTAAATAATGCACAAACTACTGCTTGCGAATGAGACAATAATTTAAGTAAAATGATGCTCTAAAATAAGTAACCAACTAATCGTTTTAAGGTCTCTGAATATCGGTGTCCTTCTATCCATAACATCACATGAGTTATAAACCTAACACAGTACCTTGACTTCTTTAGTGCCTCAGCAATTCGTATGGTCGAGATTCGTCAATCGGTCAAAGTTAGATCATAAACCTGATGACCAATTTCCGGAGATGGTACTGTTATATGACTTCGAGACCATACGTCATCTCGGGCTTCAGTATCTGAAAGCTGGGCGTTGACACAGCACTTTATCACAGTTGTCACACAATCATCACACAATAATCAACTCATGACATATCTGTGGGATCTCCTGTACATGAACGAGAGATTCATGGCTTGGAAATTCCAAAATATATACACTGGTATGTTTCAGGCAATGATTTGAAACTAATTAAAAGATGAATCACAAGGTTTCTACAAATTGTCCTTTTGCAATATAAAAAAACGCCCGTTTCAACTAGTTACAAAATAAGACTTAAATTCGTCGAAGTGAGTCAGTCAGAATTGGCCTGGTTTTTCACTATGTATAGAGAGCAACATGCTCATCTTCGTTGTTATACTCACAACATTACGGATGTTGTACGTTTGAACTTATTTTCTGTCGCACTCGATAAATTTTTTCGTATTACTTAATTATTGCTATTTTTTTTTTTTTGCTCTTGTGTCTCTTATTTGAATTTCCACTGAATCAGACGAGGTAACATTTTAGTATTACCGGACCCATTATACTAGGCTTGAGAGCAACTCAATTTAGTGTGTTACAAAGAATGATGCATATGATGGGAATAAAAAAGAAATTGTTGGAAGTGGAGATTTTATTTTGGACATGGATTAAATTTTAACCAAAATTTTCATGAAGCACATGTTGACGGCCTGTCCAGGTTGACTGCTTGTCCAATAGTGAGAATGTCACTGGTTTGTGTGTGTAGAGGAGAAAAATGGAGTCGATTCTCATCGGTTTAGAAACAGTAAATTAATGATAATTATAATTGCTATAACTATTTTATTAAAATTTTGACACTATAATTCATTTTTATTTATTTATAGGCGCAACATAATGACGATATAATTAATTTTTTTTTGTATGGAACCGATTATACACAGCGTTGCATCAATACTACTACTACTACTAATAATAATAATAATAATAAAAACTTGCAGTACATTTAATTCCTATACAGGCTGTTATATTTTAACTATTTGCGATATAATAAATTTTCTTTACCCCGTCATTCCAATCAAAAAAACATCACAGATGTAGGTAGAATAATATATAATATTGTGTAAAAATCTCAAACAGTTCCCAAAAATTCAAGATGAGCCATTTTCTGATTTTATAATATATGCCAATTGTATTTATGGTTTTAAGACATATATTTATTGAATTCTAGGTAAATACAAAATTTAAATCATTGGATCTCTATATCTTCTTATGAAGGATAAATAGTCGTTTAAATTACATAAAAATCAAAATAATACTGAGATCTCATTTTAACAGATATATTTACCAAAATTGCACAAAAATATCTCGAAATACCGAAGGGAAAATTTATTCAATAAAATCGACACTAAATTCAACGACAGCCTCCAAACGACTTCGGAATCTCCTGCAACTCTTCTGGATAGTATCCTTGTATAATTTAGTGAATGTTGCCATAATCCTTGCCTTCAGTTCATCTTTGATGTTAAAGGAGTTTTGCTGGTCTCTCGCTCAACTGCGCCCCACTCATAATAATCAAGTGGGTGCAGTTGAGAGTTAGGTGGAAAAAGGAAAAGGGGGATGTGGTCGAAGAAATTCCCTGATAATTATGACTGGGTCCTACTGCTTGTGTGGCATGGTGCATAGTCCTATTACCAGACACAAGGTCTTCAAGCAGCCACCCTCTTGACCCAGGGCATCATTATCTCCTCAAGGCTCTTGATGTAGGCCTCCATGTTGAGTCTGAGGCCCTCACCAACAAATCTGAGAGTTCTTTTCTCATCATAACAATCAACGTGAGTTTAACGACCTACCGTACCTGCTTAATCGCCATTAGACTCATTCTGATTCTCTGCACTGTCATCAGATTGACACACAAAGACTCTGAAATATTTGTATTGCAGGTTCCGGTGCGAATGCCAAATAGTACAACATTCCTTTTCCATTATTTTTGCCGATTGAATTGCGTCATGGTGTTCTTTTTCTGCCAGACGGTGTCCAACTGACCCGACTATACTGTGCAGTCGACAAAATAAAAAAAAACAAACAACGCACATACGTGAAATTAAAAATATAAACTGACGACAATTTACACATCGCACCATGTATATATATCGACCACCATGCATATTTATTTAACTACGTGCTAAAAGAAAGGTATGAATCTAATTCCCCACCAGATATGGGTAAATAGTAGGACAGACTGTGTTAATTAGCCTTGGGTGGCATCCGGTCTAGGAGAAGAACAACTCTGAATTGAAAACTGTATGTAACCCTGGAGAAGCACATAATATGCAGCTAAAAAATGATCCTTCGCATTGACTCGATGATCCCGACAACGGTTGACTCCTTTAATTATGAGAATATATATATATATATATATATATATATATATATATATATATAGAGAGAGAGAGAGAGAGAGAGAGAGAGAGAGAAAGTTGTATTTGCCATTTTTTGATTTTTCTTATTATGCACTCATTTTAGAAAGTTATTTATTTATTTTTGTAACTGTATATAATTCTCAAAAGGATTTCTATTTACCTGCCTGTAACATCATGCAACATGAATATTCAACCATTTAAACACTTATAGGCAGCCATTCTTCTCTATTCCTTAAATCTGTTTTTCTTCAGTGTCATACGTTTGACAGAAACACGGGCATCCGCAGAGCTTAAATCCTCTCAATAAATATTCAACGAATTTCTACGCTGCAAGATGATGTTTATGCAGTTTTGAGAAACGGAAAAGCACATTACTTTTTATTTCTGTAATTATTTTTATTTGTTGCCACGGTTGCCTTTACCTGATCCAATATAGAATCACCTGTACACGATAACTGGAAGAATTAAAGAAAAAGACCATTAAGTATAAATTCACTCCCGTATATTTAATCAATTGAAATGCATTTTATGCTCTTTTGCACACGAATATTCTAATCCTATTTCGTTTTGTTTTTTTCTGACTTTACTCTCCTGAAATTTCTCCTCCGATATGTCGATTCAAGTCTTTGTACTTTCCTTCATGTAACTACGTTTCTTTCAGGTCGTGGGTGATTATGGCACTCCACAGCTTCTTGTAATGTGTAGTTCTTACCAACATTTGTCATACTATCCCTCCCTATTCCGTTTCTGCTATCAATTTACAAAAACCCAACGGGTAGATGATTCTTTATTTCTCTCTTTCGCTTCGCTATGCCTTGTGAGTGCCAAATTATCTCAACCTTATTTTCTCGTTATATGCCCGACGAATTTCAACTATCGTTTTCTGATTCTAAGTATGAGATAGCATCCGTTATCTTTAAAACTTCCTTGTTACTTCAGTGCCATCTCCATGGTATTCTCAGCATCTCATGAGAGACAATCGTAAAACAGATCTTAGTACTTGCCGACGCGTTTCGTTATCTGAATTTATCAAGGCAAGTGATGATAAGTATTTTTTTTTTGTTTTCCATGTCGATAATGTATGAACTTTCTCAGAATATATGTGTAGGGAAGACAAATGGAATAAATTAGACAATTGGAAAACAATACTTAGGACCTGAGCATTAATTAGATACAAATTAAGAAAAATCATAATTTCCTGAGAAGATTTTTTTTCTAAATCTTAATTTCGTTTTAAAAACAAGGTACTGTAATCTTGTTCACAGTGTTATGATATTTAGCAGGTCTTCAACAAAACATTCTCAGCAAAAATCCTAACGCTGTTTAAACTTTGTCTTCATATTGCAAGCCAAGAAACAGCAGTCATTATATCTTTGTGGTACAACTGATGTCATTTATAATTTCTTTGTTCATTCAGCAAATCGATGGAACGATATACAGCAGCACTTAAGATTTTTCTAAAGCGTGAGTTACGGTGTAGTGTAAAAGTAGAAGCAGTAAAACAGTAACATGACAAACTGGAATAAATTTACGACTATTTGATCAATTAAAGGGAAATGGCAGCAATACTCTCATAGAATGTGCTGATCATAATATCTTGCAACGTATTTGATTTTCTTGTATTTAGTACATTTGGAAAAATCCTTTATCATCTTTAGCACACAACAATGAATTTTAGATAGGAAGCTTCCGAGCATCTTTATCTGGAAAAATAATGATCGAATCGTACGAAAAAGAAAGAGGCAGACATCAGTGTGAATAATAGGGTCGGTCTAATGAAAGAAGAATAAAACTCTGCACGTGATTTCTTTGATATCAGAACTGAATTGAATGCACTTTATATCCCAAACTAGACACATTTTTTAAATAGGTATCACCCCATGCAAGGCAATAAAGCCACTAAGACAGAAGGGGTTACAGGGTGTGGAAGAATTAGAAACAGAAATATTAATAATGAGCGGGAAGGGGAAAGAGTAATCAGGATGACAGTAGACAACGATTCACATGCATTTATTTTTTTTCGGATTAAAATTGGCTGGAAAGCATGGAGCCGGAAGTGGGATCCACAAGTGAGAACTGCTAAAAAAGAAACTGCCAGCATAGAATTTACGGCTACATCTTGCCATCTCAAATGTACATAGAGATCTTGATGCCAGTCTAGTACTGCGCTTACATGGGAAAAGTCTACGTACCATAGCGAAGAGCTCATCCAAACAACTACCATGAAAGTATTTATAGAAAATGCACAGAGAAGCAACGTTGCGGCGGAGGGCAAGTGGCTGAAGTCGGGTTGCCAGATCAGGGCCCATACTATTGCTGATTCTTCTTGGGATTTTAACAAGAAGCTCATGGTAAATAGCAGGTGCACCGAACCATATGTGACGGCAATATTCTAAGCATGGACGAATGGTAGACTTATAGATATGTAAGATAAATTCTGGAGACAAAAATTGTCTCGCACGACACAATGAAGCAACTTTCTTAACATTGATTATTATAGTATGAATACTGAAATTGTTTAAGGTGAGTCGCTCATCATTAGACTCATAGTACAAAGTAGATATTGCCTAGCTTAGCTGAGTTTAGCAAAAGATCATTGGAGTGTGAATACAATTATTTTTATGTACAATATTCTTTCATTTTTCTTTTTACATTTCGATCTATTTTTGCTTCTTTTTCATTTCTGTTTCTCCATTTTCTTTTTCTTGTTTCTTTTTTCAACTTAATCTTTCATTTCAAAAGTATATTTTCCCCAATCCCCGCCTTTTGCCGCCGTGTACAAAATAAATAGACATAAGCTAAGAAAAGAAAATTACTATCCTTTCTATTCTCTGAAAACTATTTAGTTATTTTATAGCAAAGCTGATTCCTTTCGGTCACCCTGCCAAAGCCATTTTACAGTTCCATCTCGTTCAAAAAGACTCTTAAAATCCTCATAGCAACACATGGTCGACCTCAAACAACCTAGGCTTTTTCTTCTACCGATTCGGGCAATACGATAAAAACAAACCAGCCATTAATCCCATTTTCTCAATGCCTGCTATTTTATCATCATACGGCCACACACTTTCTGCTGAATTCCTCGTCTTTATCGCCTTTCTAATGTTGGAAGACATACTCTGGGGAGCTCTTCTTTAGAATAAGTCAGAAATGTTTCATGACGTCTGCATATTTTATAGCTAAGACCCTTGTCAAGGATGACTTTAGAGGTTGGTTGAAGTTCGTCGCTCTTTGTTCTTGCGTTAATATTTTGCCTCTTTTGAGGCATAGCAATTTCATATTTGCTGGCTGCATTCAGGTTTGCGTGCTTTTGCAAGGAGATTCTGTTTTTTTTCCTTTATATTTAATATTCTCCAATTTATGCAAGAATGAATGTTAACTGACGCATTGCGCTTGGAAAACAGCATACGAATTTAACTTAAATTCTCTTCATCTCTATACCTCCTTTTCAAACGTCTAATTTGATTTACACTTATTATTATTGTTATTAAAATTCTATCTCTTAAGCACAAAAAGCCGAATAACTTTTTTTAAAATATTCTGATTAAGTTTCAGTATTTGTTACAAAGCAAAATTTTGGTCTGATGTTCTGAATATTTCTCTTTATTTCTGTTTTAAGAAGTTTTAAGGTCAATATCAACAACAAAGAAATTATAATTAGCAATAATCAAGGATAAAATCTAGATATAATGGGCACAAAGTGGAATTCAACTCTTAAAGGACGGTGGGAAGGAAAAGGAAGCAGGGGAGAGCAATAAATAACATCTTTTTTATGCAGCTTGTCCCTTCAAAACATGGCGACCATGCCTCACCTGAACTTCCCATCCATCATTGCTCTAAGTAATGAGTGTTTCCTTATTATCAATGTCAGTCCCTCGTTGTTTTCACCAGTTCTTCTTGACTGCTATCTGTTATATGAGTATCAAATTCTCAAATCCTTCTTTTCTTGTTATCTCTCTTAAAAATTTCAACTATACAAAATTGGCTGCAAGGTCTCATCAATTTACAGTTGAAATGGATGGATGTAACCGTCAGTTCTATGCTAACGGTCTCTTCTATCGTTGAATTCATTTCCGGCGTCTTGCTTCCCGTTCAATTTTTATCTTCAAAATTTAATTACAATATCAATCGTTATCTTCTTGTCTTCTTAATTCTTATTCTTTTATTATCCTCCTTTCTTAATAATAGTTTTTCTAATGTTCTCTAACACTCAGTAACCCCTTACGCCTTAGTAACTTTATTGCCTTGCTTGGGATGAAGTGATTAAAAAAATGTCTTTTTCGAATTCTAAGTCTCCTCTTTGTTTCCATTTTCGTTAAAGCATCTCGCTTGTTCACATGCTCCGTCAACAGTATTCAAAGCATTATTCTGTAGAACCATATTTTTTTGCTTCAAGTTTTTTCTTTATTTGTAAAATAATTGTCCAGCTTCTAATGCTGATAATACGCACTTTATAGGAAGATTCATATTGCGTACCTTATTATAGGAAGTTTGATATTACGCAATTTATAGGATGATTGATATTAGCTTATTGGAAGATTGATGTTGCGCACATTATAGGAACCTTGATATTTCACACTTTATAGGAATATTTATATTGAGCACTTTATAGGAATATTGACATTACGCAATTTATTAGAACATTGATATTACGCAATGTTCTTGTTTTGATGGCATTATTCTATTTATTATTTCTTTGATTAACTTTTGGAAGACATATTTCATTATTTAAACGTGCCTTCGGATTTTCTGTCACTTTTCCGTTTAAGTGACACACCGTTTTTCTATTATAGCACTTAACGAATTTGAGAAAATGGATTGCAGAGCAGTGACAAGGAGTGATAGTAAACGTTGAAAATTTGCTTAGAGCGATGACAGTGTAGTTGTAGACAGTCTCACTCTCACGTAGATCCTTGAAGAACTTGATATATAAAAGCAAAAGAAGATGGAGGACAAATTCCAAGACAATATGATGTCCTCAGAATCAACTCAAAGCCAAAAGATCCCGACGCAAGAATAATGAAAACCAAATTTAAAAAAAAAACTATCCTGAAATGACGTCTGTGACATTTACTCTTAATTATAAAGGCTTGGAATCTATTTGCATTTCTGAGTCTGTACAGAACTATCTATCTATCTATCTATCTATCTATCTATCTCAGCCTGCTCATATCTATCTATCTATCTATCTATCTCAGCCTGCTCATATCTATCTATCTATCTATCTATCTCAGCCTGTTCATATCTATCTATCTCAGCCTGTTCATATCTATCTATCTATCTATCTATCTATCTATCTATCTACAACAAGAGTCTGAAAGGTCTGATCCATTTTCCAACATATAATAAATAACTAGGCTTCGATGGAGCATGGATTTAGCCCTATTTTGTTCTGTATATTTATCCCCCTTAGAAATAGATGGTCGAGACATTCTTCAGTTTGTAGGTTGCCAATTGTGCTGGGTTTCCAAGAACTTTAATTTTCACTGCATCACTAAGGCCACTATTGAAAATCATATCTGTGCTCTAATTCAGTGTTTAATCTTTTACTCTCCGTAAACATTCAACTAACATCAATGGATGTCAATAGGAACGATTTTTTCTCATGGAATAATTTAAAGGTAAACATTCATGACGGACGACATTATGCTACATTACTGTCTGTAACAATAATGTGACTAATAACAAGACTAATTTTGTTTAAACTAGCAGAAAAGGTTCGCTATCTATTGTTATACAAGCAACATCCGTCTCATATATATATATATATATATATATATATATATATATATATATAAGTGAACATAGAAGTCAGGTCTGACGATTGCATCTAGCATGAAACATTTGTCCATGGCTTCAAAATTGCTTCTACATAATGGTATGATGCTCTTGCTATATATTTAGAGATCATTGATGAATTCCAAGAAGTACTTGCAATGTGATTGGTCATGATGTGGTTTCTCGGCTTCCTTTTCTAGAAATGCTTTCATGGTAATTGCACTGATGAAATTTCTTATATGGAATTGAAACTAAATTGGCGGCAACGGCTTCTTGCTTTAAATTCAAGTTTGATCTTCTAAAATGTAAATTCGATATCACTTTTTAACTTCCGTGTTTTTAATTTCTGTTATTTTGTTGTTCCTGTTTCTTAATAATGTTTTTCTGATATACTTTCACACATATTAACGCCTTGCATCTTTGTGGTGTTGCTTGGTATGAAATTACTTACACCATCATTTGCATAGACAAAAGCAACATTCATTCAGAAAATTAGTTTGGGGAAATTGTAAAATACTATCTCACGGTTTCTGTCTTACTTTCTTTAAGAGCAGTTTCTGTAACAGAAAGAGGAATTCCTCAGTGAGTGAATTCATGCATATCAAACTGTAGCGACTGCACCCATCAGCAGGCAGGTTAGGTTGAAGGATCCAAATTCCCAACGGAGAAGTGTCCGAGACAAAAGTCTAGTGGATTAAAACGTTGGCTCATTATGTTAATTCATAGTTGTATGAGGAAGAAGATATCATATATTTCCCATATTTTGCGCAACATTGTTTAGGCAAAATTTTATAGATCAGTTATGTATCACTTGCATATCTTTTTAATACAAAATGTTTGGGTATAACAAAACGGTCCCAAAAAACAGACCCAGATTAAAGTGGAATGCCAATCCACTGCGCCGGGTGACCGCACAAAGGTGAAGACATTAGAAGTCCCCCTACTAGACAGATACACACACAGACATTTACGAATACGGAAAGGAAAATACGGGAACTTTTACAGAAGGTAGTAAAGAAAAGTGAGCGAAGGATCTAAATATCAATTGTAAGAAGACAAAATGGATGGTTGTCATTGAAAAAAAGATCCCAACATTCGAATTACCAATTGGAGTTGCCAAATCTCAAGCAAATATTAAACTTTAAATATCTGTTTTAAAAGAGGATGGACAATGACACACCTAAATCCGAAAGCGCAGTGAGATAGCCAAATATACCATTTCAAAGCTAAGTAAATGATTAAGAAACTGAAAAAAAAAGATTAATTAAAGACAAAATAAAAGAGTATACCAGTTGTTCTATATGACAGTTAATGCTGGAGAAGTTCTTCCCCAATGAAGAAAAGACCTGTGGCAACAGAATTTGGGTTCTACAGTAGGATATTGAGAATACCAGGAATTGAACAGTTTAGTAATGACAAAGTTTTGGCCGCCCTGTCGGCTGAGGCTTCAGAATACACCAACTGCATCTCTACATAATGGATATGACTACCCCCTCGCCAATGAGGTGCCCTGGCTATGACGACAAACTACATCCGCGTCCTGGGTAAGACGATAAAATATATTTGGCAGCAAGCCCTCTTATCAGGAGGTTTTGAGGAGCGTGGAACTACATCTTAATTGCTGGTGTTCCCAGATCCACCCTGACTCAGCAAAAGATTTTCCTGCAATAGGTTGCCATTTCATTCTGCAGTATTATTTCCTGTTATTCAACCCATATGTGGGGGTAGAAGAGATGAATTCATACTTTTCACAGGGTATTTTCGCGTAACTGAATGTAATGAACTAGACTAAAATTCGAACTCGGCTCTTCGATTTCCCATTCAGAGCTGATATCCATTGCACCATAATTGTTGTGTAGGCGGGTCATTTGATAAGTAATTTATTTAAACTAGAAAGAATAATGGAATTGGTATCAAAATGAGCACTATTTTGTAAATTAGATCTTCAATTCTAAAAAATAAATTTTCAAATTTATAGAATGATGAAATAGGTATGAAAATGGAATAAATGTATTCCTCTTCGGAATTACGACGGTTGATTAATAAGTAAGTCCTCCAATCTCATGAATGAAACTGGTATAAAAAAGAAGGATCTGTTCAAAATTATGATGGCTGATTGATTAATATTAACTCCAGTAGTATAAATCAAGTTTCAGATCAGATAAAAATTATTAAACTAGTTCAAAATTGTCCGTTTTGATTGATAAGAACGATTTCTAATTCTATAAAACAAGTTTAGAATAGACAGAATCATGAAACTGCCATCTAAAGTAAATTATTTTTTCTATTTAAAATTACGTTTATTTTTCAGCACGCCCACCATCAAGTGCTACACATTTTTCGAAATATTTTCTTCACATTTTTCAATCCACCAATTACGAAATTTTCCATTTATTTTTGATCCAATTACGCAGAATTTCAACGCCAGCGTCTGATAAAAAAAAAATGATTTTTCAGTGGTTGTTACATCTTTGGGAACAAACAGAAGCCTGGTAATGCAAAATTGAGACTGCTAATGGAAAAACAAGTCTGATATTGCGAAAACGAGGCTAGACAGAGGTGAAGGAACAATGCTAATTTCAGATTTCTCATCATTTACACTGTTGACTGCAATACGGCGTTACGTTGTCATAACAGAAAAAGTTCAACTTTCAAGATTTTTCTTCAGATGCTTTATTTAAATGCTTGCTACGTTTAGTCATTTTCTTACGTCTGTGAATTTCGATTGTCAAATATTATATTATGGATCGTTACTTTATATATATCAGGGATGTAATCATCGTCATTAAAAAAACCCTCATTGCTTACATGATGAAATATATCCCTAGCGTACAAGGCAATTCTACATTGACATATAGGTAAAACATTAGGATATTCAGGACATTATAAATATGCAGGACGTTCTTTGTTCCCAGGAAAAAGTTAATTGAACATTACCTCCTTTCATTTTCTTCTATTATCACAAATATTATCCCAATATATATATATATATATATATATATATATAAGTTATAAGGAACTTGGTAAACCGAATTGGTAAATCCAAAGAGGATGAAATCCTGAGAGCTCAATGTGAGGACAGAGCTAATATGTAATGAAAAACAAACCACTTTAAGGTACCATTACGATAATTTATTTCACCTAAATCCTTTTTTAAGGATTCAGGATCATCAGGTAAAACTTCCAACAACGAATTGAGAGGAAAATGGGATTAGAAATTGGTGGGTAGTGTAATTTTTGTAATTTAATAGAGGGGCTTGAGAGTGGTAGTTAAACAGACAATATAAAGTATAGGGAGGGGTTAATTTTATATCTCTCTTAAGTATGTTTTATATTGGAGTAGGAGGAGTGACAGAACCTTGACCTCTTTAGATGGTTAATAAAACAGAAATGAAATGTAGAAAATGTATACAAGTGAGTTTTATGGTAAAAAGAGAGATAGGGGGAGGGGGAAAGAGAGATGGAGTTGTTATAATTTTGTTTTAACAAAATTATGTAAAAGATAGTTTACAATGTTTGATAGAAAATTCGATGTCTGAAAAAACCCCTCTATTAAATGATGATGAGCTAAAGAACAAATAGGGAAACGTGTATCAATGTAACATGTTTCACTTTTACACTTTTATTAAATATTCGATTGAGTGAAAACAAGCAGAAAGACAGAATTTGATATTTTCAATTTTGTTAAATTCTTATTGGTCATATATATATATATATATATATATATATATATATATATATATATATATATATATATATATATAAGTTATGAAGAACTTGGTAATCCGTATGGTTAATCCCAAGGAGGAAGAAATCCTTAGAGCTCAATGTAAATCCAGAGTTAATACTTTTTTAGACATTTAAATTACTATCAAGCTTTAAAATCTATTTTTACATAAATTGCTAAACCCCAATTACAGCCTCTTTCTCTTTACTTCCCTCTCCATCTTCTTTCTTTTTCCATTTTCTTTTCTCCCTTCTCCCCTTCCATATCAATATATCACTTCCTTTAAGTTAAGCGTCTAAATAGGTCATGGTCTGGTCACTCCTCCTCACCCAATACTAAGTATGATTGAGAGAGATATGAAATTAATCCCTCCCTAAACTCTATCATGTCTCTTTAACTACCCTTTTTACACTCTCTGTTAAATTACAAAACACTCCCCATCAATTTTAATTTCATTTTTCGTTTCATTTCATTTTTGGAAGTGCTATCTGATGATCCGGTGACCTTTAAATTATCATAATGGTACCTTAAAGTAGTCTGTTTTCCTTTAATATATATATATATATATATATATATATATATATATATATATATATATATATATATATATATATACTTCGTTTTTAGTGTATACCCGTATTTGAATAGACACGCCGTTTTTTTTTAAGTTTAACCGAGGTTTGTTTCCTTTACTGGACTGAGATAGCGAAAATATAGACTAAAACTCCACAATACAGAAATCATAGAAAGCCGTAATCGCCAATGTACAGAAGGGAGACATCATTTAGAAGAAGAATGCTTAGGGTCTCATCCCTAACGGAAAGCGCCCCTCTCCAAGCTGGTTAGTTATGTTGTATTTTCTTTGTCCAGAAATGTATATTTGAACTTGGGCTCTAGCTTTTTCACGAATAAACTTTTAGAATTTATTCCGATTCTGTTGAAGCGACCTTTCATCATATTTTAACGGCCTATTTTGATTTAGTTCTGTATTACACGGTTGAAAATATATTTGACTCTGTAGATACCACCACTGTAGATATATATATATGAGTGTGTGTGTTTGTGTTTGTGTTTGCGTGCGTGCGTATGTGCTTCACTTATATAGTACATTTGTTATTGAAAACAATATACATCATTTTTTCTCGAAATAATCTTATGTTTGTGTCCGATGGATTATGGAAATATCTTCCGCCTTACTGCCAGTTGTATCTGTTTTCGTTATGCTTATTAGCCAAACAACAATTTCTGTTTTTTCAACCACCTTTTTCGACTATTTATGCCTGTATATTTTCTTACATAACTCTTCTTAGTTTTTCATATATCAATCTATTTATCTTGGTTAATGCAATAGACAAACAACTCCCGAATATCTCAAGGCCCATGATGTATGCGTCCAGAACGACAGAAAAAAATAAAACTGTATCACAAAAGAAAAATATATATAATTAACAGAAAAAAAGCAAACTCAAGTAAAATAATTAAGTATGTGTGTGTCTGTAATAATACATAGGTTTGTGTGTGTGTGTGTGTGTGTGTGTTACATATATACAGGGTACGATAGGTAAATTTTCGCAGTTTTATATTTTTAATTGGAGCATGCATATTGTTAGATTTAGATTTTGTCTAAAATAATCAGTTAGACACCGTCTGCGAGAAAATAAAAGCCCCATAGCGCAATTAACCCTGCCAGAAATTTGGAAACGGCTAACTGTACTGCTTGGCATTCGTACCGGAAGCTTCAATACAAACATTTAAGAGTTTTTTGTGTCGGAAAGAGTTGTATTAGTCTAACGGTGGTTACGCTGGTGTTTGGAGTGATCAGTAGTGATGGCTACGCTATGTCTCTATTCATCTTACAGAGTCTCAGCCTCAGCCTACGTCAAGTGGTGTGAGAAGGGAGTTATGCTCTAGATTAAGCAGGTGTCTGCTGGTAGTCCCTATGTTCGGCAACAGGACTCTGCATCATGCTATAAAAGCAGGAGAACGTAGCCATGGCTGTCAGACGATTTCAGCAACCATATCACCCCGTACATCTGACCACCTAACTCCCCAGAATGCAGCCCCCTTGATTATTATGTGTGGGGCACAGTTGAGCGAGAGATGAACCCCTTGTAACACCACAGATAACAAGGATTATAGCAGCATTCAACAAATTAAACAAAGAGAAGTTCTAGAAGACTTGCAGGAGATTCCGAAGTCATCTGGAGGCCGTGATTGAAGTCCTTGGCGATTTTATTGAATAAATCTACTCTTTACTACCTCAAGATATATCTGTGTAATTGTGATAAATGCGTTGTTGAAATCCGGTACCAATAAATAACAAACGCCAGGAATGAATATATGAAAATAATGTATTAACGTAATAATACAAACTGGTAAAGCAGGTTAGTAGTTCCAGGAATACGGGTTAGTAGCAAAATATATATACAGTCTTTGGTATTGAAGTATCGCTGTATGACTTCTTACTGAGTCTACGTGCTCGCTCACTGTGACTCCTACAACGCTGTTACCTCACCCTCACTCTTCCGGTTACCTACAACCTTTTACTCTGTCACTCTAGACTCGACTCGACACTACCCCTCGGTTTTGCTCTCTCTCGGGTCTTCACGTAGCCGTAGTATATGTATATACTGGGTGAGTCCATTTGTGTAAAAAGGGGAGAACCCCTCAAGAAAATATATCTGTTAAAATGAGATGACAGTGTTATTTTTATTTTTGAGCCATTCAGATGATAATTTATCAATCGTACCTTCCATATATATATATATATATATATATATATATATATATATATATATATATATATATATATGCATGAAATTTACGCGATTTCTTTCTTTCATATATATGCATGAAATTTACGCGATTTCTTTAAACGGAAGAAAATGCCGAAGGCAATTTGAAAGATTTGAATGGTCTGGAATCTCTTTGAAAAAGTAGAAAAGCTAGAGACATCTTCAAAATCTACGGTAACCTTTTGATGACTCTCGCTTTTAGAGATGCGCGAAGAATAGATCATTTTGTTGCATGTAATTATCACCTGCCTTTGCCTAAACCTGATAACCTGCTATTACACTTGAAGTATTATCTCAAAATCTATTCAGTCCATTCTACATTACCCTGTCACCTGAATAGCTGCGATGGAAAAAAGAGATAGATTCATATATTTTACAGTATTTGCGTGTAAATAATTGCAAGGAACCCGAGTGTAGATCAAATTCGGCTCTCTATGTTCTTAGTCCTAGTCGTTATCCATTATACTATATTGCTTATATTTAGGGATCGTTGATAAAATGCAAAAAATTATCTGCAATGTTGTTGTAGGATCCCTACAGACGATAATGGGTATGTCCTCATTCACATAAATACAGTAGTAAATACTGTATGTTGGTCTGTAGTTGGAGCTTCGTCTCCAGCTGTGCTGATCAAACTTTCTGCCTCCGGGCAGAGAGGATCCTCAGACGTGGCTATGTCGAAGGGCAGAGTCTCGTCTCGGGAAACAGCTACTCGACCCCGTTTTATACGGAGTCCACGGGAATTTTTTTTGCCGAGTCTACGGGGTCGGATAACCTACAGTAAATTCGGCATTGTGCCACATCTGACCGCGTGTGGCGATTGGTAGATATCCTGCATTTGGAGATTCAATATGGAATTCAATTAACTCACTTCTAGCACTTCTACGCGCCGCTGGCGAATCTTATATATGTTGTTCCTGTCCTAAGTATTATGCTTCATTTCCAACCTTCGTATGATTATTCTATTCCGTAACCTTCCCTAGGTTACAACAGATGTCATTGGTCCTGACCTGAAATCTATAGTTCATAATAGACATTATATAAATGCATAATAATTAATAACACATTTTTAAGAATCCTACGAGTAGAACTGAATTTTTATTTCTATAAATAATATTGCATCTTACAGTGGTCGTTCAAGGGTTAATAACTTAAAAAGGTATTTATAAATTAACTTGATAATCCTGGCTTACATCAAGATTAACAATACCTGTAAGAATGTGTAACTGATATTTTTATGTGTGTTGTAATTATGAAAGTGTGACTAGCCGAAAATGTATCATTTGATATTTTATCCGTCAACCGAGGTGACATCGAAAACAAGTGATTATTTTGTGAAGATATGAAGTCATGTGAAAGACGTCTGGGATGTGTATTCATAACTTTCTCAAGAGTTTTAGTGTCTCGTTTAACAGAGACTTGACTCCAGATCGAATTCGGTTTGCCGATTCTGTATTCTTATAACGTTTCTGTGTATCGCAATTACAATCAAAGAATAACAAAAACGTCTGATCTCAATGCTAATGTTAATTTTTTTCCCCTGAGAAACGAATAACTGTGTCAGTGCATCTGTGTTTACCTGCAGATTAAACTCGATAAAGCAGTTTTTGGCGGGAAGATACAAGTGAAATAAAAAGACAAAAAAAAAAAAATAGACGAATGGATAGAGTGAGAGAAAATCAGTATCAACGAGAGAAGGAAAAGGAGTAGATAGAAAGAAAGAATGTGAGGGGGTAAAGAAAAATCAGAGAATATAAAATAAAAATTACTTTCCATTTTCGGCAACTTATACATAAATTAAATTCTTACAAATTTTCGATTTTCAATGTGGACGTCTCTGTACCATATGACTAAACTCTGGGAAATTGGTCACGCACTCAATTAATCTAAAGTGGGGAAAAAAATGGAACATTTGTATCCGCAAATCGCACAATTGCTTGGAAATTAGAATTTGTTGATTAAAATTTTTCTGGAGTTAAAGAGAGAGATTTGCCGAGACAAAGGTGACGATCCGAAAAGAAACGAAATAATCTCGTGAACCAACACTGATGCCAATTCGATAACTTAGAAGACGAGCAACAAAAGAAAATAAAATGTATTAACAGCATGAAGATTTCTATGAATATTTTAGACACACTTTAACTCCAGTCTTGTAAGTACTTTTCCGTGCATCTATTTCGTCAAATTGAAATAGAAAAAAGTTAAATTAGTATTTTTATTAATTACAATGAGCTATTTTCATTTTTACATGATCGTCACATAGGATGTTGTCTGAGAATTGTTTCTAGTTTCAATTTATTTTCATGAAAACGGTTACATTTGGCCTGAAATGAATAAAAAAGGAAAAATCTGAATATAGATTAAAGGCTTTAAAGCCAATCATTTTTAGTAACTAATCAGTTCTTTTTAATATATCGAAACCGCTGAAAATAATAGAACTCGTTTCTAGTCAGGATTACTAACAATGATGTACAATCAATTCACTTTTTGCACGGAGGATACGTTCCAGAGTCTACCGTGCAAAATAAAAGAGTGTAAAAAATATACAGTGTACATATGAAAATTAGAGATAGGTTCAATCCAAATATATTTAATAAAAAAATGTTAATTTTCATATAGAAATAAATTGAATATATATATATATATATATATATATATATATATATATAACATAATCATTCAGTCATTCAGTGTCACTACTAGACATTAAAGGTGCCTGCTTTCTGCTGTTTTTCGGTGGAGAAAATCACTCTCGTCACTTGCAATATTTAATGGCGATATATCTTCATGTGTATCTTGATTAAAATTACCATCATGTGTTTCTTTTGGTTCACTGGTTTTGAATACGAATTCGGTTATCAGGCGCTGAGAGTTTGCTTTCATTAATTCTTTATATGATTCTTCATAACGTGTCATAATCATTTTCAAATCACATTGGAATTGCACAGCTCGTTCATTATTGTTATCATTTGTAAGAAAATAATATCCAAGTTTATTTGGCTATTTGGAGGCCTTCTAGATGCTAATGACTGCAGCCGCGCGCCGTCTGATGGAACTGTTACACGCAGTCAGAGTTAGGTACATTTGTGCATAGGTCCCGCGCACACCGGAGAATGGGAGATCACTATATGGAAAAATAGATTGGATTTTATTTTACTTTGCTAAATTATTACTTAATCATGTAACAGAGTTTCAGCATTTTGTAAATTATCATTGATTGATGATAATTAATCGTTTACTTACCACTTCAATAAATTCGGTAATCACACAGGGACAGACGTTTAAACAGTGTCAAAGGAAAAAAATACTGCAAAAAATAATCGGTTCTTTTTGTTGAACGGTACAAAAAGAATACGTGCAAAAAGACAATTGAGTTTACTACGATAGTTTTATTGATGATTTAAAAGGAGCGTGAAAAGCGTCTAATATAAAGAAGTATAATGTTAGATATATACTAATTATATACCAATATAAGTATATAAATATATCCCATTCAGACAAAAAAAGCACTTTTTCTGTTTCCAGAGGAAGTGCTGTGAAGACTTAATATATATTGTCTTTAATACTGAAAGTGAAACTCTGAATGAGTCCGGTGCCCCAAACTGAAAGTAATTCTGCATTATAGAACGCAGCTCTCTGACAGTTGTATCCGAGATCAGTGATTCCCAGACTTGTCTGGGTTGCCAGGCCCTTGCGCGCCAAGACACAACGCTCCTACCCACCAAATGTATAGTCAACCATTGACTGGATTGTCTTGGTGCTTGTATTGCATGTCAAATGAGTATCTCCCATAATAATTGTTATACTAATAGGATACACTGTAAATTGAAGTCAAGATACACTTCAGGTACAATGTATGTCTGGTGTATGTTATGCTTTAGATGTTGCACTGCTACCCACTGGATGAACGCTATTTTTCACGGTCTCCTGGACCTTTCCAATGACTCCAGGCGGTACCGTCCATTGTGGGAAAAACAGTGTTAGATGTTCCGCTATCGCAGAACCAGATGTATTTACGCACCAATATAATTTATGGAATTGAACCTTATACATACTACTCAGAAAAAATTGTTTTATTCTCTTGCTCAATGACTTATTAATTTTATCTATAATGTAGAAAATTAGCACAAACTGAAATAGAAAAATAAAAACTTACTAACGGTAGGAAAATAAATGCGATCATATAAATTTAAAGCTTACATGTTTGTAGACTGTTAGGAAATCTTGATTAAAACATATGAAAGTTTTTTTCTGCGTTCATATTGCTTACACATCTTTTATGACTGTAGCTACATGATCAGAAACTCTGATCGGCGCGTGATCAAGTGAGTGTGTGGTCAAGGGTCTAGAACATTCGCTTTCCGATCATGAGTTCGAATCTCACCATTGGCGAGATTACTCAGGGAATCACTGTTATCAGCCTAGGAAGATGATTGTGCGGCACTATTATTGTGGATGTTCGAACGTCATCGCTGGTGTTAGTGATCGAAGGTGTAATCGTTCTGGACAGCTTCAAGAACGCCAGATAAAGCGTTCTCTCCAAGAAACACGCTATCAAGCATAGTAGCAGGATAAATCGCAGGTTGACCCTGTGTGATTTGAAGAAACAAATATGCCTGACCCGTGGTCTGCAACAGGGATTATCTAGCAACCCCAGGCGTATATACGTTTCTCTGATACTATGTCTCAATAGTGTAACACCCACCGGAATTTTAATTTTCTACCCCGAAAACCGTTTAAGCGCGTGGTGTAAGGAATAGCAGCTCGGAATCGGAATGCAGAGTTTGAATTTCCGCCTAGTTCAATGGTTCACTTACGTGAAAAAACACTTGGGAAATATATGAATCTATTTTTTCTCTCCCCAGATATGGATTAAATATCTAGGCAGACCGGGATGTCTAGTTGTGATTAGCAACCACTCTGGAAGGACAACTCTAAATTAAAAAAATGATAGAGACACCGATAAGCAAGAACTCTTTTAGGTCTTAACTAAAGTACTTAAAAAAAAGACAAAAGAACTCATTGAATGGGCGTTGTTCAAGGATCCTGTATGAAATGATGCAGAAATTTCATTTATAAACGGTTTCATCTGTTTTTAACAGAGGAAATCCTCGGTTTTATAATAGCTGTTCAAAGTAAGTCTCACTGGAGCAGCTTCTTCACATAGCCGCTGCTTTATGGAACCGACTCCCAAGAGGATGCTTCCCGATCACTAGACTCTTAACCTTAAAGTCCAGGGTCAACCGTTATCTTTCACATACATCCGCATAAATTGTGACGCTTATTCTGTAACCCTCTCCCTCGAATGGTTTTTGTGCCTTGCATCATTGCAAAAAATAAATTTGGCTGTAGGTGTTGCTGTAATATATCATTGTATTATAATGAAATTATAATTTTATTAAAAAAAATAAAACCTTACCAACATAATTATAATTTTAATAAATGCCAATAAAATTCGTATATTCCTATATATATATATATATATATATATATATATATATATATATGTATGTATATGTATATATAATATGTGTGTGTGTACTTGTGTATATGATTGTGCGTGCGCATATGTGCATGCGTGCGACACCATGCGCGTGTATTTGCTCACCTTTCCCTGCGTGTGTAGAGTGTATATCAGCGTCATTTACCGATGATAAATGTTTTTCATAATACGTGATTTTTCCAACGTCATCAATTGGCTATGTTTTGCTGCATAAGATTCATGCAATTTGTGTATTAATGAATACTGCATCAGAAATAAATTCTGAGCATTCGCTGCTCGTCTCTAGCATATTTGTTCCAATTAGATTTCAATCATACTGTGATTTTATATTTTATTTTAAAATTTTTTTGCCTTTCGGAAGTAACTTTCAGTGTAAACTATTTATTGTGTATTATTTTCGTGTAGAATAAGTGTTTTTTGTTTACTCTGTAGGTTTTTGACATATATCGAAGCGCCTCCAATTGGCATTTTCTCACATTTTGAAATGAAGGAAATAAAAAAGTCAAGGGAGTTTAATTTCGCAACTTGTCAGAATCTATTACAAAGATATATCGTTATTCTATGTCAGCGCATGAAATTCTTCCAAACTTGTTCAAAAAATGAACGACTATTTTCCTACAAATGACGTATTCACACATGCGCATTTTTCTTGTTTGCTTCTCCTTTTAGAAAAATGTCGATGAAGCTACTTGTATATTTGTGTGCATTGGGGAGCTGGTGGATGTCGTTGTGTGGGTGGGCAGTGTAGGAAAAAAAAGAAGCTCGTATGGCTTTGCAAACTGAATTGAATTACCGGATCAATCAAGGACAAATGTCAATTGCTGAACGCATACCACTTTTCATTTCTCTTTTTAACTCTTTTGCATTTTTATTGCAGTTTTCATTTTGTTGTTTTTTTTTTTCGTGTTAATTTTGATGTCAAGAGTTTTCTCTTAATATTTGGTTTTCCTTTTTATATGGCTTCACCAATTCGTTCTTTCTAATAAACAGATCATTTATTTTCCTTCCCGGATGTTCGATTATATTTCTTCTCTGAACGACGGAAGTTTCATGATTTTAGTTTAGTGTGCTGAGGCTCTAGCCCATCTTATATCATTCATCTTTTTATGTCGTTTGCACTTGTACTTTTTTCCTTTCTCTTCTTTTACTCCAATATTTTCTTTCGATCATATTCAAATTCTATTACATCAATTTGGTAAACTCTATTTGGGAATTAGCAAAATCTATCTATCTATCTATCTATCTATCTATCTATCTTAGTATGTATCGTTACTGTTTGTCCGTCTCTCAATCTATTAACTCTATACGATATTTCATTCTTTCTTTATGTGATTGATAGTTTATTTCTTCTCTACCTCCTCTCTCTCTCTCTCTCTCTCTCTCTCTCTCTCTCTCTATATATATATATATATATATATATATATATATATATATATATATGAGGGAGATATTATACTTGTTCCAATGAGAGAAAAGTGTATATTTTAAAACGAAAAGGGAAGCCGCAAATGTTTATGGTTATAATGTGTATTTTTATTATATACTTTATTTTCAATATTTATTTACTTCATTTTACACACTTTTTTGCTGCTATACGTGTTTCGGGTCTTGTGACCTTTATCAGGCGTGGAATGTTTATTTCCACATATTATTTAAAGCAATTATTTTTTCTTATTTTTAGCCATTGTCTTTCGTCTGTGGTAGTAATCCTTCTTGGAGTGGGGAAAAATATTCCTTTACTTAAGGGGTATTAAAGCAGGATTGATCAGAGAAGGGGAAGGAATGAGATTTTTGTTCTGATCTTTTTATGTCTTCTGTATCTTTTTAAACATTACTCCATTTTTGTGTATTATGTGTTTCTGTTTTTTGCAAATGTATATATATATATATATATATATATATATATATATGCACACACATTGTACGGTGTGTAGATTCGTGTGTGTGTGTGTGTGCGTGTGTGTGCGTGTGTGTGGTTCTTGTAGCGCATTTGTTTTTGCCAGTATGTATCATTATATTATTATAAAGAAATCTATAGAGTAAGTACATGTACCTTCTACGGTGTGCAAACTGCTTATCCCGATAGTGCATACCCACAATTTTTTAGAATGGGGTTTGCCTAAAATTTTAAATCCGACAGCGGTATGATAACTATTAACCAGCAAGGTTTTTAGGGAAAAAGACCTAACATATTACGGACTTTTACTCGGTAATTGGTTAATTTCATTATTATTATTATTATTATTATTATTATTATTATTATTATTATTATTATTATTAAATATATTATCAGAACCTCCCAGGACGAGAGAATACCCACCCGTGAGTTAATAAATTAATCTTCTAAATGAGACTAAACATTTCAATCCAGATATTGGCCCAAACATTTGATCTCTCTCTTTCTTTCTCTCTCTCTCTCTCTCTCTCTCTCTATATATATATATATATATATATATATATATATATATATATATATATGTATGTATGTGTGTGTGTGTATAATTTTCTCAATCTATCTGAGCGTACCAGTTTCATTTTATTTTACTCTTGAATTCTTTTCAATTTACCTCTCATCACTTTTCAAGTACATTCTTTCATTATAATGACCCATTCACAATCCGGTACCCACATTTTGAACTAACCTCTCATTAAGCCTACTCAAGCGAATCGGCTGACCCTGCCAACACTTGTCAACGAAAACAATCTTTACACGAAACGATAGCCATTTCTTTCAACTGTTTTCTATCTATTTTTGATAAATGTCTATATTCGTATAAGCCTTCGCTTTATTTTCTGTAATAGAAAAATAACAGATCAAAATAGGACAAACCATAGATATTCGATAACGGTAGATTTTGGAGATAGTAACAATGGGCAAAATTTATGAAAATTCTTACTTTACTATTATGAGGTTTATACTTTTTAATCATCTCAGCCAATGATGGGGCGAATGCCACATTGTGCTACAAAAAGTGAAAGTGAAGACTGAGGAATAGGGGGAGGATTGAGAAAAGGACAAAAGATGAATGGGATTAAAGACGACAGAGATGGCGATTAACGTTGCATTTAAATGTCTTAAGATTGTAGTTATCAGAGAAGCAAGTAAACGGAAGGGAGTTCCACAGGCGGGAAGTGTAAGAAAAGAAACTTTTGGAGTAAAAGTTGCTATGTAGCTACTTTGATATCAAAAGTATGCCGATTAGTAGCATGCTCAGTCAGTCACCAGGTAAAACAAAAAGTTGTCAGAGTAGTTGACAGAGGGATGACACGTGACGTCGGTGAGAAAGTGACTAACGTCGAGATGTCAGGTCAGGATCGATTACATTAAGGATCCTTGTTTTGATTTTGTTAAAAATCTCGAGATGTACACCAAGAACACCAGACTTGATATGTCAAAAGTCTTCGCTGCAGGAACGAATGGTGTATTTTTTAAAAGTGCAAGATGGATTCTGACGAGAAAAGTTTTCTGGTACGACACAGTCACCTGGATTTTCTTGCAGTAGAAACAGCTATTGATTCGATAAAGTCGTTCTACTTCATGCCAATGGAAAACGTGAGGCCAAGAAGCCGCAGTGTGTTGCTCTTCTGGAGTGTAGCATCACCCTTTCAAATGGCAGCCAGAAAAGGTTCTCTATAATGGTTCATGCTACTGAGCGTCAGTTTCACAAAATATTAAAATAAAGTCATTCTTCTTTAAATTATAGATTGGTCCGCTAAATATATAGGGTATCAGAAAAAAAAATGTGCTCATTCTTTAAATGATATTAAATGCAGGGTATATTGACTTGCAAACAAGATTTACGGTTTAAATTAAATATTAAATATTAAGTGAAAGCCAATGCATGTTTATAAATATACAAATATACAAAGTCACAAAGAGAGCACATTTTTGGGAACACATTCTATTTCAGTAGTTCGCCCTGAAAGAGGTCTAGATGCACTCTCACATTCCAGAGAAATATGTGTCCAGATATAAGAAATCAATATATTTACTTTATTATATTTCTGTATCTTGTTCTTATTTATATGAATTAGGCTGTTCTACTCTCACCACAACTAAGAGCAAAAAGTGAGGAACTCTTCAATGTATTGGCCTGGAAATGAGAGTTATACACGCCCAAACATTGGAGAAATAGTGCGCCTCCAATTACTGGTAGGATTTCAAGACTAATTATTGGTAGAATTTCAAGACTATTTCTCGACTATGTATATATATAATCAGTGATGCATAATGCGTATTCTGTTGCATTGTAAGTAGTCTACTGTATTAGTCTAACGGTTATTTTGGTAAGCGCGATTTGTTAATTTGTTTATTATTTACTTAGTTTATTCACTTATTTGCTTGGATTAATTTATTTTACTTGTTTATTTATTTTCTTTTATTTTCATTTATTCTTGTTCGTTTTGAGTTTTCGATTTTTAAGTAACGTAGTAAAAATTTGTTTTTCGTGTCAGCGTTTTGAGATGAGATCTTATCTTTTATTTGACAGTTTATTTTGGTATGGGAAGGTAGTTACTGCTATATTTATAGATAGGTAATTACTGCTATTTTTTACTCCAGGCACAGTTTACAGATTTGGCCGGGAAGCCACTAACTTTTAAAGCTGTTTCATGATCTTAGCTTCGATGAATATGGATTAAGTGGAAGAATTGTAGGAAAACCTGCGGTTATCTATCTATCTATCTATCTATCTATCTCTTCATATCAAAAGATTTGAATAATCATATGACATATGCCACCATAGAATAGCAAGTATTAATATTAAGCACATCTATATTCCTACAACTTTTCTCATATATGTCAAAGCATCTGTCTCTGTCTCCGTCTCTCTCTCTCCGTTTCTCTCTCTCTCTCTCTCTCTATATATATATATATATATATACATATATATATATATATACACACACACACACACACACATACACACACACACATATATATATATAATCGCAAAATATAAGCTGTCCTGAGCGGGTAGTCTCCTAGATCCTATCGTACTAATGTAGGTGTCCCCCAGGGCTCTATCCTTGTTCCTACTTTGATTTTAATTTACATTAATGACCTTTCCCATGGCATCAGCTCTCAACTTTGTATATATGCTGATGACGCAACCATTTATGCCTATATTGATAGATAGTCGGATCAGTTCCATTAAAAAAATTTCGCGGTTGATATAAAAAAGCGACCTACACTCTGGTGTTAACTGCAGGAAGGAATTGCCTATTAATGTTAAAGCCTCCAAAAGTTGTATGCATATATTTGTGTTCCAGGCATACAGCTTAAACGATACATGAGACACAAGCCAATTTAGGCGCAAATTGTACGATAAATGAATGCCGAGTACTTTGCTCAATTTCATTAAAATTAGACAAGTGATCCTGGTGCTAGGACAGATGTTTTCTGCTTTGCAGCATATTAAATAAGAAATTCAATATTTTTCTTCATACACATTCTTATATCTGATGATTGCAAAAGCGTGAAACCCAGGGTCACAAACTAATATCCATACAACTGAATATGTTAGCTCTATCACTGATATTGAGCACTTTCAACTAAGTATTACGCATAATATATATATATATATATATATATATATATATATATATTAGGGTGGTGCAAAAATAATGACGTAATAATGTCGTTTTTTGACGTTACAAATACGTCAAAAAACGACATTATTACGTCATTATTTTTGCACCAACCTAATAGTTTGATAAATCTTTGAAGATCTTCGAAAACACATGACAATCTGCAGAGACGGGTATGTCAATAAGAAAGCATATTCTGTTTTTGTATTCTTTGATCTCCATGTCTGGGCGATTTACTTTGAATATTCTGTCCGTTTGCATTGTAAAATCCCATAAAATTGTTAAATGTTCTATCTCTGTAACTGGCTCTCGGTGATGTTACTTGCTGTAACAGGTGCAACATTTCCAGTGCATATATTGGCCCAGGCTATCATGCCGAGTTTTTTATTCATTTGATGCTAGCACTGTGCAGCTTGATACAAATGGTCAATTGCTTCTGGATTTTTCTCACATACTCTACATTTGGGGTCAACAAAATCAATCAGTATGTGTGCTTGGTAATTTGTAGTTAGCAAGCATTGGTCCTGTGCAACAAGAATAAAACCTTCGATTTCAGGTTTTTCACTCTGCACTACGTAGCCAAAGAATCTAATGTATACAAATTACATTAGCTTCTTTGGTACGGACACAGTTTTGACCGCGAAGTGGTTTATCTTGACATTATTTCTGTATCTGGTCGGCTGCATTTGTCTTTGCTTTCTTTTTTAAGTATTTTGCAGCTGCACTGGTTGTATTATTATATTGCATTTCTTCACCCATTTGGTTAGTTGGCTTGCTTTATTACTAAATAAAGTTTCTTCATTTTTTCATGTTCTTCGACACAGATCATCATCCAGTATTCTGCAATTTCCAAATATCATTGAAGGCCAACGGTTGTCGTTTTGTAAGTCTGTTCTAGTAGAACTAATCATCTGCCTCCTCCTGATCTGAGTACATATAGACGATAAACATCAGCCTTCGGATGATGCATGCGGTGGCAAGTGAGAAGCTTTCTCGTTTTAACATCTATTCGTTTAACGTCACCTATGGTCCAGTTAAGGATGTTGAAATTGTATGGCACCGCATTGATGTCCAAGGGGATTATGGATAATATTTTGCTTATTTTTTAAAATTCAGCTCAGTATTCAATACCAGACGCACTCGCCTATAGTACACTTTTCTTACTTTCTCCTTTATTTAGGTGTGTTCTATTCTATATACTTCATCAATTCCTAATTACCAATAGGCTTCTTCTTGTTCCAGTTTCCTAATCGTTGTGACAAAATCTAGATGTATTAATGCGTTTCAGTAATTCTCCCTTTCTTGTATGTTACTTTTGCGCATTTATCTAATCCGAAATCTATACCTATGTCATCACTGAAACATTTTAGAGCTTCAACTCATTGTTGTCTTTGGCAAAGATTTTGAGATCATCCATGTAGAGTAGCTGATTGAATATTTTCTTGTTTAGTTTGTAACCGTGGCTATTGTTATTTGGTTCATGTGTAAACGAGACTAAGGACAGACACAACAGAAGGGTGACAGGGAGACTCTTTGAAAGATTCCTCGTCGAATATTCAGGCGGTTGGAGGTGCTAGTGATTTAGGTAAAATGTGGTTTTCCATATTCCCATACTGTGTTTAACGAAATGTACTACCACAGAAGATACTTTGTACATTTTCAACGACTCAAGGATCAAGAGTGCGGCACACTATTAAAGGCTTTTAATCTATTCATGCCCCTCTGCTGAGATTTCTACATTTTTTCTTGCAATTTTCCCAGATCATTATATTTATCAATAATTGATATTTACAACCACAAGTACTTCTCCTACACCCCTTCTGTTCCAGGTGAAAAATGGTGTTTCCTTTGAGAAAAGAGTAAGTACGATTCGTCAGGACAGACGTCATCAATTTATACGTGATGGACAGACATATTATTGGCCTATAATTTTTCGGATAATCTGTTTCACCCGTTTTTGGCGGGAGATATATATCACCTTCAGTGATCCATTCTGTGATTTCATTAAGATTATTAATAAGAATTGATAGAGTTTGTGCAAGGGTTTTATGGATTTTTGACAGAAATTGAGCACCTTGTAATTTCCTGGTGATTTCCATTTCTCGGATTTCATCAGAGCTTGCCTAACATTATTAGTGGTTATATTTTCCCTTTCTTGTAGAGGTTTATAAGTTGGATCCAATCTTCATTGCGGTTATATTCATTTGGTTAGCTCCGAATATTCTCCCAAAATTTCTGCACTTTTTCAGTAAATGCTGGCTTTTTGGCGTGCATAACTGCTTTTCCAAATTCCATGTAAATCTTTTTAAAGTTCGTTTGGAATGTTTTATTTTGGCGATAGAACCTACAACATTTTTCGTATCGTCTTGTTCTCTCTACCTTTAACTGCAGTTTCTATTTTCGTATTTCTTTGATTTTTGGAATTTCATTTAGTTATTTAATTTTTTTTATTTTCGCTCGATTTTGTTGCATTTGCTGTTGAGACACTTGGGTTTCTTGTGATCCCATCAAGTATCGAATAGCGATAGAGCACTGTGAGACTCGCCACATCCCGCCTGTGAGAGAGAGAGCTTGGAGGGTGGAAAATAATTCTTCTCCAACAAGGACTCTATCAAGTATGGCAACAGTACTCCATTTTCGGTCTGATATGGCTCTTATAAAGGTAAAAAATCGGATGATGACAGTATTCTCTCAAGGAACGGAGCCTCCTCGAGGAGACATTCGTTCATCGTAACTGGTTGTAATTCGAGGTTTAGTAGTTCGGCTTTGATGGAGTGTAACTTAGTTTGGTTTTCTAGATATTGAATGTAATCAGTCTGCTGTTTTCCCACTGGGATGTTAGTGCTAGATCGGATGAGAGGTCAGCTGGCAATCTCTGATTGTCAAGAATTTTATATGCGCACCCATATATCGTCGTATCATTGATATTCCCTTGAGGATGAAATGGAACTAATGTCTTTAATTTAATTACAAAATTAAATTCTAAGCTTTTCGCTTCCATTTTTGAAACAGGGTTAGAACTGTGTAGCGAAAAAAAACATATTTTAAATCAATTAATTTATAATATTAATGCTCTGTAAATTTACATTGAGCACTATTTTGTAAAAATAAAAATATCTATAAGAACACCGGATTATATATCGTACTGTTCTTTCTTATATATATATATATATATATATATATATATATATATATATATATATATATATATACATATATTTCAATAGAGGTTCAGTTAATTTACAAATTCATGAATTATTCATACATAAAACAAATACAAAGGTTAATGATTTAAATGGCGAGAAATCCATCTTCGCGAACAATTCAAATAATATACAAAAACCCCGAACCTGTTTATGAATGAAAAGATCCTGTTTTATAAATTTCAGTTGCATTAGGTCTTTTTATTTTACAAGCTTTCGTCTGTTCCTACAGATATCCTCAGGTATGAAATAGATTTGTCAAATTCGGATGTTTGTTCGTATTAGTGTCCGGTTTAAAAGATGTACTGGATTATTTACTAGAATATCGGTAGAGTTTCTGTATAACGTTGAGCGAATTATATCTGGAATATGTTCTTGTTTATCTTCATGCAAAACCCACTTCTTTGGAAGATAAGTACAATTGATTAAATCTTTTTGCAGTTTAGAAATATTGAATTTTTAATTCATAAAGGAACACACTGAAAACCTCTTTTTTTGTCCTGATTGCATATACCGTTCACGTCTTACAGGTTGAAAGCAAATGCAATTGTTAAATGATTTTTTTTTTCTTTTCGAATTGGCATGAAAGAAGCTTTCACTAGTTTAGTGATTAATATTTCTCAATAGAAGAAAGTAAATATGAATAATTGATTCTGTTTCTTCTATACTTTTTTCGCTTTTAATAAAAATAGCATTAATAAAACTCGTCTCTAAGAACAATAAACCTTCCCACGGATATTTGCAAGAGCTGCACACGTGATAAAAATCACTTAAACTACAGTTAAAAGTTAATTCACTTTTCATGAACTTCATATTAAAACGAAAAAAAAAAATTGATAAACATTCACGATAAATTATTGTCTTCCAAACCGTGATAACGCAGATATGCGCGTTTAAATATTTTTGTTTCGTAAAATTTATGTAAAATTATTCGAAGTAAAGTTTCGACCGGACATGTAAAGCAGTCTTTTGAAAGCGTCGAAAATTCTACAGAATATTCAAATTTAATAAATGATTCTTACGTAATTTTATCAATATCAGAATTATTTCTTTAATTTTTACTTGTATAAAATTATTTTCATTAGCAGATAATCCCATATTTTTAAATATCAGAAATGTATTGCTTGATCGTAAATAGTAATTAAATATAAAAAAAAAACAAAAAACTTTCTCATGAAACAAAATCAGTTAATTTTTTTAAAAGAGGAAACCGAGCCACGGGAAAATATAAATCTGCAAAATGACATACACTATCTTATTTTAACAAGATTTTAATTTATTATTTTAAGCACATCTCAGACTCACGATTTGTAAAGAAAAAATAAAATCTTTCTCGGGAAAATTTCTTTAAACCTTAAATGGTAGGAAAAGTTTTCACGAACTCAGACGCAAAACGGGTAAAAAAAGAAGATTAATATATTTTAAATATTGATTTCTGCTTCTTTTTACAAGATTTATATGCAAGAAACTATAAAAATTGATATTTTATCTAAATTACATTATAAAAATAATTAATAAAATAGAAATACAACCAATGTTAGGAAGCTAAATTTAATCGAATCAGAATGTAATTTTGTATTCTTTGCACCAAGTTCTCAGCATGGTTTCTCCACTGATTTCCAATAGAACACCAATTGATGCTAGGCATTGGTTCAGGGTCAAAGATTTTGAACATTTACCCAACTTTTAAAAACATCTAAATTGATTCAAAATTTTATTTTGTTCTTTCTATTCATAACTGTTCGTTAAAATATTATCGACTCTGTGTTTCTAGCTTTTACCCATTCTTTTTGCGATTCAAGTATAAATATTAAATTATTGCATTTTTTTTTTAATTACAAAAAAGAAAATTTACATACACGCAAAAACAAATATTTATATCTTCATTGTTTTTGACAACTGTCTTTCATTGTTCTGCAAGTTTGTTGATGTTATTTTCCTAGAAGCTTTGTGTTTTTGTTGGAAGAAGATCGTGAGATAATTCTCACCTGAGTGTATAGAGTTGATACGAGAATAATTGTTGTGTTTATGTAGAAAACACATCTCTCCTGTTATTACTTTTCCCGTAAAAATTATTGCGGACTCCAATGTGAATCCAATGAGTAACACAAAAACAATATAAAACAAACGACAATGCACGTATCAAGAAAATAATTACAATTAAAGAAGAAAACATTGAAAATAGAGAATATGTTTTGCTGCGTGTGAAATTTTTGTATGCCTACGTGAGATAGGTGTGTGTGAAAAAGTACAAACATTCAAGAGAGAAAAGTAAAACATTGACAATGTCCATTGGCGGACACTTTTTTCCTGTGTACGACTAGATCTTACAGCCGGAGTGGTAGAACTGTAAAAGAGAATAAGTAAGAATACCATTACCTATTTATAAACTTAAGAAGAATCCCCTAGCGACGGTGTTTTTTTAGGAAAGTCAAATTGGTTCATCCACAGAGTCAACTGTTTTGTTCTGTGGAAAACATCCCAAGCGATTCCCATTTCAAATCTTTAAGCTTCTGCAAGGTCTTATATGCAACATGCTGTCTTGGGTTGTGGATGTGGTAAATGACACCTTCGATCAGTTTTTCAAGTTCCTGCAAATGGTGAAAGGTAGTTATAATGTGGATTTACAAACTCTTAGCAATCTCTTCCATCGAAATCTTCGGTTTATTCTCCACGATGGTAAGCAAAACGTCCTCATCGACGTCGTAAGGTCGCCTGGAGAGTTATTCATCTTTTAGGGTTAAAATCACCCTGATGAAATTTGCCGAACAACACTTTGAACAAAGAGCAGGAACACGATCCAAATAAACCTTCTGAATACTTTTTTTGTTGAAGTTCTGACGCTTACTTCTCTCCGAAATTCATAACGCATCAACTTTTCATTATACATCTGTAAGGCATTCATTTGTGGACAAAACATCAACAACTTCTGAAGAATGAACGGTTTCAATCTCGAACACACCAGAAATCGGCACCAAAACAAACGTCATTGTCAAATTGATATCATTTCCCGTTAACAATGAAAATCAAACCCGAACTTTTGCAGTCCCTAAAGAGAGAAACATGTATATATAAAAATATATTTACTTAGCTAAAATGATATATATTTATTTAGTTAAAAATCTGGCTTGCAAGCGAAAAAGAAATATATTTTATCACGGCGACAAAAAAACTCCCTTTGATCTCAGAAATTGCTAAATATTTAATACCTAATTTTGTCAACTGATCTCAGGAAATGGTTTCTTCCGACTTCAAAGAATTAGGCTAAATTCCTTCTTGTACTTAAATATATATAAGTAACAAAGTATTTGTTGTTAATTTCAATAGGAAAAGGTATTTTATGTGTTGAAAGTATTAAATACAATAGCCGAGATAATCTAATAAGGCATGAAAAATACGCGGGATAATCTATTAAGAGATTCCAATAGCTGTTTCCATGTTCGATGTTTTTACATGAACATCAAGCATTAGAAGTTTAATTTCTAAATATATATTTTGCAAAAATATTAACTACAAGGAATCATTTTTTTCCTAAGACACGAAGATTTTGACATTCAATATATGAGTGAACCCCCAAACATCTACATGACCAGATTGGTATGTATAGCAGCTCGGTGGGGTTCAAATGCCTAGAAAAAAACATTCCATCATCGCCGACCGCACGCAGAACATCCATCAACCGCGATAACAGGGAGACCCCATATCATGAGCGCTTGTTGGGTCTTACAATCAGGCCAGACGTTAAGTGGAACTCGTACATACGGTCGTTCGTTAACGATGCTGGAAAAATGGTCAGTTCTTTGTAACGCTCAGTAAGTACCTGACTCCTCCTGATATCCTCTACATTTACAGGAGACAGATAAGTCCGAAAATAGATTATTGCTGCCATATCTGGGAAGGAGCTGTCCTGTCTTCATTTCCCAGACTCGATATAGTCCAAAAATGCTGTCGAGTCCTTGTAAGTGACGAATTATTTTCCATCCTGCAACCACTTTCTAAAAACGAAACATCGCAAGTCTCACACAGATCTAGATATGGACAATTTTCAGACGACCTACATTCCTTAGTTCCACCAGTTCTAAACTCCACGAATAAAACCTGCCATGTGACGCCATTACAGCGAACCACCCTCGTTGCCTTCATATTTCATTGGTGAGATGTTAGTTCCACTCGAGCAGCTTCTTGTCACGAATCGTTGCTTTGAGGAACCAACTTCCCAAAAGATGTTTCATCTACAATCATAACCTGTTGAAGTATAGAGATAACCGCTATCTTCCCATTTTAAACCTCGAGTAGCTCTCGGGCCTTGTGCAGGGTGAACAACATTGTAAAATAAAGTCAGGTTTAATATTCTTAAGGACAAAGACTGGGATTTTATCTGGACCAGTATCCTTCGTAGGTTCAAGACTTTTGCAAAATCTTCCCGGCTGTGATAACAATATTAATGCGGTTGCGGTCTGTGACAGGTGTGAAGTCGGGAAGCGGATGAACTTTATCATCTAACACGGAGTTAGCGCCAAATTTGTGGCTAAGGGCTCTGTGTTATCTGACGTGCCTGATATAAACACACAAACGCACACAAACACACACATATACACTGCGTGCTAAATTATTATCGAAATACATTTTTTTCTAATATTTCAAAAACTCTCCAATCAATTCACACAAAAATTTCACACAATGTTGGCAACACTGACCTGCGCAATCGCTGAAATGTTCGTATTGATCTGCGCAGTGTAAAAAAACTGGCGCCATATTTGTTATCAGCACGGTGATTTGAGCATGCTAAATTACTAGAAAGGTTTAGTAAAATTCCTAGAATAGAGCAAACAAAACGTTTATTAATGTTGCACGTAAATGTTTATGATCAAAGGAAGCTAATAAATAAGATAATCAAACAAATAATAGCAGATACAAACAAAGGCACAGTTTTAAACAAATTAATAGGGAATGTGCTTTCCCTGTTTTGAAATTACTTGAAGAAGTCGACGATCCATAGAATTTGTTAATTGTAGGATGTCATCTGCTGTAATGCCATGAGATATGTCAAGAATTGCTTCCCACAACTCAGTGTTGCTCCTGAATTGTCGTCCGCTGGCGTACAGTCTTCGCTTCATGATGCTCCAAAGGTTTTCGATTGGGTTCAAATCCGGAGAGTTTGCTTGCCACTTCATTTTTCGAGGTCCATCAAAGCCTAACTGTTTCAAATATTCAGTAGTCTTGTGAGCATCATGTGAGGGAGCATTATCTTGCATAAAAACAATGGCCTTTCTGAAGGCAGCTCTTTGCCTTTTCATCCACGGTTCAAGATGCTCCTTCATAAACGCTATGTATGCATCAGCAGTAATTTTGACGCCATCTGGTACTCTCCATGGGCCTACTAATGTTTTTCCAATAATACCACCCCAGATCATTATGCCTCCACCGCCTTGTTGGCGTCTCAAACCCTGATGGCGATTCTCTCCGTTCATTACCCAGCCTTTGCACCATCTACCTGGCCCATCAAGTTTTGCTCGAATTTCGTCTGTGAACAAAACTTTAGAGATATCAATATTCATATTGCCCATTTCAATCGATTTTGAATGTGATTTCTCGTCAACAGAGGCTTCGATACAGGTTTGACTGTTGTTGCTATTTCCCTCAGATACCGACGCCGAGTACTTTTAGACACAGTAGGATCCCCAATTCGACTGAAAAGCTCTTGACTGGTAAGTCCAGGGTTCTTCGTGGTCTCTCGTTTAAGTCGTGACATGAGACGACGTGAAATAACCCTCAGCTTGCCTTTATCTGCCCTTTTGCGTACTTGTGTAGGGTTGGCGGTGAAGTTTTTGCCTCTTTGATGACACCTCCCTATCATTTTAGAAATTTCTAGGGTAGATTTACCTTTGAGAGTTCTGAAGTGATAGTTTTCTTTTCAGCATCACTTGAACTGCTTTTACGGCCCATCTTTTCACTAAATTCTTATACTTTTCTAATAATTTGTCACTGTCAAATCACCGTGCTGATAACAAATATGGCGTCAGTTTTTTTACATTGCGCAGATCAGTACGAAAATTTCAGTGATTACGCAGATCAGGGTTGCCAACATTGTGCGAAAACTTTTTGTTAATAGATTGGACGGTTCTTGAAATATTAGAAAAAAGTTATCTCGATAATAATTTGGCACGGAGTGTATATTCCAGCTGTAAAAACAAAATTGTCCTATTCATGTAACAGGAAAATTGTCCGATTGACCTTTAAACCCTTTTATCTTAAAAGGTATCTTACTGGAATTTTCCGAGGTTCTCATAACAATATTGGAGTAAACTTTGAGAAATAAGAATATATAATTACTTTCCAAAAGAATCGTGATGAATTCGATCATAAACTTTCATCATTAATTAATCATCACTAAAGATCTGAATTTCATGAAGGAGTGAAATAAAGTTCAAATATATATATATATATATATATATATATATATATATATATATATATATTATTCCAGGATCATTTTCCAAAATATTCAAGATGATCTTCGCCTTATTTAACCTTCTTACTTTCAGTCTTCGAGTTACAAGGTACCTCAAAGTTTTAACGTACGGTTTCATTTTCAAGTCTGTTTTTACTGCTCTTTGGGCCGTCATAGGTAGAAACTCCTACATCACATGGCAAACGTCAAATAGGTTGAATACAATCTTTTCAAATTGATTTCTTTAGCTGAAATGAGGTTCCCTTTACCGGTGGCGACATCCTGATCCAGTTTTCCTCTCTATTGTTCATTTTTTGAAACTTATTCACCGTTCTCTTGATGATTCTTGAATGAACTTTGAAAATGGAAGCCAGAGAATGAATGTTACTAGGGTTATTTCAAGACTGATTAGTCCTTTTCGTCTTACCATAGCTCAGTTGGGAAGACAGTGGGCCTGAACCAAAACGATTTTATCCTGTTCTCTTTCTAGCTGAATGACTCAAATGATTTTTCAGTCATTATTTCAACAAATGTGTCAAGATAAGCAAACGTCTTATTTGAAAACTTGGGAAAAAAAGAAACTCAATTAGTTTAGTGGTTTTTATTAGATATTAAACATTTTGGGGATGGGCAGTCATGCAGTTTTACGATTTGGACAATTTTGATGTTACGATAAAAATGTTGCAATAAAAATTGCGTTAAGAATTAATATCTCAAAGTAAAAATGTTTCCTTATGATTTCTGTTCCATAGGGGGAATTGATTTCAAACTAAATTTGAAAACGTATTTCCAACAGCAAATTCCTTTAAATCTCTGCGTGCTAGAATTTCCACCGGCCAAACTCGCTTGCAATTAACCCCACTACACACACATACGAACCACACACACACACTCAATGCACACACACATACACACACATACACACACACATACACAGATATATATATATATATATATATATATATATATATATATATATATATATATATATATATATATATATGGAGAGAGAGAGAGAGAGAGAGGGAGAAATAGACACGTAGGCGATCATAAATGGTTCGTACTACAATGTTGCGTATCTGGCTTTATCGATCGATCGAAATCGTCGAGTTTGATTCAAAGATTTAAACTGATTGGCTTTGGGTTATTTCTGTGGAACAATTTTTATTTTACGCGATAATCTTGGAAAATTATTCGTATTCCCATCACGTTCCCTCTTCGAAAAGCACGCAATGCACCATAGTATAAATGAAAAAAAAATTATTCTGTAAAAAAACATACAGATACATACTGATATCAACATAATTGTTGTAACCCCAACATCCATACCCAAAAAATGAAATTGCAACACCTGGAAAGACGATTCCTACTTTGATTTCTCTGCAGTGTATATATGGTCCTGGGCTAGCCCAACTGCGGCTGGAGAGATACACGCGGCTCTTTAATATGCGTCCCATGGAAATATGTTGGCTGAGCTATTTTTTCATAACAGTTAATTTAAAAACTAAATGAGAAAAATTTCCAACTTTATAATGATTCACTGGGTATGAATCGCGACCCAATTGGATTAAAACAAAAGTTTAATGTTAATGTGTATGTAACAAAAAACGTATATATAAATATTGTTCATGTCTCGCGGCTCTCAAACATCTAAAATTTATCGTATGTGGCTTTTACATTAAGTAAGTGTTGTAACCTAGAAAGGGTTACTGAATGTGGAATAACCAAAATGAAAGTTGGAAATGAAATGGTAATCTTTATAACATCAACAAAATACAATACTCGCCTTTGACGGGATGTAGGTAAACCATTCCTAGTGGTGGATTACTTAGACAAGATATTACCCCCACTCACAATAGTGTCCAATTTACGAGGATTGGGACATACCCATTAGTGTTCATAGTTAGGGTATATAACAACAAGTGTGATATATGTAGGTTTGATATTCTGATAAAATTGTCAAAGTTTCTTACAAAGTTGTGACCCAGCAACGGTCCTATTAATACAACATCTGTGTCTGAGATTTAGACCCTGGAACAGATTAAAATTAATTTCATTATGGTAAAGAATCCTGTGAAACAACGATTCATGCTATTTTTGTTCAATCAGAAGTATTTGCGATGGTTCAGGTCCCGGATTATCTTTTCAATTATCAGCATTTTCAGAAGAAATTTGGGTTCTTCAATGTTAGCAACAGTGGTCAAATGAACATTCCTAGGCTCGTTAATCTACACATCATAGTTTATAAGTGCAACCTATAGATCAGGAGACAGTAGAACTTATTCTCTACCATTCCTGCAACATAAAAGTGATATAATATTCCAGAAGGATAATTCCTGCCTACATGCTGCCGGTTCTATTCAATAGCTATCACACATACAAAACTTACTGGGTTTTGTTAAATCTTGTTAGAAGCTCTCCTCACTGCCCACCTCTGTGTGTGTGTGTCTGTATATATATATATATATATATATATATATATATATATATATATATATATATATATATATATATATATATATATATATATATATAGAGAGAGAGAGAGGGTAAATCAAATAACTAGATATTAGCAACTGTATATGCGTGCGTTAACGTGCATACACAGGTAAGCAAATAAATATTTACTAAATTTACTTAAAGGAGTAAGCATAATGTGTTTAGGCAGAGCTAAGAAATATATATTAGGTTGGTGCAAAAATAATGACGTAATAATGTCGTCTTTTGACCTTAAAAAATACGTCAAAACACGACATTATTACGTCATTATTTTTGCACCAACCTAATATTAATAAATAGACATATGCTTACGTTTGGGATGCAATGTAGGTATATGTATATTTATTAATATATATATATATATATATATATTTAATTCAAATTTTATAAAACAAAACAGACGTTTTGTGTCAATTCATTTTATTAATTTACTGATAATCACTTTTTATTAATTTACGAATAAATCTTCTCAAATATTGTCAGAAATTATCTAAATTTCCATTTAGAAGAAATATTGTCGAAGCTTTCGAATTTCTTAAGTTATCATCAGAGTAGGCAGAAACAAATAGTCAGTTTCGTGGGCAAAAATGTTGTGACTTTGGCGAGGTGTGACATGTGTGTGTATATATTTTATTTATTTATGTTTGTATATACATTTGATGATAAAGTCACTTAAGTTTTTTTTTTAAATTGTTTTATTTATAAAAGGTTGTTTTCCATTTATGAGTATTGCTTCGAGGATCATATGTCTGTTTTTACAGCTTGATTTTGCTAGTATTTTTATATTGTGTGTGAGTAGCTGATTCTTATACTGCTTATTTCTGTGTTGTCTAATGGCATTCTAATCTGATAAATATTGGCAACAACCCTCATTTTATACAGGCCATGCCAAAAATCACCAAGAGATTTCAAAATTTAATAAATCCTTTAATTTTTAACTTTAATTCACAATACCATAGTATTATGTAAAATAGATATGAGAAATCAATTTACATTAGTTAAAAAAGATTACATTTTTTTAAATAGCGTTCATTTTCAGCTTGAACTTGTCTAAGGCATTTCCCATCACAGTTCTCAGTGTTTCCGGCTCTTTGTCTGAATATTGGCATTCAGTTGTTGGATAGTCTGAGGTTTGTTAACATAAACCTTTTCTTTGGGATAGCCTCATAGGGGAACGCGGTGGTTAGTTTATGTCGCAACCGTGAGAAATTATTCTTTTCCACAAAATTTGCCAAAGAAGAGGGATTGTAAGTATGAGTTGTTGCTCCATCTTGTACGGAAACAGGTTAAGTCCTTTAAATTTGATTGGGGTGACATCCGATAGAGTCAAACCTATTGAGACCGCGTTCGAGATGAGGCGCTCAATTCTTTTCCGATACTCTTTTACTCGCTCAAGTACTCCTTCTTTCCTAACCAAATGTGGTAGACCACTTCGTGGGATGTTAACTACTGAAACTTTACTCACAAAATTTGGTGAATTTCTCATACTGTAATGACGAGGATACACTTTGAGATCGAGTTACTGATCCTTGGTTTTAGTACAAAGATTTCACTACTTGTGTTCGTTTTTCAGTCGTGTATTTTTACATAATAAATAAATTAGATTAAATTAGACTTTCAATCCCCTTGATGGCTTTTGAACATCATATACATATTTCATTGTCTGTAACAAACAAGGAAAAACTTCTGTCCGAATATTATTATTTACACTATTCATATTATTGCTCAATTATTTCTTGCAGTTCGTTAATCATGTATGGATGAAAAGTGGCCATCATCAGCCTGTGGATTTAGGTGAAAATACTGAAGTAGGAAAAATATTGGAGCTTTTTGGTAGCACGAGGCCGCTCACGCCAATGTTCCATTCGTATTAGTCAAGGGAATTAGAATATTCTAATTTTTTTAAAAAATATTTTTACGACCATATATATATGGTCGTAAAAACATTTTCTCAAAATCTGCAAGGTCATGTAGTTAAATTGATGGAAGCACATTCCTGCTGAAAAATGTACGTCATCCCCTAGTTCGGACTTAATTACTGTGTTCGGAACCACGATTCACCCTGAAAAAGTGAGGCGGAACGGGAAGACAGTTATGTCTAAACAACACACGTGCCAATCACAATGTGAAAATGATGGGCCTCACAGTCTCTACCTTCGGTTACCCGCGTTCTTATCGAACAGGATCTACCTATAGAAATTTTATTGTCCGCATGCAGTATACTTCTGACCGTGGAGCAGTTCTTTTGTTTTGCTCTACTTCGGCCTTCATCGAATGCACGAATCGTCTTGAGTGTGACCTTGTACCTGCTACACGAACACAAACGTTTTTTGAACGACCACCTACTTAGAATATTTCCTTATCTTTGACACTCATGACAGCTTGTTCCAAAACATGACACGAACAACCTGTCCAGTTTCCAAGACACAGTTTTTAGCGGATGATTTCATAAGCATACCATATATTTTTATTTCCCTTGTTAGATTGGAAGCATTCATATGACAGTTTTTTTTCTTTTCTCTTAAATGTGATTTTTTTAAATAGTCAACACAACATGGTCGAAAGTAATTTAATGCGGTGAAAATATATCGAAAGTGCACTTATTTCTCAGACTTCAACGGTAAATTTGCGTTTAGGTTAATACATTTAACTTTCCTTAATAAATTTTCTGTTGTTGCAGTGTGGTATATGTCAATCAACAGCGATAAAGACAAAAACAGATGCGTTGAGAAACTAAATGTTGTCAACTGATTTGTTGAATCTAGACATGTCGGACAGCAGAAATCTTTAACTATTAGAATATTTGCCTTCAGGCGTTTATTATCGGTGCATAATCATAATTGTTTGTGTTTATTTGTGTATTCGTAGTTTGTTAATTTGTTTATTATTTACTTAATTTATTTACTTATTCATTTGGATTCATTTATTATTATGGATCCAAATCAATAAAAAGTAAATTATATAAAAATTAACAAACTACGAATGCACACGTAAACACAAATAAACATAATAATCAGCAACAAATAAGAAATTAATCAAAAACAAATTTAACAAACAACACAATAAAAAGCAACAAAGATGCATTCGTATCCATAATTATTTCCACTGAATAGCTCCTAGAATAATTTGAAACATAACCATTACAGCCTACCATATAAGCATTAGAAGAATAGAATAGACCTACCCATAATGCATCACTAGCCAACGTATATAAATATCGCGCCTAAATACAACGCACATGGCCTGACGATTGCTTTTAATATGAAATAGACTGTCGGCGCTAGGTTTTGATTTCAGTGTCCATTCTTATATGCAGATACTCTCTATTCCTGATATTGAGCACTTTAACTCATAAATATAGCATACCAAAAAATATCTATCTATCTATCTATCTATCTATCTATCTATCTATCTCTCTCTCTCTCTCTCTCTCTCTCTCTATATATATATATATATATATATATATATATATATATATATATATATATATATATATAATGTACCCTAAGTCTTTAGACCATTTCAAAATGGCATTACGGCAAACTTAGAAGAGGTGGCAACTAAATTTTTGTTACATATTTATGATATTATTTAAGTTCTTTTAATGATAACTTTATTAATGTTAATAATTTATTAATTATTATTTCAGACTGCAATTAATGCTATTTTTCTATTTTAAACCTCAATAAAAGAATTACCAGGATTTACATCTAAAAGTGAATAGCAATGATTACTCAACAAGAAAAGGCTTTTCGAAGCAAAGTCGGATATTCAAACATGAAGAAATTACGCAGCAAAATATGGAAAACAAGCCACAGCACGTCAGGCGAATCTTTGTGGACACCTTGTGTGTCTATGTGTGTGTGTGTACATGTGTGTGTAGGAATGTGATTGTACAAGCAAACGCTTACCAATTAATGTATGCAATATAATTTTTCTTTTTCATCAATGCTTATATATGCTTCATAAATGATAGAATCAGAAAATTGTTAAAACTTCCACGATTTTGAAAATTATTTACATGTATATCTGAGTGTGTTAATAGATGCATATTTAACACTTACATTCATAGATATTTTCGACTGCACATAAATATACAAATATCTGGGATTGTCATGCGCGGTATTTAAAAAAACAACAACGAGTTCTTATGATTTTACAATTCAGAATGAGCAAAATGCATTTTGAAAATATCTTGAAGCAGTGGTGAAATTTTTCTATAATCAACAAGTATTTCTCTCTCTTTAACTAGACTCAATTTTCTTATTTTAGACCAGTGGTCGGCGAGAGCGGTCCAGGAAGCTATTCAGTATCTCCTTAATTTCCATTCTAATTCCTGTTCTGCCATCCATTTACACTAGTTTGCTACTCGATGTTACCTACTTTTCCTCTTATCTTCGATATATACTGTGAGGATCAAATTTACTGAGCCGGTTTTCTCATTGTCCGAGATAATTCGATTCTCACTTTCTATCACACAAGTCTCTTTTCTTCCAGAACTCTGTCGGCTGAGGCTGTAGAATACCTCTACTAATAAGTAAGACACTCACTCAAATGAATATTCTTAACAAGCGACGTCCGACAGCTTGGCCTGTGTTCGGTAGATCAGAAATTTTGAGGAGCGTGGAACCACATCTTAATTGCTGTTGTTCTTGTTCCATTCTGATCCTGTTAGGATACCAGCTATGGGCAAATAGTGAACTCCTAAAAAAATAAAAACACTAGGAAGTAGATTTTCATAGTAAAAATATCCCTAATACATTTTTATAAAAGAATTACCAGCAATACATTTATGTAAAAATATTATTACTAAGAAGACATTATTTATAGAAAATTAACCTACCAGTCAACTCAGTCGCACTCTGGCCGAAGACGAAGACGTAAGTGAGAGATGATTTTAATGCACCAGCAGAGGCAATGGAATGATGTATTTTTCGTTGGGTTAAGATCTTATATCGTGGATCAATTGTTCAACGATCGCTGGTTATTTTTTTTCATTACGGTTGTTTTTAAAAAATATGGGAGTGCCGAAAGGATACGACACTTTCTTTTCTCACTGTGTGTTCCAAAACTTTCAAATAACTCTTTCTAATTCTATCTGTAACTGTCTCCATTTTATCTGTATCGATCTGTAGAACAACATCTTCGGTGTATCAAATCTCATCTATATTGGTGAGGATATTGTCCAGAATTGATCGCTATAGAGGAAGACTGATATGATATTTATTGCATATAATACAAATGTGTCACAAGGCCAAAAGGGGGCAGAGTTGAAGCTGGTCGACACTAACTATCTTATACCTAGCTAATCAGATTCACGACCCATTTATTCCTTACAATTTGGACATTCACAACAAAAACTCACCCCTCATCATTCAAACGTAAATATACCACAATACCGCTCACACTCAGGGAACCTACAAAACACCCCATCACATAAAGTTTTCTTTGTGTTATAGAATTATATATAAAAATTAGCAGCATGACCTGGCGTTGCCCGTGCTTGATTCAAAAATCACACGACTCATGCAGCAATCGCTATCACTTGACTTAAAATATTTTTGCCCGTCCTTGCCTTTGCCGTGCTGATGTTGCTACATGGCTTACTTCTTGCCTATCTCACACTGCGAATTTTTTCTAAGCTCTATACTAAACATTAAATCTGTTACGAAAAAAGAACTAAACAAAATGAACACAAACGATCAACTTTAAAAAAGGACTCGTAACTGGAAAAACCGAATGAAAAAAGAATGTTAACAACAATTACTTTTTCACACCAAACCCAGTTCTGCGGAATCAGAATCAACGTTGAGTTTAAGCAAGCGAATGATCCAATTGGAGTAAAGTGCCATGCAGATTTAAATTTTTCCCACTTGTGACGAATGCAGCTATCGATTTTTTGCACGCTAGCATGCTAGTTAACATTCGCGTCAGTCAGCTGTTGGCTCTCACGCTGGGCAATAGAATCTTCCTGCTTATTCGTGGCAGCCAGCTATAGGCTCTCATTCTGGCCAGTACAAAATGGCCGCAAACTACATGAAAACCGCCGTAGAAGCGTGAAAAAATCGATTATTTCAACTATCGATGGGAGTTAGGAAATGCAAAGTCGGTCTTGGCCTTCCCGCTAAGTTGGAGCATGTGCATGTAAATTTTGGTGCAAATCCGTCGAAAATTGCGGCCGTGCATTCGTTACACACATACACACACACATCCTGCCTTTTATAGATAGAGATTAAATGATGATATTAAATGATGGGCCCGAAAACAAACTAAAATATAACAAAAGACACAAACTAAAGCTAAATGATGTTGTAGGACACGTTCATCCCTTAAAATAAGAGAGGCCGCTGTATTCTGTCTTTAGACATAATCAAGATGCCGTCTCACTAAGGGAAAGAGAAGGGTAAAAGTAATACGGGCAAGGGGAAAAAAGTATCCAAAAACAAACTGGGGAGTTTGGGAATCTAGACCTGGGTCATAACCAAAGAGGAAGCCAGGAACGACACTTACTCACATTGAAAAGGTAAACAAAAATAGTCTATTTTAACAAGGGTAGGTCTTCACAGGGAACTCCCCAGTTGTGACTTAGGGGGGCTTAAAAAAGAAAGTCAAGGCTAGCTCCGTTCACGCGAGGCAGGCTTGCCACAGTTACACACCTTTGGTTGAGAGGAAGACTGATATTATGTATCAATTCAGCACTCTTCTTTTTTTTTTTTTAATAAAATGTTGATGGTTATTAGAAATCACGCAGAGATGGTACGTCTGCCATTACGACGAGCTCAAGGAGTTTTCTCTAATGAAGCTTCTATCTATTTTTAGTGATTATAATTCGGGCAAAGAGGTGCTATTTCATTGCTTAAATACGCTACAAATACTGAGATATAATAACTGTGATCATTTAGATCATGTGACCATCAACCAAACAGGATGTTATAAATTGACTCATGCACCTTGTCAATATTATCCGACATCAAGAAATAACATAACCTTTGCGTTCGAGTGCAGTGCAAAGATGCTATCTCGTTGACAGATCATATATGTCACGGCAAATTAGATTTTATCATACCTAATCGATACAGATAAATGTTGTCCATAAAGCCTTTGCTCATCATAACTAATGTCTAATATGGTTTTTTGAGAGAAAGCCTTGTATTTAACTAAACGATGTTTTCATATAATATAATTGAGTAGCAACCGCCATAAATCAAGAAGGATAATGTTGCTAATCCAGAAATATTATTAAATATTATAATTGTTTCTGAAATGATTAATTTGAACTATTACTGCAGCTATCTTATTTCTCTTTATTTTTTATCGCAACTGCCAGATCCTCTTTCTATCACTGTGCAAATTATATTGAATTTCATCCTTTAAGAGGATTTTATCTGACTAAAGTAATGTATGGCCTGAAAATTGCATTTAAGAATGAAGCAGGCTGTCGCCGCTTCATGTTAACCTCAGTATCCACTTTTATATTTACATACGCTCTATTCCTGATATTGAGAACTTTAACCCATAAATATTGTCTACCTTAAAACTATTTTATCATATATACATATACATTAAAGACGTTTTTATGTTTAACGTTCTTTTTATAGATACAAGTATTTAAGTAAATGCTCTGTTTATAATAAACAGTATTAAATAACATTTACCGGCCTGAATGTTCGAGAGATTTTCATAGAAAACATTCGTCCTTGGATAGGATTCAAACCTGCATTCTATACGGAACCGTCATTTACCTTGACGTGCCTAACCGCTCGGCCACAAAGGATCGTTCGGTTGGCAAGGTCGAATTTACTGCTTATAAACTTCAATCTTCCATGAATCTCGTTCATTCATAACTGCTCATGGCGTATCAAATGACGTCATGCATTAAGAAATAGACAAAGACCGACAATTTATTTATTAAAGACATTTTTATGTTTAACGTTTTTTTTATAGATACAAGTATTTAAGTAAATGCTCTGTTTATAATAAACAGTATTAAATAACATTTACCGGCCTGAATGTCCGAGAAATTTTCATAGAAAACATTCGTCCTTGGACAGGATTCGAACCTGCATCCTATACGGAACCGTCATTTACGCTGACGTGCCTTGACCGCTCGACCACCAAGGATCGTTCGGTTTGTCCATTTCGTAATATATACATATACATATATCGAAGAAGAATTATCGGGAAGAATACTAAAAATAGAAGCTTTGTAGTTATAGACCTGCAGTTAGATTGTAAAGGAAGTTGTGCAGAACCATAATCGTGCACATTCTGAAATTATATATAAAATATGTTGAACAAACATGAAGAAAGTTTCCCGTATCTAACGTCTGAAGTATAGTGATTTTAATCTCAAAATTATAGTAAGTTGGCAATCCATAAGATTTTATTATGCAAGTTAAAGTTTCATAATATAATATTTGGTATTAAACAACTTAATTTGATAAAGATTTCAGGATATATTTATATGGTGATTGTACAATCTTAATGTCAACTTATGTTTTCTTTTATTATTAGAAATAATAGCAATCATTTATGATGTGGTAGAAGATTTTAATAGGAAACTCTAGCGTTGTTTATAATAAATCAATGTATTTTTAAATCTTATTATATTGTTCTATTCTCTCTCTCTCTCTCTCTCTCTCTCTATATATATATATATATATATATATATATATATATATATATATATATATATATATATGGCTTTTGGCATTTTCAAAGGGGTTTTGATTTTGGTGTTGTTAGCTATTCTACATGTTTTGACCTTTTAAGCGCATGGGACAATGAAAATTATAGAAAATTTCTGTCCTTCCTTACTCCTAAAAAACGGAAAAATGTAAGGATATTGGAAAAAACTAAATAAAAAAATAAATCTTCTTTGTCTGCCATATTTGATCGCACATACACACACACTCTCTCTCTCTCTCTCTCTCTCTCTCTCTCTCTCACACGCAAAAATAAACACACACACACACACACACATAAAGGGTGTTTCATTAAGACGGATCAAAATCAGCAGTAAATAAATAAGTGCTATTGGTGAATACTTATTTATTTCTCTATTGGATATATGTAATTTAAGTCATGGCAATTATGCGTGAAAAATAATATCGCCCCAATATCCACCAAATCTGAAAGAAAAAGGAAAAAATCATTAGACGCTTAAACTTAATTCACATTTAAAATCAGTCCAAGTTATTGGAAGACTCTAGCCGCAGAATAATTTTATTTACTATATATATATATATATATATATATATATATATATATATAGATAGATAGATAGATAGATAGATAGATAGATAGATAATATTTGTGGTAAATATACACATAGATATGCAAATTTTGAATTTGTGGGTCGGATGAATTGTATCGTATTTACGATTCCAATGGAATAAATTATGACCATGGAATATTAGTGTTTAAGCCTTTGTACTATATATATATATATATATATATATATATATATATATATATATATATATATATATATATATATATACAAGTTTTAGCCCCTGTCCGTCTCTTTGTTAGCAGACTCCTCCTAGGTTTTTGGAGATACCCCCATGACTATATATATTCTGAAACCACATTATCCAGAGTACTTGAAAAAGTATTTGTCATTTTGTTCAACCTGCGTCTTCAGGGGTCACAACCCCACCACTGATTTTTTTTCTTTGATTTATATTGAATTTAAACATTTAGAATTAAATTTTAAAATTTAACAAGGGAATGACTCCTATGCAAAATATAGAAGGAGAAAGCCAGAAGATGGAGGTCACATAGGCAAGATCATGGAGTAATATTGAAATACATCCTTTTTTTCCACAAATTATAACAATGATTGAAAATCAATCATCATTTTCTTACAAAAATGCGTGATACGCATAAGGCGCGGCTAATTCGTCTAGTACATATATGCTATTACTGAAACTAGTCGACATCCACGCTTGAGTAGACATATTTATTTTCTCGACTCCGTTTATGTCATATGTCACCAATCCTTTCATGGGTTCTATATACAGGCCAGTGAGGAAATATGGGAAGTAAGAGAGAGAATAATCACTCCCTTCCCAATTCCTTTCTCCACATTTAATCTGGTGTTATATCTTTTGTAATCATGATATTTTTTTTATTATATTTTATTTTATAATAATAATTTTAAAAAATAAAATAAATGTAAATGTACCTTCTGTAAATGGCGTTTTATAAATTAATTTCTATTTTTTTTTTAAATGGACATAAATAATTTTTTAAACAATGACAGATTTCAATTTTTATTTGCTCTCATATTTGCAGGCATAGACAAGAGTATATAACCAAATGTTTAACTGCACGCACATGTAATTTAAAAAAAAATAAATATAAAAGGCAACAAACTAAGGCAGTTCAGAAAAAATATTGTTAATCATTGAGTCGAAAATAGAGATAAAAGGATTGATTCAGACAGACAGAATAATCAGTTAATTTCGATCAGTAAAGAACGATCGATATCAAATGTCTGTATTTATAGTTTAAAATAAACCAAAACAAAATTCATGTTAGCAAATATATAAAAATAAATAAATATCTTGGCTCGATTACATTCGAAATGGAATTTCAGCAATTAATTTGAATCAGGAGGAACAAAAGCCAATAACTGCACTTCAGAGATGCTTTTAATGATTCGCTGATAAAGAGCTTTTTAAGTTACACGCCTGGAGCATTTTAAATATTCCTTTTCTCACTTGCTTTTGAGCATTTTGTTTTTTTTTTATTTTAATTTTTCTTTATTCCAAGTACTAGAAAACAAGACGCATATTACAAAGAATAGCAAGATTGTCGATGCTAAGCAATTGAAAGGTCACCGTCCAAGAAACCTTCATCCATACGACTCACTCTTTTTTTAGCTGGAAACATTGGATTTTTTCTGCTTACATCGTTAGAACAGTGTCAAGAGGTTAAAGCAAAACAAACGACGGCTTTTGTTACTTAAAAAATCGCTTTACCGCTTTTGTAAGATGTGCTCGCAGTATAATTACTATCACTGTTGAGTTGTAAGGTTGTTATGCTCAGTTCAAATTCCAGTCGACGATGTTGCGTTCGATTTCGCACAGATATTTTCCAAAGGTATTAATCCAGATAATACTTCCAGCTAAAATTTAATAGGAGCACAGACCGGGCTATTTAGTCTTAGTTGGCATCTAGTCTCAGTAAAGACCAATTGAATTAACAAAAAGAAAAAAAAAACTACTTGTTACAAAAACCAAAACGGTAAAACCTCAAAAAAGTGTTGAGACTAGACCCCATAAGGGCGTCTCCCGGATCTACTATTACTGTTTACCATTTTCGTAAATTTTCTTCCACGATATTTCATGGAACAGAATTTACGAAAACGTTGAACAGTCGCAGAACAGATTGAGGGTAAGAGGAACAGAGGAAAGTGGCGTTTAACATACTTCATCAGCTTCAGTAAATGTCTGGTAGAACAGGGTTTGGGAGAAAGCCAAAAGTTATTAAAAGCTACCAAGGACATAAAGATGTGGAGGGCCATGGTCGCCTACGACTTCTAGCAACACAGCACATAAAAGAAAGAAAAAATTATGTGGTTCGTTAGTTTTCTGACATTATACAGCATTTTTAACGAACCTTTACATATATTTTCACTCTTTCGTGTGTATATAATTCATCTATTAGGTTGGTGCAAAAATAATGACGTAATAATGTCGTTTTTTGACGTTATAAAATACGTCAAAAAACGACATTATTACGTCATTATTTTTGCACCAATCTAATAGTTGGAGGTATTCAGACAATATGATTATATCTGGGAGTAAGCGATTCATTCTACGGAACGAAAGGGCATTTTTTTACAGATGGTTCATTTCTCTGTCATGTCCGTAAACCCTGACTGTACAAGATGTTGCAATTTTGCATCAACATTACTTACCAGTGCCTCTGTAATATAACTACTGATTTTTACAGGATAATTGCAATGCTGGGAAGCGAAAAATCCACCTTAGCTTTCAGAGTTAAATTTGATTTTAAAATTTATAGAAACAAAATGATTCTCTTCCTGAAGACCTGCCCTGTTTACATTAGAGAGCATATCAGAAGAAACTGCTCGCCTTTAATCGTATGAGAGAATTTTTTTCTTTCATCAGTATGGTTGATGCTAATCTGCAAGAGAGTAACTCACAGTGTCCACCCTGTCTAATGTTTTCCACTCTCATGAAGTAGAAGGAATATATTGAATCAATTGCAAGATCTAATGTTAGAAAAGTTGATTCATTGTTTCCTGTAAGAAAAATTCCCTCGACAAAATCTTATATCTTTATAATTCGACTTGTATTATTATAAGTCTATCATTCGGCAAATGCTCGATCTGATGTCAGCAAAGTAGGTTCACTGTTTCTTGCAAAAAATTTATCTCGACAAAATCTCTTATCTTTATAAACCTACCATTCGCCTCTGCTATGTATCAAGCATTAACTGTATATTGACTGAATCCATGATAACTTTAATTTCTGATATGACATCCTGTATATATATATGTATATATATATATATATATATATGTATATATATATATATATGTATATATATATGTATATATATATATGTGACGTCACACATTATGAAATGGACAAAGTCCGACAATTATTTTAATACGGTGGACATTCAGGCCGGTAAATGTTTAATACTGTTTATTATTTTTACATTTTTACACCATTGTAACGTAGCTACTCTGTGTCTTTTCTATAATATTTTCATAAAAATTGTGAACTTTCCTTTTTGGTAACACTCTTCAAGGCAGTATTACATTGGCAGCTAGGTATCCACATTTAACGGTTGAAATTGCTAAGCGTAACAGTATGTTCGATGCTAATATTTTCTACTCTCGCACTTAACACTTGTGGAACTCTCTTCCGTCTTCTAGCTTTCTTATCAACTACGATCTTCAAATATTTAGATGAAGCGTCAACTGTTAACTTCTGTCTCCTTGAATCCTGATCTAGCTGCTAATGTTGTAAGGCACCTAAATTCCAGAAGACGACGTGCCAAATTTGAAAACTCAACAGAGCAATTACCGTAAAAATCTTTATAGAAGAGCCAAAGGGAAACTACATTCTGGGAGCGGGGTGTGAATGACTGAAGCCGAGGTGCCAGTTTAGGATCGATAACGTTGCCGATTCTTTTTTTCTTGTTTTTGCAAGAACCACTACACAGATAGGAAATAGAAACACAATTAAGGGTGAAAATTGTGCCCGTTAACCATGCGTGATAAAACTAAATAAAAAAATCGTGGAGAGTCACAGAATACAC
>OZ010607.1:62659190-62681690 GCA_963932145.1 Acanthosepion lycidas | reverse complement strand
TCCAACGAAAGTAACCGATGAAATACAAATAATTGTGTGTACGGAAAGTAAGGACCTACGCTCATTAAATTGTCATTAAATTAAGTGGTGCCAGAAGAATTATCGTTGAACTTTTAAAAGGTAAGCTGAAATATTAATGCAATACTTGAATGCAGCGATCAATTTTGAGTTCTGTAGTTTATTGTTGCCCGATAGGGCGGCTTTTAAGCTAGTTCGCAATAAATCTTGTTGAGTGTATTTTGGTTGCTTTTGGTATAGAGGACCTCTAGAATTTGTAATTTTTGTTTATTATTTGTGTTCTATATATATATATATATATATATATATATATATATATATATATATATATATATATATACAAGACTTACAGTATATTTGTGTGCTACGGCGTGATGTAATGGTTGACAAATTATTTTCCTAGATAGATCAATTACGACTGTGTAGTGAGCTCGATTCTCACTGAGTGCTCTATATTTGTGTGCATGTGCCACAACAACAAAGCTACGCTTTGTAAAGCACTAAACGGTTGACAGGTAAATGTTTGTTTACGTTTTGACAATGCGAGCTGTTTTGTTCTGCATCTAAGTTGGAGACATACAGACACAATTTCGCCTGACACGAATTTATGAATGATAAATACATAAAAGAAAACTTGATAGAAATTAATGGAAAAAAAAAACATTTAGGAAAACCTTTGTTTTTACTATCGAAATTAATCTCGTTTGACTCTCCTTGAAACCAAATTATTTACACAGTAGTTTTAATTAATTGGTGCGATGGGAAAAACATTCAAATTGTAAGTAAGATTTACTCAGACAAATCAAACACTTGAACAAAACTCTGCATTCTAATAAGCTCTAGAATGAAAGCATAAAAATATAGATTTGATTTCTTGAACAATTTATTTCCAAGAATTCCCTGTTGAACAGAAATGATTAATTATATTCAAATAAGTTCTCCTGATAGAATGGTCGATTTCCAACAAAGTATATCATTTGCTAAAGATGTGGTCCATATCGATCTTCCATTAAACAAAATAAAGCTTAAATTTTAAAAAAAATCTTTAATGATGAATTTAAATGAGAGACCGTTTATCTCGGTGAATTTTTTCTTTGCCGTTACAATAATTATTTTATTCCCGAGAAAACACATAATTTCGAAAAACAAATATTTGCATGAAGTGTAAAATATCAATATATAAAATGTGTGAGAGATGAATATATGCTGTCAATTACCGTGCAAACAAATGGCAAAAAATATGTTCAAATAATTTCGTTGGTGAATCAATCATTTTGAAATTAATGCTGATGATTACAGTTTGTGAGATTTAAAATGTTAAAATGGTAATGTTTATATAAAGTTTGGTATCTACGAAGGTGGATAAAAATAATTCTGAATTCTATTCGAAAATTTAACGGTATACTGTTCGATCATATTCAACACTGGATTAAGTGCAGTGACAAAAAAAGAAATTTATTTAAGAAAAAAAATTTTAACAGAGAAAAACAACGTATAACATACTTAGTGAGTTTTATCAAATGGATGGCGGAAAGGGTTTAGAAGTAATAACAGAAGCACACAATTTATTAAGAGCTACAAGGAACAGGAATTTGCGGAGAGCCATAATCGCATCCGTTCCGAAGGGGCACGGCATATAAAGAAGAAACATATTTTCTGGAAAAATACATTCCTTTAAATCGTTTTTCATTCATAAAGAATTATTGCTGTAATGAGATAGATAGATACATAGATAGGTAGGTAGGTAGATAACAGACTTAGATAGATAGATAGATAGATAGATAGATAGATAGATAGATAGATAGATAGATAACAGGCTGTTATATATATATATATATATATATATATATATATATATATATATATATATATATATATATATATATATATATATATATATATACACACATACATATCAGACTGAAACAGTAAATTGCTGACACCACATAAAGAGTGAACGGACAGGTTAGCCTACGAAACCCTGGAGTCGGGATGCTGAAAGTAAAGTCACTCACCTAAGTGACAAACTTTTACTTACATTAATCCTACATATATATATATATATATATATATATATATATATATATATATATATATATATATATTTAAGTTATAAGGAACTTGGTAAACCGAATTGGTAAATCCAAAAAGGATGAAATCCTGAGAGCTCAATGTTAGGACAGAGCTAATATGTAATGAAAAACAAATCACTTTAGGTGAAATAAATTATCGTAATGGTACATTAAAGTGATTTGTTTTTCATTACATATTTATATATATATATATATATATATATATATATATATATATATATATAGATAGATAGATAGATAGATAGATAGGTGGGATTTAAAAAAATGTATTAATAATAAATAAATGTATATAAAATTTTCAGAGAGTTATCTCCCCACTTCGTGTTTTACAATAATTACTCTTCAGGCGTAAGATAATTCTCTCAATTTATTTTACACCTGAAGAAATATTTTAGTGGATATCCATATTTCAATAGACACACAAATACACATATTCATTTAAAATTACGGTTGAAATAATGAAAATATGTAGGATTAAAAAATAAAATCTACTAATTCTTTTCAAATATGTAAAAACACCATCTTTTCTATAATACATTCACGGTAAATGTTCCGATGAATTCTCCTCTATGGTACGTAAACGCTACGAATATAAGCACAATACTAGATTGGCGGTAAGATCTTATCATTATACAGTCGAAATCATTAGATGTGACCTTAAGGTCAATACAAACTTTTTCCTTTCTTGTGTTGCGTGTGGCTTATTTGTCCACAAACAGATACTGAATGACGAAAGACAAGAACCAATAAAACGAAGACTTGAGTAAAAAAAATATATTTCCAAGATTATTTTCGTTAAAGAAAATACATTAAGAAAATGATGACTGGCTGGAACTGCTGCTGATGGCTGCCTGGAGAAGCTGCTGATGGTTGAAGCCGTGAGCCGGCTGTCGGCTGCTTGAAAAGATAAATCCAGGCCGCGGAAGGATGATTTGTTTATCGAGCTTTGAGGCCGTTTTAAATTCTCAATTATTTTTTTTTGTAACAATTGCTGGTTACTTTTTTTTCTTTCGTTTATATAAAAATTCTGGGAGTGCCAACAGGATACGACACTCGCTCTTCTCGCTTATGAACCACTTTTCCGGCTTCTTGCTTTCAAGCCAAGTTTGACATTTAAAGATTTAAATGCAAGTCTTTTTTAATTCATATTCTTTTATTGTTCTCACTCCTTAAATAATGTTTTCCTGATATTCTTTCACACCCTTGCTCGGGGGTAAAATGAGAGATTTTCTTTGGTCCCAAATTAGAGCCTGTGTTAATGTATGTATAATAGACCAAACCCGTATATAAGAGAAACCCGTATATAAGATACTTCTTCTCCGGTCCCGACAACTCTCTTATATCCGGTTTACACTACATATATATATATATATATATATATATATATATATATATATATATATATATATATATATATATATATATGTACACAGAGTTGAATTGGCTAGATGAAACCATACGTTCAATGGTAACAGTTTTTTTTTTTTTTACTCGTATGTCTTGTTTTCTGGCTCCATGCTTTCCTGAAAATTTGATCTTCAAAAATTTTAATGCAGTATCAATTGTTACGTACTATGGCGGGTCGGCGATGGGAAAGTCAGCGGTCCTCTGGTGGCAGCTATCGATTAACATTGCCGAGACGAACACGCCGGCGGTTCAACAAAAGGCCATCTGTAAACGAAAGTGGCATGCCACCCAATGTCAGATTGGTGGCTTGTGTGTGTCTTTTTGATTACTCATCTTTTGTTATTACATCTTAATCACGTTTCTATTTCTTCTTTCACACTCACTAACCTCTTGTGTCTTAGTGGCTTTACTACCTTGCATCGACTGAAATGATTAAAACACACACATACACACACACACACACACACACACACACACACACATATATATATATATATATATATATATATATATATATATATATATATATATATATATATATATTCCACTCTCCTGTCGATTCGACGTATGAGGGACAACCAGATCAGTTCCTCGGAGATTTGATTATAGTTTTGAAGGTTTTGTGCAGAACCGTCCACACTTTTTGAAGGGCTGAATACAGAGACCTGGTGCACTACGTGTCAGAAGGTCCCCAATTGACCCTCCACAGGTTTTGAATTCAGAGTTGGCGATCTTTTAGAGCGGTTGCCATCCATGTCTATAGAAGCCAGTCTGTCTTGCTATTTACCCATAGCTGGAGGGAGAATTAGAGGATTCATACGATTCCCAAGTCTATTAGTGTATTCGACTGGAATTCAAACTCGGCTCTCTGATTCCTCAATCCAAACCGCTAACCATTACTTCACCGTGCCTCCATACATAATTTGTTAGTGTTGATCGATTCGTGACCTGAATAACCATACCTGTCTTATCGCACAAAGATAGAGTTAAGATGAAATTTACCGTTCATCTAGTAATCGATTTTTTTTAATTTTATACCATTTTCTTTTATACAAAACAATAAAAAAATTTAACTCAGATAGAACAGATTGAAAAAAGAACCAACTTTATATCATATGTCAATATATACGCCTATACATTCACACAAATTAAGTAGATTCGTAGCCGTTTCGCCATGATTTTCTTCTATTCAGTAAGACAGGTGAGTGTTAAATTTTTTAACTACTCATCATTCTGTTTCATTTGTCTTTTTTCTGATTATTTATAGACTTTCCACGTAGTTCCTTTTTTGATTTATTCAATGTGGGTTATTTAAAACCAGAAAATAATTTTAATATTGTATGAATTTTAGGGGGATAATGATTTAGCGACACATGTTTTAATCATTAAACTATAGTTGAGGGGAGAAAAGATGGATTCGTCCCTTTCCCAAAGGTATTTGCATGCAAGTGAATATAACGAACCCAACGGGATTTGGAACTCTGTTAAAAATTCCGAGGCATTATTCATTACACCATCCACACATTCAAGCTTACATCACCTGATATTCCCAAATGGTAATTCAACGGGATGGTGCTGTAAGATGTTCCCGTTTTCTTCCGTCACATCTTATACACGCAATAGGCTTAGATGCTCGTGCAGAACGTATTTACTGTACACAGTTTAAAATCAGAATCACCGTCCCGTGTGTTTCAATTTTATTTTGTCCATGAATTTATATATATATATATATATATATATATATATATATATATATATATATATATGACGAAATGGACAAAGTCCGACAATTTATTTCTTAAAGACATTTTTATGTTTAACGTTCTTTTTATAGATACAAGTATTTAAGTAAATGCTCTGTTTATAATAAACAGTATTAAATAACATTTACCGGCCTGAATGTCCGAGAAATTTTCACAGAAAATATTCGTCCTTTGACAGGATTCGAACCTGCATCCTATACGGAACCGTCATTTACGCTAACGGTAAGGCACGTCAGCGTAAATGACGGTTCCGTATCTCTGATATTGAACACTTTATTCCATAAATATAGCACACCTTAAGACTATATTTCTTTATATATATATATATATATATATATATATATATATATATATATATATATATATATATATATATATATATATATATATATATATATATATATAAGATAAACCTAATGAGTCAGACAAACCTACCTAGGTTTCCCCTAAATGGATCATCAGGGCAATATATGAGTTAAACCAAAAAACAACCATGACTACGTAACAACAACAAAAACAAAACAAAAAAAAAACACAATAAAAACTCAAACAACAGGGATTTAAAAAAAAGCCTACTCTAATAGGTATTTGTTTCAAAATATGTGTAGGGTGGTTGGAAACTACGCTGATATATTATGGGTACTGATTATTTTTTCTATATGGTGAAACTGTACCGTCACGTAAGTTTAGCGTAATGTCTAAATATCCTTTATTCGTTTTGGAGGTTTTTTTTCTTTGGACTTCTTTGTGTGTGTGTGTGTGTGTGTGTGTGTGTGTGTGTGTGTGTGTGTGTATTTAGGCAGCATTTATTCATTGATACATGTTTCATTAAATAATACAGACAAGTGTTGTCTAGTTATTTTATGTAAATTCTTTTCATATCGTCTGATGAGCTTAATAACATTATCATTAAACGAAGAAAATCACAATAGCGATACATATTTGTTTAATCCAATCTAAGCTTTCGGCTTACATAAGCCATTATCAAAGAATACAATTACAGTATAATATATTAAGCAATACACAGACAAGAATGTGATGATAGGCTGTTTACATGGATGATTTCCAAGCAACGATAAACACGTGCATATAAGACGCTGGAAGCGAAAATCGCACCGTAGCTCATCACGTCACACATAACCTTGCGAGAGTGAATTCGAGAAGTATTAAGTATGGTAAGCCATTGGTATAAACCAATGGCTTCTGTTACCAATTATAGGCATTTAAGGATATTTGTGGAGATTTCATAGTTTATTTTGTTCAGGTTATGTTTCAATTGTTTTATGTATATAGCTTCAAGAATTTTTAGTTTTTCTTTATTGTTTTCATGTTTAAGTATAGTTGTGGTTTCAACAAAGATTTTCCGGAATTGTGTATGCGCCCTGCATGTTGTTTTAAAGTTATCATTTTTAAGTTATCATCCAAATGTAGTGTCAAGTGTCGTGAAAGCGAGTTTGTGGTGTGACCAACATAAATATTATTTAATTCGTTGGAGATACGCTCTCCCAAAAAGCAATTGAATTTGTAAACTATGTTGTTTTTTTGCAAATCGCTAACCGGGGTAGAAGAATCATTGCGAATAACTGAGTTGGATATACTAGATTTAGTGTAGTATATGATTAACTTAAGTTTTTGCTAGGATCTGTTGTAGATTTATTAGTATTTACTAATTTTTTTAGTATATTTTCATCTTGTTTATAATTAATATGCATTTGATTAAGATACAGGAGATTAATATGTTTGAGATTAGTAGAAGCAGTATTATGTACAATTTGCTTAGTATTGAGATTTCTAAGAAAGCATCTTATTTGTTCATCAACTATATAGTTTGGAAAGCTATTGTTAATAAGTGTCTGTTTTATATTCTTTAGTTCGCTGTAAAAAATCTATTTTGTGGATGAATTAGTTCCTGCACGATGTATTAGATTCTTTATAATTGCTATTTTGTAGTAATATGGGCGTTCGCTCTTGTAATTAAGTGTACATGAATTTATGTTGGTAGGTTTTTGTATGGCGAAATAGTAAATGTGTTATTATTTGTGTTTATCAATATGTCAAAGAAAGGGAATTTTATTATTAGTATTGAGTTCATATGTGAATTTAAGGACAGAATTATTTTTGAAGTTGAAGTATTTCATCTGTATTTTTAACTGATATAAGAATATAATCAACGTATCTTAGATAGATGGATGTTTTTTTAAGATCTGTAAATGTCTTATTCTCGAGGTTCGACATGTAGAAATTGCTAAATGTCGGACCCAGTACAGAACCCATGGAGAAACCATCACGTTATATATATATATATCGCATATATATATATATGCGACATCGATATATATTTTATATGAGACATCAATATATATTTTATTTATCAAGAACGTTATTGGGGAAATTGTATGCCAAAGTGGAAAAAGGTAAGTTGTGACCCGTTTCGTCCTTCTGGACTACATCGAACTTATATGTCTAACAAATTCTATTACAAGTCTGATGAAGTCGTTTAGGACGAAACGCATCACAAGTAAACTTTCTCCAATTGTCATACAATTTCCCCGATAGATAGATAGATAGATAGATAGATAGATAATATTAGTGGTAAATATACATATATATGCAAAATCCACAGGTGCATATACACACATGCATATTTTTAGAATAAAAAATTCCGAGAGGATAGAATCCAGGTAGAACTCAATGTCCAGGACAGAGTAAGGATATAAATCAGAATGATAACAGATCTAAAAATAGAAAGAGGAAGGTAATATGGTTCAACCCACCATATTGAAAGCTCTCTAACATTGATATAGGAAGTTTTTTTCTGAAATTAATTGATAAACATTTTCACAGTAAACATCCATTACGTAAAACTTTCAATAGGAAGACTCTGAAAATTAGTTACTCATGCGTTAGAAATATGGAGAAAATCATATCTTCCCATAATTGCAGAATACTTAGAAACTACCATAGTAATGTAACTCAATCGAGTAACCCTACCTGCAATTGTAGGAATAAAGATCATTGTCCAATCGGGGGTAAATGTAACTATAAAAATGTAATATACGAGGCAACAATCTTTCCTGAGGAAAATATAAACGAGAAAAAAAGATATATAGATATATCCGCCGGTGATTGGAAGCAGCGTCTATACAACCATAGACACTCTTTTAGATATAGATGCCTCAGAAGTCAAACTTCCTTATCCAAACACTACTGGGATCTGGTGGATAAGGGGTTAACCCCACTTTTGAAATGGAGATACCTATCAAGAGCCAAACACCTAATAACTTCCGCGATCGGTGTGATCTGTGCTTGGCGGAAAAAAATTTATTATCAAAGATAAGAATCAAGATGAACTGTTGAATATTCGTAATGAGATATTTTCTAAATGTAGACATAAGAAAAGATTCAAAACATAAACACCGTTTTGTAACTTTCTGTCACTTATGTCAGTTCCATCTTGGTTCAAAACATCGGGCATGACATTTTAACGGAATGACTATTATGTTTATTTTGTTTATCTCTATATAGATCATTGTGTATGTTTATGTGATGCGCTATGTGTATTTATTTATTTATTTTTTTTACCCCCAAATTGTTGAAATTTTACTTATTTAGTTCTTAAATTCTAATTTATATGTATGTATATGTACGTATATGTATGTATGTGGGTATATGTGTATATATATATATATATATATATATATATATATATATATATATATATATATATATATGTGTGTGTGTATATGCATGTATATGTGTATGTGTATGTATATATGTATGTATGTATGTACTTGGCTACGTGTATATATAGGTATATATTTAGGTGTGTGTGTATAGGTATATGTATGTATATGTATGGATGTATGTGTATATGCATGCGTATGTGTGTATATGTATATATTCACGTATACGTATATGGATGTAGGTATATGTAGATGGATATAGATGCAGGGATGTGTGTGTGTATATATATATATATATGCGTATGTTTTGGTATATATGTACCCATATATGTGTATATATATATATGTATGTGTATATATATGTGTGTATGTGGGTATATATGTGCGTGTATATGTGTATGTATGTATAGCTAGACGGATAGATACAGGGATACATTGTTTATTTGTTTAAATGGGTGTATGTAATTGTATAGAAATGTAAGGTTTTAGGTATATATGTTTATGCGCATGTATGCGTAAGTTCATATGTACATGTGTGGGTAAATGTGTAAGGAGTGGATGCGTATGGATGGATGTGTGTATATGTAGGTATGTGTGTGTGCATTTTTGTATGTATGTATATATATATATATGTGTGTTTTTTGTGTGTGTGCATGTATATACGTGTATATGTGTGCATGTGTATTTATGTATATGTATGTGGAAAATGTGTGTATATGGTATAGGTGGATATATGGGTATATATGTGTGTATGTATATATATGTATATGTATGTGTATGTGTGTATGTATATATATATGTGTATGTGTGTGTACATGTATATGTATGTGTGTATATGTATATGTTTATATATATATATGTATATATATATATATATGTGTGTGTGGGTATATACATGTATGTATGTGTGTAGATGTTTGTGTATATGTATGTGTGTGTGTGTGTCTATGTACATATATGTTTATATATATATATATATGTATGTATATATATGTGTGTATATGTACATATATGTATGTATATGTATATATATATATATATATATATATATATATATAGAGAGAGAGAGAGAGAGAGGTGTATGTGTGTGTGTGTATATGTATATGTGTAGGTGTAATTATTTGTATATCATATGCGCGGTAATTATTAGAAAGCGCTTAGTATCAGAGATATTGAATCAGATATATGAATATGTGTATATGTGTGTGTGTATGTATATGTATGTATGTATTTCTGTGAATATGTGGATATATGTGTATGTGTACATGGGTATATGTATGTGTGTATGTAGGTACACGGCGATGTGTATGTATATACGTGTATAAGTTATTGTGTATGTGTGTATTTGCATGCGTTTTGAACATAAAAACATAGGTCCTTGCTAGATTAGATAATCGTCATATTTATTCTTTATATGTTTATATTTGATTTGTAACCTGCAGTCGATATTATTTTTGTCAAATTTTCTCAATTACACAGCGTCCCTTTCAATTTTAATTTCAACCGCCCCATCTTTCTTCCCCACCACTTCTTTCCTTACCTCTTCCTCCTTCTTTAACATTTGATCGGCCATGGTGTGTGTATGTCACCACGAAATGTATCTTTATTGTATTAGACATCCGACAACAATCATTTATCCCCCTTCCACTCACACCTAGATTTATATAAAAAAACCCTCTCTGTTAAATTCACTTATATATTATTATATTACCCCTCTCTTATGAACTAACATTCGTCCCACACTCTCATACTTACACTCTCTCTAAATTCTATTTTTATTTCCGGAATAGGTTTTTTTCTGTTTTCTTTTTGAATTTGTAGGTCTGATGAATTGGATCGTATTTACGATTCCAGTGGAATAAATTATGACCATGGAATATTAGTGTTTAAGCCTTTTTATTATATATATATATATATATATATATATATATATATATATATATATATATATATATATATATATATATAATATTTGTTACTGTTGGACGAACCGTGACTTAAATAACCATACGCGCAGTATCGTGCAAAGATCGTGTAAAATTGAAATTTACTGCTCACCTAACAATAAATATTTATTGCCATACCTGTTGGCGAATCTATCCGATTACATTTTTAGGGAATGAATTTAAATCGGTAATCGCCATTCGATAGTTTTTAGCCCTTAATCTTATTTATATCATCCGTTCATATAAAAAAGTATTTTCTGTTTCGTCTTATTGCATTTTCTTCCCCAAAACGAAACAAACCAATTCTATTCTGATCGAATGAATTACAAAATAAAGAACAAACTTTAAGGTCCTTAAATGTCATATACATACGACTTTTGATAATAGCTTTTCATTCTTGTTTCTAAGCTGATAAAAATAAAGTCTCATGAAATCGCATGAAATTCTTATTAAAACGCATACACCCGCACATATATGGAGACACCAGTGCAGTGGTTAGCAAGTTTGTCTGGCTAGATCAACTACGAGTGTTCGATCCTTACCGAGTGCTCCTTGAGCCACATCTACCATTATAAAATAATTTGTGTACTTCGACGCGGTGTAACGTTTATCAATCTTATCTCACTAGATCAATTACGACTGAATAGTGAGATTGAACCACCCTGGGTGCTCTACACTTTCAGTATTGTGCGACGTCTAAGCTTCACTTACAAAATGACCATATATATAGAGACGCCATTTTACATCTAATATTGTACAAAATTATACAGCCATTATAAATTATAGTAAATTTCTAATGATTGTCAGCTTTTAACATGGATGTTGTCAAGTATGTTTTCTAACGTTCGTTCCTGTCAAATCTTCTCTGGTGCAGCTGCGATATATACAGTATTCTTGGCAATATCCAAAGAAGGATTTACAAGATTATCGGTCCCAAAATGGCCTCTAGGCTTCAATCACTTTCACACTGTCGTAATTTGAATACACTGTGCCTTTTCTATAAAGATTTTCGCCGTGGTTGTTCGTTATTATTTTTATTTTTTACAACGACGTTCACCCTGTACAATGTCCGGAGGTCACTCGAGGTAGAGGGTTACAATAAGAGGTAGTTGATATGGATAGGAGGGGAAGAATACGGTTGTTTCTAAACTTGAACATATTAAGATTGCAGTAATCAGGAAAACATCCGCTAGGGAGTCTTTAGGGCATTGGTTCGCGGGAAGAAGCTGTTTAAGTGGAACTTACTTCTCGCCTATGGAATACGGAGCGAATGTAGGTTGTTTGCGTCTATTTAAGTAGCATATCGGGTCCTAGACGTGAAGATCAGACAGGGTGGAACCAGGTGATGTAGTTCCGGAATCTGAGGTTTGGGCAGCTTCTTCCCAAATATGGCATCAATAATCTATTTTCGGCCTGATCTGGCGCTTATAAAGGTAAAGTTCTGACGTGTGTTTCTCTATGGTACCCCGATGTTTTTTTCCTGTATGGTATGCCGATTTCACGAATTTAAACGCAATACTAAATTTGCATCTAGGTTTCATAATTGCCCTGTTGAAATTACTAGATTTAACAGAAATTTTTATTCTAATAGTTTCTTCTCTCGCACATTTAGTTTGTGCGTCTCCCTTCTGGCTTCTTGTGTCCCTGTCATCCACGTTTTTCAAAAGCTTAAATTCATCGTCATCTTTAAACCAGTTCTTTTATTGTCCTGTTCGTTTCATTCTCTTATTAGAATGGCTCATATTTTCGAGTAGATTTCCTGAATAAGAGAGGTAGAGACAAGTCTATCTCAAAACTGCCCATGCAAATGTGTTCTGCCACCTTACATAATCCAAACTGAAAAAGTATCCGCCTCTCTTGCTTTTCAACCACGTCAAAGAAACCCTTTTTCGACAAATAGAAAACTTTCTATAAAAATATTTGTTCCATGCAATTTATTTCCAGACGTTATTGTACATCGTTAATATTATGTCTATGTGTCCTAAAACTGAATAATTGCTTCAATGCCTCTGGGAAAGAATTCGTGGATATCTTTGAATATCTTCATATGTATGAGACGTCATTTTCTTTGGCCAAATTCCCGCAATACATCAATATTGCGTGGATTTTTATGACAGACTCTTCTCTTTCATTCTGACCACTTTCTCTTGAGTATATTTATGCTGGACTAATCGTCCAGTACGGTGAAACCATCGACAGTTAAAATCATTTGCCTTAAATGTGATCTGTGGCATTGAGTTCAGTCATGTTAGAAAGTCTTTCTTTCATCCTCCATTTCTATCTAATGGGTCTTCACCAACTGGACATGATACTATTCAAATTACTGACTTTTTAGCTGCCAATTGAATATTTTTTTATTATTCTAAAAGCATCTCATTCAAACCTCATTTACCAACCATGTCGAGTTTACTTGCTTAACTTTAAAGGCTGCCTTATTAGCTTCATTCTATGTTCTCGAAGAATGCGTTAGCCGTATCTACTGACACCAAATTGCTGCACCCATCCATCACTTGTTTTGCAGTTTTCTTTCCTGTCCTGATCACTTTCCGTATCATCTTTCCTGTAGATTTCGAGGGCTACCACATCTTGGTCGATTCGAAACGCTTCTTCTGTATTGAATCTTTGAGAATATAATTGAAATACTGTTTCTTTAAATTTTAAGTTACTTAGCTATCCCCGGCTTGCTAACATTCTTGGTATATTGAGTTTATATAAGGTACCACAATTAAGGTACCACAAACTTCGCATGGCCACTTTTTGAAGGGACAACATCATCAGAATTCGAGATGCCTCCCTACCGCATTCAGGACTTTTTTTTTATTTTTGGTTGGAAGTAACTTGGATAGGACCAAATTTGAACTATTGTAAACATCTAATAATTTCAAGTAGTTTAAAATGGCCGAATATTTTCAATTTCTATATTTATGGTTGCTCTTCAGGTGACCAGTGAAGAATTTGTTTTGCAATTTATCAGTGTATCCGGAGATGATTCTGTATAACAAGTCTGGATACACAGAGACTGGTGCAGCGGGAAAATGATCGGTCAGTTGTCATCAAAATGCTAAAAATACACGGTAGCGTTGTCTTAATTAATAACTGAATTTTTGATGCATTCTGCCATATAGGAGCGGTCCGTATAACATATGTCTGGGAGAATGATAAGGCTACCTGCGTGATGGCGTTCCCTGTCCTGTTCACAGGAACTTTGCCTACAGATCGGTGTAATGATGAATCATCACAACATGACTGTCCGGGAAGATTTTCTAGTGGTGAAATTGTTGAAATAGGGAAACGCCTCTAAGATTATATCGAAGGTACGTCCTCGGCCTTAAAAAATGTTGCATTAAAACGTAAAGTTATTCGTACAATTTTATAAGTGAATTAGAAAATACAATATATTAAATATTTGTAATGAAAGTAATATATATATATATATATATATATATATATATATATATATATATATATATATATACAATACATAATAATACATGAAATATATACAATAGATTAAGTACATCAGATGATACTATTTAAACGATAATCGATGCATAACCACTTAGCCTAAAGACTAAACTTAGTCTATAATTATTAAAAAAATGTCTATTTAAATAAATAGAAAATAAAAATGTATAGGAGGGTATACTGAAAAGTTCATAGTCTGAATATGAAGGATTGATACTACAGCTATGAAATCTTGCAAGCATTAATTTCAGATCTTCTAGTGATCAGTTGCATTGTTTTTCCAGGGACGAGGGTCGGCTGAAATGTTCATAGGCTGGCTATCAAAAAGTGAGGCTGAAGCTGTGAAAACTTGCATGTATTAATTAAATCTCTTCGTATTAATACCTGCATTGTTTCTGATGATCTCATTTTCTTTGTTACTCGACTGCGTGCAACTAGATTGGCAGATAGGTCTCACCGTTTTATTGTTGTAATAACTAGAAGCAAGCTGTTCTTTTATTCTAATTGTTTACTTTCTCTGGATTCTGGCCTGTGGAACTCCTTTCCGATTTCTTGTTTCAATGCCTCTTTCAATCTTCAGACAGAAGATGGTGATCGGCGTTGCATGTAAAGTTTATTAAGATTTTTTCTTAAAACTTGTTTCTTTATCGTTCCTTTCTTGACTCCTCCTCACTATAATTTTCACATTCTATTTTACTTCCTGTAACCCCTAGCGTCCTAGTAGTATTATCACATTACATCGAGTGAAATTATATATATATATATATATATATATATATATATATATATATATATATGTGTGTGTATGTGTGTGTGTGTGTGAAAAAGATTGTTTACGTCTAACAAGTAAAAGACGGGAGGATAACACTTTCAAGGAGAGCAGATCTTAGAAAATAGAGGATAAATAATGATTAGCTGAATTAAAATATCAGTGGCTTATCTTCGGTCTCGATGTTTCACAGACACAAATCATTTCCTCTGGTAAGATAAATGCAATTTAATTGATTAACAGATATCATATTTATTTTAAATACCTTATAGGAACATTAATTTTCACATCAAATCAATTTGAAATTCCTTCTGTCTAGAAAATTTACAACTTGATAGCATCTAATTTTAAATTTTTTGATTACGTATTTAGTCAAAGAATATGCCTAACTGTTACAGTGACGCTATCTTAAGGAAATTGGAGACTCTAACAGGGTTATTTATCGGTGGATGTAACCATAACAATATAAGATGCGCAGCTTACACTGAGTTGATGGCCGAATCAAGGAAACAAGGGCCGAATCAGGCCCTGGTAAAGAGAGTGGTAGAGGAAATCCTGAAAAATAGACTAGAAGAAGGCAGGAAATATGGTCATCAGCAAGGGAAAAATCCCAATAAGCGAGTTAAGAATTGGAGATATAAATATCAATCAGATATAAATGTTCAAATATCTGGAAAGCGTCTCAAAAGAGGATGAAAAAATCATCGACATGTACTGGACTAGTGAAAGAAGCCATCCAAAATTAAGCAATTTGCTGAGAAACAAAACAAATCGTTAGAAACAATAAAAACAGTGCAACATTGAAACATCATGTGGAAGTGGATGTTGGACAATCTCCCCACGGATGAGGAAAAACCCTACAGGCAGCAGAAATGTTGTTCTACAGATGGATACTGAAAATTCCATGGACGGAGCGAGTAAGCAACAAGGAAGTCTTAAAGATAATGGCAATAGAAATAAGACTGATATTCAGAATCAGGAAAAGACAGCTGCGCCCGAGTGGCATTATCGAACGTACCTGGGGGGGGGGATGGTTAAAGAATGAACATTTTAGACACGTAACGATGAAGAAGGGCTTTGAATATCCCCACGGGACATATTGTGCGCAGGAGAGATAGGAGAATATAGCGAGCAACTTAACTGACGAACTTGTCGGAATGGACGGCGGAGCACGTTCTTTAGCAAAAAGCTAAGAGCGACACGTGACATTAAGTTGCGGAATGCCATGATCGCCTAAAGAAAAGGAAGAATTATAAAATGCATCTGTATAAAAATATTAAAAAAAAACATTAAGATTTACAGACGATGACAAATTATTAGAAATTTGATAAATATCGTAATATTCAATGTTACCGAGAATATAAATAAATACTTGTCTATGAATACAAAGATTAATCTTTTAATTTTACGATAATTTAAATCTATGATATATTTTGATGGAACCTATGATGATTTATTTAAGTGAAATGGCTTTTATAAAAAGTAAAATTATTTAAAACATAAAGAACAATTTCGGATTAAATGTTTTCATGTTAAAACAAATTTGAATTTTTCTTGACGTCAGAAATTAATGCTTTTCATGTATCGCTTTCAAAATAAGTGTGATATCAGTTAATAAATCCAATTAAATTTATCTTACCTGGAAGAGCGGATCAGTGTCTGCGAAATTTCAACAGAAAAGATAAACCACTGAACATTTTACTTATCTATTAATATATATATATATATATATATATATATGTGTGTGTGTGTGTGTGTGTGTGTGTGTGTGTGTGTGTGTGTGAATAAAACAAGCAGAAAACTATACTTAGTCTTAGTCAACGCATTTCGTCAGCTAATAGACTTTCGCAATATAAAAACGCGTCGGCTAAGACAAAGTATAGTTTTCTTATTGTTTTTTTTTTCTTTTTTATTCATATATATATATATATATATATATATATATATATACATATATATATATATATTAAGAAATGGACAAAGTCCGACAATTTATTTATTAAAGACATTTTTATGTTTAACGTTCTTTTTATAGATACAAGTATTTAAGTAAATGATCTTCAAGATTCATGGAAGATTGAAGTTTATAAGCAGTAAATTCGACCTTGCCAACCGAACGGTTAGGCACGTCAAGTTAAATGGCGGTTCCGTATAGGATGCAGGTTCGAATCCTGTCAAAAGACGAATATTTTCTATGAAAATTTCTCAGACATTCAGGCTGGTAAATGTTATTTAATACTGTTTATTATAAACAGAGCATTTGCTTAAATACTTGTATCTATAAAAAGAACGTTAAACATAAAAATGTCTTTAATAAATAAATTGTCGGACTTTGTCCATTTCTTAATGTATGACGTCATTTGTTTACATTTGATACGCCATGAGCAGTTATGAATGTATGAGATTCATGGAAGATTGAAGTTTATAAGCAGTAAATTCGACCTTGCCAACCGAACGATCCTTTGTGGCCGAGCCGTTAGGCACGTCAAGGTAAATGACGGTTCCGTATAGAATGCAGGTTTGAATCCTGTCAAAGGACGAATATTTTCTATGAAAATTTCTCGGACATTCAGGCCGGTAAATGTTATTTAATACTGTTTATTATAAACAGAGCATTTATTTAATACTTGTATCTATAAAAAGAACGTTAAACATAAAAATGTATTTAATAAATATGTATATAACGAAACTTCTTTAACAAAACATATATATGTTTATGTTTCGTTAAAAATGACTGAGAAGGTACTGCAATTGTACTTTTTTTTTAAATTTTTCTCATCTTCGTACAAGTGTTTTCTTTTCTGGGCATAAAGTGTGTAAAAATTATTCAAAAGTTCTGCATCTTCGTGCACTTTTGGCAATACTTTTTGTCATTATGAAGGTTGATTTCATTTTTTTTTCTTTTTAACAGAATGTATGGGTTGTGTGTATATATCTAGATTTATTGGGAGGTTTTCTTTTTCAAACACGGTCAGCATAGCGTTTATAGTTAATTGAGTGTAATTGAGTGTTGGCTTTTGCTTTTTGATTATTTGGGCTTTCATTATTTGTAATCATTTTTCTTACATGTGGATGAAGTTGTATATTTATATTCTATTAGTATGTTTCGCATGTATAAAAGAGTGATTGCTACCTAAATACACAAATATATGTGTTTGTCTGTGTGTGTGAGTGCGCGCGTAAATAAGGTATATTTATGCAGCAAGTATTCATTCAAACAGATTTGCATAAAAAGAACCGAGGTCTGTATAAATTTTCATTTATATTTTTTACAGATGTCGAATAAGTTCATATGGCGTTGTTATTTTCGACAACCGCAGTCGTTTTCAATAACAACAATGGTCTCTGCTAGGTAGGCTTTGCCTAGATCCTGGAATTCATTGGAATGCCGATTGTTTGAAATAATCTACGGTGACGTCATGTGTAACGGTTATTGTGAACGAGTACGCACCTAAAGAATTCGATATATATATATATATATATATATATACATACGCCATTTCAGTCGGGTTTCAATCCTGGAGAGAGGCAGCCGGACGTCTAGCCACTCTGATGAGCTGTGATACAGCAAAACCGTCTGTCTGTAGATAACTTTCCCTCTATCTTTCTGTGTCTCTCTGTCTCTCTGTGTCTCTGTCTGACTGTCTGTCTGTCTCTCTCTCTCTCTCTCTATATATATATATATATATATAATATATATATATATATATATATATATATATATATATATATATATATATATATATATATGACTGAGATGATTGAAAATAATTGAACAAAACAAAATAACAAAATAGGAACTTCGGTCAGTTTATCGAAGATTTTCAGCACTTTACGCTACATATTCGAAAATTTGGAAAACGTTATAAAAATTAAAACAGACAGACCTTGTCGAGTTCATTTTAATGAAAGTTTTTTGTATATATATATATATATATATATATATATATATATATATATATATATATATATATATATATATACGTACAGATAGATAGATAGATAGACAGACCTAATATGTTAAACAATCTTCATGGCAAACAATATGATTTTAAAGAAAACATTTTCTTGGCCTTTTTTTCTTTTTAAAGAGCGAAGAATAAATAAACATTTCTTTCTGAAGCCAAATTCCAACTTTTTGAAGCGTTTTTCCTTGTGATTTGTTGATTGTCCTTGCAGACGCAAAGCGAACTGGAAACTGAATACTTGTATATAAAAATTTTAAAAATATTTAATAAAAATGCAATATTGTTTTTTGCATATCTTTTTTAAATTTGTTATTTTAATAATTAAATTGATTTTAAAATAGTGGAAGTATTTGTATGTTAAAAAATAAAACTTTAATGTTTTTCAAAAATATTAATGAAAATTTATTTCACTAAGCTACTAAAACCAACTGTACTTTATACACCCTTGTTTGTACTTATCCCTAAAATTTGGTTTCGATCGATCAGTGTATAGCTATTTTATCGGGTGTGGCGGAAGGACAGACTAATGTAAGTCACATTATTTTATATATAGAGGATAGATGAATCGAGTGTAAATGTCACATAGCTTGGCGAAGAAGAGTGTTGGTTTCACATACCTTGTTGAGGAAGACGCTTGAATGTATAAGGTAAACTTTTTAAGCCGTCTTCATGCACTGATGCCGCATATATCTGTCTCTATCTCATTAATTTTCTGTCCATCTAGAGACTTTAGTTAAATACTCTTCAAAGGGATCAAAAAGCATGTTTTTGTATTATCGACAGGAACGGGGTTCGCTTGTTGGGAAATGTTAATACTTATTTTCAAAGGATTAATTTATCATCCGGAAGGATGAGCGAATCCTCCGAATCAGTAACCATTTTTTTCCATTTCATGAATGACTGTCTTGGTGTTTATTTCCGTTTTCGCTCCATATAACTATCCATTAGTCCATATAACTAAAGCTAGAAATTTTCTTGTCGAATTATATTTAATATTTCGGCTCTCTTTACGGACATGCCTGGGAAGGTTTACGTAGAACGTAAAGTTTTATGAGTGCTATTATGTTTACTAAGTAAAAAGGAACCAACTATATTGCTGATTCAAATTCTGAATATATGACAAAAGAGATATTACTACCAACTAAAATGAGAAGAATATAACTAAACATATTCAAGATAGGGTGGGGGTCACATTGGCAAAGATATCCAGCTCCCACAATCTGCTGGAAAACCAACAAAACACGCCGCAAATTCTACAGATATATTAAATATTTTTCTCTGAGTTCACTGTGTATTATAAATAAATAATTTTAATATATGTGAAGGATATTTAAGTTGTTTATCGGTTTGAACATATTGTCTCCAGTCTTGTTCCTCCTTAGTAAAAGTTCAATGCAGTTATTTTACACCTTCAGTGTGAAGAATTACCTATAATTGTCTTTAGTCATTGTTTATATTATTTATATTCAGACTAACATAATCTTCGACTATTACGACCTTTCGACCGCTGTGCCCTCTAGCCTTTTAGAGGTATCTGACGATAAAATATAAGCTTCGGGGAATTTTGAAGTTAATCCTATTTAATCGATGGGAGCAATTCTCTAAAAGTTACCTTGGTCAACGATTATGTGAACATTGTTCGAAAATAATTGTCCGATAAAAATTATTCTGAAAACATTTAATTGAATTGTAAATTGATTGAAGGAAAATTAATCAAAAGGATAATTATACTAAATAATTATTCGAAATGCAAAATTCTTCACTGCAATAAAAATGTAAAAATTAAAAGAGGAAATACACAAATGATAATTATTTGAAATAAAAATATGGTTAATAAAACAATTTAGTAAGAAAAATCATTGTAACATTAAGTTATATGATACTGCACGGAAATAGTCAACCTTTGTTTTTAATCTTTATTAAACCAAGCAAGGCAGTACAGCCACTGGCGCGCAAATGGTTACAGGGTGGGCGGGAATTTGGAACAGAAACATTAATAATGAGGAGAAAAAGAAAAGAACAATCAGGAGGACAGTAGATAGCGATTGACATTGCATTTAATTTTTTTGCAGATTAAAGTTGAATGGAAAGCATGGAGTCGAGAGGGAGATCCACAGGTGACAAGTGCGAGATAGAAGTTACGGCTACATCTAACCAGCTCAACTGTAAATTGAGGAGATTTCCAAACGTCTAGTATTGCACTTAAATTTTTAAAAAAAGTCTCGATGCCATAGTGAAGAACTCGCCCGAACAATTACCATGAAAGTATTCATAATAATGGGTCAAAAGGGAAAGATTACGGCGGTGGGTAAGTGACTGAAGCCGAGCCGCCAGATTCAATTGCTGAAGAGTACTCGTTAAAGGATACCATTAATTTTTAAGTTTACCATTTATGTCGCGGTATTTTTCGGCGCTTTTGATATTTTGGCAATCTGCTCTTACTTTTGTAATATGAATTTGCAAGTTCAGTTATCTTTTAAGAGCGTCTAAGTATTTCGATATTGTGGTGTGACACTTGCTGCAAAAAAGACCTACGCCATCCTTCAAGGGCGTTATAGGTATTTCAAACCTAGGTATTTTGAATGTTTCAGAACAGTTATTTTGGAACAATTTTCTCGATAGGGATTCGACAGTCAACTGAAGAAGTCAGTAGTGCACAACGGCCGAAACGCTATGATAATAATAGCAAAGATCAAGATATTGGTTCGAATGGAAATAATGATGAATCTTTATACCAGAAATTCAGAGTTAAATATTAATGTTTAATTAAATTTGACTAATTATTTTAGTAAGAGAATTCCTTAACTTATCGCTATATAATTATTCAATATAGTGCTTTCTTTATACATGCTAATGTATTAGAACCTCCAACCTCAATAATCTTATGTAATATAAATATCTTGAACCTGTTCACTTTCAGCAATCTCTAGCACTTATTTAATTACAGTGAAAATGGCATCTCTGATAAACATAGTATGAGATAACTGGATATCTACGATAAATTTAGTTATTAGCAGTGAAAGTGGCAGCTATTTTAATTGTATTACATGACTGTAATATTTCCGATATGTTCGTCTATTTACAAAATTGCATTTTGTAACCTCGTTCCTCAATGCGCAATATGAATAATAAGCTAAGAATATGTCTTTTCCATCACCAAAAGGGAATAAAATAAGATTTAAATACTGCAATACGAGACACAAACATGATTTATCATACATTTGTCAAGCATGTTTTATTTAATGCATATAAATATATGAAAATTCCAAGAAAATATAAAGATATATACAAATGTATTATAGCAAGCGTAAAAACCGGGGAGCCAAGTTCGATTTCCAGTCGTGTTCGTTACGTTCATCTCAGCACATATATATATATATATTTTTTT
>OZ010607.1:62506690-62651690 GCA_963932145.1 Acanthosepion lycidas | reverse complement strand
TAGACAAACACTAAAAAAATTCCCAAAATGGAAACTCTCAGGAAACGATTAGATACCTAACTTTTAGGTATATCATTTGTCATCAATCCATAAAATCCCCGTGTAAACTTTATTGATGCTAATGAATAATCTAAGTGGAATTTCAGAATGGGCCACTGATTGTAATATATATCTCCTACCAAAAATAAAAACAGTTGAAACAGATGACCCAAATAATTATAGGCCTATTCGTCTCATATATATTGATCACTGGCAGGTCGTACTTATTATTTTCTCGATGAAAACACCGTTACGTCTCTGGAAAAGAAAGGGAGGTGAAGAATTTTATATAGTTGCAAAGTCAAATATTGATAAATAAAATCATCCTGGAAAATTGCAGGTGAAATGGAGAAATCTCAGCACACTACCGTAAATCCTTTGATAGTTTGACACTCTTTTAGATCCTTAAGGTTTTGGAAATGTACAAAGTCTCCTCGATAGAAAATTTACTGAAAAAATGGACTGTGGAAAATCACCTTATAACCTTAATCGCACGTAAGGCACAACTACTAATTCAGTTGAATATCCGACGAGACATTTTTCAAGAAGACTCTCTGTCACCCTTTGTGGGTTGTCTAAACCCACTTTTGCATGAACTGAACATAAATAACTAAGATAAAAAAAATAAAAAACAGGATCTTTAATCACTTATACTACATGGATGACCTCATACCTTTTGTCACAGACGAAAATGAGTTGAAACATTTTCTTAATAGTGTAAAATGTTTGCTTAATTGTGTAAAATATTTCATCGATGACATCAGGATGAAATTTGGATTAAATAAATTTGTAAAAGTAACATTAAAATGAAAGAGAATTACGGGAGCAAACTCAATAGAACTCAATTTTAGAGGACTGGAACAAGATAAATACATAGGTGAAAGCAAAAAAAGATGGAATACAGGTGATGAAGGAGAAAATAAGAAAGAATCCTAAAGGCGTGTGCCTGCAGTATTAAACCCCAATTTGAATTAACAAAACAAAATATAAGCAATAAAGACATTGGCTGTCTCTACTACGCAATACATTTGTCAACATCCTTAAATGGACTGATGTTAAACGAATGGATTTCAGAACATCTCCCCACTTGTTTCCGTATGCATCAACCTCAGACCGACCCTAATTGTCTGTATGTCTCCAGACCCAAAGAGTCAAAGGATTATTTCAACTGGAACTGCCTAAAAACAAAAGACAACAATCAATGTTGAAATAAACTTTAAAACTACAAAAGAAACGATGACGATCTGTGTCAAAGAACATAAAAGATTTAAGAAACTTTATTCCGTGAGGAAGTAAAAGCGAAAAGATTCAAAAGGGAATTTGATGTGGATGAAGAAAAGTAAATAATCCATAGTCATCCTATGGCAGCGGTAATAGACCTAAAAAAAAGAAAGCAAAAGTAAATGCAATGGGCCAAATGCAGAAACGATGACAAGATAAACATCTTCATGGCCAATAGTCAAGCTCAGATAAACACCAATCACTGGTTGCGTAGTGTAGGTTGAAAAGCTGAAACTGAAGTTTTTATTCTTGCTGAACACAACCAATAAAACTTGTTGAACATATCTTAGTAAAAATTATCAGGCAAACAGAGAAAAACATTGTGTTAACCCAAATAGGGATTCTGAACAATCAAAGCTAATCATTCAGGGGTTGGAGGTAACTAAACATGGTTTGGAGAGTATATTTTTACGACATAAGTAGAAAAAGGAAACTATTATTGTAAACATTGGCCTTTCAACCTCTCTATTATAAATACTTTAAAATATTTGCGGAGTATTTATAATTAATTTTTATTAAGATTTGGCTTCAATTGTTTTAGTATAGATAGCTTCAAGAATCTTTAGTTTATGTTTATTCTTTTCGTGAACATTATATATATATATATATATATATATATATATATATATATTAGGTTGGTGCAAAAATAATGTCAGTTTTTGACGTTAAAAAATGTCATAAACCGACATTATTTTTGCACCAACCTAATATATATATATATATATATATATATATATATATATATATATATATATATATATATATATATATATATATATATTTAATATATTAATAAATAATAATATTTAATAAATAATAATATTTAATAAATAAATATATTTATTTATTAAACATTATATTTATTTATTTCTATCTACCGGCCTGAACATTCAAGAAAACTTGGTAGAAAATGTTTGCCATCTTTTCTAATATCTGGAAAATTCATAGCGGTAACTGGAAATAAATAAATATACCGTTTAATAAAAACAGAGCATCTATCCAAAAATAGGTATCCATTATGAATAACGTTTAAGCAATAAATTGAAATATGTCGCATTAATAAATGACAAACCCATTCCTAGAATGGTATGGTGGGTAGAAGCTCGAAATCGATTGAGGAATCAGAGAGCCGAGTTCAAATTCCAGTCGAATCCATTACATTTACTTACATGCTAATACCCTTGGGAAAGGTATGAATCATCATCTTCTTCCCACCCCAACTATGGGTAAATAGCAGGGCAGACTGGATTCTACAGCTCTGGATAGCAACTGGTCTACCACAGAAAGAAATGGCAATCTTCTGCGGGAAAAAAATCTGCCTCATCAGTCATGTATCTGATGTGGGTGCCAAAGTTGGGCCCACAGAAGTAAAACACAGAACATGGATTAGAAGTAAGAAAGATATATTAACAACAGGTTACAGAGACAGTGTAACCGGAGCTTACTATATGTTAGTGTCCAACACTGGTAGTCGTACGAGACTCTTACTGTCTCTCTGTGTCACTCTATTTTACTCTCCCTAGAGTGCTATGTCGCCTACTTAATATAGGCCTGGAAGAGTCTATTGTGTAGGTAGTTTCCGGTCTCAAAATACACCACTTCCAAAGATTTTTTTTGTTTTAGAAAAGGAGAGAAAAAAATAAAACTGTTAATACTTTTTCCTCTTGGGATTTATTGTTTCTCAGCTGGAAGTAGAGATCTTGATGCGTGAGTCACAGCTTTTCGCGAACCGTCTGGCAGTTTATGTAATATGCAAGCGCCTATGCCGTACGAGCTTGCATCACTTGCGACTATGATGTCGAGACTAGGGTCGAAATGTGTGAGGGATAGGTCTGAAGTAAGAGTTTTCTTGATCTTCTCGAATGCGTCTTAGCATTCCGGGGTCCATGACCATGGTTTGTCCTTTTTTAAAAGTTGGTTTAGAGGCCCTCTCAAATTTTGCATGTTCTTAATGAACCCTTGGTAAAAGTTAGCTAGGCCAAGTATGTTTCTGATCGCGTTGGCTCTTTCTGGAACTGGCCGACGACCATCTTTATTTATAATGTTTCTTAAGTATTTAATCTCTGGTAAGAAAAAGTCACACTTTGCCTCCTTAACCATCAATCCATATTCTTGTATCTTTTCGAATACGTTTATTATATGGTTCCGGTGCTCTGCCGTAGTTTTACTAGTAACTAGTATATCATCCAAATAGGCTGTTGCGTAGTCAAGATTGTCCAGCATGGCGTCCATAACCTGCTGGAAAATTTCAGGCGCCACCTTTACTCCCAAATCCAGCCTGTCGTATTTGTACAACCCTCTATGGGTGTTTATGCAGAGCAATTTGGAACTGTCTTCTTCCACCTCTATCTGAAGGTATGCGTCCGAGAGGTCAATTTTAGAAAAAAATTTTCCACCATTGAGTTTATTGAAAATTTCTTCAGGCCTTGGGAGAGGATAGTGGTGATCTTGCAAGGCATCGTTTAACCCTGTGGAAAAATATGCGCATACTCGTATTTGATTGGACTTCTTTTTTACGTAGACCGTAGGTGCTGCCCACTCGCTGAAATCTGTTTTTGACAGAATACCTGCTTGTTCGAGTCTATCTGACTCTTTATTGATTTGCTCTAGAGCAGCGAAAGGGATATTCCGTTTCTTTTTGAATACCGGTTGTGCACCGTCCTTCACCTTGATCTTAGCTTTCATTTTAGTACATTTCCCAAGGCCGCCAGAAAAAAAGCTGGGGAAATTGTTGTTTGAGTACCTGTTTTAGAATTACCAAATTGGACGTTGTACTTTGTATCTTGCGACAAAATGTACTCTTTGGGCAATCCCAAAGATTGAATTTTTCTATCCAATCAGTTCCAAATAAGTTGTCTGAAGTTTTTAATATGTAGGCTTTTGAGCTTTTTGGTAACTCTATTTAGTCTTACTGCAAGTATTACCTCGCCTAAAACGTTAATCTTTTCGCCAGTTACGGATTTTGCTGTTTTATCCGTTTTTAATAAGGTCGGCTTGTTCAATTTTCGTCAAGTACGCCAGTTAATGGTTGAAATATCAGAACCCGATTCAAGCTGGAATTTAATGAACTTATTGAAAATAACCAGTTACATATTTTCTTAAATTCCTGTCGAGAATATTGTCAGATTGAATTTGCCTAATTTTATTTTTGGGTTTTCTCGTTCTGTTGGAGTACCAGCACGAAGTTAAAGTATGCCCACTTTTATTGCAATTTTTGCAATATTTTTTGTTCTTAACTGGACAGAATTTCATCCAATGCCATTTACCACAATGGTAACATGGTCCGGGCGGTTTCTTTAACCTATTTGGGTTTTGGTTACTGCGGAATTTAGGACATGAGATTTGCCTTTTGTCTTTTTGAGGGGAATAGGAGGTAGACTTGCTTCTGATTTTATTAATCTGAGTCACACCTGATTCCTCGATAGTGTTTGAGTCACGCTTTACAGATATTACTATTTGAAAGTCATCTGCCAGTTTTTGGAGAGTCAATCCTTGTTCGTTATCAAGCTTAGTCAGTACCCGTCGTCTGACTTCGGCGTCTTCTGCAGATACTAGACCTTGTGCAAAAATTAAGCACTTAAAATCATCGGCAGTCAGTTCGGCTAGTTTAAAATCATTACATAGCTTGTTCACCGATGCTGCAAACGTTAGAAAATCTTGCTGGTTGTCTTTGACTGTGTTCAGGCATTTCCAACGTTTGTGGAACAAGGTTGTGTTAGGCCCGAATAATTCCGATAGGAGCTTAATCGTCTCTGAAAAATCCAAGCCAGTCGTTTTCTTGGGTAGTATGAAGTCAACGAACCTACTATGTTCTGTAGTTCTCAGTTTTCTCAATAGTAGACATTCCTTTTTTTTTTACTGGGCCATTGTTCACAGTCTACGTTGAAAATATCTTCGTAGCGCCTGTAAAAAGCCTGGAACATTTTGTCTTTATCTGGTACGTATTCAAGGTTTCCATTGAATTGTAGATTATACTCTGGGAGAATATTGTATCTTTTTCAGAGTTTGAAACTTTTAACGCATTTACGAGTAATTCTTTAAGTTGTTTCTGTTGTAGTTCAGCATTCTGAAACGTAATTTTTTGGAATTCCATTTGCTGTTTATGTAAATCCAAAAATAGTTATTGTTGTCTTTCTTCTGATTTTAGTTGCTGGTCCAAATTTAGTTTTAACATTAGGGCAACTACTTTTTGAAAATCTTCCATATTTAAAAATGACAGTGCTTTTTTGTTGCTTTGAAACACGTGTACTAAGAGGAGGTACACAAAAAAATCTTGATAGATTTGTTCCTTTTTTTTTCTTTTACAGAAAAAAAATATGGACAGACAATAGTTAAACTAAACTAATTATGTGTGTTTAGTTTTTTTTTTTTACCGTGGTTCCGTTAATGTTAACTTAATTGAATAATTTTTCACCACACTTATGTATATATATATATATATATATATTTTATAGAGGTACAAAAAGAAGAAAACTCACCTCAGTGAATTTGAGGGGAGAATAATTTTATGCCCGAGTTCAACTCATTTACATAAAAAAAATTTCGATAGTTTTTTCCTAAAACTTGAGTACCATGGTAGTACTTGATCTTGTGTTGTCAGTTTGTTTACGAACAACTGCTTTTTTTTTCTGTGTGTGTAGGTGTGTAGAAATCGTTCTCGTATTGGACAGACTTTGATATTCCGTAGATGTCGAATCGCTAGTTTGTCAATGGCGTTTGGTACTGGAATATATATAGACGCTGGGTGTTTAACTTTTTGGGTGTTTAACTTTTTTAATACCAGCTTAATTTCACGTTCAACACTGCTGTTGGAACGCGTGGAGTTTGTGTATTTTTCGAGTACTGTCGCTATTGATACGGTGAGAACGGAATTCTCGAATCTTCTGTCGCCACTGTTGTGGGACTGTCAAAGTATTGCGGTTTTCCGACGTGAATGCGTTACTAGAATTCTTCGTCGAACCAGATGTGGGATTGGTAAGACATTTAGGTTTCACCGTGAGTGCGTTTCTAGAATCCTCGTCGCCACTGATGTGGGTGCCAAAGTTGGGCCCACAGAAGTAAAACACAGAACATGGATTAGAAGTAAGAAAGATATATTAACAACAGATTACAGAAATAGTGTAACCGGAGCTTACTATATGTTAGTGTCCAACACTGGTAGTCGTACGAGACTCTCACTGTCTCTCTGTGTCACTCTCTGTCACTCTCCCTAGAGTGCTATATCGCCTACTTAATATAGGCCTGGGTGAGTCTATTGTGTAGGTAGTTTCCGGTCTCACAATAGTATCGAAAGATTCGTAAGCATGTATCACGCATCGCATGTAACTGACTGATTCCTAGAATATACAGGGTGCGATGGATAAATTGTTGCAAAAATGAAAATAACACTAGCATCTCATTTTAACAGATATATTTACCAAAATTACAAAGAAATATCTTGAAATAAGAGCAAATTTATTCAATAAAATCGCCATTAGCTTTAACTGCGGCCTCCAGACGTCTTCGGAATCTCCTGCAACACTTCTGGATGGTCTCCTTGTTTAAAATGGTGCAAAAACCCTTGCCTTCAGTTCATCTTTGGTGTTACAAGGAGTTTTATTGGTCTCTCGCTCAACTGCACCCCAACACAAAATAATCAAGAGGCTTGCAGTCTGGGGAGTTAGGTGGCCAGACGTAAGGGGTGATGTGGTCGGTAAAATTGTCTGACAATGACTATGTTTTCCTGCTTTTGTGGCCTGGTCATGTTGCTAGATATAGAGTCTCCAACAGCCCCAACTATACTGTGCAGTCAACAAAATCAAAAAGAAAAAACAAGCAGGTGCTAATTAAAAATATAAAATGGTTTACCAATCTCACCCTCTTTCTCTGTTTCGCTCTATCTCTGTCTCTCTGTGGTTCTCTCTCTCTTTATATTAATATATATATATATATATATATATATATATATATATATATATATATATATATATATATATATATATATATATATATATGCCAGGGAGGCATTCAAACGCTCAATTTGTCTGAAGATTGCGTGAGTGCAATCTAAGCTTCGAGCATTTTAGCGAGTAGCTAGGTTTGTCTTTTGGCCCTTTCCTTTTTTTTTCTATATATATATATATATATATATATATATATATATATATATATATATTAGGTTGGTGCAAAAATAATGTCGTTTTTTGACGTGTAACTTCAAAAGACAAACATTATTTTTGCACCAACCTAATATATATGCATGCGTGTGGATGTGTGCTTAATCTAAAATTTTTGAATTTCCTAACACTTGAATATATTACATCATTCCACAACGATATTTTTTGCTTCTTTCAAATATAGGTTTATCTTAATAAATCTTTGCTTTTTTGCCTCTGATGAAATTCCTGAAGGAACGAAATAGGGATTCAAAAATTATTTTTTTCTATTTCGTCATTTCAATTTATTAATATTGTCTTTTATACACACATTCGCTTACATTTCAATATTCCTGCATGTATTTGGTTATATACGAAGGTGAGCTGAAAATTTTCCCAAAATCCGAATAAATGATTAAAACTCCGAACTTTTGGAAATGTCTTCTTTCATAGATCTAGAAATATTTATCACTTCCTATACAAAAGTTATTACAAATATATGCACATATAATTGATTTCTATTTTCAGATACCGACAGTAAATCATTTTTTTCCATCCACATTTGTAATTTGACTTACACAATTTTTACTATGAATATATTACTTTTAAATTGAGAAGTGACTTTTTCTAGTTGTAATATAAATTGGCTATCAATTTTAAATAAGTGCCTTTTTAGGTCAAGTTTCTTCTTTTATATGTTTATTTTGTCTCATATTCATAAAATTTGGGAGAGAAAAATTGGGGTGCCAAACAAACTGGAAAAATCTATTATGGAAAATTATCTAATAAAATGATAGGAAATTTTCGACTGAGGATATATTGGGATAAAAGTTTATAAGCAATGAATTGATGGATGAAGCTGGTAGTAAAGATAGTGACTCAGGAAGTAATAACATTAGTATGAACTAATTTACCGGTTTCATCATCTTGGTTCTTCTAATCACAGCTAGATGCTATAATCATTGATGAAATGTATATATAGTGACCGTGATTTCAATCCTTTTTTCAGGCAGTGAAGTTTCTATATCTGCTACAGTGAAACAATCAGAAACAGCATTGCACAGACGAATCACATGTTGGAATGAATGCGAGTTATTTCTCTAGCGTGACTGAAAGAATGAATACATTTTTAAGATTGTCACATTAATATATCTCGTTTTGAGGAACCAAATGTAAAGAATTAATGTGTCATCCTAAATAACCGTTCTTCAAATATATCATAACACGACAAGTTCAGCTACATACGCTACTGATAAATCATCAGTTACCTCCCCTTAAGGACTAGGAAGTATAAAAAGCACCCTGTAACATCCGTCAGTAGGCGATTAGTCAGAGTAAAGCTATGGTTTATGCACTGGTTCTGTTTTTACTACAATTTATTGCACTTTCAAAGGAACTTTATATACAGCAGTCCAGCTTCTATTTCCAACCCGATATTGTCGGTGCAGCCTTAAAACAACCCCAATATCTGCATCAGCAATCTCAACCATCGGCAAACATTATTCTTCAGGGTTTTTTTTTAAATCCCTTTAATTTCGGACAGGCCCTTTTAACTAGCATCGGTTCTTGGTATCTCCTGCCCCTTACAGTGACTTGGAGATAAAGAGAACTACTGTCAACCGCTCCACTTGATGGCTTTTCTCCCTGTAGAAATCACGCAAAAATCCAGTTTCACGCAAATTTCCCAATCTTATATCAAAACCTTACACAAATCCAATCCATCACGCTCATGAATCTACGTCCACAGATTTCAGAAAACACCGATTCATTTTGAGTTGTAAATTTTTTTTGGTTTGGAATGACATTCATTACAATTATCCTTTTACCATGTTTGTTTAGCGTATGCATTCTGTAACAGACCATCAGACATTTGCATATATTTTTGACTAAAGTTCAACTAGTAGAAAGTTCAAGAGCCATTCAAGGTAGAAGTTTACTCTTAAAATGGTTATGATGAATGAGCTTTATAATATGAAAGCAGAGGCAATAGGAAATGAAGATTATGAGTACAAGGGGGTGTATAAAGATCAACCCTTCACTTGAAAGAGGTTAAAAATCTAGCGTTCAGGTAAGCATTCAAACGTGATTTCTTCTATTAGGTTGTCCGAAAGGTTCGTAAACACTTGCGAAAAATTGAATTGTTATGCAACACAATCCAGCACAATCGAGACAAGCGATGGATTCAGAAAGGGCAAGAGACACAGTCGGTTCCAAAACAAGATCGATTCAGCAAGAAAGTCATGTTGTGCGTTTGGCGGAACTTTGAAGGAATCGTGCATTTTGAGTTGGTTCCGAATGGTCGTGCAACTGGAGCGGGTCTACGAAAAGTTGAAGCAAAAGTACCCGGCTCTGATCAACCGAAAGCGCGCTTTGATGCAGCAGGACAATGCCAAGCCACACACCGCCAGGAAGACCAAAGACAAGTTTGAAGAGCTGGACGGCGTTGAGGTTCTGCCACATCCAGCCTACAGTCCTGACTGCGCTCCATCAGATTACGGCTTTTTCCGCTCAATGCAACACTTTCTGAAAGGCCGCCTATTCGACTCGTTTGATGAAGTCGAGGAAGCGTGTCAAGAATTCTTTGATTCGAAGCCGGCTGAATGGTACTTTCACCAGATCCGAAAGCTTGCAAATCGATGGCAGAAAGTCTTGGAAAATGATGGTCTTTATTTTGAGGAATAATTTTTGTTGTTTTTGTTATTACTTGGCAAGTAAAATTTAAATTTTTTGCAAGTGTTTACGAACTTTTGGGACAACCTTATATAAAATAATAGTTATTGGGAAAAAGTTGTTTGAATGGATCTTCTTTACATTTGGAATACGAAAGGAGATGAGGATGATTCAATCATGGTATAATCAAGCAGGAAGAAGGAACTAAAGAATTATTTGAAGAATTCCAAAATCGTGATATATTAGGGATAGGCTTGCGACGTGTCTTTGAGAAAGGGTTTGTAGAATCGAGAATAAGTTTTCTCTCACAAATGGACGTAAAAGATTTTGAATTCTTTCATTTCTAGAAAGCGATGATTGAACAGATTAAGATTATATAAAGCTGAAATATATTTCTATATTTTTTGTCTAACTTCCCTCTCGTAACGATGAAGCATGGCAGAATGTGCCAGGTACTTCTTAGAGCGATAGAATGGCTCGAACATTTCCCAAAGTCTTTAGCGATGGTTCGTACATACAAATTCCACTTCAACTAGTGTGAATTTGAAATGAATTAAAAGTTCAAAGCATGGAGATATTACGAGCGGAAGAGTTCTTCATGACTGGATATAAATCGGGATTTGATTATGGTCGATGAAACGATATATACATTCTTCTGGAGGTACTGAAATTTAGATAACAGAGAATAAAAATATACTTAATTCATATTAAGGTGAATTCATACTGCATTTTATGCCTATTTATGTTCTTTTATTTTCATAGCAATTATTACAAGTTGTAGTAGAACTACAATTTTTTTCAATTTCCTACATCCAGCGTGTAAAAGCATGCACGATACCCTGCCCTCATCGTCCGCCAACCAGGTGAGATAAGACAGTTTAGGTAGCAAAGGCGGTTCTGCCACCCCTGGCACCATCAGCAGCTTTTTCCACCGGACAGGGACTGCGATTTTTATGCAATTGCAGGTCAGATTTCCCAGCGTAGTGTTTGTTTTTGAACATTAAACAAAACACTACTAAAGTATCTCTAATACGTTCTTAATATAAAATGTTTTTTTTTTAATTTAATATTTGTAATAATTTAGTGTTGGTATAGGTTAAAATAAAAAAAAAAAGAAGTTGAGAACTTTTTAGATGCTTATAGTTGATTTTTGCGCTGAAAGAATGATAATCAAAATGAGTTTTTTTTTAAAGTTATCAGTTTTCCAAGTTTTGTTTAAAGACTATAGTTTAGTGATAGTTCTTTAGCCGAATTAGTCTTTCACGTGATGAGACATGTTTTTTCCTAAGTATCACCTGCATTACAAATACACCTTTAATTTCCTTCCATAAATTCTTTTTCACCAAATGTTTATAATAATTCGTCTAAATTACTGTCGCTATTTCAGAAGGAAGTCGTCTTCAAATCTGTAAATCAATTAATATTTGTAGTTTTTCCCTGCCGCTGAGTTGATCACTTGTTTCACGAGACAGTTTCGAGAAAAACGTATTCTTGATACTTAATTCGCAATACTTCTGTTTTTTTTTTTTTTTGTTTTTTTTTTAAATTTCCCGTATAAACTTGCAGACACGTTTGTTTTGGATATTATTTCAAGGAAAGCATGGCATAAAAACATTTGCTTTTGTCTATATTTCTGAGTGAGGTATTATAATTATTTACACTATTTTCATTGTTCGAACTGTTGTCCTCATCTTCGTTGCCATATTCACATTTCGCAGGTTGTACACTCCGACCGTCTTCAGGTGATTGGAATTTGGAACAGAACCGTTTATTTCGCTCACTGGTGTAGACTGTTCTAGTTCCACGTGCCATGTTCCTTCCGAGTGTGTTAGTAACAGTTATCTCCCTTTAACTCAATTTTCCAGGTTTTTGTTCACCTCTTCTGTAGCCAGTTATTGAACTCACAACGTTTGGGTCATGTCACTAGATTCAACCAACGCTTTTATCCACTGAGCCATATGTCCTTGAGAACAATCTACCTCGGTGGGCGAAATAAAGAGTTCGGTTCGAAATTCCAATCAATTGAACAAGGCCGGAGCATGCAACGGCCGAAACGTTGTGAAGATGGCAACGAAGATGTAAATAGTGTAAATATTTGTTTGTTCATTCTTTTAGCGGTATATCAACTCCTTATGGATAATTTAATGTCGAAATTTAATTTTGCTGAGAGTATTAACAATTTCTCTTACAAAAAATGTATTGCTGGTAATTTTTTCTTCAAAAATTATTTCTGTTAATTTTACTATAAAATATATTTTTTATAATTTTACAGCGTTTTGACCCCCGTTGGGTGTTAACTATGTAGCCATAGCTGGGACACTAACAGGTGCTACTACCCGGGGTGATTTTTGACCTGGGAACAGCAGCTATTGTGATGGTCCGACGCTCATGAAAACCTCCTGATCAGAGACTTCGCTGCCGGATGTAATTTATCTGCGTACCTAAAACGTGTATACAAGTAAGTATATCAAACTGATAGTTGGAAAAGGAATGAAACAATGGAAAATATTTCCTATTTTACTCGTTTCGTCCTCCTAAAACAGCAAATAATAGACAAAATTAAAATATTTCCTAACATGTTCATCTAAAAAAATATTTCGAAATAGAATGATTAGCTAAAAACAAATCAAAGAAGATCATATTAAATTTAAGAATTCTAATCTAATATCTTATATATTCACTGTTTGAATTAATTATGTTCAAGAAACGAAATCAAATCAATTAAAACAAATATTTGTTGATCAATGTTACGCTGATAATCGGTATAAATAATAACATGTTTTTTTAAAAACATTTCACTCCAAACAAAATAATATAGCCACTAAGAAGCAAGGAGCGGGATACGAAATGTTACAGAATATTACAAAACATAATTAAGGAGAGAGAAGAATAAAGAAAAAACAGGCATTGAAAGACAGGAGATAACGATTGGCATTGCATTTAATTTTTTAAGATCAAAGTTGACTGGAAAGTAACAAGCGAGAAGTGAGTTTTATAATCAAGAATTTCGATCGACGAAACTGTTCGCATAGAACTTACGGTTGCATCAAGCCATTTTAACTTTAAAACGATGAGGTCTTGCCGACAATCAAATACTGCACTTAAATTTCGAACGTCTAAATACCAACGAGGAAAGTTCATCAGAAGAACTACTATGAAAGTATTTATAGAAAAGGGACAGGGAAACTATGTTATGGCGGCTAGAAAGTGACTGAGACTGAGATGCCAGGTCAGGACAAATAACTTTGCAGATTCTTCTTTGAATTTTATTCAGACTCTCTCTCTCTATCTCTCTCTCACGTTCTATATATATATATATATATATATATATATATATATATATATATATATATATATATATAAAGAAATATAGTCTTAAGGTGTGCTATATTTATGGAATAAAGTGCTCAATATTAGAGATAGAGCGTGTGTAAATATAAAAGTAAACATCGAAGTCATCACTTAGAGACAACAGTCTGTTTCATGCTATATGCAATCGATTGCATATAGCATGAAACAGACTGTCGCCTCTAAGTGTTGACTTCTATATATATATATATATATATATATATATATATATATATATATATATATATATATATATATCAGGGGCACCAAACAAGATGTGGTAACAATATTCAAGCATGGATGAATGGTAGACTTATAAATATGTAAAATAGATTCTGGCAAGAATAAATGTTGAGCACGACTCAGCAACTTTCCCAGCAGCAGAATTAGCAATTGATTTAATATAATTTATCCACTTCATGCTATCACAAAACGTTAGCAGGGGAAAGTATAATATTTCATATTCTTAAAGGTTGGCATCAGGCATAGTGATGGAATGTGAAAAGGGTTCTCTCAGATGATTCAAAGAGAGCAGTTTCGTTTTGGAACCGTAAAAATTGACAAGTCACTCCTTACCCCAGTTAACAATAGATTGTAGGTTTTTGTTGGGTGGGGGTATCAGCTAACAAATTTAACTTATTGAACCGATCAGACTTGCTATTAAGACAGGTGTAAATAGTTGTGTTATCAGCATAGATATCGATGTGAGAACTTATGATATCAGGCAGGTCGTTGATGAAAATTAGAAACAACGTTGGTCGAATGATGGAGTCCTGGGGAACTTTTTTTTTATGTTTCATTACACTAGTAGTATCAGATATAATATTGTTCACCAATACAGAAAGATTAATTCCAAACATATCTGGTCTGGCTCATAAAAATGTCCGATTGTATAATGTAAATTTGTTTACAATATTTCACTTGGTGCAGAGATGAAAATGAATTGAGTTTAGAATATATTATATGGGGTGAGGAACTGCCAAATGGATAAAGCATGGTTCTTTCTAGGCGTCAACAATCCCTTTGCTGCAATATACAATATTGTAAATGACATATCTAATGGTTATTCTTTATATTTAAAATCTAAGAAAATAATAATAATAATAATAATAATAATAATAATAATAATAATAATTCTATTAAAATTTTCAGTTTCAGATAAAATATAACAGATCATCCGTTATATAATCGCTGATCTCATTTCAAAGGAAAGAAAATCAAACACAAAATACAGAATCGTTAATTCTACCTGCTTGCAAAGCAATTGTATGAACAATGTCTGGCGAAGAATATGAAAATTAAATTACTAAAACTCCGTTATCAGATAATACCATAGACAGTTGTATTACAGATTTGTCTGAAGATATTGAAAGTCATTTTTTAAAATATAATGAATAACTTATTGTACACTGATTGAGGCATGTGATATTAGTGGAACAGAAACTTCTGTTTTCTTTCGCTTCATTCGAGGAGAAAAGAATTCCAGAACAGTAGTTTTGCTGCATAGACATTTCGGGGTGAAAATGTTTTTAAGATATTTTTGAATGATTATATGATGTCTAGAAACTTAAGGTTCGTATCTGTACAAATGAAAACCTGTCTATGACAAGTGAAATAGCGTTTCTTAGCGCATTGAAAACAGAAAAGCAATGAAATAATATTTGCTTATTTTTTCTTCTCAACGCGATGATTTAAATTTAAAAAAAACAAACAAAGAACCGAGAGTTTGCAAACTAATGTTAAAGGCGCCGTAAGGATGGTAAATTCAATCAAAAGTAAACCTCTTAAATCCCATGTTTTACTAATGATTAGATAGGATGTTTTCTAAGCATAAAAATACTCCTTTTCTCCACTGACAGTTATTCATAATGTGAGATCAAGCATTAACTCGTGACGATAATAACAATATGGGAAATGGATAAACTTCAGTTTTCAAATTTAAATTTTCTTCGTCACATTTTTGAAATTCTAAGTCGCAGGGTCAAAAAGAAAATATTTTGGCATTTCAAAACAAATATAATTTTGATAAATAAAATGAGAATTTCAGTATATCTACCAAAATAATATCTCCAAGTAAACGTTTCAATATTATGGAATTAATATTTCATCGCAAGGAATTAATGAAGAAAAAAAGCGATAGCTATTTTTCAAGGTCTGTCTATATTTCTGGGATGAGGTATTATGTACAGTATTTACATTAGTCGGACTATTGTCCTCCATTTATCGCCATATTTGTCACAACGTTTCGGCCGTTGTACGCTCCGGTCTTCTTCAGGTGGTTGGAATTTCGAACTGAACCTTTTATTTTGATCACTGGGGTAGACTGTTCTAGTTCCACGTGCCATGTTTGATGGATGTCAGTTGTCAGTTATCTCCTGTTAATTTCCCTCTGAAAGTTCTCCACTGCTCTAACCGGGTATTGAACTCACACTCTTTGGGTCTGTCACTGGATCTAACCAACGCCTTTATCCACTGTGCCATGTGTCCATAAAAACGCTTTTGACTTTGAAATTTGTGATTCCATTCACCACATTTTATTTAGGACCAAAGGGTAGTGTGTTCTTATATCATCGGAAAAAAACATTAACATTTGATTTGGAAGTTTGTTTGCTTCGTGGCATATCAACATCCTTATGCGTCATTTAATACTGAAATTTATTTTTCTTGGGAGCATTAGAAAATTATTTTTTTACAAAAGTGTATTTTTTCCTCAAAATAATTTATTGCAGGACATTTTTATTTTGTTTCTTTTTTTACAAATATTTATTGCTGGTAATTTGTTTTACTCTAAAAATATATTGCTGGTATTTTTACGATAACATTTTTTATACTTTCATCGTGTTTTAACCCCAGTGTTGGGGTTAACTATTTTCCTATTTCTGGCATCCTAACAGCTGCTATTGACCCGGATCATGGTCGACCTGGGGACGACAGCAATTAAGAGATGGTTCCACGCTCCTCAAAACCACACAGTTAGAAGCTTTGCTGCCAGATGTAGTTTTTTATCATACCCATGAAAACTGACTGAGAAGACAGGATGACATCATTACAGAAAAAACTCGAATAAAATAGCGCTGGAGAATACCAAAAATCGGAGCAAGTCACAAGATAATAAAATATTCGAATAACAACACCAAATATTCATGGGGACATAGAAAAGAACAAGAAAATAATAAATTTTAGACTATTTACCTGTCAACAAACGATATAGAAATACAGCTACTAAAACTTCCGCAAACTCTGGCTATGAGATTAATAATCCCCTAATTGTACTAACAGCAAAATGGCACCAAAAATTAAAGAAATATGCTCAGAATTTCCTAAGCTGTAATACGACAAACTCCGCAGTGATTTCACTTGAAAACAAACATATATCATTTTTGATAAAAACAAATATGAAAACTTGGAACAATGAAGAGAAAGCTCTCTGAGCAGGCAGTACAAATATCGAAATTTATATGTTTCATATTTTACAAGGATCAACTGAAAAGGTCAAAGGCTTACCAAGACACTTATGGCGAGGTTTATTTTCAACATGGTCCCCACCTTCCGGTACATACACTTACACATTGATGTAATAGTGCTTGGATCTCAGTGGTGAAGAAACTTCCATCTTGTTGGTAAAAAAACTCACCAGATATGAAATCATCATCACTGTAATACAGTTAAGTGTTTTTCATGTTAGAGAATAGATACTATTCAACAGTCATATATGTTTAAATCAAGAGGATAGGGAGAATGATCAAACTGTTCAAAGACTGAATCACGCACAGCAGCCATTGAAAGCAAGGATTTGTGCGCCGAAGCATTGTCCTGATGAAACAAGTCCTTTATTTCAGTTTTCACTTATTTATTTCAGTGTTGATAGATTTTTGTGACTACCTCAGCAAGTTGGTAGAGTACTCTCCGTTGATAATGTAGCCCTTTTGAAGATAATAAATAAACACAATGCGTTCCCCCACAAAAAAAAAAAAGAAATTGAGGTCATCAACTTCCTTGAAGATAAAACATTGGTCTTGTCTGGAGAAGATGAGAAGTAATATTTCCATTGCAAGGGTTGTCTCTTTCTATTTTGAACAAAGTAACGAACACAACTCATCCTGGCCTAGGAAGCGTTCAAATAAACGAACTGAATTTGTCTCAAACAAAGTCAGTTTTTCTCTTGATGTAATCCGTCTAGTGAGATTTTGATCATGTTTCAGAAGACATCGCACCCATCAAGCAGAAACCTTCGTCGTGGCAAGTTCATTATGCAGAATATTTTCAACTCTCTCATGGGATATTCTAATTGCATTGTCTATTTAATTTATAGTCAATCACTTGCTATCCATCTACATGTAGTGAACATGATCAGTGATTCCGTTGGTGGTGGCAATCGCTGGACTTCAAGACCTTGGGTCATCTTCATCATCTTCATCATCACCTAATGTAGCAACCCCATAAACGTGAATGGGAATTAAATCCTTTTTCTGCAGATTTTTCTTTCAAAAGAAGCCGCTACTAGTTACTTTTGAAGCCTTTTTGAACAGCCAGATGTCGTACCTGGAAAAGAACAATGCAATTATTAATTAAGATGACATTAATACATGCAAGGTTTCAGAGTTCTAGCATCACTCCTTCATAGACAGCCTATGAATCTTTCAGTTCACCCTCGTACACAAAGATATTTGATAAGATTCGAATCGCAGAAATGCTTGCAATATTAGTATGATTTCTATGAAACAATTATTCAAGATATGCCTAATATCTACTGCAAAGTAACAGTTCGTATGTAAATAGATAACAAGCTTATTGAATACACGAACGTTGAAATAAGATTGAGACAAACATGGCATTTATCACCGGATTAACTGAAATTCTATAGAGAAAATTTTAAGAGGAGTAGAAGACCTAACAGTACTTATTATCGGCGAACATACCACACTAACATATACCTCGCATACACCTCGGTGGTGATTGCATTTTCAGAACGAAACCGGAATGAATTTATAGCATATCAGAAGGGGCTCTCGGGCATTGGCTGGCAAAAAATTTTTATGAAAGAAAATCTGAATTCAAAACTGCGAAGACATCGAAAAAAAAAACTGTTTTCCCATAAACAGCAATACCAATGTACAGTTTGCAGGTATTAAAAATATTGTTGAAATGTGGAGAGCCATGTTCGCCTACGTCCTGAAGAAACGTGTCACATAGGATGAAGGTAACAATTACACTCACTACAGTAGTACTTGTTTTTATAATGAATGTCATACTGGAGTAATGGATAAGCGGCTCGGATTGAGAAATCGGAGATCCGCGTTCGAATACCAGGCGAGTTCGTTACATTCAACTACATGCTTGACAAATGAAGGAACCCATCCACTCCAGCCTTGGGTGGAGACCTGTCTAGGAAAAATAAAAACTGGAGTGTGCTGGCCTTCATCAGATTCTCTTTCTCAGGAAACACCACTGCTCCTACGGCTGTAGTATATGTGATGCACCTACGAACCTAATGGGTTACGTGTCTCCTAATCGGGATCCACAACGAAAGGCCAAGCAATCAAACTTTTACTGGTTTTGTCTTGGTCTGGCACAAGAGCATTAATTGACAGATTTTTACGACGGTGTCTGATAGAATTATCGAATATGAAAGAAGACGAAATATCCAAACGTTTGAAGTCATCATAAATCTCATTTTGATTGAAAGTGATTAAGAAGGCATGTTTGAGATATGCTTTAATAAAACTTGTACGCTTTTGAAATAAGGTGCGTCTAATTGAACGTCATTTATATATATTCAATAGCTCTGTTAAAGAACATCGAAGTGAAGCAATGATAAATCAACCGTTTTTATTCATGCTGATTTTATTTGAATGAATCACCAGAGAGGTTCAAGGGATGGAAATCTTTTATTTATTTTCTAATTCATAAATGTGGAAATTACTAATACGCCAGTTACATTTTTTATTAGTGTTGGCCATTTATGGAATTGGCTGTTTTATATTTTCATTAAATTGCTAAATGTAACCGTAAGCTCTTGACTCGTCTCGCTTTCTTGGGCAAACATTCTCTGTTGACATAGCGATATTGAATCCAAACTGCTAAGAAAGTTCGTTCAATGTGTCTTGCTAGACAATGTTTCTCTGCAAAATCTATCTTAATTTTCTATACGTCTACACTCCGCCCATGTTAAGAATATTGCTTCCATATATGGTCCGGTGCACCTGGTATCTTACCTTGAGCTCCTTGATAAGTTCCAAAGAAGAATCAACAATACTATTGGTCCTGATTTGGCAGCTCAGCTCCAGACAATTTCCCCCTGCCGTAAGGTTGCTTCTCTGTGCCTTTTCTATGAATATTTTCATGATAATTGTTCAGATCAGCTCTTCGCTATGGTACCTTGACTTTATCTATTTAAGCGTAGTACTAGACTGGCGTCGAGATCTCAACACTTTACAGCTGAGTAGGCTAGGTGTAGCTTTATGTTATATGCTAACTGTTTCTTTTCTCGCACTTATCGCTTGTGGAATTCTTTTGCGGCTCCATGCTTTCCAGTCAAGTTGGATGTTCATAAATTTAAATGCAGTTGTCAATCGTTACCTTCAGTCTACTTAATTTCACTTCTTTAATAACGCTTTTCTCAGATTCTTTCACAAGTAGCAACCACCGGTCACGTCTTAGTGGCTTTGTTGTCTTACTTAGGGTGAAATGATTAAAAAAATCATTTGAGCTAAATTCATTGTTTAGTCAAGGATGTGAATATTGTCGTTGTTCAGTTTCATACAAATATGAATTAAAGTTATTTAATCTTGCATTTCTATTCGTGGGAAGTTGAGAGGAGTGCGACATTTAATTAATTTAAAACTAGTTGCATAATAGCCGCCATCTTCGCTCCTGAGGTACATTTATTATAATAACCTACCCTATAAGTCCTACGCTTTAATATGCACTATAGTTAACGTATATTACCTGAAGAAGGCCGGTACGTACAACCACCGAAACCTCGTGAATATGTCAATAAAGATAAGAACAACAACTCGAAAATTGTAAATAGTGTAAATAGTTCCAAAATTATATTTTTCAATTACTGTTTAGGCCGGTTTGAACTGACTGCTTTTTCCATATATCGCTTTACCATTTTGTTTACTATTTATATATGTTTACGAAAACATGGATATGTTCCATCATATTCCAGTGAAATTTTATTTTTTTTAATTATGGATATAGTACAGATTTATTGAATAAAATGAGAGCATTACTCTAAACTGGTGCAAGGAATATATAGATTCATTTTCGCAAATGGGCAGCGAAGCCCCGCTGTCAAAACAGTCACTCTTGGGGAATGTTTCATTTTTTCGATATAAAACAACTCATCTCTAGACAGGCGAATACTTATAACTGTCTTACCGATTGAAATTGTTCAAAATGTAATTATATTGAATCAGAGATGTGTAAAGGAAAGAAAACAAAATCTATAACGAGGTTTAACTCGTTAGACAAAGGGACACTTTAGGGAAACCTACTCAATAGTTAGTATATATGTGTATCAGCTCAATCTGTTAATATATATATATATATATATATATATATATATATATATATATATATATATATATATATATATATACGGAGGGAAAAAGAGAAAAAGAGCAAGTATTCATCCAAACAAGTTTGATTGAAAAGAACCGTGAAGGTCTGTTTGATTCATTTTTTATTATTTTATTTTACGAATGTTCGAGTGAGTTATTTTCAGGAACCAATGTAGTGTCTTTGTAGGTTTTAAGCATTTCCTTGGCTACATACTCGTATTCTTTAGAAAGCTGGAAGATACAAATATTTTATGAATCTCTCACGTACAATCATATTTGCTCAATGCGTATCCAAATGTAAACAAATGACGTCACACATTATGAGATGGACAAAGTCCGACAATTATTTTAAGACATTTTATGTTTATATATTCTTTGTCCATCTCATAATGTGTGACGTCATATGTTTACATTTGGATACGCATTGAGCAGATATGAATGTACGTGAGAGATTCATGAAAGATTGTAATTTAAAAGCAGTAAAATCGATATTGGTAACCGAACTCAAACCGAACTGTGGCTCAATCGGTTAAGCCACGTCAGGCTATAAGACCGTTCCGTATAGGATACAGGTTCGATTCCTGACAGAGCACGAATATTTTCTATGAACATTTCTCGGACATTTAGGCCGGTAAATGTTATTAATACTGTTTATTATAAACAGAGCATATTTGTATCTATAAAAAGAATGTATAAACATAAAAAATGTCTTAAAATATAAATACACACACACACATATATATATATACATATATAAACCTAAATATATATATATATATATATATATATATATATATATATATATATATATATATATATATAAACCTAAAGAGTCAGGTAAACCTACCTAGGTTTCATCTAAACGGATCTTCCGGGTAAAACCTAGGTAGATTTACTTGACTCTTTACGTTTATATTAGATTTGCTCTACTTCGTGTATTGAGCACTTTACGTGGTTACTTTTACTCGTTTTGGAGATTGAATTCTGGACTATTCTTTTCGCCTCAATCTCATGTTCTTAGTTCTTTCTTTTTTTATTTCTCATTTTTCCTTGTGTATTGGTTTGTTCAACTACAAGCCGAAATACCTAAAGTTTTTTCAAACGAGTACCTATATATATATATATATATATATATATACATTATATATATGTGTGTGTTTGTGTGTAGAAATGACATAAATAAAGAGATACGGTTAATCATATATATGAGCGATTACGTACACATACAGGTGAGCAAATATATATTTATTTAATGAATGGTGTAAACAAAACTGTGTTAAATGTAGTAAAACAATAATCTGTACATTATCATATATATATATATATATATATATATATATATATCAAATATGTGGCGCAGTTTAATTTATATTACAAATTAAATTCGCCATAAACATTACTAATTTACTTTTTTATGAATGATTCAATTCATAAAAAAAGTAAATTAGTAAAGTTTATGGCGAAATCTCTTCGCTAAAAAAATTTTAAAGATGCATTTACCTACTAATCACTTGATGAATGTTATGATCCCTGTATTTTAAAATTAAATTTCTTAAATACGCAAGTACTTTCGGCAATTCTACCAACCTTCATCAGGTATGGAAACTATTTTGTTTTTGATAAAATTTAGGTCGCATCCGAGACGAAAAAATATAATCCAAATCAAAATAAGGAAGACTTAATAAAGTTTATAATTTAAAAAAGGAAAAGAAAAACAGGCATCATAACATTCAGTAGTTTAAAGCATCTTTAAAATTTTGTTAGCGGAGGTATTTTCGCCATTTTCTATCATTAACTTTACTAATTTACTTTTTGAATGATTCATTGTAATATATATATATATATATATATATATATATATATATATATATATATATATATATATATATATATATGTCTTTTCTGATCTTTCACAAACTACAAGTGGAGTAAAAACTGACTGGTTACACTCAGTACCTCGAAGACCATTCTATCATTGCCGATCTGATCATGATCAGTCAGGATGAACGTATATCCCCTGGGGAGGCACTGTGCCTTGAAGGACTATTGGGTCTCAAAATTGCGCTTGACCTCAAGTGGAACTTGCCCATACGATCCATTGCTAAGAATGCAGGTAAAATTGTCGGCTCCTTGTACCGCTCCAGTCAGTACCTTACACCTCTTGCTATCCTCTCCTTTTATATGAGTAAGATCAGGCCAAAATTGGTGTACTGTTATCATATTTGGGCGGGATCTGCCAAAACCTCGCTTTCCAAACTTGATAGGGTTCAAAAGCGTCTCTGATTCTTGTGGGAGACAAATTATTCCCCATCCTCTAACCTCTCTCCCAGAAGCGGGGTGTAGAAAGCCTCTCACTGATCTGCCGTTACTTCCACGGAAAGTGCACGCACGAATTCCCTGGTTCGTCCAATTAAAACCTTCACTTATATCGTAGCAAACCACCCACATTCCCTCCGTATTCCATTGGTATGAAGTAAGTTTCACACTAACAGTTTCTTCTCGCAAAGCACTGATCTGAGAACCCGACTCTCAAGGGAGGGGGGCCCCTGTTCACTACAATCTTAACCTGTTTAAGGCTAGGTTTAACCGTTATCTTCCACAAATTGTCTCCTAACATAGCCAACACCTCGAGTAAACCTCCACGGACTTGTAATGGGTGAACCTTAGTGTAACCATATATATATATATAGAGAGAGAGAGATATATAGAGAGAGAGAAAGAGTGGGAGATAGATAGATAGATAGATAGATAGATAGATAGATAGATAGATAGATAGATAGATAGAGGGTTAATGGGAGTAATATTGTCACTTAGCTGATTGATGTTACCTTCAGCATCCCGACTCCAGAGTTTCGTAGACTGACCTTTCCGTCCAATCTATACGGGTATCATCTATTTACTGATTACATTTGTCTCTTTTATGCATATTCTCTGTGTTCGTGTGTGCGCCTGTGCGCTTGCGGTCATACATCCGTCCGTATGTACGGATGTACGTACAGGAAGTCGTGATCTTTTTCACCGTTTTTTGGGGTTTTTTTTTGTTCTTCAAGTTACACTCACTCACTTCTCTCTTTTTTCCTTTTTTTTTTTTTTTCGAATGTATCTACTTTTGTCTGGGCTAATTCCGGCATATGACCTGTTTTTATTTTTATTTGTTTTCGTTTATGGTCCTTTTCTTTTCTTTTTTTTTTTTTTTTTTGTTGCCAGGGAAGTTGTATTTTGTTTGCACATATATATATATATATATATATATATATATATATATATATATATATAGCGTATATATTTTGGCAGCATGTTTATATTAAGACATATTGCAATGTTTACAGTAGATAAAACTCGGATAACGCTATTATGCAAATCATTAAAACGTCGATTATATCTGAATTATTCATTGGGGAGGAAATTAGTTAACTATCAGTTTGACCATTTGCTAGTTATGTAGTCTAATAGGCTGCTCTTAATGTGTTCCTGGGCGAAACTATAGTGGATATTGCGATTTGAAGCAGGAATTTAGTGGATAAGGCCATTACGCAATGATGGTTGTATTTTAGATTTTTTTTATATTTATTGAAGCGATAGAAAACTTCAGAATGAGAAAAGGAAAAGATTTAAGTGAAGAAGAAAAAAAGAAAGTTGTCAATATATTAGCAGAAGGCGTTAATGTTTTGCAAAGCCGATTAAGAGTGACGCGCTGATTTTTAAGAAAGCGATTTCTAACATCAACTGTAACCGGAAAACAAGATCTGATGCTGGTAAAAGGAAGATAACGAAGCGAGAGAACCATCTGATAACTCGGGCTTTGAAGAAAAATCTGTTAGGATCTAGCAATAAGATATGTGAAGAAATTGGTGTAGCTAGAACGTACAGAGCTACAAGAAATAACATCTTTAAATCAGCTTGCAAAAGTTGTTTAATTCCAATCTAGCTCTCCGTATCAAAAGCTAACTTCAGGGAAAGAATTTCATGAACGAAAGCCTGCATGAAATACGGTTTCAGCTCCATTTTATTCAAAGATGAATGTCGAGATACTCTCAATCGTCATTACGCTTTCGTCAGAGGGTGGTTGGCGGAGGACAGTGTACACCCAACGACCTTCAGACGTCATCAAAGTGGAGGAAGAGGTAAGCTCTGGCTGGTAATCATCATTTATACAATCGTTGGCCCCTTCGTAGTAGATGGAGTTAAAATGAATAGCGAAAAGTACGTCAATTTTTTTTTTTAACTCAAATTCATACCCTGGTACAAAAAAAAAAAAAAGAAAATCACGAAATTTCAAATCCAAGATGATTTTCATGCAAGACACCCCTCATTGCATGCAGCTAACTTAACAAAGGCATTTCTAGAACGAAAAGTATTCAAAGGCAAGCGATTTATGGAACGGCCACCTCAATCTTCAGAACTCAACTGCATTGAGAACCTTTTGGGAATTGTCAAGCAGAAACTATTGGAAGGAGGAAAGCAATACAGTAACAAAGAAAAACTGAAACAACAAAAAATGAATTTGATCTCCTAAATAACTATCTACAATTCAAAGTTTGACTATTTCACTGGACAAAAGAATAATAAATGTATTGACTGACAAATGTAGAGATGTGAACGGAATGTGAACAAAATGTGAACAAAATGTGAACAGGATGTGAACGGAAAGATTGTTGGGTAGATTAGATTTATGTAATATTAAAGAATACTAAACGATGTTAATTTGATTGTTTTTACATATTATTGATACTAAAAACTATTTCTAAGCTCGAAAATGGCCAAAATGAATAATGCAGTTATCCAGCAAATTTTAATATTTTTTTCAGTTTAAATCAATAATATAATTCCTAGCTTTTCAAAATTTGGTCCCGATATTGGTATCCTCACAGAGTATGTGTTGTATAACTTATAGCGCTGTATTGATATTACTTTTCTTTTAATCCCCCAAAAAAACAAACAAAAAAAAAAACAGTTCTATAATAGCGTTATCTGAACTGTAGCTTAAAATAACTAGTTTTTAACTAAACTCTTGTACAAATTAATTGAAGCAACCGCTTAAGTTCCATTTCTTTTACCATACAGTCAGTTGTAGAACCACTGGAGTTATAGGATATAATCGATTTTTATTTTTACCTCAGATTATGTCATTTGTAATGGTGTGCAGTAATATGCATCCATTTTCGGGGTCTTTGATGAAATTTGTTTGGCCCTGAAAAATATTGCATTATCCATGATTGCATCACATTTTCATCATGCCCAGACACTATTGTTTCGACTGTTGATTATTTGTCCTGCTCCCATTGTCTACGATGAACTTTATTCCAAGGAAGTTTTTATAAAATTGAAACGTTGCACAAACACACTGGCAAGCCTTACCAGTGAGCAAATAAAAGTATAACGACTTGCTCGGAAACTCTCCGGATTTAAATGCAATCGAGAATCTGTGGTCAGTCTACAAGGAACGACTTCGTAGAATGGTCTTACAAAGTACTAACATGTTCACTGGATCATGTCTCCTTGGAAAGATACGAAAATTGGAAAAATATAAATATGACTTATTTTTAATTTATATAAATATATCTTATTTTTAAATATAACTTTTCTTTGGAAGAGTACTTGTGAGTATGATTTTATATTTTTAAACATAACTTTATCTATACAATTTAAACTTAAAAAAAAAAAACCTTTGTATTCTTCTCTTAGTTTCAAATTAACATTTCATTCTTCATATAACCCCAGTTTAATGTCATAATCCACCCTCCCCTGACGACTGACTCGTACCTTTCGTCTCACTAAAACATTGAAATGTATAAGTTCTGTATTAGTTTTTGACTTTTTTTTGTAGCTGTCACAGTTAAATTTTTAACTCCGACACGAACTCAGTCTAAACAGTAGTTGAATATGACTGAAGAATTTCGTCGGTTGAAATAAGCCAATTTACGATATGAAGTGATTTTGGATTTTATAGTTTATTATATATATATATATATATATATATAGAGAGAGAGAGAGAGGGAGAGATGGAGAGAGAGAAAGATTTCGCAGACATCTGCTCAGCCACATGTGTGTTTAGCACACAATCTACACCGCATCTGTCATGGTCAGCAGTTTGAAGAACCTCAGTAAGTTTCAATGTTCGGACATGATGAATTTTGACCATGCTAGGGAAACCACCTACAACTCCCGAACAGTTCTGCTAACTCAATTTTTAACCACAATAGTTACATATATATATATATATATATATATATATATATATATGTGTGTGTGTGTGTGTGTGTGTGTGTATATGTATGTATGTATGTTTTCATATATATATATATATATGTGTGTGTATGTGTGTGCGCGCGTAAAATTCAGATATGAATAAATATGAATAAAGACACAGTTTATCTTAACCGACGCGTTTCTTTCTCTGATGGAAAATCATTACATTTGCCTTAATAAAATATCAAGGCAAATGTAATGATTATATTTTCCATTTAATAATAAACAGAATTTTAAAATATCGTTATTTTTCAGAATTCTTAAATTTAAGACGCTCATAAATATTCATCAGACTTGCTGAAAGTCATGGTAAATTATGGAAAATGCTAAGTAATATAATATAATGTCTAATAAAGAAAATGAGCAAATGTTGTTGAATTAAAAAAATAATGTAAATATTATTTTAGTTATTGATTAACTTATACTATTTACATTGCTCGGACTATCATCCTCATCTTTGTTGCCAAATTTATCACAAAGTTTCGGCCGTTGTACGCTCCGTCCTTCTACAGGTAGTGAAAATATCGAACTGAACTCTTTATTTCGCTCAGTAGGGTAAACTGTGCTAGTTCCACGTGCCATGCCTAATGAACGTCAGTTATCAGGTATCTCCTGTTAATTCACCTCTCCAAATTCTCCACCGACTTAACGAGGTATTGAACTCACACTCTTTGGGTCATGTCACTGGATCTAACTAAAGCCTTTATCCTCTGTGCCATGTGTCCTTGTAATAAATATGTCAACAAACACGAGGATCATAGCCGAGCAATGTAAATAGTGATTAACTTATGCCGTATTTATTTAAAATAATAGAAGCTTTTGAATTTAATCGTTTTCTTGTCATTTTTATAATTATGTGTTAACCTTGGAAAATGATGTTTCTTTAATCCCGGTCGCATATTTATATTTTGGTAAGATCCGATTCTATTTTTATTTCTGTTAATAAATAAATAATAAAATACATTCTTTTAATAAATAATAATAAAAATAAATGATTTTGATAATACCCGTAAGTCTTTTGCAGAACCCACCATTCTTTTTGAAGAGCCGAATACAGAGAACTAGTGCACAGCACGCCACAAGATACCCAAATGTTCCTCAGCAGTTCTTTAATTCAGTGTTGTCTTCTTCTTGACCGGTAGTCACCAAAAGGCTATAGGACCCAATCTGACCTGCTATTTACCTATAGCTGGGGGTAAAAGTAGGATTCATACCCTTTCCCAAGGTATATATACTCGACTCTCCCGTTGAATTCGACGTATGATGGCCAAGGAGATCAGTACCTAGGAACCGAAAACCCGACACTAACACATGAGATTTGATTATAGTGGGGAAGGTCTTGTTCAGAACCATCTTTTTGAAAAGCCAAATACAGAGACCTTGTGCACAACATGCCACAAGGTCCCCAAACGACCCTCAGCAGGTTTTGAATTCACAGTTGTCTTTCTCTTAGACTAGTTGCCATCCAAGGCTATAGAAGCCAGTCTTCCATGCTATTTATGCTGAAGGGAGAAGAAGAGGATTCATACTTTTCCCAAAGGTATTAGCACGACGTTAGTGAATATAATAGCTTCGAGTGGAATTCGAACTCGGCTCTCTGATTCCTCAATCAATCAATCAATCAGTCAAGCAATATATGTATATATAGGATTGATGTATACGGAATAAATTCCAATAACCAACAAATACTATTCTTGAAAGAGTGCTCAATACAGAGTAGAGTAAATATAATTATTTATTCGAAAATTATAACATAAAGATGTAGAATTCTACATTCAACACCATCACTTGATAAGACACCAGAAGTGTTGAAACAAAGTAGCTATTTTTATAGTGATTTTATAACATATTTATGTTATAATTTTCGAATAAATAATTATATATATATATATATATATATATATATAGTATTCTCTAACAATATAAAAATATATTTGCGTATATATTGCGATATCCCTATCACTTGAGCTGTTGATTTTTCTATTGAACGATTTTGTTTATTTGTGGCTAAATATTTAGTATTTCTGTCGATTCTGTTCTACTTTTCCTGACTTTGACAAATTATATTCTAAACATAACACAGTGTCTATTCTTTCTACTCGAATTTATTTTGCATGTAAATGAACGTCCAAATATTGGGCCATGTTGATGGATTTTGCCTGTTTTCTGGCAAAGAATGCTTTGTTTTTCTCGGAAACAAATGAATATATAATCGACGGTTGTATGGAATCTTTATTTATTATATTTCTTACAGAAAAACTCGTGCCAAATCACTAAGTTCTTGATAAATGAATAATAGTTTTATTGTCGAACCTGTCGCACTAAATGCTGTATTAGTTGCTTTTGAAAGGTGTTCAAATTCCTTGTAAATCACATGTTTGACAAGCCATTAGTACGTCTTCTGTTTCAGTCTACTTTCCTGTCATGCGCTATGAGCATGAAGTGAATCCTGTTTACTGCACATTCCCACGGGTTAATCAAATGATATAAGATTGAAACTGGCCCTTGTATGATTAGTCGCACAGGACGCCTTGGTTGTCGTTGCTTGCATAATTAATTGGTAAGGTTTGGGAAATGTTTAACCAACTCGGCAGTCTTCTTGATGAGTGTAATTATTACCATCAACATGGGCGATCAATGTCATGACATTAATCTCGATTGTGCTAACCTTGCGCATGCGCAGATGGCCCGACTTAGTGCTTGAACCGGATTTCCGCGTCTAATTGTTCGCCATTTTGATTAGTGATTCTGTCGCGCCCCATTTGTAGAAGTGTCCGGACAGTTTCGGCACATTTCGAAAGCTAATCGGGAAAATTGATAACTTTGATTAACCAAACTAGGAAAGTAATCATTGACACTATCACGAACTTGTTTATCGAAGTCTTCTGAGGCTTCATAGGACAAGTTATTGGTTTAGCTAATGCAGGATATGACAATCTGGAAATGTAACGCCGTTTAAGTAATTGAGACTGTGGAAATAGAATACAATTGAATGACTTTAATCTTTTGAAAATAACCATCTGTAAAACAAACACGTTCCTGTATTCTGCATACTTCACATTTTGTCAGGCAGAATCTTTGGTTATAATTTAAAATGCTATTGTTCAGTTATTCAACTGAATATATTTTCGCAAATTTCTCTGTTTGATATTTTCAAAAACTTTGGGCAAAAGAAGATAATAGAAGATTATGTTATGCAGTATTGTAAATGGGATAATCCTACTTGCGGAGGAAATCAGCATTTCGAATTCTGTTTTCATTAACTGGGTTTAAAATTGATCTCTTGTTCTGATTCGAAAATTTAATAATTTTGCTATTGAATTATTTGCGATCAATAACAAGCTGAACATAAGAAGAGAATATATCGGAAACAAAATCTGTCTGGTTAAATAATTTCACAAAGAAAACAAAAGAAAAAAGCAAGCGGAATAAAATATAAGCTGTCTGGCTGAATAATTCTATTTACACATATATGAATTGTATCTTTGCAATTCACTTTTGTTCCGTCCACATAAATTTTCCGCTTTTAATTTAATTTTAATTTACAAATTCGTACTTCGGTTTATCGCATATAATTACTTGTACAATTAAATTATTTCCTTTAACAACCCAATCAGCATATTTTGTATAACATGCTTGTTACTTTTTAAACAATTTTCTACTCGTAATGATTATTTGGTTTCGCGTTTATTTAACTAATATACAAATCCCAAACAAAACGTTTATATGAACCAGTACGCTTATAATGATTTAATAAGCGTTACTTAGTTGTGGCACAAAGGCTAAAGTATAGTGATACCTAATCGCTACTCTGTTTTAACAAGAAACATTTGCTAACTAGTACACCACGGCAAAGTACCCAAAACCAGCACGCTTATATTTTGAACGTTTTCTTGACTGTTCCATACGGCGCGCATATTTGATACAAAGGAACAAATATATGTTTTTTATCAATTCACCCCAAGGAAGGCGATAATGCTACTAAGACGCAAGGGGCTACTGGGAGAAAAAGAGAATGGAAAAACTTTAGAATGAACTGGAAAGCTAATCATAAACTACTGTTTAAAAGACCGGGAATGAGTATAACCGGGACAACAGGCAAAACCCATCTATTTCTATGTTTTTAACACATAAGACGTTATAAATATTTTTAATCGGCTTCGTCCATGAAAGGCAGAGAAGCCACTAAGGTACAAGAGGTTACTGGGTGTGAAAGAATTAGGAACAGAAACATTAATAATGTGCGGAAAGAAAAAATATAATCAGGAGGACAACAGAAAGCGATTGCCATTGCATTTAAAGTTTCGCAGATTAAAAATTGCTGGAAAGCATGGAGCCGGAAATATTTGAGAAGAAAGAGAAAATACAACCATAGCTATCACTATCTGTCGTCCATGGCAATACAAACCAGCGAGAACGTTGTTGAGAATAGAGTATAATGTGACCTCAGGGTTGTTCACCAGAAATATGTCCAGGGACACCTACCCATGCGCGACATGGCACTACAAATAGCCAATATTGTAAGTCTGTTGATCAGAGCAGCCTTTCTAATCGCTACCAAAGAATTCGGGTTCCTAACGACCAGATGAAATCAGCAGCCAGCAAACATACAACCCTGTAACGTCATAATGGAACGTAACAGCCACTGGTTTGTCTAATCACCAAAAATCAAGATAGTTAAAACATTATGGCTCCGGTAGAAGAAAGAACGAAAAAATACAGAACCAGTAAATCATATCCTGAACAGGGAACAAAGGGATGAACCTTTACTCCTGTTCAATAGAAGTAGAAGGAGTGCGGACCGGACGATGGTGAGCCTGTCTATTCCTATTAACCTGTTAAAATAATATAAACTGTTTACTGCTTTACTGAAAAAATGTCAGAGAAACTTGTTCAGAACTATTTAACGGTCACTTGTATTTTCACTGACCGGTAGACTTCAGATGTCAATCAATATAAAAAAAAAAGATGACACAAAAGAATGATACGATTCATTGGGTACATTTATTACAAAAATAATAGAAATACATAACTAAATAGTGCAATAAAAAAAAAGGCGGTAAATTCCGAAAAAAGGCGGTAAATTGCGAAAAAAGGCGGTAAATTGCGAAAAAAGGCGGTAAATTCCGAAAGATATGACAACCACTCAAAATCATTGAATTGTTTAGTCATATGAGAAAAACAGAACGAAAGACGAAAAGTTGTCTGCAAATAACCTTTAAATGACGTGTCACAAGACCAAGCTGAATTAAAAGAACTAATCAGAGTTAAACAATTTCGCGAGAGTTGAATGATTATTTAAGGTTATGAATATTCAACATTATTCAAGGTCAATTATTCCTGAAAGATAAAACAGGGATAATAAATACGCCGCTTTTTTTACTGGGCACCTTGTAGTTGATTTTCAAACAATAGATGTCAAACAGCTATTCCTTACCACGTCTCTATACATCGATGCGGAATAAATTTTGGGTTAATTTGTTAAAAACAAGTGTGATTTTAATAGGTTATTTTTTTCATTTTTCTCCGAATTATGAATTATTTCAGATACTATACGTTCTTTTTTTTACATTTCACCCCAAGCAAAGTAGTAATTCTACTAAGACATTAGGTTTTACTGACACTGAAAGAGAATAAGAAGATTTTAGTGAGGAAAAAGGCAATAACTAAACAAAATAGAAGATTTAAATTTTATTTAAATTATGAACAATTTTTTCTTCATCATTTTGGTATTAAACACGACAGAACAGAAAAAAAAACATGCTGCATAACAATTCTCTATGAACTACATATTCTATAATAAATTATTTGTCCTTATTTTTCAAAAAAAGGCATCGGTATCTTTTCTCTCTTGAAATTAAGAAAGGCAATGGCATAAAGAAGATTGACCATTAATAAAGCTAATATTTTATATTGATGAATCTTATATGGTTTGAAGAGTCATGTTTCTATTATGTTTATGGTTACTGAAGTTTTTAACTGTTATGATTTTATACAAAGTGAAATCAATCAATCCAGAGTTTGCTAAGTCAATTAATGTCACTATAAATTTACGATAGAAGTCAAGATATCAAACAATGTTCAAGAGTTCATAATTAGTCTTCTCAATGGTTAGTATGCACCCATCAAATTAATCAGTGCTTTTATTTAGTTTTAAAAAACCCTCTACGATTGAGAGATATTAGTGTACCCAAAAACAATAAGCAAACCAGTAACCCAAAGAAACCAGTAGCAGATAATTACTCGCATAAAGACCTCACGTGGTTCTGTGACAACTTCAAATTAAACAGCCGATCGCAACTCACAAAATGCCAGCTATAGACACAGATACAGCAGTTGCTAAATGACTGTCTACTTTCTCTTCGTTCGGAACGTATGTACATAAATAAAATTTATCTTTCTATTACAGAAGACACAGACTAACTAAAAATGGCAAACCGTATTGTATTGGTCAAAACTTGGGTGATTCAATCTAAGTTGGGGGAGGGGGTTGAACACCGTGTGTGTGTAATTCTGACAGTGATCGATAGCCTTTGTTTAAACGTTTTAGATAGGACTGGAAACGCGAAGCGGTCAGTAATGTTGCAGAAATAGAGAAATGTAGACATCTTCCGCTCCCAGACTGTTTTGCACTCAGGGTGAGCTGGCCGACCTGCTGATGTTAGATTCTCTGCCTCCACATACTTTTTCGTTTATGGAACGATGCCACTTTGTCTGTATTTAAATAAAGCGAGTATAAACAAAATTTGAAAAAAATGCGTGTCGTTCATTAAGTTGGCGTCTCTACTGAGGAATAGCCGAGAGATAACTAGATCCAAAGAAGACTTGTAATGCAACATTTTCATTCCTGTATATTCTATCTTTTGCGCATCTGTTTACAGAATCATTTTAATTGGCTTAATGATAAACTTAAAACTGTGAATACATACTACATCTCAGGAGAATTTTCGTACAGTACTCTATATAGCCATTATTGTATGATTTAATAATTGACTGTTTATACAATGGAAACTCGGTTCACGAAATTAATTTGTTCCTGAAGGTCGTTCGTAAAAAGATGGTGGAGTGAGGAGGCTCGGACTGAGGAATCGGAGAGCCGAGTTCGAATCCATTACATTCACTTACTTGCTAATAACCTTGGGAAGAATATAAATCCTCTTCTTTTCCCCAGCTATGGATAAATAGCAGGTTCAGACCAGGTTCTATAGCTTTGAATGGCAACTGGTCTACCGCAGAAAGAAATGACAACCTACTCATCATTCATGTATCGAAAAATACATGATAGCCTAAGCGATCATGGCAAATAACTGACTAGGAAAAGAAAAGTATACCATAACACACGAATGTATACAACACGGCGGTCGACTCAAAAATTATTCCGTTCGGTTTCACTCGGTTCCGCAATTTTGTTCGATAACCGAGGTATTTTCTGTCGAATTTTCTGTTCGAAAACCGATTTGTTCGACATCTTTGAGGTTGCACTGTATTTGAAAGTTTTTAGTTGTTATTTACCATGTATACTACTTTGCTTTTCATTCATTTTTAGTATTGTTGGAAACGCAAACTATTTCCCAAATTCTGTTAGAGGGCTTAATGTTCGTCTAAAATGTGTTGTGAATCTAAATATTAACATAATTTATTTTATATTTTTATTTTTCTCATCATTACTCTCAACAGATATAGTTATGATGCTATACGAGCAAATAATGATTTCGTTGTGTTTTTAGCTAAAATAGGAAACTTTAAAAATATTCGATATTTGTTTTCAACTGACAGTTAAATGTGGGAATGATGAAACGGTGAACGAAAAATGAAGCCGGAACCCCGGCGTCCTCTAAAAAAAGGTTTAATCCTTTTATTAAAAGTTCTGCCAAAATAGTGATTTTTTTTTTTTTTTGTGCGAGAGGGAGAGAGTGACAGCTGGGGAATAGTTAATTGATACGATTTTAACTTTGTTAATTCATCAAAGTCTTTCCCAGTGATTTATTCTTAATTAATATGATCTTAATTTGATAAACATGACTCGCCCGCAGCTGGTGCAAAACTTGCGATAAGACTATTTGTTTAATATTGTTTTTTGTTATTTTTCGTTACTATTGAATTTCCTTAATGCGAAAGGCCTGTATCTGGTTTTCTTGAAAGATATGAGAAAAGGACATTCATTATTTCATTTAGTGATGTCAGTTTCCATTCTAAATATCGTATAATTGAATCATTAAAATACGCTTTTTACTGCATTTTCATTGCGAATATGAAAGAACCATATGAGTTTTAAACTTTTCTATCGCAGATTTTAATACTTTATAAGTCGATTTTGGCATCTTGGAATGGAAATAGACACTGCTTCCTTCTTCCTTTTCATTTTGCAACTGATTTAATTCAAACATAATATAAGAAATAAATTAATCTTATTCAAACACAACATTGTAAAGCGTAGTCTAATTTATTACAGACATCTTTTTTCAAGTTTTGAGCATACTTTCCGTAAAATATCGAATATATATATATATATATATATATATATATATATATATATATATATATTAGTGAATATGTATATATATATATATATATATATATATATATATATATATATATATAAAATAGTGAATATATATATATATATATATATATATATATTAGTGAATATACACGATATACAACGTCTATAGCACTGTTCGGAGTTTCATACAGTTAAAGCAAATCTTAAGGTGTGGATTCTGATCGTTATCTATCTCCTTGTGATGATGATTCAAAATTGTGCGTACCTGAAGAATTCATTATCTGTATGAAACTCCGGGTAGTGTTATCGATGTTGGATATTATGTATATTCACTAATATATATACTTATAGGTCTGTTTCATAACAGCGAGCTCTGTATTTATAACACCTGAGGAAGAAATATTTATACGTACATGCAAGTGCGTGTATGTATATTTTTATCGTACCCATTATATATATATATGTGTGTGTGCCTGTGTGTGTGTGTGTGTGTGTGATAGGATAAGAAACAAATAGGAAAAGTTTATCAATCTAACGTGTTTGACTTTTATTAAAGCTTCATCAGAAAATTAATAAAACTGAAATAATATAGAATAGGTTTCTATTATGTTGGTGCAAAAATAATGTCGTTTTCTCACATACGTTACATTGTGAGAAAACGACATTATTTTTGCACCAACCTAATATAACCTCTGTATCCTAACATTACGTCGGGTCTCCATCCACCTTTGATTTGTATTTGATCCCAGTTCTATGTATATATATATATATATATATAATGCTGGAGTTCTTCATGATTAAAGAAGAAAGAAAATGAGTGACATTTTAAAAAGCCGTTAATATTTATTTTGTATATTTCTTTATAATTTTTCCCAAATATTTTGTATCGAATCAAAGCTATATATTTATAGACGACCTGCCTTATAGAAAATATTCATTTAATCGTGAAAAAAGTCACCCGTTTACTTTCTTCTTTAATCACAAGAAACGCCAGCTTAGGTAAAATGTATTATGATTAATTATATACAAGTTATATGTTAAGGAAAATTAAGTTTTCAATGTATCAAGTTGACAAATTTATTTACAGTTCCCATGTTCAAAAAGATACAAATAAATGCAAAAAGTGAATAACTCTTAAAGTTTGAAAAGATGCTCATCTTTTGTATCTTTGGAGAGGTATCATTGAAATTGTTTATAGAAGATCAAAACAATCATTCTTTTTGCCTGGTGGGGGTCAGTGAGCAGGATTTGTTTAACCGTTGGTATCTTTGATTTCCAGAAATATATTCTGTGGAATAGATATTTTTCATTGTTTTCATTAAAATGTCTTTTTTTCTCCAGGAAAGAATTGCCGACTACTTTGAACAGTGGAGATGTGTTGGCGAAAAAGTGTGATCGTCGTATTTAAGGCCAGACGTAAAGTAAAACCAATGATGTTTAACCTCTCGTCAAACCACAACGTTCCATATAGTGAATATTGACACAGTGTATTCCTCATGCTGTCGTGGATAGCTTACACAAGGCAAAATTTTGGAGAAAAATCGGCTCCAGAACCATGCGTACAAATTTCTCCGAAAGGTATTTTCAAGCCTGCAAATGATCTATCAACGAATCTGGTTGAGTTTTATAAAATTAAAGTTGAGTTTTTTTTTCGGGGGGGGGGGGCGGATTCTTTGAAATTGAGTTCGTTTTTGATTTTTCGTTTGAAGAAATTTGCACAAAAGAAAATTGAGAAGATAAGCGCTTAATTTTTATTGCAAATATTTTACACCCATTTCGCTCAAAGTTGATGGTGAAATACTTTTATCATAATATAGCTCAAGGAGAGTTTTTTAATTTTCTATTGAAAAAATATCTCCCAAATAAAATATTTATTATGACTAGTTTTCTAACACTTTTTAAGAAGAAAATATTTTTCTTTCTTCATAGGAATAACTAATTTTATATGAAATTTGTTTTCATTTTTTATTCTCACTTTGCTTTTTTTTATTTTTTATATTGAATTGATATGAATACTGTCTTCTTACATGAAATATTTGTTTGAAAATAAATATTATAATATACAATCTATATATGGCAGTGAATTCTGATCAGTTACTTCAGAAGAGACTTTACCAAGAAATGCACGTCCTGGGTATGACAGTAAACTACATCCGCGTACTGGGTATGACGGTAAACTACATCCGTGTCCTGGGTATGACGGTAAACTACATCCGCGTCCTGGGTATGGCGATAAACTGCATCCAATAGCAAGGTCTCAGATAATGTTTTCAGAAAAATAATGTTGCCAGCTCTAAGTTTTTGAAACAATAATGTTGCCAGCTCTAAGTTTTTTTTTGTAGAAAAGGAATAATGTTGCCAGCTATACGTTTTTTTTAAACAATAATGTTGCCAGCTATACGTTTTTTATTCTATACAAAATAGGCATTTAAAATTCATATAAACTGGATTTGGCATTAAATAACCCACAGTGGTTGATATGCCATAAAACCCAAACAAACAAACAAACAAAACCAAGAAATGCTGAGAATACCACGGACAGAACATATGAGCAATGAGGAAGTTTTAAGAAAAATAAAAATTATAAGGAAACATAAACTTATAAATAGAAATGGTAGACATTCCTGGGACACGAAGGGAAAGAGTGTCTAGAAAATCTAACATTCACGGAACATTTCGAAGCGGGGAAAACAACGAAGGAACTATTTTAAGATTTTGTCGATGGACATAAGGTATTTGTAGTTTTACCCACAAAGCGGCGAAAACTATAAAAAAAAATTAACCCCTATCCTCGGAACAGTCAGTCTATTACATGCTAAAATTTCAGGGAACTTTGTTAAAAATGTAAAAGTAATAAATATGACTGTCAAAAACGTTGCTATATTAGATGTTATTCCCATTATATAAAGATTCATGTAGCAAATATTTAAATCTGTTAAAAAAAACATTTAAAACAATAAAAAATAAGCTGCCCTCTCTGCTAAAATCATAAAAAATCTGCCGGTTCATAGCTTTGAACAATGATTTTAAAAACAAAAAATTGAACAAATAATAATTTCTCCTCTAAGTGATTTTTTGACGGTGTATTTTGTTTTAGAATTTATCGAATCTGACCCTTTAAAAATATTTTACGTTAACAATCAACATAATTCCGTTATATTGATACGCTCTATCAATATATCGCCACAAACTACTTTTCCCGACCTTGTAGATAAGCTAAACAAAGTCGAAAATACAGGTCAGCTACGAAATATAAACAACCACTAGATTCCCTATGTATCATATCATACTATAATGTCAATAGTCTAAAACTTAGTGTCAGTCACAAATCAACTAATAAAAATAATAGATATTTCTATTCCCACAATAACAACAAAATAATATCCGGAATAACAATTTGATTCTCTTTGAGAGCACACATGATATGTAGCCTTTAATATTTCGTATTCAACGCGAAAAAAAAAGCTCGTAAAATATTTCAAAATATTCAATGTTGAAGTCCTGTTTCTGCCCTGCTCATCTTTATTCCGTATTCGGCTCCATTTGTGTTTATTTCCAGTGCTGCTGTGAGACGCCTATTTATTGAAGAGACCCGATCAATAACTATAAAAATCACCAATAATAAGATTTATTGCAACTACTTCTAAAACAATAAAAGACGTAATTAATACAAAAGAAACTAATAATAAGGCAAACTTGTAGGAGGAATTTACCCTATCAGTTGAAAGAAATACATTGCCACAAGAAATACATTGGAGAAACCTCAAGGAATTTAAATTAAAAAAAATATAGTAGCACAAAGATCTTTCAACAAAGTAAACTCATTAGTTGCACATTGTAATGAGTCTGCGCATAATTTTGATTTTTAAAAGAGAATGCAATTTAGTAAGGCGAAAAGTATAGAAAGTTCTTTAATCGTTTGATCATCAAAATTAATAAAAACATTAAAAAAAACAAACTAAATAAAACCGGATTGACTATATATCTAAATACGTTTTGAAAAAGAAGACATAATTAAATTTAAAATTCCAGCGCCGTCTCTCCTTTATGCGCATGCGTAATCTCATCACCGTAAACAACACTTTAGTATGATGACGTCCTATTTATATAAGTATCAATACGCCTCATGAATTTATATATATTTTGGTGTCGCCTCTTCGTTGAAACCTACTCTTTTTGGGGTTGCGAATTTTCCTTTTGAAAATGAATCAGTTGTGACAGAATTGTAAGAAAGAAGAAATAAGTGAATTCTCTTGAAAGAAAATAATACAGTCTCCATTGTTATCTACAATGTTTTCATCCCCCATTTTCATTTCTTTTCTTTTTTATTCAGTCTGTTAGTGGGAATAGAGAAATAATGTGGCTTGTCTGTCTTTATTTAGCGGTTGTTATTGACGTTATGTCCCTGACGCCTGTGGGAGACGGAATCGCGATATTCCGCGTGCGAATACCTACTTCGTCTAGTACAACTGCCGGCGTTGTTCTATAATTAACAGAGTTACTTTGCTTTTTCGCTACGTTTACAGAGCGAATGACTTTCGCAACGACCACAACGAATGATTAACTCAACAATGACTATAATAATTTCTTATCGAATTCCGCGAGAAAGAAAAATAGTTGAAACCCGGTCACACCTGTCAATCGATAGTGGCTGATCTTCAGACAGACGCACACCCTAACATTGTAGCGTGGTCTGATTCAAGGAAGTATATCATCCTAGTGGAATTAACGGGTCCAAGGGAGGAGAAAAGGGAGGAGGCGCACGAAACCGCTACGAATCACTGCGATCCGGCTGCGTGGAAAAGGAGGGAACATGTCATGTATTACCTATTGATGTCGGGTGCCGTGTATTCCTTGAACGGTCAAACGTTTCCTTCCTTTTGAGCATCACTGGCCGGTGCCTGAAGCGTGCTTCAAATCGTCTCCAGACCACAGCTCAACAGGCATTGAGTTGTATCTGGTCAACGTCCAAAATAAACAGAGTTAATTAAACTCGTGATCGCAGCACAAAGCTACTTTCGGCGTGAAACACATCTGTTTACCTTCCATTCTACGTCATTGATGACGGTTGCTACGAGCACGGTGTGCTTTGTTTAACGATCAGAATTAAACGATTTTAATACAACGTTGAAAATCTGACTTGTAGTTGAAAAAAATCGCAAGATACTGACACGTCTACACAAAAAAAAAATTACCTAGTCGGCATCAAAAGCTATTAGTGGCGTACCGCCTTAGCCACCGAAATTGTGTTACTTCCCCTGTTTACCGGCTGACGAGGACAGGATATCGAAATTTTTTTCACACATAGTATGTAGAAAATACTGTTAAATGAAATAGCGGGGGCGTAATTAAGACAAGTAATGAATAAATTTTATTTATTTCAGACAAAAAAATACATTGTATAATTTTAAAAATGAACATCAAACGATAAATTAAAAATATATCGTGCGGTCTCTTCCTTCTCCTTCACTCACTAAAATATGTTCCAAGCCTGCTTCCTTGTGGCACAATACAGTAGCCTAATGTAGTTTCTAATAAGTGGGGTAAAGAAAAACTACAAACAGTAGACATTATAGTTTATTTTGCTGTATGTAGTGTTTTCCTATTGTTCACTAGTTTGTGGTCATCACTTTTATTTTATAATTAAAGTAACTTGTCCTTCTGTTTCTTTAAATCGTGCACAGTGGTCGTTCTGGCGCCATATTCCTCAGTCGGATGCTGCACAGGAATACAGTGATCAACCTTCTGCAAAAGCTTTACTTTTCTGTCTTATTGATAACTAGTGATTCTTACTTTTCTTTTTCTCACTGTTACGCATAGAAAGAAAAAAGCCAGCGAATAAACTCGCGTCTTCCCAATAAGAGCGCTTGACAACAACTGACATTTGACGGGCTCAGGTCGCTCAGCTAGTTTGGGGGAGTGGTAGGCGGAGACGGGCCGCTCATGACACCTGCTGTCACGTCATACTGAAGTGGCGTGGGTTAAGTAGATAAGAATTTTGCGCGCCAAACTACACACTAAAATATATGGTTTTCAGATGTTTTCACTTTTCAGATGTTCGGATATGGGCCTGTCAACTTGTAATAAGTTTTATATCGTAAACGAAAATTCTCTTGCTATATCCATCGGCGTTCCAGTGCTACTTAAGCATGTGATCTATGTGCATGATTCTTCTTAAATATGTGAGCTACCTTAAAGAAAATTACCGATAGGCACAACTTTAAAATTCCCATTCTGAAAACATTGAGAAGTTTTACCCGTTCACACATTATAATCTCATCATGATTTCATTTACGGGAAAATCATGCAATTCAATGCCCAAAATTTATTTATTGCATTTCTGAATAATGTTCAAACTGTTTACAGATAGTAATAGTATAAGTTAAAACAATAATTATTTTTTAGTATATTATTATAGTATATTATATAAATATTACTTCTTTTTTCCTGTCTTATTCCGCATATATCTATTTTTAAAGTATATTTTAATGTAGAGAATCCTCTCAACTCTTAAATCACATACTTTAGTGATGCGACGTTCTGACACATCATATTCTGCAGATAGAGAGTCATTTGCGTGACGATGAAGAACATCCTGCAGCAATGCCTCTGATCGGGAGATTGGAGATTTTGAGGGCCATTAATTGCTGTTCTTCTCAGTTCCACTTTGGCTATGTTCAGCAGCACCTGTCAGGGGGTTCCCACCCATGGGTAAATAGTGAACCTCCAAACAAAAACAAACCATTTTGTAAGTATAAAAATGCATTTTTATAGTAAAAATACCAGCAACACTTTTTCATATAAATATTAACAACACTATCTATTTATAGTAAAATTACCAATTTTACAGCAGAATGACTATTGACATATTATAGTAGAATTACCAACAATACATTATTTAGGAAAATGACTAGAAATACATTTTATCTGTAGTTGAAGATATACAATTTCGTTAAAAATATATTTAGATGATGCCATATAATTGTGTTTAAAATATTTAAATTTTGGCATCTTCTACTTGGATGTGGAAGATATGTTATTTTTACCCAATCACTGTTCTGTTATTCTGTAGTTAAGTACTCATTCATTTAACCAATCTTATAAAATCTCACAGTTATCAGCTCATTTAGCAAAGATTATTACATTTGGGAGTCTCTCTCTAAATTCCTTAATGAAATAAAATAAAACTGAAACAAATTGATTTAAGGCCGTAAATGGATTATTACTAAATGTCTTATTTTAAAATTCGGGCGTCAACATAAATTTTTGAATTCCTCTAATGAAATTTTATTAGCATCAAGGGAAACCTGATTTTCATTGATACTAAAAAGTCTCGGTTAAAATCTAATTTATTTGGAACTTGTAAGCGATATTTAAAGAGTATTTAGTGTTTTAGATTGTATTTTTCCCTTTGAATTTCTTTGATGAGTTATCATTATATATTAACGCCGTAATTCCCAACAGCTAAGTTTATTAAAGCATTGCGTTGTGGATCAGGTGGCATGGCAATCTTGAGTTCAGTTCCTATGTCTGGTAGTAAAAGCTCAGCTTCAGAATCAATAGAGACAATAACGAATTGTAAGCATTAATAAGTAAGAGCAAGACAACCATATATCAAGATACAAAAATGGAAATAAAACAATGTAGATAAAATAATTGGTTTAGTTTGAAATTCCACGATGTTTAAAGGAATCGACGAATACATGAAGAAGGCGGCTACAGAACACGACTATCGAATGTTTGTGATAACAAAAAATGATGTCTTTAGTTCGATTATGAATAATGTAACTAATACATGTTACTATGCTTATAAGAACAAAGTTTACAGATAATATACTTATTTCTTGAAAAGTTAATATATTTAAATGATTGTAGATTTATACAAATAAAGACAACTTTAAATATTATATGGCTATATCGGTTTAGTAGAGAAAGATAACTTGGTTGTTTCTTGCCTTCCCGGATCGAACTCGCGTCTTTCGGAATGCAGAAAACACGGTTTAAGCATAATAGGGAACACGTGGTTTAATTAAGGGGCCCGGATGTACAAAATAGTGTGCGCGCTCTGAGGGAGATAAATAAACAGAGCAAAAGAAAGTGAGAGAGAGGTATCTATCGTGACAGTGTTGGAATTCGTGAGTCACGGATTTGAAATATTAGGTTGGTGCAAAAATAATTTCGTTTTCTAACATATGTTACTATGTGAGAAAACGAAATTATTTTTGCACCAACCTAATAGATTACCTGCGTCAATTCTGACGACAGAGAAGGTACGACTGTTATTGTTACCAACCAATTTACAGACTTTTCTAAGATTTACCTGATTGTTTGAATTTGTGTAAAGATAATGCATATTTATTTCAAACACTATAAATTTTTGTCACACCAAATGCTATTTTAATGGATACCCGTATTTGAGTAGAATGTCTTGTTTTTTTTTAAGTGTTCATTTTGTTTACAGTCCTGATTTTTCGAAAAGAAATTAGGAAAATGTGCACTCCAGCAGATTTGAACTTAAGTCCCTCTTCCTAGGAGTAACCATCGTTTGATCTGGTACGCTTTAGACCATATCGAAAAATTGGTCATCAGTTGGTTTTGTAGATTATGCTTAGCGTTCCAAAAACAGTGGACTCTTTTCTCCACATTTAATTTAATCTATAAAACTGTTTCGGGTGTAGATTAAGGAATAGATTTCACATGCGCGGTAAATAGTTTACTCTTAATGATTTCATTAAACATGGAACTAAACATTCAAGGAGAATTCAATTAGACAGTTAAATTTAAAAAAAACAAACAAAGTAACAGGAAGTAATTCATTGATGAAGAAATATTCATAGTAGTTATTTTGCCTTCATTGATTGAATCATTACTTTAGAACACAAATGTAAGATTCCTTTTTCAAACGTTAGTGAAAATTTAATAAAGTATTAAATTATTTTAAAATGATCGGCTTGCAAATAAGACCATGAATTGATATTTCAAATATTAGTGGAAATAGTTTTTATGATTCGTGCAAACTAATGTCATTTGCATATAGAAGAGAGACGTTGGCGGGTTTCCATTGAAAGTTCGTAAAATTCACAGCCATGAAAAGTTGAACAGGAGTAGAGGTTTATCGCTTGTTTCCGGTTTAGAACTGGGTTTCCAGTAACTTCTAATGTCTACTCTACACTCTTAACTTTTCCTCATAAACTCTGAAATTTTATTTTTCCTTTTTTTATTTATTTTTTTTTTCTTAATAAGAGTAAATAGGTTCGCCTAACACCCGGTTTCCACTCCTCTCCGATCTTTTGAACAGGAATAGACGTTTATCCTATGTTTCCTTTTAAGGAATGGGTTCCCAGCTCATTGTGATTTCTTCATATTCTCTTTCACATCAAGTACCCACTGGTATTTTAGTGACATTATCGACTTGCCTTGGGGGAATTTATTAAAAAAGAAAAAACATACAAAAATTTAAGAAAGTTAAGAGAATTTCTGACCTAAAGACTATTTTTCAAATACATGCATTGTCAGTGAATAAACGTTAATCTGACTAAGTTATTCCACTTTTAAAACGCCCTAAAGATAAAGAGTATAAAATCAGGAAGTTGTGGAGAGCCATGATCGCCTATGTCCGAAAAGTTTATAGCAGAGAGAGAGTGAAACAATAAGATTGTTACTCGCAGTGGTATGATCTTTTTTTCATTATTAGATTAACCATTCTAAACAATTAGCATTAATTTCTAATCGTTTTCACTAAAATATTTAGTGGTTTTTCTTCACATTTTATACTCGGAACTAATTCTTTACGTGCCATGTCCCCTCAGGACGTAGGCGATGATAGCTCTCCAAAATTTCCTGTCCTTTGTAGAACTAAATAAATTGTATCTTCCTGTTATTTCTGCTAAACCCTGATCTGTCGTCCAGTTCTTATGCTTCGATTTCCTCTTGCATTTGATCTGTCATGTGAGTATCAAATTTTCCAAACCTTCTTTCCTCATTCCTAGAAAACTCAATTGTCTCCTCCTGATGTTAAGTATGTTTCCTTTTTGTTTCCCTCCTCTGAAAAACCTCGTCGTTGTTCGGTCCATGGTATCCTCAGTATCTATCTGTAGAACCACATTTCCATTGCTTCAAGTTTCGTCTTCATCTTTAAGGATATTTACCAACACTAACTGCCATAGAGGAGGAAAGATATCACGTAACATTTTAGTATTCATTTCCTTGTGTCTAGCGAGTATTTTTATATTTCTTAATACTCTGCAGTTGGAAGGCATCTTTGTCTATCCCAATAAACCTTCGGATTTCAGTGTCGCACATTTCGTCCTTTGTTAAAACACTTACCAGATATTTTAATTTTTATACTTGTTTAATTTTGGTATCTCAGATTTGTAATACGCACTTTTGACTCATCCTTTTGCTAAAAATCATGCATTCTTCTTGCAGTTGATATTTAATGTTTCTTTTTCGCTTTCTTTCACTACTTTATGTGGAAGGTTTTGTAGTTTTCTTTATGTGTCTACTACCTAATTCGAAACAGAGAATATCTTCTCGATAAATTTAAAAATAGGCCTCGGATCTAATCTGAGAATTTATCCTTTTTTTCAGACAAAAGATTGACGGCTTGAGAAAAATATCGTGGAATATCAACTGAATATGAGACAATAAATACTCGTAAAAAATTATTATCATTTGTTTTTAATAATAATAATAATTTTACGAGTATGTATTCTCTCATATTCATAATAATAATAATAAAGGAAATCAACATATTCAAAAGGGAATTACAGCTGGGTGAAAAAGTGCAAATAAACTATAATATATCGACTGCATCAGCAAAGACCCTAAAAAAGAAAGCAAATACAATGTATCAAATGCAGAAACGATGGCAGGATAAGTCACTTCATGGACAAAACCCGTACCCATCAATGGTTACGTAGTGCAGGGTTCAAACCTGAAACCAAAGGTTTTATTCTTGCTGCACAAGACTAATGCTTGTTAACTAGAACTTACCAAGCACGCATGCGGAAAAATTGTTAACTCGAAATGAAGATTTTGTGATAAATATCCAGAAACAATCGTCCATCTTGTATCAGTTTGCAAGGTGTTAGCACCCACTGAATATAAAACTCGGCAAGAGAGAGTGGTTCAATATCTACATTGGAAAATATGCAACTTATAGGAGAAGGAAACAACGAGAAACTGATATGAACAGCGCCCAGGCGCGAATGCCAAGATAGGACCTGTAACATTTTTTATGGGACTTTATAATACACACAGACAGATCAATCAAAAATAATCGGCGAGACATCCTGATCAGGGACCACAAGGACTGAATATTCTTTTTTACTGCAGGTTGTAATATATCCTTGAAGATCTTCAAAAACAATCTCAGTATACAAGGATCTTAAAGTGTAAATCTACAAAATATATGACACATGAGGACACTAGCAATTCCAGTTGTAGTTTGGAGCCCTCAGATTGATTGTCCAGCTCATACATTAAATGGAAAATATCATGAAACCATTTCTGACCTTAGGTCTCTGGTTGGGACCCGGAAGGAAATGTTTATACAACAGAAATCAAAGGAAATAATAAAAATAATAGCAAGAAAACTAGAAATGTAGACCTTAATATCAACAACAAGGTTAAGGAACTGGACCAAGACTGTACATACAAATACTTAGGAATTAATGAGAAAGACGGAATACAACAATGAATTATGAAGTACAAAGATTCAAACAGAATTTTAGAGTGGCTTGATACTAGAAAGCGAGCTAAATGGGGCCAATAAAATGAAGGTTATCAACACCTTAGCTATACCGATAGGAACATACAGCTTCAACATTATTAAATGGAAGTTGAATGACATTAAAAGACTGGAAGCCAATACCAGAAAAATACTTACCCAAATGAGGATGCATCACCCGAAAACAGGTGTTGATAGTCTGCACATACCTAGAGCTTTAGGAGGCCGACAGTCGGATTGGAAGCCTACCTCACAAAAACCAATGACATCTCCTAATCATATCAAGATATTTGGAAACATCATCAATCAGAAGTCGTTTGAAATTATTGGATTACACGACAAAAATGATTTCACAACTGACACAACCTGAAAGGTTAGTCTGTTTTTCTCAAAGCTTGTCGCCATATTGCGCATAATTGTCTGTGACTTATGTACCTGGTGTACCATTACAAGACTGTGTGGCATGATGGGTATATTTGACATCGTGTATTTGTAGTCCAGACTCATTGCATTGACATGCTTTTCTCTCACCTAATAATAGTATAAAAATATTTCTTATCAGAAACAGCAATTGTTGTATTGGTCATTACAAATAAATCACATTTGATGATGACTCGGCTTATATCAAAATTTAGAAAGCAATTTAATGTAATTAATCTAATAAAATTTTCAAAAAAAGGAAAAAAATTAATATTTATATTTTGTAAAAAAGTACTTCCAATAGCGAAGAGAATGTCGGAGCATCAGGAAAAGTGTTCTGTTCAAAAAGAACTACTACTACTACTACTACTAATACTAATACTACTACTACTACTACTACTACTACTACAACAACAAAAAAATAAAAAAAAAAGAACAATGAAAAATGAAAACACTAATTAAGACATTCATAGTCAAGAGACAAGTCACAACGATTTATATGAGACTTGCTTAGTAATAATCAAAATTCTTTAAAACGTTCATATCCCAGAAAATATGAGCAGAACAAACCACAACCCAAAAGATACGGAAAACGGTAACAAACGAATCAAGTACAGATGTATTACGTGACTGAAGAAAATGAGGAAAAATCCCAGTTCAAGAAATCTAATATTCTATAAACAGAGATTTTTTTTTTCAGAACAGAATCGTTCTCTATATCGATCGGATGCTTTGGAACGAGGTTAAATGAAGATAACAAAAATATTAGAGTATAGCCCAGCCTCTCCAGATTTTTGAGTATAAAGAACAGTAGTGACATCCTTAATCAAATAATTAAGATATTGTGGATATGACTTGATTTCTACAACAGACATAAAAAAGTTTTAGTTACTTTTATTTGTCTTTGATATGGTATCATGAAATCCATTGTTAAAATCTAAAAAAAAAAAAAAAAGAAGAAATATATTAATTCCAAAGTTGAAAATACTAAAGTAATTAGGTAACAATAATAATTTTATTATATGAATCGGAAACATTCATTTCAAAAGCCAATATGAATACAGATAAGTATAGATAAGGTGCCTAGTATAACGAAATACTTTCGCAATAGACTGATGTGAACTGTCAGTTATGAAATAATCGTTATTTAATTTATATCTAATATCATGAATAAATAAAAACCAGCCTCTAGTATCTTGGGCGAACAGTATCTATCTATCTATCTATCTATCTATCTATCTATGTCTATTCTTTATCTGTCCGTTTATCTATCTATCTATTTATCTATCTATGTATCCATCTTGTTCATATCTATCTATCTATGTATCTATCTTGTTCATATCTATCTATCTATCTATCTATCTATCTTGTTCATATCTATCTATCTATCTATGTATCTATCTTGTTCATATCTATCTATCTATCTATGTATCTATCTTGTTCATATCTATCTATCTATCTATGTATCTATCTTGTTCATATCTATCTATGTATCTATCTTGTTCATATCTATCTATCTATCTATGTATCTATCTTGTTCATATCTATCTATCTATCTATCTATGTATCTATCTTGTTCATATCTATCTATCTATCTATGTATCTATCTTGTTCATATCTATCTATCTATCTATCTATGTATCTATCTTGTTCATATCTATCTATCTATCTATCTATCTATCTATGTATTTATCTTGTTCAAAAAAATAAACCATTCCCTGTCAATAGTTAAAATTTATAAATATCTTCAGTCTCACCAGAAATCAATGATATTTTACATTTAACAATAATTTGTATAAATAAAAATTTGGATTACCAATGGGGTCTCCTCTACGTGGAGTGCTGGTATGCATTTTTATGAAATATTTTACGTAAGCGATAAACACACATCCGATACACTGATGACACTATTAATATATACACATACAATTGATTTACCTAACCTTGTAGATAAACTAAACAAAGCCGAACATACGATACATCTACTTATGAAATGGAAACAAACAAAGCTTTATATTTGTTAGATAGCATGTTTCACTGTAATGACAATGGTCTAAAACTTAATCAAAAATCAACTCGTAAAAATAATAATCATAAAATTCTGTTCTCACCATAACAATAAAATAAAATTCAGAATAAAAATCGGATTCTATTTGAGGGAACTCAGAATGTGTAGGCATCAATATTTAATTTAAGAGGAGAAATACATTGAAAATAACTATGCTCTTCCAATACACTAATTATTTCATCAAATATTTTAAAATAGAAAAACTGACTTTCCTGATAAACACGACGTATGTAAATATATCGTTCTAACCAGCAACTACAACTGAAAAAATATCTAAGAATAACATAAAATTTGATACAACTATTTCGAAAACAATAAAAGATTCAATGCAAAGCGAAATAAAAACTTGAAGGAGAAATGTATTCTATCACCTGTAATAATTGTCACAATAGAATACATTCGAGAAAGAATTTAAATAATAGATTATATGAAAACAGAAGGGATTGTTAACAAAATAACACACTAAATTAGTAACTTCCACTCAGTTTCGATACTTAAGATTTAAAATGATTTTTAGAACGAAAAAAAGCATTCTTGAAGTTTTCGTTTTAGGATTAATTGAAAGCTAAATGATTAAATTTACTATTTACAATAAGCAAAATACTTTGTTGTATTTCAAATCGAAATTATATTAATTAAAATCTCAACTTTTTAGTCGCTTTCAGAAAACCGTCCACTTTTGACAGATTTTCTCTCATTTGTAAGCAAAAGTTAATTCTCGATTTTAAAAACCTTCCAAAAATAAAATATATTTTTCTGAAATTTATTAGGTATATTAAATACGTTAAAGTAGAATTAATCTGATTAAAAAAATATTTAATTTAAGTTAGTTAAAGAAATGGATCTTTAGAACAGACAGTAGAGTGATTACGACCTGATCACCGTTGCTTGTCAACCGCAGATCACTTAACTAGTGATAATAAAATGTGTCGATACCTTTACTGTTCTTCTACGGAGACTTTATTTGTTAAAAAATAATTTAAGAAAATGACAGGTGAGCGCTTTTTTATATAATTTTTAACTACACAGTAATCTTTAAAATATTGGAAAATGTTCTCCGTAATCGAATTTTAGCAATGTTGAGTTTAAATTTTCTAGAGTCATCACTTATTTTCTTATTATGTCGTGTATGGTCGACTATACCTTCAAACAGGTGCACGTTACGTAATATTTTATATACACAGAATAATTAAAAATTACTTTAAGAATCTTGGTGCAAAATTCTTTTCAAGCTTTTCAATTTTTGGCTAGTAAATATAGTTTTCACTTAATAGCAAAAAGATTTATATATTATAAACTATTATAATGAATTTCTAAAAAATGAAAACAATTCCTGTAAAAATTCCTTATTCAAAAAAATTATTTTTTTAAACAAGTGTCCTTAAATTTTATTCATAAAAGCAATTAAAAGTCTTCTAATTAAACAATGTCATAGTTTTATTGCATTTTTTATTTTGCAATTTGCAGCAGATTTTCTGGAAATAAGCAGTAGTTTGAAAAAAATTGATGATTTAAATTCTCCAAGGAGTCTTGCATTTAACTAATAAAACAAATTCTGAGATCGAAATGGGGTGGGAGGTAACATATGCAAGAAAAATATTTTTACCAAAAGTAACTTCGTTCATTTGTGAATAAATCCTGAAAGATTCATTAAAATCTGACAATTATTTGTTTTTTGTCAGAATTTCCAATCCAAATCCTAACCGTAAATATTACGCCGACCGATGACGTAAAAAATCAAAATTTAATTGATTAAAACATTTAATAGAATAATAAAACATACTTTGATCTTTCCCCTTAATAATAATAATAAATATTTTATGATAAAACTTGTTTATATAAAGTTTGGGCCATTTTTCATCATGCTATGCTGTTTTGTTTTTTGTGTTTTTTTCAGCGACAAAATGAAGATATTATGTTGGTGCAAAAATAATGACGTAATAATGTCGTTTTTTGACGTATAACGTCAAAAAACGACATCATTACGTCATTATTTTTGCACCAATCTAATACTTTGAGTGAATGCATTAGTTACTCACCGTAATGAGAATGACGATAATTTCAGTTTTTAAAACATTGCTACAATAATTAAAAGAGAAATCAATTTTCTAATACGAAAATGTTTATAAAGAGCTTTACTCGCTAGATCACCCTCTCAGTAAATTCAAGTCTAGGTTTTTAAAATATCATTCCATATTTAATGACAAAAGTGAGGGAAACATAAACAAAATGAAATCAGATAGACTATAAACTCAAAACATGTATTAAAAAAAATAAATTCATAGCGTCCCCATCCCCTTCGGTCTCATATGACATCAACGTAAACATCACGCTAGACCGATGTGCGATAACTTTTTAAATTTGTCATAGTTTTTCCATAGAATAGTTCTGGATATATAAACATTTATATAGCGTTTTCCCAAATATATATATATATATATATATATATATATATATGAACAAACACTCACCTTTCGGTTATACAGTCCGAATACTACTGTAAGTTTCATGCCGTTGTGCAATCATCAGGCGGTCCGCAGTTATAATGCGTAAATTTGAGCTGCTATTCCCCCAGAAAAGACTAAGATGGGCGGTATTGGCGCACCATGCATAAACCAACTAGTCTCACCCAGTGGCTTGAAAGCACTCATCCGTCCAATGTCAGAATGAAGCCGTAAGCACGCAAATATAACCCTCTCTAATAAAAAAAAAATAAAAAATATCTCGCTGATGCGTCGAAAAATATTCAATGAAACAGAGACACTCATATAGTAGAGGTCGGAGTGTGTACACCTAAAATGTCATTCTTTGTTTAGAAAAAGCTCTACCATACTGTATGATGTTGAGCGAGCGAGAGTGTGTGGGGAGATTGATAATTGAATAATTCTTACATGGACATGATTTGTCAATGATCTGGTGTTAACAACAAAATAATTTCATTCGAACAAATTCTACAATAGCCAAACATTATTTTATGTACAGTATTTTTCTGTTTACTCAGGATCATCGCCTGAAAATATTAAAAAAAATTGAAAATTCTTTGGCATATTGGTCATTCCTTCAGAAACTCATCCAAAAGTCATCTTACAGACGTGCACAGATACAGAGAGAGGGAGAGAGAGAGAGAGACCGACACACATGATGTTTCAGTGTTTAGGGAAGAATGTTCAACATATTAGATAGCTTTCATATATATTCAGGGGGTCATGGGAATCAACACTGCATTGTGACTGTCATTTTTTAGTCCGAAGGCAACGTTAATACCATTTCTTCTCATCTCATAACCAGACAAGTTCCAACCCGATTCTGAACATAATTCTTCCAAATATAGGGTTAATTTAAAGAAAACAAACACGCACACATAGACACACAGACACCCGCATATTATACATATATATTATATATATATATATATATATTATATTATATTTGCCTTTATCAAGGCAAATGTATGGATTATATTTTGCAACAAGTATTTATAAACAAAAATAAAAATGTCATTTTTTCAAAAAAATATTTAAGAATCGCTAACTGAAAAGTCGACTGAAATTATGCGGGATGCTAATTGACGTCATTTAATAAACAAAGGAATATGATCAGAACCAAAAATAATTATAATAATATTTCTGATGCAGGTATATATAAAATAAACTGTCACAACTGCTCCGCACAATATATTGGGGGAACTTGCAAAAATTTAAAAAAACGTATCTATGAACACAAAAAAGATCTTATTAAACAATTTATCAAATACAACAGTTATACATAAAAATTAATTCAACCATAACTTTGATCTAAAGAATGGCACATTTATTAAAACAGAAAGTAACATACTTAGAGGGAAAATTCTGGAGAGTGCAGCTATGGAATCTTACCAAAATATAAAGCTGTGCTCCGGATTTGTTCAAATATCTCCATTCCTGAAAGAATTACTCTTTTCCAAAGCGAGTATACATGAATATAAAATAGTAAAAAATTAAAAGATAGCAGTTAAATTCATTGCCTTCTGCTATTTAAAATATAAAATGCATAAATTAATCTTAAGCCCTAATAATATAAATATAAATTCCATTATTAAAAACAATCAAAAACAAAATCATTTACTCACTTATATTTTAATCATGATAGGACGAAACGCGTCGGCTAAGATAAGTTTTTCTTTTATCTATTCATATTGTTCTTTCACCTACATATATTTCAGTTTTTCAGGAATTTTACAAACACACATATGTATATTTAAGTCGCATATTTCATTCAAACATTTTTCATTAAATAAGATCGAAATATTGTGTCTACTTATTTTTCTAGTAATACATTCTAGTTATCTAATTATTTCTTGACGTTAATATGTAATTCATGAAGGAAGACGACGTAGTTTTTTTTCTTTAACTCAAGTACATTTGACCTTTTCTAAGAACATCTTCAAGTTTATCCTGGTAATTTAACCACAATGATTATCTTGGAAAAGATCGAAAGTGCTTGGTTTAATAAGATGAATGAATTTCATATTAACATCAAAAAGCATTAGACAAGAGGAAAGGGTAAGTGTACAAATAAGTAGGCAAAATATGTCTATATTATTCAATGAAACACATTTCTGCATACACATTGTATATATATTTTATATTTAGGCAGCACTCCTTCATTTATACATGTTTCATTAAAGATGACAGACGAAGTACAGCGATTGTGCTATTTATTTAATTTTTCTTGTGTTTGAACAAGTGTTTTTTTCTGGGCACTGAATGTGTAGAAATTGTCCAAATGTTCTGTAATCCCGAGCGCTTTCTGCTATACTTATAGCAATTATCAAGGATGGTTTTATTTATAACTGTATGTATGGGTTGTGTGTATGTTTTTAGAGTTATAGAGAAGTTTTATTTTCCGAACACTGCACATTATGGCCGTGTTCGTAATTAATATTATTGAGTTTTGGCTTTTCTTTTTTATTATTAAGGCTTACATTATTTTGAATCATTTTTACATGTTTTCAAATGTGGTATCTATTTCTTTTGAGTTATTCGTTAAAATAAAATATCGTATTGATAGCGGGCATATATTTTAAGTTTACAGACCTGTTTAAATATCGTGGTTTCTACATGGGATATGAATTAATAGAAGAACGGGCCGAATGGAATTCTCATACTAACACCAAACTTAGTTTGGGTGTAAATGTTGCCATTATGGTCATAGAATGGTATTTTGGTTGTGAAGACATGTAATAATTTTTTGAGGATAAGTGGTTTGATGGATGGTGGTGGGATAGAATTATTAATGTACACGGAATTGAGGATAATGTCAATGGTTTGATCGATGAGGACGTTTGTGAAGAAATGTTCGACGTCAAGTGACTCTATGATACCTAAGATAGATAGATAGATAATTGAAATGAAAGATGGTCCACGTGTGCTTCTTATATGTTGTTTTAATAATGAAATTTGAGGAATAAAAAGACAAACAAAATAAAAAGACAACAAAATATCAATATTGGCAGTAAGTTTGATAATATTTATTATATATTAGCTTTTTGACTAAACTGAAACACGGAGAGATAGTCGGAATTTTCAGACACGCCTTTGTCACTTTTCAATGAGACGAGGAAAACAATGAAGTTGAACTCATTCTTCCGAGGAATGTTGTTGGTTAGAGGGCTCCCAGTGGAAACTATGTGTGTGTGTGTAAAATTCCTGAAACACTTAAACTATAATCTACGAATAAACCCAAATTCCTGTTTAATCATTTAATGTATAATTTTATTTTGAAGTTATATTTTCTCGGAACAGCGTCTTTCTTGTCGGCTGTTAAATGAAGACGGTAAAAGCACGATTCTAATATCATCCTTCGTTTGATATATATATATATATATATGTATATATATATATGTATAATTATTTATTTAAAAATATGATTCCAACACGCTACATAAGAGGTCGCATGTTTCAAAACAAGAGCCGAAAACTTCAAAATAATATTTGAATTAACTTGAGTTAAAGTAGGTTCTGTTCCATCTTCAAGCGAATTTTTTTACTTTAACTCAAGTTAATTCAAATATTATTTTGAAGTTTTCGGCTCTTGTTTTGAAACATGAGACCTCTTATGTAGAGTGTTGGCATCATATTTTTAAATAAATAATTATATTTATGCTCTACTTTCGTATCGAACACTATTTTTTTAAAATAATTACAAAAATACTAAGGAACTTTGGATTATTTACCAAACCAGTTTCTTTCCTATTTTCTACAATATTTTCACACATATATATATATTACTTCCAGCAACATAGACCCCATGCCCGATGAACTGGGAACACTAGCCAGTGAAACTATAGTCGCACGCCAAAACGTAGCTAAGCGTATATGTACTTTATATATATATATATATATATATATATATATATATATGTAAAATTTTTTATTGTATATAAAATTCTTGAAATTTAAGATTCCTCAAATACATTCAGTGACTGATAAGATCTTATCCATATCATTTATTTGCTTAAAATATTCAAAACAAAACTTAATCTTAAACGCCCTACTTTCAATTACCTTAATTTCATCTTTTACATTTTAATGATTTCATTATGCGCCACACAAATGAATCTTTCGCAAAAATCGAAATGATATAACCATACTTCAACTTCAAAAGAACAATGAAAAGAGTCCAACATATTTCATGATTTACATCGGCACCTAAATTGTTTTCTTTAAGTAAGAATAATGTGATATCATTGACTGATGCACCAGAAAAGCAATGGTGATTTAATTGAAATCTGCATTATTGCTTACTGTGGATTTCAGTCGAGAGAAGCGAATCAAATAGTATAATTGAAATCGTCCGTTATTATTTTAATACGACTAGAGTGAAAGGAATTTTCCAATTTTTATCTAAAGTTTATCTTGGCGACAGAGAGTGAGAGTAATTTCGCAAGGGATTTTCAACGGCTTTTTATTGCTTCCGCACTTTCTCTCATTTTTTTTCTACTTTAGTTACAAGATTAGTGAAGATCGCGCAAAATTGAATGATTGTATCTATTCAAAGAAAATTCACCTAACCAGCACATAAACGGATTTGTGAGGTTTTCAATTCCAGTAATCCGATTTCTCAGCAGAACATTACCAGTTTGGGTAGATGAAATAACATAAAATGGTTCTAAATTCTATTCTCATATTTGAATTATAAAACTTACACACACACACACACACACACACACACACACACACACACACACGTGTATCTTCATGTGCAGTTTTATCAGGAAATATTCAAATGCGACACTCTTTATTTTTTTCTTTTATTTCGAAGATCATATATGGCTTCTGCTATCTCTAAAATTGGTGGACATTACACTGTGCCTAAAAAGTCAAACTATAATTTTCTCGCATTTTTAGACATTGTTTGTTTTTAAAAGGTTTTATTCCATTGCATAAAATCCACTGGCCGAGGAATCTAGCCATTGCTATTAAATATATTAGTAAAGGAAAAATTATTTCTGTGGTATACCCTTATTTGTTTAGCACAAGAATAATTATTTGTAAATTAATCGATTGCATCTTACTCGCATTATTAAACAAAAATCGTTTATAGAATACAAGTCCAAACGCTTACCTCAACAAAAGATTCCTTAAGGGAAATATAATTTTAACCATATAAATGTGGCATTTCGTTAGATTTGCTCAGAGAAAATTTGAAGTTGTCAACTTAAATAAGTAGACAACTTCAAATCTTTTAATCTAATTTGATTAAAAAACAAAATGCAGTAATTACATGAACAGCGTTCACATGATTCGATCAAGTGATGTTCTAAATCAGATTAGCGATTATCTTTTGTTTATTTGATTAGGAATAAAAAAAATTCTATTTTTATGAACAGAAATAAATCAATCATTAAATTCGTATGTAAAAAAGAATTGAAAAATAAAAATAAATATGACCCGTCTTTATTAAATTTTTCACAATGGTATTGGGGAGGAGATAAGATTAAATATGCTCTACGCAAACCATCCATGGAATTAATAGATTCATGCGGCTGCTTCAAGAATAATAATTATCGCTCAAAATGGTAAAAGTGACTGATAGTATCTAATTAAAGAAAATTCACCCAAACATCATATAAAATAATTTGTAAGTATTTCAATTCCAGTATTCCGATTTCTCAGTAATGTGTAGTTTCTGCAACAGAATAATGGAATAAAGTGATTCTAAATTCTTTTCTCATATTTGATTTATAAAACCGATATACATACATACATGAACTATTTTATGAACTATTTTATGAACAGATATTCAAATGCGACACTCTTTTTTTATGTTTTAAAAAAATTCCTTTGGCTTTCTGTACCTTTAAAATTGGTAGTCATTACACTGCTCCTAAAAAAATAAAACCATACTCTTTTGTTTAGAAAATGCACATTTGTTTAATTAAACTATACGAGACACTAATTTGCCAGAACGTACAGAAATAATAATTCTCTATAAAATATATTTTGTTTTAATCTTCTTAGTAAATGTTTTTCTCATCCTCAGTGAACTGGCTATAGAGATTAGGATTTCTTCTTGGCTATCTGTTTGTTGCAATTGTGTACCCGACGTACCAGAATTTCAGTTTTGTTTCAATCCAAATCCAATTGGGATCTGAATTAAGAATAATAAGTCGATATTATGATAATTTTATCCACGAATATTTTTTAGGGCTTTTTAGAAATCGATGAAATTATTATAAATAAACAATACTTTATCCCTAGTTACGAAGATAATTGGTAACTGCAATCTGAGTTTTAGTTAGGTATCCCGACTAATTCAGTATACGTAAAGTTTGAAATGAATTTTAGCTTTAATTTTAAGCTAAAGGATTTAAAATTTATTATTTTCACTAAACAAAATATTCTATGGTGTATTGCAAACAGAAATTATATTGATCGAAACCGATTTTTTCAGTAAAATCGATCAAAACGCCCTTTGAACCCCTTGTATCCTTGTCGCTTTACTGCCTGGCTTGGGGTGAAAACGACCAAGAAAAATACGGCGCGTGATCTTGCAGATTGGTACAGTCATTTTAATTATTTATTAGTATATGGTTTAAAATCAGCTGTACTCAAATTTGACTAAATCTTAAGCAACCACGGCGTGGGTTAATCAATTAAGAAAGTGACATAAAACAAATCATAAAATTAATAGACATACTATAAGCTGTAATGTATCCTGGAAGTTGATCGAAACTAGGCTCAAACAAACTAACAATTTTATTTTAATAGAAACTATAAAAATATTTATCACAAAAGATACAAAATTCACTGCTGATTCGTGTGAATTTTTGAAAAATCCAAAGAGAAAACCTGCTCGCCTACATCGTTTCTAAGCCTCTAGATCAGTGTTTCTCAATGTCATTAAGCAACGGCACACCTCAGAGCAAATGAAATTATTACGGCCCACTAAACCAAATATTTAAAGGGTATACATATAAATGTTATGGAATAAAAACATAGATTAAAAAAAAATATATATACACACAAATATAAACTTACTTTATTTCAATGTTTCTATTGAAGTATTTGTGCAGCTTATTTAGTGTGAGACCTGTGTCTGGTGTCTGTCCGCGATTTCTTCAATGTTTGGTCGAATGTGCGATAAGCGGACCGTCATTTTTTCTTCATTTGAGCGTAGACTTTCTAGCTTCTTATTTTTGTTATTGAGGTTTGTAAAGCCTAATTCGCATAAATAAAAAATAGGAAATTACAAAATTTTGCCGAAACACAGCAGTTGAGAATCACAGCTCTAGATGTTGTGGGAGATGAAAATGGTGCCATTTAAGTCAACACTCCCGATGAGATGGAAAAACTTGGGGAGGATTTCCTGCCAGATTGTGAAGGTGATCAAAGTTATGGTGACATCCCATGTAAATCAGAAAGTATTTCGGTAAATTCGTGAGATGCAATCCCCAAGAGCCGACATAAATACAATTGTTTTGGTGTTGTTCTTGTATATAAGACGAATTAAAAACATTAAATTGTTTAGTAACATTGAAATATCTTTTAGGCACAAGTATGAAGAATATCAACAATGGTCTGGGAAACTTGAGAAATAAATTAAAAAATAAGAAACTGGAATAACAGTTAATCAAAATACTAAGTGACTCATAGAAAAATGTTGTAGTTTATAGTTTGAGTCATAAGTAAGACTTACACACATACGTTGAAACAACAGTTCACGTATAATTAGTTAAGCAGAGTCAAACCTGATCAGTCCCTAAATAGTTGACCTTTTGGTAATAGAAGCTGTCGTAAGTCTGAATGCGAAATTGATGTAATGGAATTGGAAATCGAAGTTCCAATTCCAGTCGGGTTTATTATATTCACTTACTCGCAAATACTCTTTTGAAAGATATGAATGCACTTCTTCTACCCCCAGCTATGGGTTAATTAGTAGGACATATGTCAATAAATCATTATCTCTCAAACATCCTTACACCTAAATTTTTTCTGGCTTTAAATAACCTGCAAAAGGTTGATAAGACGTAAAAAACAAAACCAAATCAATATATCAATCAATCATAAGTAATTTCCGTTTTCCAGAACCAATTGTAATGAGGTATGTATCTAAATAATCATTCTATTGGTAATACCTCCGGGTTAAGAAGAAATTTTAACGGGATTAACATACAACATTGAATAAAATCCACTGGCCGAGGAATCTAGCCATTGCTATTAAATATATTAGTAAACGAAAAATTCTTTCTGTGGTATACCCTTATTTGTTTAGCACAAGAATAGTTATATCTAAATTAATCGACTGCATCTTACTCGCATTATTAAACAAAAAACGTTTATAGAATACAAGTTCAAACGCTTACCTCTACAAAAGATTCCTTAAGGGATATATAATGTTAACCATATAAATGTGGCATTTCGTTATATTTGCTCAGAGAACAATTTGAAGTTGTCAATTTATTTCATCTAATTTGATTAAAAGACAAAAAGCAGTAATTACATTAACAGCGTACACATGATTCGATCAAGTGATGTTCTTAATCAGATTATCTATTGTTTATTTTACCCAAAGAAAAAGTAAGTGGATTTAGAAAAAAAAATTCATCCCAATCAAGACGATAAGGCTACTAAGACGCAAGTGGCTATTGAGGGAGAAAGAGAATGAAAAGAGTTTGGTATGGACCGGAAATTCAATCCTAATCAGGAAACAAGCGATAAACCTCTACTCCCATTCAAATGACCACGTAGGACTTTGATCCGGTCGATAGGCAAATTTATCTATTTCTGTTGAGGAAAATAAAAATAAATAAAAAATAAATAAAACTTTAGTCAGGGATGTTAGTAGTATAGAATTGAAGACTTTAGATCAAATTGGAAATACAATCCTAAACAGGAAACAAGGGATAAATCTCTAATCGTCAGTGTAGTATTCATTTAAATTTCTTACAGTACAATGCAATACTAAAGGAAATTTTACCTTTCCATCAGCGGCAACGTGTCTAAAAAAAGTTCGTTCGAACACGCCCTGCGACCATCAATAGGAAAATATATTTCTCCTCCACGACCGCCTACAGCAAGAATAATACAGGAAAAAAAATGGAACACGGCTAGTCTGTTCTACCCCACCCACATTTGTTCACCAAGGGATTATTTCTTTTCGATGAATACTTTCTCTATTGCAAACCAGATTCTTGTGTTGAAAATATTTTCAGATTCAAACCTGAGGAATTTTGCTCAAAAAGTATCGAAAAGCTGCCTGTTTAGTGGTGTAGTGCCTTAAACATAGTATCATCATCAACCCTGGGTTTTTCCGCTTTCAAATATGTGATATGAACTTTCCACGCTGAAGCTAAAGGGGCTGTGAACGCTTCACATTAAAAAAGCATTAACACTCAAATATATTCATTAACATTTCGAATTTCGGAAAAGGAAATCTAGTCTTAAATTTTCCTTTTTGTTAATTGTGTTTAATAAATGTTATATTGCATTGCAAATCGTTTGTTCTGTTATTTTGTGCATGTACCCTTCACCGCCATTAATTCATTGTAAAATATTCTTGTAAGAAAGCTTACACATTTATTATCGAAGAAGTCAATACCCTAAAGTGGCAACAATCCAGTGCGAATAATGGTGAATATTTAACTGAATAAAATGTAATTGCATATTATTTTTTGAAGAATGAAGTTGAGAAACTAAGTGAAAGTTATTTAGGCCTTGATTTTATCAAAGTTGAATTTATTCTACTGTAACAAAATGTTGGAATATTCATGCCGTTGAAAATTCTTCATCTTATTAAAAAGACGAATGTTTTAAACCTGGAACCAAATATTCGTACTGTGGGGGAAATTATTTAAAAAGTAATGAGCGTACATTTACAAATACAAATAATAAGCGTACTCTACCAAATAACTGTCGTGTTGAGAGAAAAGATGAAGGAACTGTGCCGACACATTGTATTAATCTTTTCACCTGAAGTAAAAAGATAATGCCACCAAAAATCATGGTGTTACTGAGAGAGAAAAACAACGAAAAGACGTTAGTGAGGCGAAAGGATAATAAAGGATGTTGATTGATGTTGTATTTAATTATATCATCCAACTCTATCGGAATGCTTTGCGCTGTCCTTAGATTGACACCCAAATGCTCTGAAATGTTCGTATTGGAGTTACGAGGCGAATGCCAAGCAGTACAGCATGCCGTTTCCAAATTTGTGGTGGTTTGAATTGCATCATGGTGCTCTTTTTCTCAGAGATGTTCCCCAACTGATCCTACTATACGGTGCAGTCGACAAAATCAAAGAAAGAACGCGCGAAATTAAAAATATAAAATGTTGACAATTTACCCATCGCACCCTGTACATGCCGATATAACAGTACGGGTAAAATCCTGCAGTCGAGTCACCAAGGAGAAAAATTCATTAGAACAATGAAAGAAAAAAAACAGAGGTGGGGGGGTGCACATTGCGGACTTAAGTCGAGATTCCAGATACCGTTAACATTACAGATTCCTATTTCGATTTTGTATATATATATATATATATATATATATATATTAATGATATTTTTATTTTAAAATATTTTATATTGCGACACGGAAATATTGTCTCCGGTCTTAATTTTTTTTTTTTTTTTTATCCCGTCATCAGGCAATGTTCGTAACTTTTGATGAAATGATTTACTTTTGAAAACAGAAAACAATACTTATTAAAGAGTTAAGAGCCAACCAGATTTTAAAATCTTATGGGTATGCCTCTTTTGACTAATCAAAATACACGTTAAAGCTAACGCAGAAATTTTAAAATTATAAGTTAGATTTTGGGGGATTGTTATATATATATTAAAATAAAGGATATATAATTGTAATACATAGATTTTTTAATGAAAAATCCATTAACTATTTTCTACCGGAAAAAGTTGTATAATGCCTACATATAGCCAGTTCTTTATTTTTCGGAAACTTAATAATATGTAGTTTTTCATGTTGACACAGGAGGGGTATGGGTCATTTAAAGACTTACAAATTCTCGTTTTTTAAAATATTTTCCCGTGTGGCTTTTATTGATACTAAAAATATTTAGATAGGGATGTTCGGTTACGGTACGTATTGTTTTTAAAGGAAGAAATATGTTAGTAACATCTTAATTTAAAAGAGTTTTTGTGCTTCCAGTATAAAATTTCTTAACATCTGGGATTTCAATAAATGAAATAGTGCATTGATAAACAATAGATTCAGTAAGATATTTATTTTCCAATGGACACTTTACAGGATTTCTACAATTACATGATTTATTTTCAAAATTATTGCTTTCCGTTTTGGAATTACTATTATTTTTATTTGGATTTAAGTGTTTATTTAAAATTTTATTATTATGTATTTTTGTAATTTTTTCAAGATAACCAGTACAACTAAAACATAATTTTTGCGCATTTTTATTATATATATATATATATATATATATATATATATATATATATATATAAGAAATACCATACCAGATATGGCCAAAATATCCAATTCACGAACGAATGGATTCTGACAAGAAAAATGGTGTGGAATGACACAGTGAACCAACTTAACTAGCAGCTGATATTAGCAATTAATTTAATATGGCCATTCTACTTCATGTCAGTGAAAAATTCGGGGCAAAAAATGGCTAGTAAATTCTAACGCCTCCAAAATGAAATTGCTATCTTTTAGCCATCTTAAATAACTACTTTGCCTGCCATCAATATGGCTGATGCTAACCTCCAGAGAACAAGAATATTAAAGTAATTTAAAGAAATTTGACTAATATATAGCTGTTTCGTTTTGGAGGCATTAGAATTCACAAGCTATTTCTTGCATCAGTTATGTTACACAAAAATACAGTATCTGTGCACCAAAAAAAGCTTAGTAAATACCATTAAATAATCTAAAGTATAAATACTATTTAGTGAATTGGTCATAGAATAAAGATAAAGCTGGAAAAAAACAACTTTCTCTTATTTGATCTAGCAAATGACATGGGTAAGTGTAGAACTCTTCAAATATTAATTTACATCATAACAAGAAATTGTTTTATAGTGAAACCAAGAGAAACTCGATCTCAATTATGCTTCTATCCAGTTTTCAGACCATTTCTAAATACGTAAATTTGCCGCGACACTGCTCGCTGCTTGGCATCAATATTCTTCCCAGAGTCCTGCTTGAAGTTAAAATCTAATAATTGGTTGTCCTGCGTTTAATGTCAAGGGATGCCCCAACCAAAATTTGGCTGCGAGTAATTGGTAATAAATACCCGGAGCAACAGAGAATCGGTCTTCTGTTCATGACTGATAAAGATTGTATTCAACGAGCGGTCACGTTGATAATTTAGACAATTTAGGATTCATGACAAAATTAGTTTAACTTTGTTCAAGAGGAAGCTATGTTTATAAGACATTCAGGAGTATATTTTGAATAATTACAATTAACTGGTTAGAAATGATGTAATATTTTACATATACACAACTTGTCAACACAAAGTGAAATCTTTCTGCTATGCGATCAGTACACTATGAAAACAGTGCAATATCCATTTTTTTCTACACAAAATGGATACAGTACAATATTTTACTGTCAGAACATATAATCTCTGCAATGTTTTCATGTCGGAAAACTATCATTTTGACCAGACAAGCTGGAAACCTACAAGATCATGATAAATTGTTAGAATGTCACTTGCAGAAATGATAGGTTGGAACGAATATCCTGTCGCATTTAAAGATGAAAAATGAATCAAATCATTATTCGAATTTAATTGATATATTTAATTAAGATAATATTTCGGCTGATTATTGATAACCCCATCCGACTCATTATTGATCCTAATGACGTAATATTCCTCAGGCTACGGGGCAAATGCATTATGCTGATGACACAACTATTTACTCTTGACTTAAAAGTAAGTTTGATCGGTTCGATAAGGTCAAATCGGTAGCTGATCTTAAAAATGGCCTACAATCTGTTGTTAAATGAGACAAAGAGTGGCTTGTTAATTTTAACGCCTACAAAACAAAACTTTTCCCTTTTGACCATATTTATATTTTATCAGCATGTGCAGTGATTCATTACGCCTTCTCAGACTAATATTTGAACTGGTATTAAGTGGAAATAGTATAGTGAATCAATTTTTAATCTGCAGCTAAGAAATTTTTCTCCCTAGAATCTTACTTTTGTAAAAGTCTACCATTCGTCCTTGCTTTGAATATTGCTACCCCATCATTCGTCCTTGCTTTGAATATTGCTGCCACATCTATTTATTTAGAAATTCCTGATAAAAATCCAAAGAATAATCTGCCATATTATCAGTCCTAACCTGGCATCTCGGCTCCAGTCCCTTTTCCACCGCCATAAAGTAGCTTCCCTTTGCCTTTTATATAAATAATTTCATGGTAATTGTTCAGATGAACATTCCGCTATGCTACCTAGACTTCAGGAATTTAAGCACAGTAATAGATTGGCGGCAAGGCCTCATGATTTTTGAATTCAAATGGCTAAGTGGAACCGTAAGTTGCTTGATAACAGTTTCTTCTTTTGTGGAACTCTCTCCCGGCTTCTTGCTTCCGAGCCAAATTTGACCATCAAAAATTTAACTCTGATGTCATTTGTATATTCTGCCTTCATTCTGCCTTCATAATTTTCGTTCTTTTATTATCCTCTCTGCCCTTAATAGTAGTTTTTCTCATATTCCTTAACACTTAGTAACCTCTTGCGCGCTAGTGGCTTTATTGCCTTGCTTGCTGTGAAATAAAAGAAACAGCCAATAGCATTTCTAGCCACTTCACAATTAATAAACTTTGTTCCCTCAAAAATGTTGCAAGGATATGAAACTATAATCGGCAGATAGATCAAGTAAGAAGAGTACGGAAAATGAGAGAAAATTTCCAAGTTATTAGAGTTTTATATGGTCTTATTATATGGTCTTGCATTATCGTGCAAGAAAAACACGCCTTTATTATTGTTATTCTCGGAATTTGCAGCCCTCAATATTTAGAAGGATAGGAGAAATATATTGAAAATACATCAAGACCCTTCAATACACTATTTCATTTTCAATGTGAAATAAGCTCATAAAATATTCCAAATTGGAAAAGCTGTCCTTCCTGACAAACCCAATGAATCAAAAAATATATTATTCTACCCACTAACTCTATCACAACTCCAAACAAAAGAATTTATCTAAAGTCAACATAAAACTTGTGACAACTACATTTAAAACAATCAAAGACTTCATCAATAAAAAATAAAACAACCAGCCAAAACTTGAAGGAGGAATTTACTCTATCAAATGCAGGAATTGCCAGAATAAATACATTGGAAAAACCTCAAGAAAGTTTAAACAAGAGAGTATATGAATACACAAGACACATTTTAAATAACAACACACAAAACACATTGGTTGTTCAGCGTAATAAAACGGACCACAATTTTGACATAGGGAATGCTACTTTCATTAAAAGAGAAAATAATCCACTGGAACGAAAATGTCTGAAAATTACCTTGATCGCTAATTCAGCCACAATAAATTTGCGTCCATGTTCTCAATATATCACAATTCTTGGTAGATTATATATTGTCACATTGTGGGATATTCAGGGGCAAAGCTGATGGAGAGAAAAAGAATAGAGATTATTTCGGTTAGATTGAGGAAAAAATTCTTTCAAAAATATTCTTTCCAAAATGTTGAAAATATCTGCGCCTTTCGTTTTGTGTCTATGTGTAGACGTCGCAATGTCAACAAAGCCCGCTCTAGTGAAATCCCTACGGATCAAATGCGTAGCATAAAAACTTTCCAATGTGTCATATTTTTCTAAATACTGTTGATATATAAAATTATATATCGTTATATCATAAACATATATAAAATTACGACATGGAATGAGGGGAAGGAGGGGACCAATAACGAAAATAAAATACAACCGCTAAGCAGAATCAAGCTATTCACTCGCTGGGGGGAGATATACAAAATAAATTACATCAATAGCTGATCCAATCAAGATAAAAAAAAAAGGTGGAAATAAAAACAAACTGGGGAGGTTGCGAATCTTGATATGCATCATAACAAAAGAGAATGCTGATAGCAAGCCGTGGGCAACAACTACTCATATTAACTAGGTAAACAAAAGAGTCTAGCTTTGTCAGGGGAGGGGTTCAACAGGGTCCACTACATTGTGTCAAAAGATGCCTAAAAGAGAAAATCCAGACTGGCCCCGTTCACAAACATTAACCTCGCTACTTTTGCCCATCTTTTGCCGATTTGAGCAGTTAAATGTTTAATCAATCATTGAATAAATTCAGACACATTTCGGAGTTCATGAACGTGTTTTATGGTCGACTTTAAACGTAGTTTATCGTAGTCTATTAAAATGTGTCATAAATAATTCCTGTTTCTTTTTAAGTATTTTCAATGATTTCTTGCAACTAATCAGGCTTTGACGTGAAAATATTTTCGACCAACTCTTATCTCTGATTTTCATTAGAATGAAATTTTCTCATAAAGCACTAAGCTGCAAAGTCAGATAAATATGATGAGTGGAGTAGAACAGAGCAACTGAGTTCCAAATATTTCTCTTGTTTCATTCTTACTCTAGATGAACTTGCTTTGTCATGAAAGAGAACAATATTTTTTTTCTATAGAAAAGGCATTTTGTTGTTTGTTTTTACTAAACTTATAGGGACAGGTTACAGTTGATCGTATAAATGTACATTTAGCATTTCATTTTAAGAATTACAAATGAATAATACCTCATCGACATTTCATTTCCTACATCGAACTCAACTTTTGTGCTCAGTGGGGAACTGGGTCGAAAATTTCTACTAGGAAAACTTGAAAAGGGCCCAGTCAAAATGACCCATTTAATCCTAAAATGTTTTATCAAACAAGGAACTGAGAATATGTATTATCTACCAAAATAAATTATAGCGTTAAAGAAGCCTTATTTGAATCTTCCCAGCATCGACACAGTATTTTTCTTTTCTTTTTTTGTTTTGTTTTTACTTTTTTATGTTATTTCTAAAATGATTGATCATCACTTTGGGGCCCACTCGTAAAATTTCCGGTATATAGGTGGGTTCAGACTGCCACTCTTACGTAGTTTACTCAAAAGATATTCTTAACATGTACTACTTTTATTTTTATACTTTTTTGCATTGATTGTTATTTTTCTATAAAAATGTATTGTTAGTCATTTTATTATAAAAATTACCTCTACTGACTTTTTTTGTGTGGGGGAAGGAGGTCACTATTTACTCATAGCTGAGTCTCATGTGCTACCACTCGGCACAGGATGGACCTGGGAACAACAGTAGTTAAAGCTGGCTCCACGTTCCTCAAAACCTTCAGCCTCCCTTAATTTTGGCGTCAAAAAACTGATCTTAAAACCTCACATTACATTCAAGTATATACGGTACCCATAAATTTGTAAAATAAATAACATAGTGGTATATCGATTTTGATTTTGCGTTTAACATAAAGATTAAGTAATTGTTTCATTTGATTGGTTTTCGTTTTTTACGGCTTATCAAATGTTTCAATTTATGTAAAGACAGAAAATGTTTTAGCGTTTATGAATATTTTTTGAGATAATAATGGTTTAGTGACCCAATTTTTACTAATTAATCCATACCTAGTAGAAGAAGAGATGGATTCATATATTTCCAAAGAGTATTTACGCTTATGTGAATATAACAAACCCAACGGGAATTTGAACTCAGATCTCCAATTAACAATTCCGAGCTATTATCTATTTCACCACCCGCACCTTCTAGTTTACAGCACCTGAAGAGAAAGGTGAAAAGATCAAATGTAGAGACAGGATTATCATACCGACAGTTGCTTTCATTCTCTCCAGCATTAATATTGAACAAACTACAATTAAATATAAAACATATAAGATTGGAGACGCAGGCCAATTAATATTTATGAAATATTCGCCCGATCTTGTGTTAATGAACTCTCCATTGAGGAATACTGTTAATGATAAAAGTTTGTGAGGTCATCGTGGTTGACGTTTTATAACAATTTCGTTATTTCTGATTTCAGTCTTGTTTCTTTTAATATTGTTCACCCATTACAAGCCATAAGTGCCACTTAATATAGAGGTCTACTGAATGGAGATTTTGTAATGGTGGATAAGGAAAAGAGGCGAGGGTTGTATATTAAGAGGATATGTAGGATAGATAAAAGTTGATCTTTGACTTGAAGTGTATAAAATTGTAGTAATCAGAAAAGCACCCACTCGGAAGTTCGTAGCACATTGCAACAGTTCTTGGGAAGAAGCTGTCGGAATGGAAATTTGTCTTTACGAAGGTATATAAAGGGAATATGGATGAGTGGACTCTGTGTGCGTGCCATAAACGAGTTTTAGATGTAAAGGCCTGAACTTGTCGAAACAAGTAATGCTGTTCGCTCGAATGAAAAACATAGACTAATGCTACAGGAAACATTATTATGCTGAACTAAAACTGAAGTTACTTACGTGAATTTCTACCGAGAGGATTTAATGTCTAATAAGAAATGGTGAGGGTTTTTTTTAATTATTTCCCCCCAAGCAAGGCAGTAAAGCCACTAATACACACGGTGTTACTGAGTGTGAAATAATAAGAAAAAGAGAAAAGTTAATTAGAAGCGAGAACAATGGAAGAGTAATCAAGAAGACAGTAGAAACCAATTGACATTGCATTTGAATTTTTGAAGACGAAAGTTGACTAGAAAGCATAGAGCGGGAAGGGCGAGAAATGCTAGAAAATAAACATAAAATTTACAGTTTCATCTAGACAATTCAACTGTAAATGGATGAGACCTTGTTGCAAATCTAGTACAGAGCTTAAATTCATAACGTCTATGTACCATAGCAAAGATTTCGTCTGAACAATCACAATGAAAACATTTATAGAAAAGAAACACAGAGAAATGCAGTGGAAATGTAACTGAAGCTGAGAGGTCAGGTCAGGATCAATAATGTTGCAGATTCTTTTTTGGACTTTATCAGAAATTTCTACGTATGGAGCAGGAAAATAGGACCATATGTGGTTGCAATTATCTAAAAAAAAACTATTTAACTTATAAACCATCATCCTGTTGGCGGGATATAGAATACGTTAACTGCATCCTCTATTTTGGAATCAAATAAATGTGTATACAATCTATTATAAACTTATCTACCTCTGAACGAGATAAATACTTATATATCGTAATATCAATTGCCAATATTTAAAATTCCACGAACCAAGAAGATGATTACAAACTCAAATATAAATAAACAATATTAAACATACCAGAACTATGTAAATGCTTACAAACCAAAATATAAAAGACCAATTGCCATGAACCAAAAAAATGCATATAAACTCAAGGCTTACGGCCGTATCACGTTCAAATATAGGTTCTCGTACGATCCCCGAGTTAAGCAACGTGGATCCTGCTAAGTACCTTCTTCAGAATAACCGCGTGATATAAGCTTGTGTGTGCGGGTGGTGTAATGGATAATAGCACGGAATTGTTAATTGTAGAGTCGAGTGCGAATTCCAGCTGGGTTAGTTATATTCACTTAAGCGCAAATATGTTTGGAAAGTATGAATATAAATTATTTATTCCCTCTACAGGTCTGAATATTGGAGGAATCTTACTAAAGAAAGACAGGCGCTCTCCGGCAAGATACGAACCTGCATCCTCTTGGGTAGAGGAAACCCATCCTTTGATACGGCGTACCTAAACGGACTCGGTCACACATAAGCCTTTCTGATGATGTACTGTTTAATATATAAATGAGGATTCAACACATAGGATTAGTCACTAAAAATAATGTTTAAAGTGATAAATCTCTGTCAGCTTAATACAAAAAAGATTCACTTAGATGGGCGAATGTGTATATATAACAGAAACAAGAAGACCGAACAACTGAGCCAATCTTAGTCTAGGAAACTCTGGAGTAGAAGTGCTGAGTATAACATCAATTAGCTAAGTGACAAATATATATATATATATATATATATATATATATATATATATTTATATATATATATATATATGGGTAAATACTGCACAGTAATAATGAAAGTAGATACAACCATTGACAGAATTTGTAGTAGATCTAAGCGCTCATTGAAAAGCAGAGCAAGATCGAATTCGATATAAGCTTTAAAATAATTGATTACCCGTTGTTGTAATTTCATTAATTTTCCCATCGGCAATAATAGCATGGGGATAATTTGCCAGACTTGATTGCAGCCTAAGGAACTATGTTATCGAAACTGCATTAGTTAGTAAGCGATTATATTACATTTTGAATAAAGTTTTGCACAGACAAGCACATACACTTACACATACAATCATATATGAGCATGCAAACAAACATATGCTTAAATATCTATCAATCTATGTACCTTTTCATAATCTTTTCATTATCTCTTTATCTACTATCTATCTTATTATTTATCTGTCCATCTCTATATATTTTTTATTTCTCTATCTCAGTCTTTTCATATTTTAGCTATCTATAAATCTACTATTTGGTTCTTTCCAAACATCTATCTATCTATCTATCTATATGTATGTCTATATCAGTCATATCATATTTTAGTTATGTATGTATACATCTCCTATCAGGTACTTTCCAGACATCTATTTATCTATCTCCCACAATGCATATCTATCTATCTATCTATCTATCTATATATTTGTCTGTCTCAATAATATGATATTTTAGCTATCTATCTATATATTTGTCTGTCTCAATAATATGATATTTTAGCTATCTATCTATACATCTAGTATCAGGTTCTTTGCAGACATTATCTATCTATCGATCTATCTGTCCATCTATCTATTTGTCTGTATAGTTTCATATATTATCCATATCAGTCTTTACATATACAATCTATCTATCTATCTCTCTCTCTCTCTCTATATATATATATATGCATATAGATAAATATTAGTGGTCAATATATATATATATATATATATATATATATATATATATATATATATATATATATATATATATATATATATATAATTCCAAAATGATATAATCCAGGTAGACCTCAATGTCCAGGACAGAGCAAGAATATAATATATTTCCCTCTCACCTTTGTTTCTCACTCCCACACATACACTCACTAAAATTTTGTCTCTTATACCCGGAGTTATATTTTCCAATTTCTTTTTGAATTTGTAGGAGTGATGAATTGGATCATGATTAAGATTCCAATGTAATAAATTATAACCATGGAATATTAGGGTTTGAGCCTTTTGTATATATATATATATATATATATATATATATATATATATATGTATGTTTTCGTTTTCACCTGCCCGATCAGGTATTTGTAACAATTTCCCTGACCTTTCCATCGTGGGCCAAAATCTGTTTTCAACTGGAATTGTGAAATTCAATTCCGGCCGTCTAGTCACTCATTTTTGTTTTAGATCAGCCCTACTATTTCATGCATTACTTTTACATATGTATTCATGAATTTTCTTTGTTACGTGACGAACTTAATGGCTTTCTATGGAATTAGATCTCGTTTGATAGAGTCTATCTTATTTGATAACATCCCTTAATTTACCCAATTTTTCCTATCATTTTGTGAGTGGGGCATATTGTTTTTTGTCACCTGCTTCCACCCGTGCATATTTCAGTGTATATTTTATCTACAGTATTTACATTAGTCAGACTATTGTCCTCATCCATGTCGCCATATTTGTCACAACGTTTCGGCCGTTCTACACTCCGGCCTTCTTCAGGTGGTTGGAATTTCGAACTGAACCATTTATTTCGATCACTGGGGTAGACTGTTCTAGTTCCACGTGCCATGTTTGATAGATGTCAGTTATCAGTTATCTCCTGCTAATTTTCCCTCTGAAAGTTCTCCAATGCCTTAACCGGGTATTGAACTTACACTCTTTGGGTCCTGTCACCGGATCTAACCAACGCCTTTATCCACTGTGCCATGTGTCCTTGAGGACCGAAACGTTGTGACAAATATGGCGACAAAGATGAGGACAATAGTCCGACTAATGTAAATACTGTACATAATACCTCATCTCAGATATATTTTATATATTATATTATATTTTATACATTAAACGTAATTGCATTATTTATTATTAGCATAATTTATTGTTCTTTTTTAGTTGGAATGCATAGCGTGTATATAATTATTCATTTTCTTACATAAAGACAGGATTTTGCGAAAACCATCGATCAATGAAATAAATATTGAATAGGGCTAGATGCAAATATATAAACCATAGAAGTACAAACATAACTCATATCAAAACATAGTTAAAGTTGCTTTACTCAAAATCGTTTGGCGTTTGAATGCACAATTCTTTCTCTCCTTTCTTGATATTAAACAATTTCCTTGGCGTATTTATAATTCGAACTGAATATACAGATATTTACGTAAAATCTTTTGTATGGTAAGTGTTATCTTTGTTGGCTTGTTCCTCTTTATTCCTATAGTGTTTCTCTCAGCCCAGATCATGGTGACTTTGTGCATTCTCACCAGGTGATCAAGAGTTTGACCTGAGCTGACTTCCAGCCGCCGCTTGCAGATTCAAATGACACGAACAGTTGTACGTAACCCGGGAACACAATCATCATATACGATATACATATATAGATATCTACCTCAAAGAGGATATTTGACAGCATCTATTTAAGGTATCACAGACAGAAGTGTAACATCCACATTTCAGACGAGGGGCCCCAGGGTGCACACACACACACACACACACACACACACACACACGCAGACATTGAATCAAATATAATATTAAATATTACATTTTGTTCACTTGCTATCATTAGGCGACATTATATTTCATTAACTTTTACTGAGAAAAAACAATCCTTTGAAGAAAATTCCGTAGTAGTCACGAAAATAAAAGACTTTTAACATCGAATTCTATGTATTAGTCATAAAACTCTTTTCAACATAAAAATATGATTTAAATGGTATGGTTGCAATAAGCATCCATCAGTCTCGAGAGACTATGGAATTTATTAGGAATGTCTTTTAATCCCTAATGCAGATGTCTGCTCAGACATATTTACGTCTATGGCTTTATGGCTGTTGTAGAATCACCTTGGAATTTATATTGTAACTAATCTAAATGGACCTTAGTTAGAATTTCCAGAAATTAGGCTAGTTTGAGGGATCACTTAATCTGGCATGATCTGTAGTAGAACAAGTCCATTACACACAAAACCTCGGACACGATGACTTGTGCCATCATCCTAGTGCAACTATCAACTACTTGCGAATAGTTTTTTTTTTTTTTATACGCAATACCACACTTGATACAGTTCGGGGTATAGTTTTCAGGTACATCCTGACGGTGGACAGATTCTCTTGGTACATATTTTTAAGAAGTCTACACTTTCATAAGTTGACCATGTTGTGATTCGAACCTGAGTCTCATGGTGATAAATTTAACGGTCTAACGCGTCGGCCAGGCGCCATTTTAGTTACATTACGAAAAAGAAACACTATTTATGATTATTATAGATGATGAATTTTATTTGGAGAAGTTCCATTTATGTTGAACCCAAAAAGACAGTTAATTGGCCATGTCTCCTCTCTATCCAAAATGTTGATGGCACCAAGCCATGCATAATAAGTCTGGATCAAATAAGATTAGGGTTTGTGTATTCACTCGAAGACAAATAATGTTTGCGGCCAAAGAAATGAAACACCAGGCGTCCTAATTCGTTCGAAGAACATAAAAGTATCTGGTAAAATTAAAACAAGGAAAACAAACTATTACGAAAAAGATTGAACTGAATGTACAAATCCGACTCATCTATTTGATCCGTCACTTTTTATTGGCGGAATTGCTGCAATATAATTGTCAAAACAATTTCTCGGTTTTCGAAAAGCAAAAATGTCGTACTATTTTAATCGCAGAAGATGATAATAAAAATTATTAGTATTTTATTAGGAACAAAAAAATCATTGAATTGATTCAGTGATAAAATGTATTTATAGGATGAGGATACTTATATAATGCTTAATAACTTATTGGGATTGAATACATTTGATAGCTACTTTAATTGAATATAAGATAATATTCAAATATTTTTCATTAGATTTGTTCAATCGCATTATGTGACATTTTCTGACGCTATATTTCAGTATGTTTAAAGAAACTTCATGATTCCATGCTCTCAAAACTTTCAGGATGATGAACTGGGGTATTTTTTTCCAGGCTTCTAGTGGATTAAAAGTTTTTCCTTTCAAAAAATATTGATTGATTGATTCGTTTTCTACGGTTTATCAACCCTTTGCAGGTTATTTAAAACCAGAAAATAATCTTAGGTTCCAAGAAATTCTTTTGGGCATAATAACGATTTTGAGATACAAGTTTTACTAATAAACCCATAGCTGGGAGAGATGAGGTGGGTTCATACCTTTCCCAAAGGGTATTTGTGTGTAAGAAAATTTAATGAACACAACAGGTATTGGAACTCGACTTTCCAATTAACAATTAAGAGCCATTATCAAGAAAAAAAACAATTTTTGTTTTCTTTTCTTTTTTTTCCAAGTATGTAGCAGGCAGTGGGGATGGAAATCATGTCTGTAGTAAACATTTGCTTGGTTAGTTGTCTGACCATTGTTCAAACGTATAATCTCTTTCATATTTACTAAGCTTCACAAGACCACAACTTGAAGGCCACCTGCCGAGAAATGTACTTGCTACACAGTCATCAATTTGCATAAATAGCTGGCCAAATTGTGTTCTAAGTTAGATGTCCAATTTTCGAATTAATCGAACAGATATCCCGTTCAATGATTTATTGCCAAAGGGCAAGAGCTCCAGGACTGGTTTCCAAGCAAATCAGCTTCTTCGCCGCAGACATTTTCTGCATGTAAATCATTTGATTCGTGCAATAAAATAAATAAAAGTACAAGAAATCAAATTGTAAGTAATATGAAAACAAAAGTGAATTTATATCTGCCCCGCAATATTGCGTTTTATCACATTCAATCCAAGATTTACTAGTTTTCCTAAAGAGACATCAGAGAAACGAGACGAAAAAATATTTCACCTATATTACTGAACTGACGAAGAAAAAGATGTCCTATCTACGTTATTTTCGTGATGAAATAGTTTGAGTGGATATAAGCTTCTTAAAATCAAACAAATACGAAATAAAAATTAAAAAAAATATTCTCTACAATAATAATAATATTCATATACTTCTGAGAATTAAACCCACAAAAATGAGCAGGCTTATTAAGAATGAATCAGATATTTTGCCTCGAATCAGATGTCTGAATACACTGCTTCGAAGAGTGTTGCGTCTTAGTACTCCTAATTACGATCAAAGATAAATGTGTGTTCTCTCGAAAGTAATAGTTGCAGCATATATACATATATACAGGTGCGCGCAAACACACGTATACACACAGACACACGCACATATAGAGAGATCTGGCCCCCTAAACGTGGTGTAATTGTTACTAAGCTTGTCTCGCTAGAACAATTACAACTGAATAGTGAGTTCGATCCTCACCGGGTGCCCGATACTTTCTGCTTTGTGCTACATTAAAGCTTAGAAAATTACTATACATATATATATATATATATATATATATATATATATGGTGCGGTTGATAAATTGTCTAAATTACGCAAAAATTAAAATAACACTGACATTGTAACAGATGTATTTACCAAAATTTCAAAAAATACCTTAAAATACTAACGAGTAAATTTATTAAATAAAATCAACATTGGCTAGAACAATGGCCTCTAGTCGACTTCAGAATCGTCTGCAACACGGCTTGATGTTTTCCTTGCAGTCGACAAAATCAAAAATAAACAACGCACATGTGCGAAATTAAAAATATCGGATAGCGACACTTTACCCATCGCACCCTCTATACGGTTTAATTGTTCATGTTTTGGCTTAAATCAGCTGAAAATAATTTGTGTAAATTATAAAATCTCAAAGTTCCATATATTTTCTGTTCTCTTGGAAAACATTTGTTTACTGCTTATAATACTTATTTGAATAAATGCCATTTGTATAATTCCCAGTAAACTAAACTTAATCTTTTAAATTTTCTTACTTCTACTAAGTTACTTTGTTATATTCACTCTTAAAACTTTTAACCCAGTTTATCTTTTCAGGTGTCCTCTTTGCAACCATGTCTAATCCATTCGTTTTCAATTGGCCAGCCTCTAGTTTACAATTCTTTAATTAAGAATGTGTTTCTCCTTGTTAGATATATATAGCATAATTATTTTATCTCTGCGTTGCTATATGGATTTTTCTATAATCGACTTATGTTAATGAAAATCTATGAATTTTATCACGTCTTCATATTTTCCCCATAACAAGTTTGACAGTCTTTGCGTTTTCTTTTTTTTTTTTTGGTCTCGGGGTCCTTCCAATTATGTGACGATGGAAGTCCTGGGTATGACGATAAACTACATCCATCAGCTAGATGTGATATTGAAGGTTTTGAGGAACATGGCACCACGTCTTAATTGTTGTTGTTCTCAGATCAACCCTGACTCGGGATAGTAGCATCTCCTAGGCTCCCGACTATGAGAAAATAGCAGCCCCCAAATAAAAACAATAACTATGAAAGTAAAAAAATAGATTTTTATAGTAAACCAGTAATACATACATTTTATATAAATTACCAATATTAACAAATTGTAGCGACTTCACCCAAATTCGTTTAAAATGCTACCAAACAACCAACGTGAAAGAAATTTCATGACATCCATATAATATCCTACAATTTCTTAAATAAAACTGTATTCCAAAATATAACTTCAACAAAACTGCAACATATATTGACGCCTCTAGTAATCATGTACACACAAATATGTATATGCAGAAAGGTCAGTATCTGTCATCTCAATTGTGAAAGCAGAATAACATATATCATATTTTTCTAACTTCAAAGCTCCAATGAAAACTAAATTTTATCCTTAAATGACCCATAATATGTTGATGTGCTGTTACATAGACACATCGATCAATCAATTAATTCTGCTGACAATTTTTTCTTTCTTTTATCGCAATGCCTGTATTGATAAGCAACAAGTTTTTTCCAAAAACAAATATTCGTTGTAAATTTTGATTTATTTCCTCTTATTTAGCAATAACTTATTTTTATTTATAAATATATATTTTCATTATGGCAGGTAAAATCCCTTCCTTACGTTTACCAATTGTTTAGCACTTTCATATCTTGCTGTATATATACTTGATTCTGCTCCAATATCCTTTCTTTTAATTGTTATATATTTGTATATTGTTCCCGGTTGTCTTTACTTTCTGGAAAGCACATCACTCACAATTTTTTTTTCTCTTGAGCATAGTAAAGATTTCAGACTGTTTATACTGTCGCTTTCAATCAACAGAAATAATTTCACTTGCTCTTTCACAATTCAGACGTATTTTTCAATGCATGCTTTCCAGGGAAACAATGATTCTTTCTCGTCTGTCAATATTACTATTCGTCTGTTGATTTCACTTTGCCTACGACAGTTCAACATCTTTTATTTAACTGATGCGTTTATTATCTCTGATTCATTATAACTTTTTCTGCTCTAAGCTTTTAATAAGATTTTAAATGTATTTACTGATTATTCAGTCTGTGATTATATTACGCTGTCCGAAAAGTAATTACGTTTTGCCAGAAAAGATATAAAAACTAAAGTTTCTTTAAATATGTTTATTCAAAAAGAAATTACTTTTTACCAGATATGTTTTTTTTATCAATTTGCCCCAAGCAAGACAAATACGTCACTAATACGCAGGGGAGAGAGATACTGGGAGTGAAAGAGAACCGGAAATCTAATTCCAAACAAGAAACAAGGGATAAATCCACTACTCCTGTTCAGGGAGGAGTGTGAATCGAACGATAAGCGAAACTATATACTCCTATGGTATATATATATATATATATATATATATATATATATATATATATATATATATATCTGTGTGTGTGAGTAATATTTATTTAAATATTATTCATCAAAAGGATAATCACCATTATTTTCAATGACTGCAACCCGAATGGAAGCATAACGCTCGATTCCACATTTACAGAAATCTGGCATTTTTCCCGAAACAGGTTGAAAGAATGAGTTCAATTTCTTCCTTGTTTCTGTATGTCCACAATTGAAATGTTATGAAAATGAAAATCTACAGATGCTCAATCTTTTGAGTATAGAATTTCTGGAAGCATCACCCATTTTAACAAAGTTATTTTCTTTCGGTCTCTTTTTGCCCTTTTTGTTAACACTTCCAAGGCAATACTTCGAGTGCTCATTCAAATTGTTGACAATAAGTGACTGCAGTGATGACCTTTCCTTTCTTATCTTTTTTTTTTTTTTTTTTGTTATCTAGCAAATAGAAAAATTATGGATGGAATCCTTGTTTTGCTGATAGCACTGATGTCTGGTTTTGCGGTAATCACTTTCTTTATATCATTGTCATGCTAAAGCCATTTTAGATAACACGAACAATGCGATCTAAAAATGAAATCGTGTCATTTCTGTTTAAAACACTTCTGCAGATGGTGGAACTTTGTTTTCGGTTTTCAAGCCACCGATCAGGAAGAATCTAAATTCACTCTTTTTAAGTTTAACTAATTCGAAGGAGATGTTTTTGGATAATTGAAAATGTCCCATTACGCTTTTGCCTTACAGCCCTGATGATTTGACGTAGATCCAATTGAAGTGTATCTTTCAAAAGTTTTTCATTGAAGCCGGTTGTCGTCCAGAGCTAGGCTTTCCGATAATAGCACAATCGCCATTTTTAAAACACATCTGAAATATACGAGTCTTTACTATATTATTATAAACTTCACAAATGTTTTAATTTTCTATTTCGTATTATTATACTTTCAGAATTCATCCGTAAATAATGGAGAATGCTTTGCAAAGCTATAACAATAGGGGAACATGTATTTTTATTGATTGAAGATTGATTCTCGGTAATTTGGGTGCGCTGAATAAGAATTTCAACTTGTTTTGGCTCTAATAGGCTCTGATTCTTGCCAACAGCCTACGTGCCATTTTGCAGATTTTTCTATGTGGGACTAAAAAATTAAATCATATGTTATATTTTTTCAAGTTTCATGAATGGAAGCAGTTCCAACTACACTAAAAGTACATTATAACGATAGGAATAACTTAAGGAAAAAATCAAATAGATACGCGGCTTCTATTGTGGCAAAAATGATTTTACGAAGTCAGTTATATTTGTTGCTTGATGTGGAAGTGTAAAATTTCTACATAAAAGAAAAAGTATCAGGATTGTTTTTGTATTTGAACTTTCTAGTGCTTGATGGCATATTTGATTGATTCGCTGCCAATTTGTAAAGCTATTTAAAGCCCGCATATAAATTTAAGAAAATAGGAAATATAAACACAAAAATTGATTTAAATCGGAACCTTTTATGTAGTAAGCATTTACATTCTAAGAAATTAAACTAGAAACACAGATGAGTTGGTATAATATAAATTACGTCTAATTAAATCAACTATTAAGTCACAATGACACAATTACTCATTAAATAGTATGCCAATTCAAATGTCCGAACTTAATTAACTGACTGACTGATTGAATTGGCTGATTAACTCCAAAAACGAGTTATTTTTATATATTTTAGTTGTCACTCTAGAATATTCTACAGAAATACACTAAAAATTCTAGAATTCTATGATAGTTTAGATTAATTTAGTAATATTAATATTATATGGTTTTAAAATGACAAATTAAAAAAAATTAGGATGTCCAATATAAAAATATAAATAACATAATAATACCAAAAACACTAGGTACAAATACTCTGTGTGATGGGTAAATTTTCGACTCTTTATCTTTCTAATTTCGCGCATGCGCGTTGTGTTTGATTTTGTCGACTGCACAGTATAGAAGTGTCAGTTGGTCAACGTCAGTGAGAAAAAGAGCATCAGGACGCAAATCCCTCCACCAGAAATTTGGAAACGGCATGTTGTACTGCACCGGATACTCCAATACAAATATTCCAGAGTGTTTGGGCGTCAATTTGAGAACAATGCAAAGGTTTCGAAAAGAGTTGGATGATATAGCCAGTCAATATCATAGTGTTTGGAGTTATCACTAGTGATACTGATATCATGCCTCCATTCATCTTCCCACGGAGTCTCAACACGGATGCCTACATGAAGTGTCGTGAGGGGGTAGTGCTTCTCTGGTTCAAGAGGGAGGTTCTGCAAAACCCAATGTCTAGCAACAGCAATTTGTCATAGAAGCAGGAGATCCAATCTAGCTGTCAGACAATTTCTGCAACCAAATCACCCCGTACATCTGGCCACCTCACTCTCCTGATTGCAACTACCTTGATTATTATGCGTTTGGTCACAGTCGAGTGAGAGTCCAACAAAACTCCTTGTAACACCAAAGATGAAGAGAAGGCAAGGATTATGGCAACATTCACCAACTTAAAGAAGGAGACTGTCCAGAAGAGATGCAGGAGATTCCGAAGTCGTCTGTACGCTGTGATTGAAACCTATGGCGATTTTATTGAATACATTTACTCTTTAGTATTTCAAGATATTTTAGTGTAGATTTGGTAAATATATCTGTTAAAATGAGATGTCAGTGTTATTTTCCTTGCTGCGTCATTTAGACAATTTATCCACTACACACTGTACTTTGGTAAAATCCTAGTTGCGTAATGTAAAACTGCAAAATGACTTAGCAAGTACCGAGAAAAAATCCCTTTCATAAATACAAGAGCAATTTAGTAACTATCTTTTTATTTATGGACAGAGTGTAATTATAAATGGAGTGGGGCAGTTCTTAGCAAACGCGTTAACGCTAATTCTTCAAAAATGGATGATCTAGTAGGATTTTCTATATCTTTCCGTTCTTTTATTATGTTCATAATCTTTGTTGAAGCAACGTTTGGAGATTCAGTAACTACTTCCATTTCTCCTCATATCAATAATTTCAACATTTCGTTTATGAAGTGCATTCAAAATGCAGTCTTTATTTATCCCGCTCAAACTCATGCCGTATGAGGAAAAATCCTTCAACTGATAGGTGGTGCCACCCTTACTGTATGCAAGAAGATTTTCTCGTCGATAGACCACGTCAGTTCCCGACTGTTACGTCTAGTGTACATACATGTAGTGCGCGCTCGTCGGATTTTCGTTTACACGCAAGCTAACCGAATGCATCAAACAGAGATATTCAGTAAGCTTTCCTAATGTAGAACAACATATCAATCATTTGACAAATTCCCTACTCTCCTGATTTACCACTGTGTGACTTTTGGTACTTCCGCAATCTGAAAAACAGACTATTTACATTCGGAGTTATTTGTGCTCCTCCCCCCCCAGTACCATGGCGATTAATTTCACCGACATTCTTCGCATGCAGAAATCCTTAGTTAAATGGAATGTTCTGATCCTTTGCTTATTCCTACTTCGTATGTAAATACCTGGATTTTTTACACGACTGTCTTCTACTGAAACGTGACCATGTTTGGAAGCGGTTGTATCAATCAATTTGAGTTTTGTCCATGGCATCATCTTTAAAGGCCTGTTAAACGTTACGAATGGTTTAGCTTGAGTAACACCAAGTTTTTGGCAAAACGTGATGCACCATATCTGCTCGATGCGTTCCGTCATCTTGTATGCAAACGAAAATCCGTCGAGAGCGCACTACACATCTGTACTATAGGCGTAACATCTGGGAATTAACGCAACCGACCGACGCGAAAAAATTTAACGCATGCGCTTTCTTTTGGGCGGGAAAAAATAAAATCAGAAACTTTTGAACGCAATATATTTTTGTCTTTTTCATTGATTGTTCTTCGTTATTTTTCATTAATTTTCCCTTTTTACTCTTTCGATATTTTTATATACTTCGTTGTTTTTCTTATTCTTCTTCTTTGTTGTTTTTCCTCCTCCTTTGCTCTTTATTTTTTCTTATATTTCATTCATTTTGCTTATTTTCTTCAATTATTTCTTTCTGACGCAAAAATTATACATCAAAGCTATAGTAACTTTGTCAGAATCTTTTTTTGCTTTTCTTCCTTTAATTCTTAAATGTATCATCTCTTCCTCTATAATAGGGTCAGTTGCCACTTCTAAATATGATATTCATCCATATATTTTCCATTGTTTTAATGGGAAAATGTGGATAAGATGTAGAAGATGAAGCTATAATGTTTTACAATTCTGTGTATTTCTGGTTGGATGTTATTTTTTTTCCTCCATTTTCACCTTCTCCTTTTTCAATTTTTCTCTTTTTTTCCAACAAACCTTTCGTGTTATATATATTCGGCAAACTACTTAAAATAACATTCTTCCTTTTTTATAAAAAAAAATTATCAGTTAGAAACACATTATAAGACCCTTTTTTATTATTCATGTTCATCTTTTCAAGAACGGTGAAACTCTGAAGCAAAGTTGTATTCATCGCTTGAAAAGACGAATCATATATTCATTTTTATGTGCAACTGATGTAACAGGTTTAAGCACTTAAACAAGCCGGCATATAATAGATTTCTGAATATTCAGAGATATTTGTTTGAATACAGTGTCTTCCACAAAAAGTCTACACACATTTTAAACGCTATGAAAAAAGTACATATGTGTGTGTAGCTTTATCCGGAAAACTTCAGTTTTTAAAATAAAGTCAAAATGTTTTTTTTCGTAAAAATTTCGTTTTGATCTGTTGTTTTGGAAAGGAAGGTTTAGTAAAATTGTAACTTGTTTTACGATTTCCCTAACGTTAACTGTATCTTCCATGGCGATTTTCATACTTTGATATATATTCTAAATTCTATGGACAATAATTAAATTATTTACTGTAGTGTGAGTAGTTTTTAAAGATTTTCAACACGCACCGAATTATGTCCTTCGATCATTTACTTACTGAGTTTCGGCGTTAGTGCCTATAATGTATTAAGGCAGCAAAACAACTGATATGATTGGGTAGGAAAAATAATAAGCTGCGAATAATGCAAATAGTTATCATCAAACAAACAATAAATTAAATAAAACAATATAGCTATTTTTAAACTAAATATTTTTTAGTTGAAAAGAGCCAAGTATTAGGTTGGTGCAAAAATAATGAAGTAATAATGTCGTTTTTTGACGTTAAAAATACGTCAAAAAACGACGTTATTACGTGATTATTTTTGCCCCAACCTAATAGTAGATAATTCATGTATATCGCGATAAAAAAGAAGGATTTATTATAATGGTTATAATTACTTCTACTTTTTTGTAAATATATTTTACTTTCGAATAAAATTCTTATTGACTAAATGTAACTAAGTTTTCTTCCGTATTTTTTTAGCTTCAAAATATTCAAAGAAAAAAAAAACTATCCGACGTCTCGGCTTAAGTCACTTTCCTATCGCCGTATGGTTGCCTCTCAATATCTTTTCTATAAATACTTTCATGGTAATTGTTCGGATGTTGTCATCGCTATGGCATTTTTAAAAGAAAATTAAGCGCAGTACTAGACTGGCGTCTAGATCTCATCAATTTACAGTTGAGCTGGCGGGATGTAATCGTAAATTCTATGATAACAGATTCTTTTCTCGCAATTCTCGCTTATGGAAATCCCTTCCGGCTCCATGTTTTCTAGCCAACATTAACTGCAACAATTTAAATGCAGTGTCAATCGCTGTCTACTATCCTCCTGATTACTCTTTCCTCTTCCCGCCCATTATTAAAGTTTCTGTTCCTAATTCTTCCAAACCTTGTAACAACTTGTGTCTTAGTGGCTTTACTGCCTTGCATGGGGTGATACTCATGAAAAAATCAGCTTTAAAAATCGAAATGCCATATAAAAATTAAGGTAATTTCTATCTGAATTTCTATGAAGAAGTTTGTTGATGCAAATAATTTTATATTTCTTTTTTATTGCTTTCATAGATAATTTTATCTGAATTTTGACGACCTGATTCTTGACAGGTCTTTGTAATTAGTTGCGTTGCGTTCTTTATTTTCAATTTCATTGTCGAATCTGTATCAAAGAAGATGTCGGATGGAATTATGAGTCTGCGAACTATATTCCTGTAACGTCCATCAATCAAATTCAGGTCAAACTAAAACTGACAGGAACAAGATAACGGTGCCCTATATATTAGAGTAGACAAGATGGTAGTAATGGCAGAAACATATTCCTTAGGAATTACTCTTGCAAGCATCGCAATTTCTTACTGTTCACCTCAGTACCTTCACTTTCAAATTAATAGATCTCTTGTAGTCGACATAATTTATAAACAAACAGTGTCTCATTGTATTTGCCCTATTGTTCTATCGAGGTGTGTTACTCGGTTTACATCTGTGGTTTTACACCGAGCCTTCTCTCTAACCTGTTGTTATCTACACACGGAAAGTGGCTTAACACTTAACATTATCCAATACAATAAAAGCGACAACGTTATTTGGTTTGATGTACAAAGGCAGTTTCATTCGGCAAACTCCGAGTATCCTATTAATAATCAAAAATACACTGCGCTGAGTCGATCATTTTTAGACATTTGTCTGGGGATCATTTTCAGCAAATCTAAGAACCCTTCGTCAAACATAGAAAAGCATGCCCGCAATAAGACAGTTTCAAAAGGACATTTTTTTCCCCATGACAACTCTTTTTTTAACTTAATTTATTCCTCAGCAATATTTATTGTTTTAAAAAGCGATAATTGGAATTGTAATAAAACCTAAACATATGAAAGTGATTTTTTACATTTTTTGTTCTTAAGAATTGAAAACAAAAATAATAAAAAAAACTATTTATTTATTATTTTTACTGGAATGTCTAACAAAAGTCAAACTAATTATTAATTGATTCAAACTTAATAAAATGATATATAATGAGGATTTCCTTATAGTTGGTTAACATATTTTAATAATTTAGTAAATTTTTATAAATTTATGAATAAAAGCTGTTTTCATATTTATTTCTTTAAAAATTGGTAAATGTTAAATATTGCTTTGCATTAGTTCTAATTGTATTCGTGTTTAGAATGCTGCAAATAAAAAAATATTCTTCTAAATAATAATCGAATAAATAAATAGTTTAATATTTTTTTGTAAATTCTCAAAACAAAAAAAAACATATTTACATCATATGTTTAAGTCTTATTCCAATTATAATCATCAGTTTTTAAAACAACAAACATTGTCGAAGAGTGAAGGAAATAAAGAAAAAAAAAAGCAGCGTCATGGGAAAAATCGTCCTTTTGATACGACGCCTGTTGCATGCAGGTTTTTTTGACAAACCGTCATTATGTAAAACAGTCAGTCGTTCAAGTCGATCTCGGTCGTCCGACTGATCGGTTGAACTCTCTGCCTTCGGGCGGAGAGGAACCCGAAGGAGGCTACGCCGACGGGCGGATTCTCTTTCGGGGAGGTAAATCGACCGTGAACCCGTTTATACGTGTTCAATGGGCAGATTTTTGTCCGAGCCCACGTTAAACCGGCCTTGTGCCACATGATACCCACGTCGAGGGGTGACTAAATATAGTCAGTGTGTAAAAAAAAAAAAAAAGAATATTGGATCTCAATTTGATCAGACTTTGATATATATATATATATATATATATATATAACTACTAGGCTGGTGCAAAAATAATGACGTAATAATGTCGTTTTTTGACGTTAAAATATGTCAAAAAAACGACATTATTACGTCATTATTTTTGCACCAACCTTAGGTCTGCATTAGGTTTGCACCAACCTTAGGTTTGCACCAACCTTAGGTTTGCATTCCGTGCAGACTTTTAAGTTTTTCTCCGGTCCAAAACTAAAGAGACCTCTGGTGCAGCTTAGAAAAAACGAATGATAATTTCGATGAAATAACTTTCATTTCCTCAAATCCCTTCATGGAACTTCAAAGCCCTCACTTTAACTCTAATTTGGTCTATAAGCCCAATTCTCGTCAAAAGAACCATTTAGGCCGACTGTTCGATTTGGGCCAAAACTCATCAGAAATTCAAATTTGTCGAAAATCGAGTTCTTCCTATCACAAACTCCGTGGAACTTCAATTGAGTTCTTCAAATCCCAAATTCTCTGGTCCTTCAAAAGCTCATGTATCGAAACCTTTCACTTTAACTCTGACGGCTTAATATTTTGAAGAAATAAAATTGATTTCCACAATTCCCAAAGTTTTGGAAATATTTTAAATTGCATTTAAAACAAGTATTTTTACATTCACAAAGTTTTTTGTGTTAGCACCTGATAGTGCCCTAGCTATGGGCAAATAGTTAACTCCCAAACTGGGAACAAAACACTATGAAAATATAAAAATAGATTTTTATAGTAAAAGTAGCAGCAATACATTTTTGGAAAAAAATTACTAACAATACATACTTGATAAAAATTACCAGGAATGCATTTGCCTCTTGACAAAACCCTCTTTACATAAATATGTCAATGAAACTTGATCAAAAATTGATTTCGTACAAAGAATGCATATTCTATTCATATGAAACTATACTAAAAATATTGTCGGCATTAAATAACCCATTAAGACTGATATGCCGTAAAACAAAAATAAACCAAACCAAATATTCTCAATAGTGTTTAGATCTAAGCTGTAAGCAGGCAGATCCAGAATATGAATGCAGTTGACCTCTAACTACCTCTTGACTTTTCTAGGTTCAGTGTCGAATTTCGGTATGGAGCTGTATATATAACATGCACGTGAAAATGACTGACGAATCACGAAAACGATTCAACTTTCAAACGTTTTTATATACTTCATTTTTTGATGATCACCGTGGTTTAGGTAACCATTAAAAACATTGAGGCGTATATAATTCTGATAAAAAGTGTATCATTCAAATTGTTATTTAGAGTCATTTTTAACACTGTTATATTTATTGTTGCTATGGCTTTCGATATTACGTAACTATTCAGGTGCTTAGAGTATAGATTCGAATGGAAATATTCACAAATGTGAACCCCGAGGAATTCACGTGAACTTTGGAAATATTTCTGCCAGTAGTTTCATTTATTCATTTCAGTGAAAACGCACGAATCGGAGAATTTAGCAATCACGAAAGTGAGAGGGAAATGAACAATATGTAACATCTGTAGGCATATTCCAGTAGAAAAAAAAATAATCGGAGAAACATCGGGAAATATTGATTCAGTCGAATCCAGTAGGTTAGGGACCGGAAGTGCAGCAGTTGGAGATGAGAAAGATCGGCCGTCTTGTTCTAATGAATAGCACCTTGTGAATTGCCATATCTATAGAAGCTGATCTTCCTGGGCGAATCCAGCTTTCAGTCTTCCCCTTAAAACTTGATGATCAACGAACTGTTTAAAAAATAAACTAAAGGAAATTATAAAGTTTGGTAAATTGCATAAAAAATTGAATATAGTTAACATGATTGCCGCAGTTTATCTGAAGGTGATTTCAAAGATTACGGTATATGTAATTAAATCAAGTCCTTGGAGTATCTTATGTACTAAGGCTATAGTCACTGTGACAATGTGTGTAAGGCAAGATATCTTGATGGATCCGTTTCTCTTTTTTAAAACTGGTTATGAATTAAGAGTTATCCTTTAAGACATGCTGCTCTAAGTCCTGGGTTTGACGATAAACTACATCCAGCAGCAAGATTGAAAGTTTTCAGGCGCATGAAACAACCTGCAAATGCTGTTGTTCCCAGGTCCACCCTGACCCTGATCCTGACTCTATGGGTAAATAGTGAACCCCAAAGAAAAACAAACCTCTAGGAAAGCATAAAAATACATTTTCATTGTAAAATTACCATCAGTACATATTCAGAGCAGAATGACCAACAATACATTTTATAGTGAAATGTTCAACAATACATTTTATTTGCAGTTGAAGGCATGCAACTGCGTTTTAAATATTTAGATTTTGGCATTAAATAACCCGTAGAGGTTGATGTACCGCTAATCAAAATCACTAAAACAACCAACATGAAAGAACTCTTTCATGACAGTAATCCATATAATATCCTACAATTTCTTTAAGATATCAAGCTGTATTCCAAAATATAACTTCAACAAAACTACAACATAAAACACACATACCACTGCTTGTAATAATTATGTCTACGCCAAAATGCATATGCACAAATGAATGTACTCAATTATGAAAATAGAATAATATAGATAATATTTTTATGAATTCAGATGTCCGAAGAAAATTAAATTTCGGCATTAAGATACCCATAAAGAATTGGCCAATCAAAATTAAAGAACTGAGTCTGACCAATTATTTACGAGCATTTTGATTTAAATGTTGTTGTTCATATCGTGAACTGGTTACCTTCGTAATACTAAATCTAAACCGGGAAAATCATACTTTGATAAATGAACGAAGCAGAGTTAGAATTTGAACACGGTATGTAGTTTTCATTTTCCGTGCCTATAATCGTTACAATACCCGCAGATCCGAACACTACCGTCACGAAATGTGGAAAATATTTAAGTAATTTTGAATTTGCATTGTACTCCTAAAATAACAAAAACATGTCTTATATTTTCTTCTACTCAATACTTATTGAACACGAAATAAATAGATAACATGCTACTCAGCATTTACACTATTTACATTTGAACTATTGTCCACATCTTTGTTGTTCTTATCATAAAATTTCGGTAGTTATATCCACCGGCCTTCCTCGGGTATGTAACTGTTCCACTCTAAGCCGAGTGGGAAGATAAATTATATGACATTAGCTGCTAAAATCTGAAAGAACACAAAGATAACATGAGACGTGCTAACTCAATAACAGTTTCATTCAAAACTGCTGCTTGATCTGTTTCTCTCCCAGCATTCAATAGTGGGCCCAGAATTACTTACAAATCATCGTTGTCAGCATTGTTGCGATAGATCTATGTGGATAAACTACAGGGAATTCTGAACTGAAAACTTTGTTGGTTTCAATCCATACAGAAATAAATATTTATTTGTACTAATGTACAAAATATGGTACAAGGCCAAAAAGGGGGTTGGGGAAGGACGGTCTTCTGTCTTAATTCTAAACTTAGCTAGTCACAGACACGGACCCAAACATACCAACAATATTCCTATCACCAAAACAACACATTCACTCCTACCTTTCTTACTGCGTCCACCATAATACCTCAATGTCTCTATGAAATCCTAACTAGTCCCCATATGTACATTTCAAAGTCTCTGGGTGGGGGGGGAACAACAATTTAAAAAAAAACAATGATTATTTACAATGTGAATTAATACTATTTACATGAAACAACACAAAATAGGGTTAGTAATAAAACCCTCCCACAATCCCTAAATGTGGCAGAAACATCAGTTAACAGGACGAAATAATTGCGGGATTATAACATTATAAAAAACAAACACGCCCACAAACACGCACTCATTTAGACACAATAACAAATACGAAAACACACACATGAAACGAAAGTCACCCCGCAACAACCAGAGAACTGACATCACTGACCATCTAACGAGGGAGGGGATGGGGAATTAAACTAAAGAAAAATAGGGACAAAAATAAAAGGGGCCAATGGGCATGCATGCCCTAGCCAAGTTAACTAGAAACGGGAAACTAAAGATTCAAACTAAAAAACTAAACTAGCCTAACATCGGGGCGGGTTGCCGCTGTTCAACCCAGGAAGGACGAAATCCTGGTACCTAACCGAAATACAAGTGCCACTCCAGGTCAGCCCGTTTCACAATCCATACAGGAATAACTACAAAACACTTGCACCTCCCGATTTTATAGGCAGAAGCACACAAATGCAAGTTAGTATTTTTACTAGCCAATAAAATAGGCTCTGTTTTATCCGACGCTGTCCTTCTCTATCTTGTCTTGACGGCAGAACGCTACTTGAATTTTTGTGTTAAATCCAATTCTTTTTTTTGTGTGAAATTTTGCTCTATTACTGTTGTTTTGCCTTATTACTGTTAATTTGATTTGCATATATTGTTTGCTTGCTTTATATTGTTTTTGCCCTGTTCTTTTCTTTACATTTTCTTGTTATTTCTTGCAAACTTACACTTTATTTAATCAACTGAATAGATTGTTCTCGTTCTACTGGTCATGTTTAGGGATATCGTTTACTTCTTATTTAGAAATGCTATCTTATCCTTCGCCTGTTTGTTCTGAGCGAAAGTACAAACTGTCCGAACTAGCGGTTGAACCCACAATCACTATTTTGTCAAATTCACAAACTATCGCTTTAATCAACTAAGCTATTGTCGCATAGCTTTAAACCTAACCAGCTTGCTGATTTGAGTTGCAACTGCTGCTGTTGCTCTTTGTTTGTCATGTTTTGACAGATGCTGCTATCATTTATCTTCCTTTATTAGCGGCTACTGTATTGTACTTATTTTTATGCTAGGCCTGCTACTCAATATTGAATTATTAAAATTTCTACAAAAACAATTATAATCTGATCTTGCACAGAGAACAAATATACCAAAGCTATATTCTCCCTTTAACATGGAGCTCTTCGTAACCGAGTATCAAATCACGACAGCATGTATATATTATACTGTCTTCAGTAATCTCCGCCCCGGAGAAACAATTTTAATGGCAATTAACAGTTCCTTAAATACCTTATAAGAGGTAATAAAAAGTGAGTTACATATAACTATGTTCAAATCAAAAGGTATGTGAATGGAGGTGGTTAAATATTTAGAACTGACCCCTAAACTTAAGTGCCATGGAAGAAAGTTGTCCATGAAAAGTTCGGTCTAAAAGTTCCCTACCTTCGTTGATAGGATTGGTTGGTTGGTGGGTTGATTTTATTTAGCAGCATATCAATATCTCTATGGGTTATTTAATTTAGCGGCATATCAATATCTCTATGGGTTATCTAATGCCGAAAATCTAAATATTTTGGAGGCTGTTTTATGCCTTCAAATACAGTTATTTTGAACATATATAAGTGAACATATATTTTTAGATATATAGATTGTAGATCATAAAATGTATTGTTGGTAATTTTTCATATAAAATTTATTTCTGATAATTCTACGATAAAATATATTGTTCGTAATTTTACGGTAAAAGTTACACTAACATTGGTAATTACACTACAGAATGTATTGTTAGTAAGTTTTCACTATAAAAAAAATATATTTTTATACTTTCCTCGTATTTTGAATTTTGTTTGAGGCTTCACTATTTGCCCATAGCTGGGACCCTAACAGGTATTACCACGCCAGGTCAGGTTGAAACAGCAGCAATTAAGAGGTGGTTCCATGCTCCTCAAAATCTCCAATCTCTTGAGGGCTTGCTGCTGGATATAATCTATCGTCATACCAAGACCGATCGTCGTTAGAAAAAAAAAACGCTGTTCTTCGCCGTGACAACCCAAGGCGGCTTATAGTAAGAATAACACAGGAACTCAGTCCGTCAGCTCTACGCCACCCACCATATTCACCAGAACTTGCAATAATCGATTATTACCTTTCTCCAACGCTGCAAAACCTTTTAATGGAGAACACTTCATCTGACTAAAACAATATTCAAGAATTCGTCGGAAACTTTTTCAGAAAAAAACCTGCTGAATTTTACCAAAATATGGGCGGCATTGTTTAACATTCATACTGGGGGAAAAACGGTTTGAAAATAAATGGATGTTTATTCCCTTGAAACCGCTATTACAATGTACACTTCTTTCTCCATCGGCAATTTTTATTTACAAGATTATACAAATGTGTGAACCAAGTACAATGCAATATTTATTATTTACCATTTTATAAAGAAATACATTTGAAAAGAAATATTTTCACACAAAAAATTATAAAAAAGCAAAAAATTATCAAAATTTATGTAAACCAACAATGCAATATTTATTTACTATTTTATAAATGACTATGAAAAAAGTGTTTTACTTATAATTTTAGAAAAATATCAATGAACTATTTAGTTGCAAAAATAAAAGAAATGAATAAATCCACTTTCATTTATTAAAATTCTAATAATCGTGTTTTAAAACAAAAATTCCGAGGAAATCAATAATAGTAATCAGTAATAGTGGTGTTAAAGGATAATCCTTCTTTAGATACAACATGATTTGGTGAGTACAGTTATTAGACATCGTAATATGAGTACAATTTCATTATTTTGAATAATAAATTTGAAATTTGATAAATTCAAATTTACTTCAGTTGACTAAAAATGCCATTTGAGTATGGATGTTCATAAAGAAGAAATCCTGCATTTTAAATTATTAAAAGCAAAAATAATTCAAATAAATCTAACATGAAAAACTAAAAAATAGCAACGTGTTAGCACTCTGGTCTCTATCTATAATACGTCAATCGTCTTTTCTGTAAGTGGTGTTAAATAATCCTTTGTGCTACCTTCCTTGACCCGAGGTAGTAGCACCTCTTAGGGTCCCAGCTATGGGAAAATAGTAATCTCTAAGGAAAAAAAAAACACTAAGAAAGTATAAAATTATGATTTATAGTAAAAATACCAGCAATACGTTTTCTTTTAAAAAAATTTACCAAAAATGCCTATTTATAGTAAGAATTACCAACAATATAATTTATAGTAACAATTACCAAAATACACATTTAAACCAAAAATGTCCAACAAAAGATTTTACCAGTAATTGAAGGCATACAATTGTGCTCAAAATATATTTACTTGAAGCCATAAAATTGTGTTCAAAATATTTAGATTCCGGCACTAAATAATCAATAGAGTTGATATGCCGATAATAAAAATATATCAACCATCCAACTCTTCTTTATGTGTGATGTGCTTGAGCAACTTTCACTGCCCTATCGAAGGACCGATATTACAGAATAGTTTTCTTTGGTTATAATGTCTATTTCCTGCTTCCCAATACTTTGTTTAGCTTTTAGAAGGCATCTGTCGCTATACCAATGCACTTTCGGGTTTCACTTCCCGGAAGTTGGTTTTGATATCTCCACTTTGTAAAGTTAATTGAAAAGACACTTGTAAGCATATTCTGCGAATGGTTTTGCAGAAACTGAACCGGACAATTGCGTACCATACAATTACGTCCCGGGACGTTTGCGATAATTGATAATTGCGTAACTTTGATAAGTTTTTGAATCTTTTAAAGGCAAGTACCATAAATTTAAAAAAAAGATAGTAATCATAAATTTAAAAAAAAAAGAATAAAATACAAAAACTAAATCTTTGTTTAAAATGCAATGACAGATTAACAGAGTTGCAGGATCGCTCTACTCATCGCCATTATGCTTTTGATTGATCAGCGTTTAATCATATGATACTGGTAACTGTAATTTTCTTTGTTCACAAATATTTTTGCACCAGTGTTTTATTTTCGAAATATAGCCATATTTTCCAAATACAAAATATAATCTTTAAAATCCAGATGTTTGTGGTACACACTGCTAGAGTGAACTGAAATGCAAGCTTAATTTTCTCTTGCTTTAAAAAAGAAATTGTTCTCTTTTTTTATTTACGGTGAATACTTTTCTGCTTGTTTGGAGTAATTAAAGATATTGGTGTGCAAATTTATATATTAAACAATTCTTTTAAAAAAATAGTAATTTCAAGATTTATCACAGATACGCAATTATCCAGTGACGCATTTGTCTAGGGACGCAATTTTCTGCTACGCAACTGTCCGTCTATTATAGATTCTATAGTTCCTATTGAAGAGTTTTTTTTTTTTTTTTTTTTGTTTTTTGTGAAGTGAATAGATATTACTTGAAAGAGAGCATCTCGGCGTGGTGTAATGGTTAGCAAGCTTGTCTCGCTAGATCAGTTACAACTGAAAAGTGAGTTAGATCCTCACTAGATGCCCCATACTTTCGGCCTTGTGCCACATCTAAGCTATGCTTGGAAAATGACTATACTACTTGAAAGATTATGGTCAAATAGTGCAAGTATTTTTGAACCAGCCTAATAGGGAGAATTAATAATGGTCCTGCTAGATGACGCAAACATATTGTTAACATTGAGTTAATGCAATGTAACGATGAGGACAAAACAAGATCGTACAAACAAAATCAAATTGAGCTAATTTCAAATCGTATGGAACTTGCTGGTTCGCAACAAACATCGCTAAACAGACACTAAGTTGAGAGTTTACGAATGTTTAATTGTTTCTTTCTTTTTCAATATTGTTTTGCTTCTCCAAAACTTTTAATTGTCTAAACGTATATACTAAGTCTATCAATACAGTCTAAACTTAATTATAATCTACAATCTAATAATAGGCGTAGATGTAATTTAAGCACTATTCTGATCCTTAGAATAAGCCAACCGTTTATCCTAAACCTAATTTCCAGTTTGATCTCAACCTGGACGTAAACATAAATATAAACTTAAAACCAAATCCGACATTTAATCTAAACTTAAATCGTAAATTCAACATAGATTTAAAATCTAACCCTAAAAAAAATAATTCAGATGTCAAAGAATTAAACCCTAAAGTAGATATAAACCTAAAAACTAAAGCTAAACGCTAGACCCAAGGGCTGAACAATAATAACTTATTCTTAAAACCTAAAACTAAACACAAACCTTGAACAAAAGACATAAACGAAGCCATTATTATAAACACAAATCTTAAACAAATAGCAGTAACCCAATACTAACACTAACGAAAATTAATATTAATCCCATGTTAACATCAACACTAGCCATCATGAACATGAACACTAATCAACATAGATCATTAACTCAATAAAAAAATACACAAGCCTCTTAATAAAACTAAAGCTAACCAATATTAACACTAACCCATAAACCTAGCCCTTACCCTATATCTAAACCTAATTCAAACGCTCAACATTAAGACTAAATAATATTCAAAATTTAAGTTATGACCATCAGCCTAACACAATCATAATATTAAATTTAATAATAACCTTTAGATAACTATAAATTCTAACAGAATATAAAAAGAAAATATAATTTTATACCCACGTCAGAAACGTTGACTCTAAATCTTAGACTAGCCAAAATCTTAACCTTAAAACATAACCCTAAAATGAAAGTGGAAATGTATCTCTAAACATAACGCTATCTATAAATGTAAACGTAAAATCTTACACTGATGCAAAATCCCGATTAAACTCTGAAACTTATATTAATCCCATACTATAATCTAAATCTCAGTATATAATCTGGCGCTAATCCTTCCTTTATCGTAACTGCAACATAACCGTATTCATAATGAATAACCTAAATCGAAACCCTAAGTCAAATATTACGACTAAAGCCGCGGCATCACGAAACGTCAAGCCTGATCAAGTACCTAGATGGCTGTCCACTTAGGAATACCACGAGCTGTAAGCTTCGTTATGCAGTTGATGTAATGGATAATAGCTCGAAATTGTTAATCGTAGTGTCGAGGTCCAATTCCTGTTGGGTTTGTTGTATTCGCTTACGCGTAAATACCCTTGGAAAAATTATGAATCCATCCCCAGTTATGGACTAATTAGTAAGACTCGGATCACCTATTCATTATTATCTAAAAAAAAAAAAACTTCTTACAATCTAAAATATTTACTGGTTTTAACTACCCTGCAAATGTTTGATAAACCGTAGAGAACTAATCAATCGATCAATGAAATACTGATTAGTTGCACAGACATGTTTTTTTTTAGATTTATTTACATTCCCTGGAATATAACTGTATAGAAATGGTCACGGTCACAAAGTGAGGGATCGGTTTATATATTGATTATAATATAAAATGTATCCCCCACTTTTAATCCAGATTATAATTTCTTGTTTGTTGAGCAAATTCTGCTTAGTTATTAATGCACCTCTCCTTCCTCAGCTATGGGCTAATTAGTAATACTTGTATCACTATGTCATTATTATCTTCCAATCCCCTATTCTTACAATATAAAAGAAATATTTTCTAGCTGTAAAAAACGAATCAATCAAAGCCGAAATATAAAATCAGACTTACACGCTAATCCTCGCACCAATATAAACTTAAGCTCTAATTTTAATTCTAACTCTGAAATTATCCCCAAAATATAGCCGACCAATAAACCGAAAATTAAAAAATATTAAAATAAAATAACCCTAAATCCGAACCGTCAGCCAGACAAGAACAATAACTGAAATGATAAAATTTAATCTAGCACAAAACCAAAAAATATACCGAAAACTAATGTGAAATCTAAATTTAAGTCTAAATAAATCTAACCTCTTAGGTAACGCGAAAGCTAAGCATAACGATAAGCTAAACAATGAACATTAACACTAAAACTAAAATCGAAACAATGAACATTAACACTAAAACTAAACTCCAACATTAACACTAAAACTAAAACCCAAACAATGAACATTAACACTAAAACTAAAATCGAAACAATGAACATTAACACTAAAACTAAACTCCAACATTAACACTAAAACTAAAACCCAAACAATGAACATTAACACTAAAACTAAAATCGAAACAATGAACATTAACACTAAAATTAAACTCCAACATTAACACTAAAACTAAAACCCAAACAATGAACATTAACACTAAAACTAAACTCCAACATTAACACTAAATCTAAAACCCAAACAATGAACATTAACACTAAAACTAAAATCGAAACAACATTAACACTAAAACTAAACTCCAACATTAACACTAAAACTAAAATCGAAACAATGAACATTAACACTAAAACTAAACTCCAACATTAACACTAAAACTAAAACCCAAACAATGAACATTAACACTAAAACTAAACTCCAACATTAACACTAAATCTAAAACCCAAACAATGAACATTAACACTAAAACTAAAATCGAAACAATGAACATTAACACTAAAACTAAAATCCAAACAATGAACATTAACACTAAAACTAAACTCCAACTTTTAAACTATCATTATCATCATCAGTGGATTGACCAAATGTCATCTTAGCGTTGCTGTGCACCTGAACACCTGACATTTTCCCTCCAAATATATGGGTTGAAAGCCAGAGACGTATTCATACATGCGTGTCTTTGGCAATAAGACCTGGGGGGACCCATCACTCTTCAGGTCGGTTTGAACTGGAAAGTTATGGGTTCTTCCAGGTTTTTGTCCTTCAACTTGAATGTTCACCTTCTTCCCAGACGAGTGGCCGTTGATTCCATCGCGGGAACTGTCTACCCTGACCCTTGTCTTCAGATGAGGAAACCATTCTGCCCAGCGATGCAGTGCAATCACCGCACTGGATGTACCCATAGTTAGCCGAATGTGTTAGATGACCTCTGACCTTACAAGAAGATTCTTCCGCCGACTGACAGGTATTGTTTTTAATTCTTTTAGGTTTCTAACCATTCTACTCACGAAAAAAAAATACTTGTAAGGGAAACGAATTCGCCGCTGATGACCCGACTGCGCGACAGTTAGTATCGGTTAAATGGCACCAGTAGAACTCATATAGGAACCTACCATAACTAACAATATCTGTATATTCAACCGTAATCCTAACCAAACCGCAACCCTAACCGAAAACACAAAACTTAATACTAAATCTATGCTTAAACCAAAGCATATACCTAACTATATTCCAATCACAAATCTCACCGAAACAATGAACGCAGAACAAGGATATTAGCTACAGGTTTCATCATAAAGACCTCCGGGAAATACATCCCACATTATGTTAAGACATTAGCTAAATGAAGTCATCATTGTAACTTCCCTAAGTTCGTTAGCTTCACACAGGTGACAGTTTAAAATGTGAGAGTTATTTCTGCCACACCCTGTAGCTAATGTGATAACATTATGTGGGATTGTTTGTTTTTTTGTTTTGTTTTGTTTTGTTTTATCAGTATCACCGAATCCAAGGTACTAAGATAGAAGGGGTTACAGGGTGTGAAAGAATTAAGAACAGAAACATTAATAATGAGCGGAAAGAGAAAAAAGTAATCAGGAGGACAGTAGATAGCGATTGATATTGCATTTAAATATTTGAAGATTAAAGTTGGCTGGAAAGCATGGAACTGTAAGGGAGTTCCACAAGTAAGAGAGTGAAACCACAAAGCGACAAGGAGTTACTGGGTGTGGAAGAATTAGGGACAGAAACATTAATAATGAGTGGAAAGAGAAAAGAGGAGGACAGTAGAGAGCCATTGATGTTTGCATTAAAACTTTTGCAGATTAAATTTAGCTGGAAAGCATGCAACCGGAAGGGAGTTCTACAAGCGAGAAATGCGGGAAAAGAAACTCTTAGCATAGAATTTACGGTTACATTTAGTCAGCTGAATTGTAAATTGATGAAATGTTGACTCCAGTCTAGTACTGCGCTTAAATTTTAAAAAAAAGTCTAGGTACCAGAGCGAAGAGCTCATCCGGATAATTACCATGATAGTATTTATAGAAAAGACACAGGGAGGCAATCTTACGGCGGTAGGAGGTGGCTGAAGCCAAGCCACAAGATCAGGACCAATAATATTGCTGATTCTTCTTTGAATTTTATGAAGGCGCTCAAGGTAAATAGCAAGGACACCGAACTATATGTGGTCGCAATATTCTAAGCATGGACGAATGAGAGAATTATAGATATGCATGATAGATTCTGAAGAGAAAAGTTTTTCCCACGACAGGTATTTCTGGAAGGCATATGTGGAAGCTATTTTTGCTGCACCTTATATCTAATATCTTTTCATTATGTGTAAGGTATGTATGTTGCACCCGTATAAACAGTTTTATTCCAAACGTTATCAAAATATTTCGAAGAGGAATATTATCAGCATCTAATACAGAATCTGATAAAATCGCCGATGATTTCAGATGAAGCGGGGAAGCTTCATGAATTCAAAGAGGAAGAAAATCCCATCGCAAAAGAATAAAGGAATTGAAAAATCGAAGACATTAATTAGTGAGCAGAACTGACATCAGTCTCCAAGAAGTTCCGTAGAAAATTGCGATTGTCATTGGTGGTTTCTGTTTTGTCTGTAGGCGATAAATAGATCCAATTACTTAGTTACTTAAAAATGGACCACGTAAGAGATTCGAACATTGTGTTGACACCGAGTGAATACAATTTTGACAAGGCACGAACGATCAGGACAAAACAATGCCGTACAAACAAAATCAAATTGAACTGATTTCAACACGTATGGAACCTGCCTGTTCGGAACAAAGGTTGGTAAATAGACAACGAGTTGAGAGTTCAGGAATGTGTTCGTTCTTCCTTTTCCATTCAATATTATTTTGTTTTTCCTGAACTTGTCATTTTGTTTTCCCGCTTCCATTCGACATCACATTCAGTTGTTGATTTTCCTTACTTATTTTTTTTTCATTTCTATGTTCTACGTTTTTATTACACCTTTTCTCAATGTTCATTTCCTCTTCCTCGATCTATTTAACCTCCATCTTCTGCCTCATTCAGTACACGCACACATGCACACACACACACACACGCATATATATATATTAAGACAGGTTTCGTTGTATATTTTAGACATATTCTGTCTACTCATTTTCGTTAATATCCTTTCATACTCTCGGATAAGTTTTCTGAGGTCATTTCTGAAAGATATTCTCACTCCATTTGTAAAAGATTTAACTTTCAAATAACAAAACAATTTGTATCTGACAATAATGGATACTATAATATTCATTTTATTATTAACAATACTCTGATGATGACATGGATATGTCGAAAGTACTTGATAATAAAACAAGTATGTATAAACACGGTGATTTTCTCTCGTCTTTTAGTAATGACATCAAAAAACCTATTCGAGTCTATGAAAGAATCTTAACTGAAAATGAGTAGACAGAATATGACTAAGCTGTACAACGAATATGTCTTTATGAAAACATGCTGCCGAAATATATATACGATTAAAAAGTCTCATGAATAAAGACAAGAGAAAAAACTAATTTTACCAGACGCGTTCCCTCTTCTGAGGGGGACTTTATCAAGGCAAATGTAAGGATTAATTTTGCTGCATCAGGTTGTCATTCTTTTATCAAAGCTTTTAGATTTGACGAAGTTAATGAATTTTCATCGGCTGAAAATAGTTTTTCCTTTCGTCTCTTTTTATTCATATATATATATATATATATATATATATATATATAGTGTCATGAAAAAAGAGAAAAAGCTATTTTTAGACAACGATTTTTTCATATAAAAAGGTTTATTTTTCCTATGTATGGAAATTTATGGGACGCATTATATATATATATATGTGTGTGTGTGTGTTTTGCCCAATAAAAATATTAAAAATTAAAAACTTTAGACACACTGTGCTGTATATTAATATTCATTCATTTTTATTATTTCAATTAGATTCCTCGACTAGTTTCGGCCAGCATGGCCATCATCAGGAGAAAAAAAATTCTGCTTGTTACTAGCAGTGAACTACAGAAATGAATGAATTGATGGGGAAAATGAATTTTTGTCTATAGTTTTCATTTGTTTTGGTTTTTTTTTTGTTTTTTTTACCCTGAATTTTGGTCAGACCTTGTGTTGGTGAGTCTCTTTTATTTAAGATAAGGGCCAGATAGATTCATGCTGCTCTCTGTCACGTTCACTTAGGCAGCTAGAATTCATTCAAACATTTTTTTAAAGTGATCAAGAAAATCTGTTTTCACTTTTATTTGTTATAAAGCTTCGGTATATTTGTAGGTCTTAATAAATGTTTTGTCCAAATCATGTTCTGTCATTCATTTACATAAACTGGTTAGGTAGGTAAGGCACAGTCTTTCTCTGTCCTTCTTGTCTTCAATCTTTCCTGTGGATTAAAAATTCTCCAAGCACTCTTTCCTCAATATGCGCCCGAAAATTTTCAGCTGCCTATTTCTGATGTTAAGTAGAAATATACTTTCTGTTTAAATGTCTCGAAAACATTGACGTTACTCAGATGTTTAGTCCACTTTATTCTCAGCATTCTAATATAGAACCAGATTTCTATTGCTTATGGCTTTCGTAACGTGGGGAGATTGTCTTGCATTCACTGCTATATAGGGGGACTGGAATTACGTAACTGTTCAGTAGTCTTTTCTTTGTTTTTAACAAAATTTTACTGTTTTTGGGAAGGTAACTTTCGCTATGGATTTTGAGGGCACAATTTTAGTCTTCTGGTAACACAGTTGCTCGATATTTGAATTGTTGTACTTGCTTGATGTCGGTATCTTCAGTTGGCAATTTGCGTGTTAGGCTGTTCCGTTTGCTGAAAACCTGTCTCCTTAAATCCATTCCATGTTCAGATTGCTTGAAAGATGTCGCACATGTAGATGAAATTAATGGCGAAACTAAACAGGTAACATCACATTTTTGTTCTGCCCCGAGGGTACACACCCGTATCATACGCCTACCTAATCTCGAAGACAGTCGTATAACCGCCTTAAGACAATTAAAACTCTGAAGGAGACGTAGTCCCAGCACATTGGCAATTTATTTAAAACCCAAAGGGTTAGATTAGAAAAAGAAATAAATACATATAAATAAGACTATTTAGGCAGAGAATACAAATAAATAAAGATAACGACAAATATAACAAAAGCTTGAACATAAAACTAAGAACATTTGTCGAAAAGGGTAAAGAAATATAGCGAATACTTTGTTTACAGGAATATGTATAATGTTTGCTACAGGAATGCGTTTCAATGTTGTATTGTGTTCGCGGAAATAGAAGTTAGAGACGGTTACATTTTGCAACAGCTTATGTGGACACGTGTAGAAAGTTTTCTACAGGGAGAGAAACAGACGTATGAAATATGACTACATAAAACCAACATACAAATAACTACATAACAATAAAATAAGCAAATATAAAGTGAACAGCTAAGTTACAAACCGGTGATGTTAACATTGAGGGTGAGATTAGGAGGATGAAACTACCGACCACCTGCTTGGCGAAATGCATTTATTGTGTGGGGTTCCAGTAAAAGGCTAACCGGAAGTGGTCAAAACAGTGACAATCTAGACGGTAACTAAACTAAAAAGAGACAAACAAAGGGGAAGTAAAATAATACAGTTTTTGTCCTGTTGTAATGGAACGGTTATCTTTCGAAACATTCCGTCATTTCTCTAGTGTTATGATAAAGTAAACTTTAACGGTTAGAAAAAATTAAACTTTAATTAATCTTTGCGGATTTACCCAACTTAATTTCCTTAAAAAACACCGATAGGGGACACCGATAAGCCTATAAATAGCAGTGACATTCTCTGTCATCCTCTTTTTCCTATTTCACTCAGGGGAGATAAGTTGTAGATCGAACGAGAATAACGATTTCCCCAGTGGGAAACGCACGCACATACTCACGGACGTGTGCACCTTTAACTTAATTGTTTCTACGACTTTCTCCTATACTAAACTACACACACAAAAACACATTCTTTAGTCTTTAAATGTTTTCTTTCATATTCATTGTTTTGTAATACGCAACAATATTCTATTGTCTAAGCATCCCCCCTTGTTTTTTTTTTATATTCTTATCGTTTGTTTATATATATAATTTAACCCTTGTTTATTCATTTATTACTCAGATTCACATTCCGAAATTCGCCATTTTTGTTGTGGAAAATATAAACCAGGAGACAAGTGGTTTTCAAGTGAACACTCGACCAGCCTACTCCCTCAAGAGTTTATCATGTGATACTTTTTTCTTCGAAACAAATTCTTTAGAATAAATATTTTATCGATGGTATTATACATATGTAGAGCAATATAACGAAATACGACAAACTTCGTTTGTAATTGTACAAAGAGAGAAAAAACTGAAGATGCCGTATGCGTAATTAAAATTGTAAATACCTGTCGTCCATTGACTCAGTGTATACAACAATATTGGCTTCTTCCTATCACCTCTGTCATCGTTTTAGTTTTACGATTATTTTATTATTGTTATTTCTTAATCACACACATTGTGATAGCAGTAATTTTGTAAAGAACGTGATATATTGTATGATGTTGACGTAAATGTAGCGTGGAAAATCAGAAATTAGAGAACTTTTTATACATTTTCGCTTTAATAGATTACGTCTGCTTTCAATTAAACTACATTTATATCTATCTATCTATCTATCTATCTATCTATCTATCTATCTGCCTGTCTGCCTGATTGCCTGCCTGCCTAAGAACGAATGGAAAAAATTGCAAAAAGAAATCAGCTATTTCGTGATTTATATAGACCCTTAGCTCCTACGGGCAGAGCAAACCACATTTTTAAATATCATTGGCACACTAACCAAATATTGGTGGTGACTGCTTACTCTGTTTTTATGAGTGAGGGCTTATCCACAATCAAAGCGAACTACAAAGTATTTCTGTTGATATGTATTTTATATGTATTTGATGCAATACTTGATTGAATGAACTGATGGGCTGCTTTCAATATTGATATGACAGTTGAATTGCTGCAACAAATATGTGATGTAAGGCACTGCCTACTGATGGTGATTTTTACTCAACTTGATATTCACATTGTCTCATTTTGATCTTGCCGATGTGATCTCTATCTTCTGGCTTTTTCCTATATTTTGGATAGAAGACATTCCCTTCTTCAAATTAAAATTTTATTTAAATCAATGGAAAAAAAACTTCCGTGGCGGGGTTTGTGCCCACCGCGTACCCGAACCTTGATCAATATTAAATATACTTATCCAAGTAACCTGGGTAATGTAACTTCAGTATACGTATAAGGTCATGGGGGCATATCTCCAAAACCTTCGGAAGAGTTCGATAACAAACAAACAGACTAACAGAGGCTATTACTCGATATATATAGAATAGAGAATGACGCACAAATGTATTAATTAACAATGGCTCCTACTAGCAAAACCAGTAACAACTTTTTTACATTTCTATGAGTAATAGCTATTTTTAAAAGTAATTTTCAATGTTATTGATGTAAAAATATTGTCATTCGCTGATGTCAAATTCTGTTTGGCAAAAGCAATGTTATTTTTATATTTTAACGCATCAGTAGACATACGCATTTGTATATAAAATTTAAGTATATATATATATATATATATATATATATATATACACACACATATAAATTCACATACAGATATAAATATATAAATATACATATATACGTACACATACATGTATATACATATACATAGATATATATACATATATAGTTGCATATACACACATATATATTCACACACATATATATATATACGCATATATATGCATGTAAATATATGTATATATATATAAGTGAACATAGAAGTCAACACTGACGGTTTCATCTAGAATGAAACAGACTGTCGCCTCAAAGTGTTGACTTCTATGTTTACATTTATATTTACGCACGATCTAAATCAGATATTGAGCACTTTATCCCATAAATATAGCACATCTTAAGACTATATTTCTTCATATATATATATATATAGGTTGTATGAAAAAAAGCTTTTGGGGCGGGTTTCTCACACCAAATAAAGGACAAGTAGGTGTGCTGGTACCTGGATCGTCTCCGACAACATGTAGAATGTGTTCTTCATTGTCAGGCATAGGAACGGATCTCGAGTTACCTAGATTCATAGTTTGTGGTGCCATGGATTCTGTCTTAGCAACGCGACGATAAGCAGAAGCAAAGGTTGGACGACTGCTTTCGGTCTGGAAACGCAATCTTCGCGGAGCCGTACGTAAAATTCTTACTTGCCTGCTTGCGGTATGAATAAACTGCCATTTTAAAATGGAACACTTCTCAGTGAACTCACTACAACACACGTTAAACGTTGAAGACAGACAGAAATGAACCCGAATGACAAATGTAACAGACTACATGTCAACACAGCGCCATCTGCCGTAAACTTTCTTTAACCGTAACAACTCACAAACGAAGCATCTGCGCACATATATTTACATAGACATAGTCCTTGTTTTGGTGTAAGGAACCCGCTACCCAATGTTTTTAAAAGTACAAACTGTATATGCCTATATACATTTTTTTTAATATTAATTATTTATTTTCCATATTTTTGTTAGTCACAAGACCTGAAACTCATCTGTCAGGAATTTAAAGGAATTACTTTTTTCTTTCAAGAACATCAACAAAGTCCAATCCGATGAAATCTTAACGGATAAAATATGCCATTAACAAACACACACATACACAGACACATGCACAAACACGAAGATTAACAAAATACAGAGGCCATTCAAAAATAAGAAGAAAAACCTCCCCTTTCCTTCTTTCTCTGAACAATCCCAATTGTTTTATTAACCTTTAATAAGAGGAACGTTTTCTGTACCAATCAAAGAAGAATTTAGATTACTACCACACACAAAAAAACAAATGGTTAAACATTGGTAAATATAAAAAAAAAGAAAAAAAATCAATTCCTTTAAATAATATGTGGAAATAACCATTTTTGGTCTGATGACAGCGAAAAGACTTCAAACACGTGTAGCAAAAATATGGAAAATCATGTATAATACATATTCTTAAAAGTTAAATAGATAATTAAATCCTCAGTATAACCAAAAACATTTGCGTCTACTCTTTCTCTTTAAAATATTCTCTCGTTGGAATAACTTTAATCTCTCCCTGATATATATGTATGTGTGTGTGTGTGTGTGTGATGAATGTCATTGTTTTGTAGAAGAGGACAATCTTTTTACTTTTTATATGTTTTTCATTGAGAAATTTATTAATTCCACCAATTTTAGTTTTCATAAAACTCGCAGGTATTTTTGTAAGATTGCATTCACAGAAGTGGCGTCGAGCTGAAGCAGCCCTGCTGATCTCATGAATATTTTGAACTAGTCATCTTTCATTTGCCTAAACTTTCACTAGACAGTAGAATTTAAGTTCAGATATCTACTTCTATTTATAATATTTGTGGGATCAGCGATGTGCTCAGCTGAATATGTCTGAGATAGGAACTCATGGCTGGCTTCGTCGTTGTCATCAAACTGCTCCTTCTTCTGTGGCCTACGGTCTCTCCGTAGTTTTAAGAGATTTGTTTCTGATATCAACACAAGCTGTATCAAAGTCGCCATAAGGCGATCCGCTTGCCCTGAGTTTCGTCTCTAAGGCGCCCAGATATTGGAGTATGCTCGCTTTTTTAAAAATTCTCAGCATTGATGGCTTCGGTGGTGGAATATCAATGCGGATCAAATGAAACAATGCTCGGTCCACTAATCTGCGACTCTTTTACAAATAGTGTTATTTTTATTATAGATGACTCCGTCATCCATAATCAGAAAGAAAATATCCTGGATTTTAAAATAATATACATCTATCTATCTATTAGGTTGGTGCAAAAATAATGTATTTTTGCACCAACGTAATATCTATCTATCTACCTATCTCTCTCTCTCTCTCTCTGTATATATATATATATATATATATATATATATATATATATATATATATAAATATAAAAGTGAACATAGAAATCAACACTTAGAGGCGACAGTCTGTTTCATGCTAGACGCAATCGTCAGTTACACACGCTCTGTCTCTGATATTGAGCACTTTATCCCATAAATATAGCACATCTTAAGACAACACTTCATATATATATATATATATATATATATATATATATAGATATGTATTATTTATGTATGTATTTGTATATTTAGTCTGTCCCTCTATTAGGTTGGTGCAAAAATAATGTCGGCTTTTGACATATTTTTAACGTCAAAACGACATTATTTTTTGCACCAACCTAATATTTACCCATACCTGGTGGGATAAAAAGAGGATCTGTTACCAACTGTTTCCTTCTGTTCTTTATTGTACTAGAAATGAAGAAACTACACAAATTTTGCGTATTTTCAGATCTTCATGTATAATTCTGTGTACAACAACTGCCTTCTTATTTTCTTTGTGGATTCACAACGGTCTTCATTCCGATAATTGCGTATTTTCTCAATCAGCTCGGATGTTCTGACGTCTACTTCCTTCCCACATAACTGGTCATTACTTAGCAATGAAAAATAGATGTTTGGCTCTTACAAGTTAATGCATAACCATCTTGTGCATTTCATAAGTTTCTGCAGCATTTTTGTGTCTAGTTTAACACAAAAGTTTATTGCATATCTAGCTTCAAATGTGTCTTCATGTCCTGACTGCATTCTAAAAAGGACGTAACGCCTTTTTTAAAGAACCTTTTTCCTACAATACTTCTTCAAAAAAGTTCCTTGATATAACAATAATAAAAACTGACCGAGTCAATAATTTTGACTCATTCAGTTTGCTTGTCAGCGATTGGACTTCATTTGATTAACAACTCGTGTTGCGCTTCCAAATATGCTGACGAAGAGTTCAGGATGCTACACAGGGTTCGTTCGTTTAAGCACTTACGGTTTTTACAAGCGGTTTAGATGAAGTTTCATCAACCAACTTCACAGGCAAAATGAGAACTTTCTTGGTTCTTTATATCTCATGGGTGGATCTTGTGTATTTTTTCTGTTTTATAGTCATAAATTTGTGTTTTTAGTAATATATTTATTTTAGTCGTGGCTCCTTATTTTTCTCTTTTGCCCCTTTGATAATTGTTGTTCTAACTAATCTTTCTGAAGAAATGTTAGGCGAAAAATGTTCCTTTAAAAGAATCTGTTCCATCAATTTGAAAGCCATATATAAATTCTAAGACAGATCTTATGGCAAAATTGTTGGATGAAAAAAGTATCTTTAAAAGAAAGCGTCCCGTCATTTTCAAGATGAATTCAGAACATGAAGACAATTTTGAAGCTAGCTATGCCATAATCCTCTGTGTTAAACTGGGCGAAAATTTTTGATTACATATATATATATATATATATATATATAATATCGGTATAGAAATTAACATGCAGAGTTAATGGGAAATGATGGTCTGATGATCACTTGTGACACAAACAAAACCAATTACTATGCTTGAAAGGAAGCATTTACAGTGATAAGAAGTTTAATGTTTAAGAGATTACTTTGTTGTTTGATATCCGCCTAATTCTTATTTTATCAGAAAATACATACGCATTTGTATAGATGCGTCGTGTGTCGTTTATATAAAGTTATAAATTATTTTTTCATTGTCTTCCTTTGTTACTTCATACTGCTACTTCCTCGTGTCTTTATTTTGCAACGCCCATCTATCTTCCCTCCAGAAACCACTGAAAAACTGTTCTTTCGAATTGAATTATACATCACAAAACAGACTTGAGGCTAAACAATTCTTTATTCACTCATTACTTACGACAGAAACTCGAGTTTTGGGGTTTTTTTCCCGAAAAGACAGCCCCTCCCCTCACTAATTTCCTTCGCTCTTTCATTTAATTCGTCGTCTTTGTGTTGTTTTGTTATTCATCCATTTCGCTGTGTCTACACTTCATTGATGTACGGACTTCCTTATTCTTAGTCATTTATTCAAAACCCACTCTCAGTTAAGGCTGTCTTTCTTTGACTCACATTTTTCTTTCTTTCTTTGACTCACCTTTTTGCCTTTCTTTCTTTCTTTGACTCACACTTTTTCATTCTTTTTTCCCCTCTTTCTTTCTTTCTCTGATTCACATTTTTTTCTTTCTTTCTTTCTTTCTTTGATTCACATTTTTTCTTTCTTTGACTCTACTTTTTGCCTTTCTTTCTTTCTTTGACTCAACCTTTTTCTTTCTTTCTTTTCCTCTTTCTGTCTTTCTTTGGCTCACCTTTACCTTTCTTTCTGTCTTCGATTCACCTTTTTTCTTTCTTTGACTCAACTTTTTGCCTTTCTTTCTTTGACTCACACTTTTTCTTTTTCTTTCCCTCTTTCTGTCTTTCTTTGGCTCGCCTTTTTCTTTCTATGACACACCTTTTTGCATTTCTTTCTTTCCCTCTTTCTTTGGCTCACCTTTTTCTTTCTTTCTTTGACTCACCTTTTTGCCTTTCTTTGAATCTTTTTTCTTACTTTATTTCTGTGACTAACATTTCTTTCTTTCACCTTTTTTTTTATTTGTTCACTTTATTCTTTGAGTGTTTGCTATTGCTCAATGCTCATTTATTTCCTCTATACCGCAATCCGTTCACCTGCTAACATATAATTGGTATTTTTTATGTTGGCTTAATGCGACACGACACCTAGAAATAGCACATTCACTTTCCTATTAATTATCTGAGACACAAGCTTGTTAAACATTGCTCTTTGGCAGGACACTCCTTCTTAGAATATTTAATGCTTATCTTTTCATAATACACACAGTCATAAATGTGTTTTTTTTTGTTTTTTTTTTTTTGTTATTTTAATCGATATCACCCCTTGCAAGGTAGTAAAGCCACTAAGGCACAAGGGGTTACAGTATGTGGAAGAATTAAGAACAGAAACATTAATAATGAGTGGAAAGAGAAAAGAGCAATCAGGAAGACAGTAGAGAGCCATTGATATTTGCATTCAAATTTTTGCAGATTAAATTTAGCTGGAAATCATGCAACCGGAAGGGAGTTCTACAAGCGAGAAATGCGGGAAAAGAAACTCTTAGCATAGAATTTACGGTTACATCTAGTCAGCTGAATTGTAAATTGATGAAATGTTGACTCCAGTCTAGTACTACGCTTAAATCTTTTTTAAAAGTCTAGGTACCAGAAACAAGAGCTATATTTATTCTGTTATCTACAGAAATGTGGCACAAGGCCGAAAAGTGGATTGGGGGAAGGACGGTCTTCTTCTGTCTTAACTATAACTTAGCTAGCCGCAGGCACTGACCCAATCGTACGAAACAATATTCCTTACACCAAAATAACACATTCAGACGTACCTTTCTTACTACAACCACCATAATACCTCTTTGTCTCTATGAAAATACTAACTAGTCGCCATATTTACAATTCGTTGTCTGTGGGGCGGGGAATAAAATAATAATTCTAAAACTTAACCCCAATGAGTATTTACAATATGAATAGAAAAAGCTATTTACAAGAAACTAAAGAAAATAAGATTAGTAATAAAACCACCCACAATCACTAAATGTGGCAGAAACATCACTTCACTGGCCGAAATCAATGCGGGACTATAATAGTCTAAAACATTCATTCATCCCAAGCACTCACACTGACATGCACTCATTCAGACACAACAAATACGAAACAAAAAACCACTCACGCGAAACGAAAGGCGCCCCGCATCCACCAGCGAACTGACATCACTGACCACCTAATGACGGAGGGGATGGGGAAATAAAACTTAAAGAAAATTACGGACAGAAATAAAAGTGGCCAATGAGAAAACATACCCTAGCTAAGTTAACTGAAAAAGGAAACTAAAGTATCAAAAATGGAAACCTAACCTAGCCTAATTTCGGGATGGGTTGCACAAGTTCAACCCAGGAAGAGCAATATCCTGGTGCCTAACCGGCATCAATATGCCACTCAATGTCAGCCCCTTTCACACGACACAAGCGCGTAAGATTCACCCACCATTTGCTGAATTCTGATGAAGTGAGCCGCCACCTTTCCGTCCTAATCTTGACTTTAAGCTGATGCTTAAAGTACAAGATCAGTTGGGAAGAGGTGAACTTCTCGCCTCCATAGAATACCTTCTGACGTGTCGTCCAAATCATGATTCTCATAACGCCTAGCAAGCAGTGGAACACATACTGTTCAGCCTTTGTCAGCGGCGGTGCCTCATTGCTACAAACGGAAACGGCCTGAAGGACAAAGGACTTTCCCTGCAGCATGCAGACCATGAGGCCCTCAACAAACTTGACCAACGGCACTACCTGGCTGCAATGAAAGAAAGCGTGACCCAAGGTCTCGACCTCCCCACTACAACGTCGGCAGTTTGGAGAATTCTCCAAGCCAGCTGAGCAGAGTCTCTTGGCGACCCAGAGTGCCCTACGAATCACCAGCCAGGTGAGTGATGCCTCATCGTTATTGAGGCATTTCAACCCGGGCGCCCAAGGCCATATCGAGCGAGCCTTCTGCTTCGTCAGACCGAGCTCGTCAATCAGATCATCATGCATGGCCCCCCTGACTAAAACTTGATATAATGCCCTACGAGACAACGCCTGGACGTTGGAGAGGCCATCCGACGCCCGTAAGAGGCGCTTCAGAGCAATACGACATTCACGATAGAAGGAGCATTCGCCTCGGGGTAAACGGCGGGCCTCCTCCTCGCACGAATGCACACTTCTCAGGGATGGGAAGTTCTTTCGGGCGTCCCTCCTTCCAGAAGGCGCCCTCCTCATCCGAATCGCGACACATTCGGTCCCTAAGCTAATGCGAAGCATATGTTGACGAATCTCAATGCTCGGCATGCCCAGACCGCCTTCAGATGGATGAAGGCAACAGATCTCCCGACTGACTTTGGCAGCCTTGCCTCCCCACAAGAAGGAGAACATGAGCTTCACTAACGCCAGTAAAGTGTCACACGGAAGTGGAAGCACAGAGAGTCGGTAAAGGAGATTCGGGTAGATGTGTGAAACACAAACTTCCGTCCTCCCCTTTAAGGAAAGATTCCTCCGAGACCACAAACTAATTGCGTTCTCGGCCTTCCCTCGCACCTCCGACCAATTCATTTCCAACTGGAGATCAAGACCGAACAAGACGCCGAGAATCTTGACCGGCCCATCCGTCCAGCGGAAAGGTCCGGGAAGAGAAACTCCCTTCCACGCACCCAACCGCAAGCCAACAGACTTATCGCGGTTGATCTTGGCCCCTGTCACCATCTCATAACAACTGATTTCTTTGCTGACTTCGTCAATCTCGGCTCTGCTCGACACAAGTGTCGAAACTTCGTCAGCATAGGCAGAATACCTGGCCGATGTGGTAGCACCGGGCAGGGCAATTCCACGTAGGACCGGATTTGCCTTTAACTTGCGAAGGAAAGGTTCCAACGCATGAACGTAAAGCAAAGCGATAGCGGACAACCCTGACGAATGGAGCGAGACAATAGGAAAGGCTCCGATCGTACCCTATTCACCTCCACCAGCGCACCGGGAGTCGCATACAGAAGTCGGATCCAGGTGCGAAAGTACGGCCCGAAACCGGCCGCCGAAAGAACAGCCTCCAGAAAACGATGGTCAACCCTATCGAAGGCCTTCGACTGATCTAAATTGATCAGCGCGGCTTCACTGTCGACTTGCTCGATGATCAGGCGCACCATATGAAGGTTGTCCTGAATAGTCCTGTCCTTCACAGCACAAGTCTGTTCCGAGCCAATCAGACTAGACAGGACAAGCTGCAAACGGTTAGCCAAGATCTTAGCCAAAATCTTTAACTCTGTGTTTAACATAGTTAAAGGGCGAAAGTTACCTAACCCATCCCCACCGTTTTTATCCTTGCGTAACAACTTGATCACGCCCCTGGTGAAGCGTTGGGGTATAGGCCCCTGCTTCATCCAGTTGTCGAAAATCAGTGCCAGCAGCGGAACAAAAACGGGCGACTGCCTCAAGTACACTTCGTACGGAAGACCATCAAGTCCCGGAAATTTGTCCAGGCCAACCTGTTCCAACGCTTCCCAGACTTCCGACTCTGTAATTGGATCCTCGCACCTAGCTGCTTCAGCTGCCTTAAGGCAGGGAAAGTCAGCTAAATAGGCGTCGAACTGAGCAGGGCTCAGACCGGCCTCCCTGGTGAAAAGCTCCTGAAAGTAGTCACGAAAAGCCTCACATATGCCCTCGTTTGTTGTCACGGTCCGATTATCCGGCAATGTGAAGCTTGCGATATGTCGCCGAGATGCATTCCGAGCTTCCTCTGCACGCAGTTCAGCAGCCATATTCGTCGCCTCAGAGGACATTCTTTTTAACCTAGACCTAACTACCAGAGCTTGATCCTTCTTGATAAGCAAGGAGACCAACTCTGCCTTAGCTAAAGCTACGTCCCCACTAACACGGGATTTGACCGCCCGATCAACTTTCTGCTCTAAAGCCGTTTGCGCCGCTAATCTATCTAGATTGAGCCGACGACTATATTCAGCAGCAAACGTTCTAATTTTGGATTTTAATTTATCCCACCAGGCATTTCCCACAACCGCTCCCGTCAGTTCCCTCTGTATCATTAGTAGAAGCTGGTCCCGGAAATCTTGCTCACCAAATAATGATGAGTTTAATTTCCAGTAGCCAGCCATCCTAACCTTAGGCTTATCTAAGTTTACACGGACCCGGACAAGCCTATGATCCGAATAAACTATCTCATGGAAACTTGGACAACCTAAGAGCCCTACATCGACTCTCCTAACTAAGACTCGGTCTAGATAACTAGCCGAGCCGCCACTATTAGTCCAAGTCCACACTACCTCCCGAGGGTGCTCATTCCGGTACTTATCGACAAGATCAAACTTGTCGATAAATTCCCGAAATGGTTTCACGTCCCGGTTGTTAGTACCCGAATTTGTCCCTATACGATCTATAACGGGATCAAGGACGGCATTCCAATCACCCACTAAGAATACCCGACGTGATGTTGTCAAAAACTGCTCGATCTGCCGAAACAAAGCAGGCCGCTCAGAATGGACATTGAGCGCATAATCCCCGATGAGACGAAGAGCCTTATCCTTTATGGTAACGTCCAGCACGCAAAGTCTGCCCGCCGGATCCGCGAAGACAAGAACACACGCAGCCTTCAATGACTTGCTCACCAGCCAAGAGACGCCCCTCGAGCGTCCATAAAAACATGCTGAATAGAGGGAGAACCCCCTAGACAGAATGTTCTCATAGTCACGAGAAGAAAAAAGGGTCTCTTGTACGCAACAGATATTCACCCCGAGACGCTGAAGGTCACGAGAGAGCCTCGCCCTGCGAGACTCCGCCCTCAGGCCTCGGGCATTCACACTTGCTAACCAGAGAGCCATGATAAAACCGATTAGGGTTGCTCTCCTGCATTAAACATGGCCGGGGTCAGGACACCGACGGCCTCTCCCATTGAGCCAGTACCCATCTCACTTTTGATGGTGCCATCAGGAGACAGGCCGCCAATGTCCAGGGGGAATGTTAACTTCAACGCTCTATACAGGGAGTGAACAAAAATCGGGAACCTCCCTGAACAAAATTGTTGTAATTTTTTAACATTGTCGTCGTCAAAACATGACATTGGAGGAAACATGCCGAATGCCTCGTTAGCATCGGCCATCATGGCCCATATTGGCTGGCCAGCTACTCCGGATCTGACCACCGTGAGTATCCTTTTGGCATTGGGGAAGTTTCGGGTGTTCTCAACGTCTAAATCTTTGATTTTTCTAAAATTGAGTAAAGTCTTTAAGTTTTTTTAATTTTTTGGCGTGTACAAGTGCCTTTTCCTCGATTTCTTTTCAGACTCAGCACACGTCTTTCCCTGTATTGTAAGATGGTTTTGATTTTATTTTTTTCTCTAGTGTAGCTTCAGACGAATCCGATGATGGACTTCTTTGTCGTTTTTGTTTTTCTATTTTTGTTGGAGAGCTTTTGGGAGTTTGCATGGGTGATGGTTTGGGTGATGATTTTTTGGCAGGTGAGTTTGGTGCAGGTCCCTTCTTCAGAGTGGTCATGGTTGAGGTGACGTTTTGGATGGGTTTAACGATAGGGGGAGGGACCATGGGATGAAGTTTAGAGACAGGGGAAGACGCTGCCGAGAAAGAGGTGGCAGATTTTCCTTCCGAAATTATCCTTTTAGATTTTAGAGCCTCTTTCAGTTGATGTAGTTTTTCTTTTTTTTCAAACGATGGTTCGTATTGAATCATTTTTTTTCTTTATTTTTCCGAATAGCTGGCCGGAGAGTCGCCCTTTGCACTGGTAGAGGGAGTGGGACTGTCTGTGTCTTTTCCTGCTTTTGGTGTGGAACGAGGAACCGCTGCCTGGGTCTTCCCTTTAGTCCTACCAACGACCTGCCATTCCCCCTCTCCCTTCTCCCTAACGGCACTAGCCGCGGGCAAAGGCTCTTCGGGGAATGGGGGCTGAGATTTGGACCCAACCGGTGGATTTTCCACTCCGGTCCGGGTCGCTGGCATGCCCACTACAGGCGGGACGGATGGAACGGACTCGACCAAAGGGGGGTTTGGTTGGGCGGGGGCCAGAACATCAGAGGCCTTCATCTCTGTGCAGGAAGAGGAAAGGTGACCAGTCTTTCCACACTTCCAGCATGCCGGTTTACGACCTGTCACAATAATCGGCATTTTCTGGCCCTTTACATCCAGACAGTTGGGGATGGAGCGGAAGGCATCCTGATTGATCATAATTTCGAAACTCCACCCCCCGTCAGATCATCTGAGGAAGCACTGAGTATCTGGCCAAACTGGGACAGATATGCGGCCAAGTGCTCCCCGACAATCTGAGGAGGTACCTCATATACCGAAACTTTGGTCCTCCGCCTACCTTCATACTCGGTCCTTAATATTAGATCTTTAGTGATTAGGTCGCGAGTAGCAGCAGCTTCACAGTCGGCAGGCGTGGGTAACAGTATGTCCCACATAAAAAAGCCTTTCCCTTTAATGACCCTCTGAGCTTTGATGCCCAGAGAAGTCAAGGCTTTGATCACAGTGTCGTTTGTGGAACGACAAATCTTGCGCGAACGCTTGTCGACCACAAAGACTGACAATTCTTTTCTCAACCTTTCTTAATTCCTGGGGATTAAGCAAGAGCCCATCTGCTGTCACCAGATGTGCGTAACTCTTTGCCCTCTCCAGGAACTCCGTAATGTTGATTTTGCATTTCGGCGGGGACTTCCAGCATGAGGGTGTCTCTCCGGCCGCTTGGTTTCCGCAATGTTTTGGAGTTGTCTGGTCGGTTGTTTTTTGGCTACTATCGGCCACCATACTCTTGTCGAATTGGCTTGTGTTAATATCACCATTTTGGCTTCTTTCGGCCACCATATTCTGGTCAGGAACAATTGGATCAATATCGGTATTTTGGCTGTTTGAGGCCACCATACTTTTTTCTGGACTGTTGTTTTTATCCTCTAAATTTTAGCCTTTAGAGGACACCATACTTTTACCTTCACTATTTGGGCTTTCTTGCGAATCTTTATCAGGAGGGTCTTTTTTCTTTTTTTTAGAACCAAATAGGTTCTTTCTTACAGTTCTTCTTGGACCCATTTTTTATATTAAAAACAAGACTTTTTTTTATTTTTTTTCCTTTCAGAACAAATAAAAGTATAATTTAAACAAAAGATAAATAAATCACGATAACAAAAAGAAATTCAACGAGACAGAAACAATAAACAGTAAAACACGCAAAAAATAAATTACAAAAAACACGTAGGCTGAAACGACAAAATACGTTAAAAATAAAAACAGTTAACAATTACAGGTTACGAAACAGCGAGTACGAAAATGAAAATCACATTTTAAGACAAGAAATAAACAAAAGGTATTTTTTTTTTACAATAATACAACAAAAAATACGAAACAAAAAATGCCAAATGAAGTCACAAATACAATATGGCTGCCACTAGAAAATTCTAGTCAGCCCAAAACGAACGAAAACACGTAAACGAAAATAAAGAACAACTAACGAATAGAACAATAAATGCGGAAAATAAATGCAAAAATAAACACAGAAAAAGACTTAAATAAAGAAACACAGAATTAACAGTTAATTACAACAAAGAACAATGAAAACACGTAGAAATAAAATGTAAACAAAGAAAACGAAGTCCTACGTGGGGCAAAATAAACAATAAAAAACAATAAAGTTTGGTCGGGGAAGTTACTAAAAAAATTAAAAAGGAAAATTAAAACTCAAAAATACGAATAAAAGAAATAAGAAAATTAATAATAAAGAAATAACAAGGGATAAAGTATAGAAAAAAATGAGGGGAGGGAAACGAAAGAAAAAAAAATCAAACTTTTGGCAAAAAACGTCAGTAAATTAAACGAAAGAAAATTGAAAATTAAAAGTAACTTAACGTGAAACAAAGGTTGAAATTGATAAACAGTTCGTAAACAATCACAAATGGTCAAGCACCAGTCGTACACCGTCGGAAACAAAAGAACTCTCCTCAAAGCGGTACCATGGTGAAGAGCTCCTCCGAACAAATGAAAGTATTTATGGAAAAGACACTGGGAGGCAATTTTATGGCTGTAGGAAAGTAACTAAAGCCTTGCCGCTACATCAGGACCCATAAAATTGATGATTTTCACGGTAAATAGCAGGGACACCAGACTATATGTGGCAGCAATATTCTAAGCATGGACGAATGGTATACTTATGGTAGACTTATTATTATCATTATTATTATTACTCCCTATGATTTCTCTTGAATACACATTTCTTTCCGCGTCCCAACCAGAGACCTAAGATGATATTTGTGTTAAAAAATGGAACTCTAAAAAGCCACAGATTTTATATAGTTGAGGCATTTCTTAAGGTATGAGCTGTGCTTGCGAGAACAACTTTTCTTTCTTTAAGGCATTTTGTGCCGTGGATATATTCAATTAGTGTCAGAAGATTTTCCAATCAAGCCGAGACTCTCAATCAGCACTGCAATTATTAATGTCTTCGAGAGCTACCTATTTGAAATGTCTACTTCAAGATTTTGTATTTTTCATAGGTTTTCTGAATATCTTCAAAGATGCATTAGAGTTTCCAGGGACTGATATATCAGTAAGAAAATATATTCTGTTTTTATTCACAACGCCTGGACGATTAGCTGTTTGAGTGTATTTTAAAGTCACATAAAATTGTTATAGATCATCTGAGTGTAACTGGGTCAGGATCAGAACCAATAATGTTGCTAATTCTTGCATGGATTTTATCAAAGAGCTTAAGGTAAATAGCAGGAAACCTTACCTTAGCCGACGCGTTTCGGCCAATATCATCATTTTATTTTGTAACATGTATTTATAGACATGTTAGGTTGTCAAAAAAAAAAAAAAAAATTTAAGAGACTCTCACAAATATTCATCAGCTTAGCTGAAAAATCTGGATAAGTATGGGGGATGCTAAGTGACGTAATTTAATGTCTAATAAACGAAAGTGAATAAAAGATGTTCTTGAAATTTTTATGCAAATTAATATCTATATTATATAAATTAGTGATTAATTTAACCGTTTTCTTTTTATAGCCATTTATGTTGATTTGGAAAAGTAACAATTATTTCAGGAATGAAAATATTTTTAAAAATCCTTGCGTAGATTTATATTCTGTTAAGATTCGATATCGGCACTCTCTTAAATTCTTCCATCTAAGTAAGTTACTTTCTCTTCTAATAAGTGTTGCATTTTTTAGATCAAATTTCTGGATGGGTTTATTTCTATGTATAACTCAAGCATTTACTAAATATTTTGTGTATAAGATCCCTTTTGGACGATTTTTGAAACTTTGTACAATTTTTCTAATTAAATATTATTTTTTCTGTCTTTCGGATATTTTCGTCTTTGCGAATTACTTTCTCTTTTAATTAGAGTAGCATTAGAAAATGTTTGAAACTACCAGTGTCTCTCGTTCATGTGCTTGTGTAGTCGTGGAAAGATCAACAAACCCGATCCGATGAAGTCCTAATGGATGAAACGCGTCAGAAATTAACTTTTTCCATTTTGTCTTATAATTTCATGTGTGTGTGTGTGTGTGTATGTGTGTGTGTGAAAATATATAGAAAATATGAAAGAATACGTTAGGTAAATAATACGAAGTTCTTTAGTATTTTTGTTTTTATTTAAAAAAAAAAAACAGGGATCGATACAAAAGTAGAGCCTAAATTATAATTATTTTTTAAAAATATGATTCCTCCGCTACATAAGAGTTCTCATGTTTCAAAAACAAGAGCTGAAAATTCAATATAATTATTAGAATTAAATTGAATTAAAGTACCATGCTCTGTTTCATCTTCAAGCAAGATTTTTGGAATTGATTCCAAACAAGCGAAATTTTTGGAAACTTGAGAACACTTAAGTAGCGGAAGAATCATATATTTAAATAAATAATTATATATATATATATATATATATATATATATATATATATATATATATATATATAATCCTACATTTAACATTATTATATTAGGTAATTTTGAATATCGTTCACTATATTTAGCTTAATAATTTTTTAAAGTTTGACGATATCTTGGAATAAGAAAATTTTACAATATTAACCTGATCTATAATGCAACTTTCTGGCTTATAAAGTTGTGTATTTTCGACCATTCACCGCCTTGGGGCTAGACTCAATTGTCATAGTCTATTTGAGATGTATTGTACGGAGGTATTTTATAGACGATCACTCCTGGCTATGATAAACTTTGTAATATATAAAATGTACATATATAATCATGACGTAATATAGAATCGCCTAATTTCTTTCTTTCAATAATATAAAATGTTATGTAAATAAAACCACTAGAAATCAAGACCCATTACGAAATAGTCGTACATAAATAAACAAATGCAAATATCGAAATGTTTGTATAGTTGCAATACACAGGATAGCTCTTTGGGTGTTAAGAAACACTAATTGACTGAGCCAGTGTCTGCAACAAGGATTAACTAGCCAGTCTTGCAGACCGATAATCTCAAATACAACTACCAGCTATGCATATATGCTTTACATAATTTCTATGTGAACAGCATTGTAAGTATATACGTGAGCGGTTAGATTGACAATTGAGAATAGAGTTTCAAATTCTTAACCATTTTCCACTAAGATTGAGTTCTGCTCATTTGAGCCTGGAGAATTTATATGTATAATTATCAGGCTGTCTATAAATCCAGGCATTTCTAAATTTACGTTATATGCATTGTCGAACAAACAAAACGTACAATCATGAGTGAAATAGCCAAAGCGAGAATAGTAAAACCTGGAAATACTTTATTTCTGCGCAATGGTCGCTGTATGCCGTTACTAAAATAGATCATTCTGAATAGCATTCATGTACCGTAGAATCGAAAATCCTTCGTCGCATGTTTCAATATGACTAATACTGATAAAGCGAATAGGGGGAAATAATCAATTCCGCTAATATTTTTGGTTGACCTTAGAAACACGTCAAATTCTTCTTTTTCCCGCTCCACCATAGGTCAGACATGAAGAACCTCGTTTGCCATTATTACAGCGAATAAAACGTATTTTTGTTTACACAAAATTAGTACGTAATATTTTCTCAATTAGTGAGTATTCTCGTCGAGGATACAACAGTTTATAGGCGCACAATCTAAAAATCTTCAAAAACATTAAAGTCAATTCTCTCACTGAAGCTCTTTGAATGTCTGTTGGGACTGAAACTCTCCTTAGACCTAAAGAGGAATGTCCGATCTATTACTAAAGATGCTGAAAAAGTTATTGTTTCCTTGTACAACTCCAACAACTATCTAACATCTCTTGCTAAACTCAGTCTTCAGAAGAGCCAGATCAAACCACTTGACTGTCTTGATAAGTGTCAAAAGTTTCTACACGGCCTTGTGAGTGATGAATTATTTCCCAACCTACAACATCTACGTGCATGGTGTGTGTTTTACGTTATGTTAATCATTTTATATTTACCATTATTTTAACCGTTATATTTTCTTTCATATTCCTAAAGCAAGAATTAAGTTCTATTTGGGCAGATTTTTCCCCCAAACTGCTGCTTTGTGGCACAGACTCACGGCTGGATATTTTCCCAATCTTCAAGTTAACCGTGATCTTTTCTGCATAGCCCGATGTCGCCACTATTTGCTCTTTCTTACTTTCATACAACACTGCACAGTAACACTATTGATCTTTGTTTTGAGTGAACGTTAGTGAAAAATGCCTCATCTCGTAAGAAGTAAAAGAAACTATTGTGAAAAAGACTATCATTAAATATAAGTTCAAACTTACGAATAGTTAAAAGAAAATGAAACTTATGAAACTGATTCTATACGTAGACAAGAATAATTAAAAAGATATATTCCGTCTCTTTCTAATTACTTTTGTTGTTTAGTTTAAATACATATTTCAAAAATAAATTAAGTTTAAGTGAAAAATAAATCTGCTCCATTGAAAGAAATATTTCTAAAGTATCTTTAAATTTAGACTAACTTATAATAATCATTTTCTATATGTAATATTCAGAAGTTTTTGAACGTGTTTCTTGCCACAAATACCTTGCGAAATAGATGAATTCAAATCATTTTATCTTCACCCCCAGTGGTAAATAGCAGATCTGACTGTCATCAATAATTTTGTTTCGTCACTAGTTTAGAAGAACAACTCTGGTTTAGACATTATCACATGTTAAAACATACTTACTACGGATAAACGGATAACTACAGTAACAACACCTATCGTGACGTACCTTTTGTATTAGACTAAAAACGGGAGGCCATAACTTTCAGAACAACATGCGAAAGAGAGAAGAGAATATAGAAGGTGAAATGAATGAACGAAAAATCGAACCTTATCATGGCAAATCTCATGAAACTTCATTCAGCATATAGAAGACAAAAGAGAAATCGTACAAACTGATCACTGTATTACCGTTGAAAAAAATCTTAAAACTGTTTAAATTAACTTTAAGTGGCTCACCTTTCTTGATTTGACTGCCACATGATGCACATTGAAAAAAGATAACTGAAGGTTTTGGGATATAATAAGTAACTATTAACGATTACTTCCTGTGTTTCGTAATTCGTTTCCTCTGCTCATTTTTTTACATCTCAAATGTTTTCTATGACGATTTTTCTTTCCACGCCATTTGACTGCTGATTTTCTTTTCTCTTCGGTCTTTTGATATTTGCATTTTGTTTATTTCGGAAAGCTGCGTAAGATTTTTATAGAAGACATAAGAAAATGGAAAAACGGATTTAGTGATTTTAACGACGAAATTTACTTTCAGTAATTTATGGATTCATTTAAACTTGTAGCTTGATAATAAGTATATCTGCCAACACATCATGTCACTTGAAATCACGAATACGCCGAATACAACAACCCTTGTATCGAAGGGTTAGGCCCACCAGGGGTCCATCAAACCATCGTTAGATCCGTTGTAATTTTGTAGTTGGGGTTAAATAATAATAACTCCCTTTATTGACTCCCTTTATATTCGAATGAGCTGAGGAAAAAAAACAATCGCAAATCTATGTGAAAATTAGCCGTTGATCCAAAAAGAAAGAAAAGAATATAGCGAGTCTATGTGAAATTTTCTTTTGATATAAAATGAGAAGAAAATTACATTAATAAGAGAAGCACCTCTGAAGTCATGTGAAAGATTTTGTTTTTTTTTCACAGTTGAAGTTTTCGTCAGTGTCAAATTACACACCATTTATACTTTTAACCATGCACGGCGTCCTTCAAAAACCTTTCTTTCAACAATGTAAGAAAGCGATGTATTTTAAACAATTTGCTTTTGAATTTATGCAGCCTTATATACATTCTGTGAGCAACGAACACTCTTACTTTTGTTTTAAACATTTTTTAATATTACTTTGTTTCAGATCATTTAACCTGTTGTATAAAAAATACCTCTTCGTGAAAATTCATCAAAACTACGGAATTCTGATTCCTGAACAAAGCCTCAAGTGTGCAAATTATGTAAATAAATACATTGTTTTGTTTTGCTTAAATTACGCGTGTGTTTTCTCATTATTACCATCCATCATTAATCTTCTTGGCGTAGGTAAATCAACTGTTCGTTTTAACCTCGAAGTTTCACAACACTATACTTTAGCCTAAATCTGCACGGGTGGGGGCGATTTCAAACCTGCTGTAGGGCGCGTTTATTTTTGTTTTTATTTTTTTTCTAAATAAGATTTATCGAATATTCAGACCGGTAGATCAAATAAAATATTGTTCAAAATAAACAGAGACATTCCTCAAATATGTGTATCCACTAAAATAATATTTACAGTGATAAATATATGTCGGTTTAGTAAGTAAATAAATCCCTTATATCATGTATAAATGGTAACAAAAGGTCACTTCTATTTAACATCAGAAAGAGAGAGTTTAAATTTCTAGGGCACACAATCTGGAAAGAAGGCTTGGTAAAATGAACACTCACGTAATATATTGAATACAAGAGGGACAACAGAAAACATCGCATAAAATAGTTAACCAGCTTGTGTAAATGGATGGCAGAAACGGGTTTAGGAGGAATAAAAAGAAATTCAATAAGCGCTGCGCCGTGCAAGAGACACACCAGCGTCTCTTCCCCGCAACACCAAAATACGAGAAGCAACAGTCTATTGATGGGAAGATTCCGAACGTCCTTCTATATGGAGAACTGGCCGTCCTCAAGTGGGTAAGAGGGCAATCTCAACTTTGCTTCAAGGACATCCGCAAAAGTGACATGATCCTCTTTATTCTAAGTCTTCTCATTCTCTTTGACTTCATCTCCTTGTAACTCCTCGGTTTTCTGGTAGTATTACCGTCTTGTTTGGTGTGCAGTGATTAAAAACAGTTGCTCTAGACGATAATTATCAATAATTTAATATGTTTTACATTTTTATTGACTTGTTTGCTACCACGTCGCTTCGCAGACATCAAGCTGATTAAATTTCAAATCTAAATTGTAGCATTTTAAATGCACAAACCGTTTTTAGAAAATATATTCACTTTAGAGGAGGAACCATGAAGCTGACTTAATATGGCCGCACATCTCGGTTGTTGGTATTTTTCTAATACCCCGCGGTTAGCTCTCGCGACACAGATGCCAATTTCAATTTGATTCAAATTGTACGTATGCACGTTTGAGAGTACGCAGGTAAATCTTAATTAGGTATCGCCAAAATCCGTTAACAAAGAAGTTAAATAATGAGAAAATGTCCACGTTTTTATTTAAAAGTTAAGTTATCGTCAAATTCTGTGTTATCATCAAGATGAAAGCTCAAAATATATTCTGATATAAAAATTATTTGTGTCCTTTATAGAACTTTGGAAGTTTTTGTTAATATCTTGTTTGGGGCATCTAGACGTACCTTCAAATTTGTACGGAAAATTCGAGCGTCTTTTTACGGGGAAAAAATATTGACTTGGAAATTCTAGTAAAACTATGATTTTAAAGAACATTTCTGTAATTATTCACAAACTAGCAGACATACCCAGCTGGTCGGTCAGAAAAAACGTTCAATTAGAATGGAACAAAAACAGTATCATATTTATATGTAACAGAGTATCTTCTTCAATTACTTTAAAGTAATTTCTTTAAAAAGTATTTTGATTAAATGCAGTTACTGATATAACAGAAGTAATCTGTATTTAATCAATCGAAGTTAGGACATGAAGGTGTAAAACAGGCAACATGAAGACCCACTTGAGACCATAATTATTTGGGGGTTTGTGAAATTTAATTTGTCAGTGTGCTACCAGAGGTGTAAAAGAGGACACATTTAGAAAACAATCGTTATATCTGATGAAAATTGGTTGAAAGTTCAACGGCAAATAAGAAACAAACCAGTAAAAATCACCATTTTACGCTATTTACGCAGGTTTTCACTATATAGGTGGACTCAATTAAAAGACTGTTAAACAATCAACTTATTCTTGGCTATAACTGTGTGAAGTTTGTATTAGATTGCTTGAAAATTGAGGGAGTTTTTAGTTTAAAATTTGTGTTGAAATCGATTTTTCGTTTTTCGCGGTTTTTCGCTAAACACCGTGCCGTCGAAATAAAAATGAGGTATCGTTGAGCTTATCATGATGTAAGTAACCTACATACCTTGGTTGAACGAAATCGGAAGAAATAAGTTGAATTTATCGATTTTGATTGGTTTTATCGTTTTTTTGATTGGCTTTATCCATTATTGATTTTTTGAAATTATCGATTTTAAGAACCTATATCTTTTATTGTAGAATATATATGCCAAGTTTGGTCAAAATCGGTTGAATAGATCTCGAGTGAAAAGTTATCACATAAGACACACAGACATCCTCTGTTTTTATGTATTTAGATGAATGAAATTATTTTTGAAACGTTTCTTTTTTTTTTAGAAAATTTTGCATTTTCTATTTTACCTCTGTTAACATCACTCATTTAATTTATGAAACTTCAAAAAATTCTTTTTTGTATCTGCGATTACAAAGTCTCTACTACAACGAGCTAGACGTAAGTGATAACAAGTATTCGTTGGTATTATAAAGGTGGCAATAAGTGTTCGTTGACATCACAAAATTATCAAACGCCAATAATGTTAAAAGAATTTTGATTTTGTTTTGGTATGCGTATAAACGTGCCGATTTTTGTAGTTACACGACATTAGCAGAAAATAAAAAGGATAAATCTAGCAAATTTAAAACAAAAACTATCTAAAATTCAATAATGCATTAGATTACGGAGAATATTTTCTTAATTATTTAAGATACCCGAGTACTTAAAAATTATATATAAAAGGCACTCAAGTTATATTCAATTATTTCTTTTACTGTTAATACCCTCATAAACAGCATTGGAGCAGCATCAAGCTGTCAATAACTTAAATAAACAAATGGATTTTTGCGATATTTTAAAATTTCAAATTATAATTCAGAATAGATAATATTCATCAAATAAAGTTTCAGAAAGTATGTTTTATTTTTGGAAAAATTTGAATAAAGAGAATTAAAGTGCGATGAAAAAAAGACGTTAATCACGTATTTTAGCAAATAAAAAAAAACTTCCAGTCATTTCAGATCAGTTTTAAATTAGATTTTTTTTTTTTTTTTTTTTTTTTTTTTTTGCAAAAAGCGAAGTATTTTGCCTATTGAAAATATTAAATTGAATCTATTAGATTGAAATTAAATTTAAATAAAATCTTCAAGAAAGAGTTTTCATTTTTAGAAATTCATTTTAATGGTGTCTTCTTTAATTGCTGTTTTGATTGAAACTTAGGGATGGACTTAACTAATTTTACTTCCTAAAAACATACCTAAAAATATTTCTACAAATTAAAAACAACGAACTTTATATTATATTATTCTAGTTCCAGGTGCCATGTTTGATGGATGTCAATTTTCAGTTATCTCCTGCTAATTTCCCTCTGAAAGTTCTTCACTGCCTTAACCGGGTATTGAACTCACACTCTTTATAGAAGCATAGAAATAAATAGAATATGGGAACCAGTAATAAGGAGTGCCAGAGAAAAGCAGTGATAACAAAGATGCAATATGAGCTCTGGTAAAAACATGAAATGATAACCGCAAAATTGCAATATGGGCACTGGTAAAAATAGTTGCTGAAGACATTAGGTTTATAATACCCAGAAATTCATGCATAGATGTCCTCAAGGACACATGGCACAGTGGATAAAGGCGTTGGTTAGACCCAGTGACAGGATCCAAAGAGAAAACTAGAACAGTCTACCCCAGTGAGCGAAATAAAGGGTTCAGTTCGAAATTCCAACCACCTGAAGAAGGCCGGAGCGTACAACGGCCGAAACGTTGTGATAAATATGGCGACAAAGATGAGAACAATAGTCCGAATAATGTAAATAATGTACATAATACCTCATCTCAGAAATATAGACAGAAACTGATAGACATTGATAGATTAAAATAGACATGAATAGACTGATAGAAACAGTGAAATAATAACTGATAAGATACATAAGCTCAAACTCAGTTAAATTATGTATATATATATATATATATATATATATATATATATATATATATCTGTGTGTGCGTGTGTGTGTGTGTGTGGTTATGCGTATGTAGCGGTTTATGTGTGTAATATCGAAGAAATAAATGAATCTTTACAGATGTTTCTACAAATTTCAATAATTCTTATTATTTGAGTATTATCTGTCTTTTAGATTGAAATACAAATGATATACAAAGATTCTTTGCAAAAATTTTACAAACATTTTGTGTATATTCTTTTTTATATTGCAATCAAATGAACTGCGCTAGTATAGAAAAAACAGAAAGCGTCTACACGTGTCAGGATGTATGTGATACGATTTATGTTTTATCTTTGCGTATAAATTAGACATGTCAGCCCCATGAAATAAGCAGAGGAAGCTGTTGATGCTAATAAACAAACTTAGCCTGCATGTGTTTCTCTTATGTGTCAATATCGCTAAACACTTTTTGTATTATTATATACTCGAATAAATATGTAAAAAATGTGAATTAACTGTGAGCATTTCAGTTTCGTTTGTATAACAAGTGAACGGATACACTAGTCAAAGCTTCACTTATAGAGTAGTAGCGAACAATAATCGATCATATTTATAATGAAATAATCGGCTAAAGAAAACATTAGATATATTAATGTCAAGCTTATTGGTTAATAACTATATTTTTCCAATTTATAAATATCGTTTATCGTATTCTAAAGTGAGTCTCCAAAACCATAGCTTAAGAAATGTTTACCGTCTGCAACTTCAAAGAAAAATGAGCGGCTCATACGACGTTGCTGATTGGTTAATATATATGAATACAAAAATTCAAATTATTGGAGCCGGTCAATCTACAAAATATGAGTTACTTTGTGCATGAACCGGTTTTAAACAAAAAGTGAGTTTTCAGTGAGAGTGCTTAAATCTACAGCATTTTTCTACAATTCTGAAATGGGGTTCCACATATATATTAAATGATCCAAACACATGTAAATCACTAACGCACAACACAGGCATACGCGCACACATCACATTGGCACATGCAGGTACTATGCAAACAAAGCGTGACGACAGAGAATCGTTCCTAGTTTTGATTCTTCGATCCAGATTAGGGACGGAAAATTGCCAGCCTTTGATATTAGCATTCTATAATTTTGGTTCGGATAAAAGATGCTAGGAATCAAGAATTTTCAGCCTTCTATAAATTACATTAGAGAGAGAATAGTTTTCATAATACTTTTCTTAAGTAGAGACTGAATACACAGTTGAAAAACAGTTGCGTGTATTCTGAATCATGTGTTTTTTCAGAATACAAAAAAAGAAAAAAAAGGTAAAAGAAAATAGGGATGGATAATGTGCATGTTCAAGAGTGCGTGTTGTTCCTTTTGAAATCAGGAAAACTAAAGAAACGACTACTGAACTTTTACGTGATATCTGCTCTCCTGTATGGCATTGAATGCTGGACAATCTCCTCAGAGATAAAAAAAAAAAAAAGAGACGTGAAACATCAGAAAGGTGGTTCTACAGAAAGATGATGATGATACCGCTGACCGAGCATGTGAGCAACAACGAGATTTTGGCGATTATGGAAACACTTACTTAAATACTTAAGATCAGGAAGAGGGAGTTGAAAATTCTGTGGAACGTAATGAGGAACGAGGTATTGGAAAACCTGATATTCACAGGACAGATTGAGGGATATTGGAAAGCAGTGCGTAGCATATTTGATAAGCTTGAGTAAATGGATGGCGGAACAAGGTTTGGAAGATATAGCAAAATGACAAAACTTATTAAGAGCTACGAGGGACAGGAAAGTGTGGAGGGTCAAGATCGTCTACTTCGTGATGGGACACGGCACACAAAAGAAGAAAAGCAACAAAACAGCATGTAAAGCGAATGCTTTGCGAGGTTCAAAAAACAAAGAAAACAACGCAATGAAAACCACAAATATTTGGAATTACAACCACTTTTGAATGATGACTCCCACATAACACTGGAATAGGAGTAAGAACTCAATATTAGAGAGATATTTGAGAAGTAAAAGGCTACAAGAAACAGAAAAATTGATTTAACGTAAACTTTCAGAGGGAAACATTCAAAATGATTAAGTAATCAATATTTTTATATCAGTTAAAATATTTTAAACATTATCGTAAATCGATGGTTTGGGCAAAATAAGAGTGATTTTCTAATGAGATAACGAGTTTCATTTGACGTTGATTTTGAAATTCTTTTCAAAGCCAGTCGCAGAATAAGATAACCTTAAATGTTTTTCCTCCGACCTCTTTCATTATATATTTTGTTACTTTATTGCAGAATATTTAAATTCGTTTCCTATTCTTGTTAGTACTATTGTTGGCTCTCGGTTCGATGATCCATACTGACATATTTTTTAAATTTATTTCCGTCGACTTAATTTGACTTCTAAAATATAATTCATCATTTTACTAATCATAAAATTTCGGTAGGCATTTGAATGAAGAAAAATGAGAATAAGAAGGAAAAGTTGTAATTGTTTTGAGAGCGAGAAATGGAAGAGGCTGACATGTGCTCACTTGGCGTTTAACGCCGTCAGGAAACACAAACATCAATCATTTATGACATTGTTTTCATATTAGCGGGAGATAATTTCTCGAATCGTTCTGTTCATTCATCCGAGCGGATTTGAGTCACACTTCACTTGCTCATTTCTTTAATTTCTCTGTTCATTTATCCACTCAGAATAACTGATATTGAGATTTGGGATACATGCACATCTAAAACAATTACTAGGCGCGTTATTTATGTGAGAATAACATTAAAAAACTGTCAATTGTCATGTTGGTTGATTTACTTTTTAACGGCTTATCAAACTTTGCAGGTTATTTAAAGTCAGAAAATGTTTTTAGAATGGAAGAATATGTTGGGATATATCAACAATTTACTGATACAAGTTCTACTAATTAACCCATGTGGGGAGAAAAGGTGAATTCATACTTTTCTCAAGGGTATTTGCGCGTAAGTGGACATAAAGTACCTGATTGGAATTAGAACTTGGCTCTCTGGTTTCCAATTCCGAGTCGTTATCCAGTAAACCGCCCGTTCATTCATGCTTACAGCAACTGATAGTCTCAAGCGGCCAGCCATCTAGATACTGACCAGGCTCGTGGTTGCTTAACTTCGGTGATCGTACGAGAACCGATGTTCCAATATGATTATGGCCATAAGCTCACGCTACTTAACAAGCACCTGCCATTCATTTATTTCAGGAAAAGCTGACTTTCTTTGAATCTCTGTGGTTGACGTTTAGTAACAAGAGCAATGTCTTTGTTCCTGTGATAGTTAGAAGCTGCTATATTAATTCTTTTCTTTTTTTTTTACGTCCATTTTATTGCGCTTTTTATGTTCCTTTTATGATCTGCTAATTTTATTTTCCCAGATATCACATGCTGTCTATATGCCCAATACAAAATTATTTACACTATTTACCGTCGGATTATTGTCCTTTTCTTTGTTGTTGATATCACAATAGTCTCCATGTAAATAATGCAAATAATGATAACTCCTCATCCCCAAACTTCAGACAGAAACATTAATAGATTGTTATACTTATACAGACAACATATTTTCCCTTCCCTCCATTGCCACGTACTCATTCAAAACCGTTTATATGTAGTTAAAGAATTAAGAACTACATATAGTTAAGAATTCATATAAGCATACTTCCCGTTTATCTGTACGTGTGCATGCATACACATAAGTATGTGATTTCTGCTTTGTAAGATTAATGCATATGCGTGCTTACAAGAAACTTGACTTGAACAAAGAAGATTATGAATGATTTTATCCGATGACACGCCTATTGTATTCAGTACATGATGTAATTAAAATAAAACACGACTAAACACATGTCGTGTGTCATGGGACCATATAGGAAGACACCTTGTGTTAATGTGCTTTTTATCAAGTAATCTAAAGAGATAGGAGACGGTATGCATGCAGATGGCATCTGGTGAGGATACGGATAACAAATCTCTTTCTTCTTCTGAATACTCAGCTGCCGAGCACTTTAAGGCTTGTAGGATAGAGACCTACATTTATATTTGTAAAAGTGGTCCGAGGAATTCCGATAAAGAATCTCTTTCTTTTGTTGGACATCTCTTTATTTTTCTAACCAACATTTCCAATAAAGCGATAGTGCCATTTCCTCTTTGTTTAAAATGTTACAATATTTTAGACTAGAATTTTTTGTAACACGCTGACGCATGTTGAAATCCTCACAGTATTTAGTATTGCTGAAGTTATCGCTAACATTTTTGTCGTGATCTGTGAACTCTACGTTTCGTTCAATTTCACAAACCAATCGATGAAATTTGAATAAGCTGATTTGTTTGGAAAAATACTTTAACAAAACCCTACTAGGCAGTTTAATAAGTTTTTTAAATTTAATTTTATAGGACTTCATTGTAAACAATAATTTATAAGAAAAGTTATTTTTTTTCCTTTTTAACAGCAAATTCATAGCATTTCTTATTCTTAAGGATGCAACATACAACTTGCCATACGTAAATATTTCTTTCTAGAGCCAACTTTTTCAAGTGTGCCTTGTGATTTGTTTATAATTCTCTCAAACGCAAGGCGAATTGGAAACTAGATTCCTGTATATAAGAACTTAAAGAAATGACTTGCAAAACAATATTGCATTTTTATTAAATAAGTATTTGTTATTTTAATCATTAAATTGTTTTGTAAATAGTGAGAGTATTTTGTATGTTAAATAATAATAAAAGCTTTAGGTTTTCTAAAATTAATGAAAATTTATTGTACTTAGCTACGCACCCTAGTAAAACCAAGTGTACATTGTACCCCCTTACCTGTTTGCACTTTGATTTCGATGTGTCAATATGAATGCTTTTATCTGCCTGTGTATTTTATTTATGCAACTTTTGTATCTGTGTATCCAAAGTATATAAGTAAATATAAATTGGATGTAAGTAAATATAAAATGGATTTAAGTAAATATAAAATCGATATAAGTAAATATAAAATCGATATAAGATCAAATATTTACATTTCATTCGCGACCTTGCATTTATCTTCTGAGAAATGAGAAATACATTTAGTTTCGATATTTTCGGAATATGAGGTTAGGTAATATAACTGATCCTATTGATTCTGTCGGCAGCATTGTACTGTAGCACGTGTTTTCTCCGATAATCAAACGCATAGTTGCCTAAAATTAAAACTGATAAGATTTTTATTGTTCCAATAATATTAGTCGTAAAATATCCCAGGCTCCAGAATCTGCCGACAAAAAATGGCTGACAAGTTAAATAAAGAAATAAAAATAAGTACTAATAATTTATTTTCTTTTATTTCTTCTTTTTGTCTTCAAATTTGAGCTTTCCTCTGTTTTTATGGTTTCAACTGCTGGTGGCAAAGTTGCTTTGCGGATTTTCTCCTTAAAATGTCTGACAAAGCCTCTCGGCTTTTGTTTAGGCTAAACGAATTCAAATTCAAAAAAAATAAAATAAAATGGATCCAAAATCGATATTTTCCATTTATATTAACCGATAACAGTAAGACAACACTTCATTGAATCTGAAGGAATTATTTTGAATTTCAAAGAAAAAATAAAATTCGTAACAGAGACATCCTCTTAGAATAACTGGTTTTGATCTTCGATCATTGGTTTATTTTTCGCATTAATTAGTGATTGTAGAACATTTGAAAATTCTAAGGTAAAGTATTGCCATGTAGGACTAAAACAAAATACAATTGAAATATTTCATTGAAGATTATTTTCCACTTTAAATTAAGGCGAAACCATATTGAAAATATAACTGATAGTAGAAAATGTATTTATCTTCAGTAAATTTCTAGAGGTAAATTTTCCCCTTTTGTTTTTATTTTCTCAACGAATTTGCAATAATTTTGTCGTAAAAAGTAACTTCTGAATAAATCAATGTATAGGTTGATTGTATCTAAAATATCTCTCAATCATCCTTATATTAATACTGATTGAAATTCAAATAAGAGACTAAAGCTTAATGAGGAACATTGGCCGTAATATTTGTTGACTCAAAAATGAACATTTCTTAAGTATGACTAGTCACAGCATTAAGTTAGGTACACCCAAAGTTTCGCTAAACAATAAGCATACCATGATGAAAAGAAATACCCAAACTTAATAAAAACAAGAGTTTATCGCCAAAATGTGTAGGTTATTATTATTAGAAGAAAGACCAAAAAAGTTTTGTATTATAAAATAATGTTTCTTTTTAATCCTTTGTAGAACGTACGAAATTTCAATTAAAAACTTTCTTTTTCTTACATCAGCGTTACCCGAAATTAGGATAGGAAATTTTTGGCGGTTAAAAACAGTGATTTGGAAATTCTAGCAAAACTCAAATATTTTGTCGGATTTTAATGAAATTCTAAGACTTATTCAAAATAAATAAATTATTTTAAAACTGTTGCTTTTTTAGAAAATCTTGGTAAAAATATTTTTACGTCTGTCACCGCCACTTAATTTAATAAAATTTTGAGACTCATTTTAGTAAAGCTTAATAAGGAATATTCATCGTAGAATTCAAACTGGACTGCCATATACAGAAAATCTTCTATTATTGCAAAAATAAAATAAAAAATGACATAAAAGTAAGACATTTAATTAGAAAAGCTTTTAAGAAGATATATTATGGACATTATTATGTTAATTAAACATTTTATTTCAAAGAATAATGATTTTTTGCAAAAATTGTTTTCCATTTTTTTAAATATTCAATTATAATAATGCAGAAAGTTTTAAGTCTTTTAAAATTGTGATTGTTATTGTTATTTAGTAAAAACTATATTTACTAATTTTAAATCGAAAAGTTTACAATTCAGCAACCCCTATATTTGAAAATAATTTTATTTTTTTATGAGGAATTTTGTAAATTCAGACGTCCATACGCGACATTATCAGAATATAGGATCTCTAACTATAACAAATTTAAAAGTTATTGGTAATTTTATAACATTTTCTCAATTAACATCTTCATTAGTGTAGGTCGATTTTTGAATCGTGGTATTGCACTCAACTCAAAAGTTGTAGATTGATATAATAAATAATGACACAAAATCCTTTTTTTTTCAAAATCGTTTCCGCATTTTCAAGGAAACGAGGTTAAAGATTAAGTTTAGTTTAAAATTTGGTGCGTTGGAATTTCATTCCGGTGATCAGTGAAAGATTTAACGCAGTCAAAAACTTCCGTACCCTTATGGAAAAAAAATGTGTAAATTTAATGTAATAAAATTTTTTTCCAATAGCGGCATTTACTCGTTCTCAATGAAACAGAATATTCACTTTATAAAGACATAAAACCATAAGAGAAATAAATATCTTCATTTTAAAATCAACAGTAGTAAAATAAATATATTTCGTTTGTGAATCTTAATATCAAAACATTCTGTCGATGGCTATTATCTATTTGGTTGGTGCAAAAATAATGACGTAATAATGTCGTTTTTTGACGTTAATACGTCAAAAAATGACATTAATACGTCATTATTACGTCATTATTTTTGCACCAACCTAATATAAACATTTCTTTTGTTACTATAAAATTGATTATTTGAAAAAAGTAAACATTTTTTTTAAATTTACATAATTCTATATTTTCGAAGTGACTGGCGTTTATTTAAAACGTTGTATTTGTTTGAAAATATATTCCCATTTGGGTAAGTAATACTGTTTCATTCTAGTTTTCTTATTTTTAATTTACCTTTGTAATATAATTAAACTTTAAACTTGTCCCTCCTCACAAGACGTTAATTCTAATTCTGTGCTTATTTTCTTTTTCTCTTTGAATTAGTTCATGTCCGGATTTTCAAAATTTAAATTAATTTAAAAATATAAATTTCCTTCAGATAATCTTCCATGTTCTAGTAAATATCTGCCTTAAAAACTATTACGCATGCTCCATCTTATTTTGTTTAAAATTATACACCTTTTCGAATCGCAGGTTTCCATTGAAGAAAAGGAATATTGAAAAGATCAGATAGAGAAAATGGGAGCAAAGGCAGTTTCTAATTTGGAATTATTGATAAAGATTCTATCAAAATATAATCCAAGGCTTAATTTAAAAGACATTATCATTGATAAGTCAAAGATAGACAGAAGGAAAGCTAGAGTAAAAGTAATCAACCATCAGAAGCATGTTCAGAAACATGGAAATATCATTTGTATTTGTGTTAATTAAAAAGTTGATAAAGGCACTTTGCAATACAAAGAGACTGCAAAGGAAAACTGGAAAATAAATATTAAGAATCAAGGGACCAAAGCGACACTTGACTTTCATTAGAGACGGATTCAGGAATTATCCTTAACATTGGTTAAAAAAGGGGTTCTTCTAGCAGAGGATGTTGTTGCTGTTTTAGAAGAATTCAACAGTGTAACTTCCATTAAGGCAATTTTGAGGACAAGTTCAAACACTGGTTCTGAGACATGGAGTTTTACATTCTGGACAAAAAAAAAAAAACTTAAAATAATTAGCGCACCATTATCTGTTCACCTCCTCCATTTAAAGCTGTTTTTAACTACATTAATGGGACTACAAGGAGTCCTAATATTTTACTGGTCCTCGACTGAAATTTACGGAAATGATTACAAAGATTTGGCCCAGGAAAAAATTAACTCTTTCAATAGCTCTTTAGATAACTTCTGTCATAAGGCAGGGCTAATAGAAGATTTAAGTGGTAACCAAAGACTGTTCTTAGAACATACAGCAGGAATTTGTCTGGGTAAAGGGAAACCTAAATTTGCTACCTGGAAAACTGGGCCTCTAAAACAAGCAAGTTGTCTAACTTTAGCCATTATGTTTGTGGACCAACGGTGTCTATCAATCAGAAATCTAGTATTATGTGTACAGCCCTATGAAATTTAGAATTTAAATATATGCAGTTAGTTTGTCTAAAATTAAAAGGAAATATAAACACCATAATCAATAATTTCTAAATCGTTGTTGTGCCAATCAAATAAGACCTTCATTTACTTTAAAGGGACATTATACTGAACAATTTACCTATTTTATGATGTAATATGTTATAAAATCCAGTAGTTTTATTGATTTTTAATAAACAATTTAAAGTTAAAACATTTTGTCTCACAATTTGTATTATGGCGTTATTTTTAAGATATTATTCATTGATTAGTCTTTTGTCATTATTTACAATTTTTACAGTTTTCACGTAACGAATACAGTAAAAAAAAATACAAATTTTGCTTTCGGTGTTTCATAATTAGAATTCTGATTTGAATATATTTTCCATTGATTGCATTTAACCAAAAAACTATCAACTTTATTTGGATTTGTTCTTGAAACAGAGACATATTAAAATCAGTTTTTAAGAATAACCTGCGGAAATTCGGTATTTCTGTACATTTTTTTCAGATGATATTTAAACTTAAAAATTGGGAAAAGCTATGAATCAAATTCTTGGTGTCAATAATTATCACATCTAACTGCAACGTTTGCACTGAGTGCAATGTTGATTTTAGGAAAAAGCAACCTGCCCTAATCTTCATAAGTAAGAATACGAAGCCAAAATACCAGAATACGAAGCCAAAATACCAAAACCTCAGTAAAATACTAAATTGCTTTGAATATTTTACCTAAAAGATTAGTTTAAAAGATTTTAAAAAATGGCGCTTGCATTGTATCAATCAATTAATCTTTACAGTCATGTGAGCTTTACTTAAACAATACTAAACATTAAACTATCGATGAATCTGTCAAAACCTTGTAAAAGAGTCACCACTATTTTAAGCTAAAAATAAGCAATATTTGTTTTCTAATTCATATTAATTAAAATTAAAATCAGTTAATATTCCTTAAATAAATGTTCCGAAAAGTATATTTTATGTTTTTGAAATATTTGTAATCAAGAAAATTAAGTTTTGTTGACAGATGTGTCCATATGGCCGATTTAAAAAAAAATTCCAATCCAATTTAAATTCAGTTTGAAATACAAATTTATAAATTTAACATGCTTCAAATTTACGTAAGCACCATCAGAAAATAATTTCTCAAAAAATCATTTTATGATGATGCTTAAATAGATGTGAAGCATTTTAAACATATAAACATTTCATATTTGTTACTTTTCCTACAATATATATATATATATATATATATATATATATATATATATATATATATATATATATATATATATATATATATATATATATATATATATATATATATATATATATATATATATATATATATATATATATATATATATATATATATATATATATATATATATATATATATATATATATATATATATATATAACCGCAACGCTCATCTAAATCCGTAAAGCACGTCAGGCTATATGACGGTTCCGTATAGGGTACAGGTTCGATTCCTGTCGGAGGACGCATATTTTCTATGAAAATTTCTCGAACATTCAGTCTGGTTAATACTGTTTATTATAAACAGAGCATTTACTTGAATATTTTTATCTCTATAAAAGAACGTATAAACATAAATATGTCTTTTTATATATTTATTTATTTTTATTTATATATATATATTCACTTAATTCTCATACATAATTAACTAGACGTTTAATTCGGTATCTATCTCAATGATTTTAAGACCTAGTTACAAATAAACACCCAGATATTTACATATGATAAATATGAATAGACTGATATATTAGGTTGGTGCAAAAATAATGACGTCAAAATGTCGTTTTTTGACGTATTTTTAACGTCAAAAAACGACATTATTACGTCATTATTTTTGCCCCAACCTAATAGACAGACATGAATAAAATGAAAATACACATAGGCTGCTATGAATAGATAGAAACAGATTGAAATAATTATAGGAAGTAACAGCTACCTCATATAGGTAAGATAACTTAAAATTCATTTTTATGTCACAGCCATACACACATGTAATCAAAGAGAAATTTTGACAGAAATTTAGTTTTAAAGTTTCTTTTTTCTCCTTTTTCTTCCCTATCTAAAATGTTATAACTTATTGCTCAGCCAGCGTATGTGCTGTCCTGACTGAAATGGAGGAGGATATATTATTCAATGTCTTATTTTAAACTATGACAAATTGTGTGTGCGTGCACATGTACGTCATTCATGCACAACAAAGACATACGCATATATGTATTACGTATGCAAAGTGTGAGGAAGAGAAAGTGTGATAAATAGCTGTACATTTATAGATTCCCATGCATTGCAACTTTAATCAGAAATAGACACGGTAATTTGAACGAAATCAGAATGTACAACGCCGCCCTATTCAGAAGCAATTATAATATAGACAGTAATTATTGGAGGAAGAATCCGACAGAAACGTTTCATGCATTTGCACAAGAATAGAACGATTAACTTGGATTGAATTGGATGCATAATCTATCTATCTATCTATCTATCTATCTATCTATCTATCTATCTATCTATCTATCTATCTATCTCAGTCTGTTCAATATCTATCTATCTATCTATTTGGATTGTTCATATCTATCTATTTATCCATCTGTCTATCTATCTATGTATTTATGTCTATCAATCTATCTATCTCAGGCTCTGCAATATCTATCTATCTATTTACATATCTATATATATATTGTTCATATCTATCTATCTATCTATCTATCTATCTATCTATCTATCTATCTATCTATCTCAGTCTGTTCAATATCAATCTATCTGTGTCTATCTATCTATCTCAGTCTTTTCATGATCTATCTATCTATCTATCTATGTCTCTCAGTCTTTTCATGATCTATCTATGTCTCTCAGTCTTTTCATTATATATATATATATATATATATATATATATATATATATATATATATATATACTGTAATAAATATCGTTTCACCCTCTAAATAAAGCAAGAAAAAGCAACATAATTAAGATTAAATAAAACTCAAATAACTTCAAGATATGAAGCTCCATTTCAGAAAATCCGACAACTTAATAAATGTTCTTCTGTCATCGCATTTGCAACTAATAATAATAATAATAATAATAATAATAATAATAATAATAATAATAATTATTACTATTATTATTATTATTATTATTATTACCTCTGTAGCTCTCTTTTTGCTCTCTTTCCTAAACCTTGTTTTACCAACGCAATCTCGCTCAGTAGTTCATTCGCGGCTTTCCTCTGTCTCTCTTGACTTCAACTTGTCCTCTGAGTTCCTAACATCGTCGTTTCTCCATGAATGTTCTCCATGATTGATAATAGGAAGGTTTCCCTTTGCTTTTTGCATGGTGATTTCATTGAAAAACCATACCTAGTTCTTGCGTTTTTTGTTTTTTTTTCAGAGGGTTTATTTTTCATACAGTTAGTCAAGTAACACTCGCCTCACTCGCAATAAATTAGATTGGGTCAGGCAGTCTAGTTGCCGACCAAGCGACAAAAGATTTCTTTTTTTCTTTTTAAATTCAAAGAATCTTGTTACCTCGACTTTTTCGAGTTAATAGTGAAGAAAGAAGGAAAAATAAAATCGCTACTCGAACTCGAAGAGTCAAAACATTCTTGGCTAGTTTCAGAAACTAGAATTTGAAAAAAATAAAATCTCTTAGCCGAGTCGGGGTATAGAGTGTGGCGGTGAAGAGGACGAGAAAAATGCTAATGTATACCAAATTATTATATTACCATGTCACTCCTAAAGGAAAAAATAAATAAATTCTGAACAATTAACCAAAGTAACCTCTTACATTGTCTTTGTCGATCAATAGTGATAGATGAAAAAATACAAACCAAATATTTATTTTAGTTGCACTTCGCATCCTAATAAGAACAATGTAAAATGTCATATTTTTGCGAACTTGACGTAGCACTGAGCTCAAATGCCTATGGGAGATATACTCATACTTATAACAACCGGTATGACCTTATCTGACCCGTAAACATCTCCCAAATGTTGTCAATAGGACGAGATTTAATCTGTGTTTGAAAGCTTGCAAGAACATTTTCAAATCGTTCCCAAGACTCAAGTTCAAAACAGTATCTACAAGGATTCATCTGTTCATAATGATATTAACCCCTGATGTTATGAAAAAAGGTATTTAAGTCTCCTTTGAAATAAATATTATTTACATTGAGACCATGACTTTTGCTTGGATGTCAATATTAATATGTGTTGTGAAGCAATTAATACAAACTACTGTCGCTAACTGGATTAATATATACATTTGAAGTCTGTCTTAATTTCGATATATCAAAAGAGGTTGTTGGAAGCAAAATAAATTTACCAACTATAACAATGTGACAATCCTATTTATTTCGAATTAGCCTCATATTTGAGCGAAAACGAATCAATAGCAATCGATTGAGCATTAATAATAGGATCCTTAATGCTAAGCAACAAGCAGAAAGCTCTTGTTCTGGAAATGCTGTAATTGTTGCTTAGAAGGATTAAAGCTAAAAAGACGGGTTTTATATTGTATATGCTGTATAAGTCAAAGAACATTTTGCTCCATTCTTCTATGCTCATTTCATTTACATTTTATCGCAACGTCTCCATACAATTTGACTGTCGTCAGTAAGGCTGATGTGATGGAAAGAAACTGAAATTAAGATGAAAGTAATGTTACTCAGAAAATAATGGCAAATGACAATGATTCATCTAAGAAATTGAAAATGATATTTCCGCTAATATGACATGCATATATATAAAAAAAGGCGGCGTATCAGGCGATCGTCGATGGCAGAAAATTAGATTTGAATGAGAAAAGCTGGAAGTTCAGTGTTGCTTAATTTCTATGGCAGCTGTCGTGTTCCGAAGAAATGACACGTTAGTCTGTGTCTCGCCTATTAATTAGATTTTTATATTGTATTTTATTCACCTTCACAAATAAGGCCAATTTTAGAGTTAATTTAAGGAGAATACACAATTAGGAAAAAAATCGAAAAATTAAATAAACTTATTCCCATGAAAAATTAAATAAACTTATTCCCATGAAAGACTTTCGTATATTAATAGTATATTAGCATTAAACGTGATCCTGGAAAAGTATGGAATGACTACATGGTTACCTACGGATAACTTTTGCTGAGGGGTTGACGTGGCTAAACTGGTAAAGCAGCTGCATCTTTTAGTTGATCTGTAAGTCTGTTGAATAGCAGGTAGCTGAATTCGGAATCTATTCTGAGATTTTCCCTCAATGATGATCGAACTATTTCATTAATATTGACGATTGAATTGAATATATTCTGTTGAAAAAATATTTTGGACAAAATATATTCTATCATATATATATATATTTAACTTATGAAGAACTTGGTAATCCGTATGGGTAATCCCAATAAATATTTAAATTGATAGCAATCATCAAAGTTTTTTAAACATCTAAATTTCTATCAAGCATTGAAATCTATCGTTTACATAAATTGTTAAAACCCAATTACAGCCTCTTTCGATTTACTTCCCTCTCTCGCTCTCTTCTTACTGTAACACTCATTTGTATATATCTGTAATACTGTTTTCTGTCTCCTCTTTCTTTTTCATTTTTCCTTTTTCTTTTCTCCATACTCCCCTCCCATTTGCTATATATCACTTCCGTTAAGTTAACCATCTAAATAGGTCACGGTCTGGTCACTCCTCCTACTCCAATATAAAGTACATTTGAGAGAGATATGAAATTAACCCCTCCCTATACTCTACCAGGTCTCTTTATCTATCCCTCTCACACCCCCTGTTAAATTACAAAAACTTACACTACCCATCAATTTTAATCTCATTTTTCGTTTCATTTCGTTGTTGGAAGTGCTATCTGATGACCCGGCGTCCTTTTAAAAGGACTCTGGTGAAATAAATTATTATAATGGTACCTTAATGTGGTCTATTTTTCTTTTATATATATATATATATATATATATATATATATATATATATATATATTGAGAAAAATTTCGACAAGTTGTGTCTACTTATTTTCAATTGGATCTTTTCATATTTACGAACAAGCTTTTTGGTGTTATTATTAAAGAAAGAAAATCGCCATGTTGATACATAATATTTTATTCCGAGTAATTTCGACATTAGCACAAGGGTGTTGCTTATTTCATGACAAATATTGTATCGTTCATCATCTTTCAAGACAGAATAGTTGTGTTCATCTGAAAGTTATTTTTTTTACTTGTGAAGTGAAAAACAACGAGTAAGTAAATGATCACTTGACACCGTTTCAGGGGAGGCAACTAAATATGGTGTGTCGAGAGTTTTTAAGAAATAAGTATTAAAACTATTAGTTCAAAACTTGATATTTTAAATTATCTATTGTACACATTTTAAAACATTTGTACAGTATTCATATTTAATTTTATTAAGGTTTGGTTTTAATTTTTTAATATAAATAGCTTTGGGAAATTTAGTTTATATTTATTATTTTCATGAAAAAGTATAGATGTATTTACAAGAATTTTCATGAAGTGCGGATGTGGAAAGGTACACTTTGTAAAAGTCTAGAAATGTTGGACATATCATTTAAATGAAAACTCAGCCACCGAGACAAAGTCGTCGGAGGATGTCCAACATAAATATTATTTTTTTCCGTTGGTGATACAATTTCCCAGAGGACATTTACATTTATAATCAATGTTGGTTTTCTGCAACACGGTTGGAGGTGGGAAAAAGTTGTTACGAATGATTGCATTAGATATACTAGATTTAGTGTCGTATATAATTAATTTTATTTTTTTATTAGGATCTGTGGTGAATATATTAGTAATGTTTTTAGGATATTTTTGACTTGTTTATAATTAGAATGTATTTTGTTGCTATATAAAAGATCAATATGTTTGGGGTTAGTTGAAGAGGTATTATATTCTATTTACTTTGTATTAAAATTTCTGATAAAACATAATTTTTTCATTAGCAAGTTATTAGGTTGGTGCAAAAATAATATCGTTTTCTCACATAGTAACATATGTTAGAAAACGACATTATTTTTGCACCAATATTTTTTTTATTTCACTGTAGAAAATTTGTTTGTGGATGTGTTCATTTTTGCACGGTGCATTAAGTTTTGTAACTATTATTTTATTGTAATTTTGGCATTCTCTCTAATAGTTAAGGTGCAGGAATTAATGTTTGTAGGATTTTTTTATATAGGTTGATAGAGAATTTATTTTTATTAGTGTTTATCCATCTATATAGAAAAGGAATTTTGTTATTATTATGTTTGTATATAAATTTAAGGACAGACTTATCTTAGAATTGCTTTCGGAGCTGATGTATGTTTTTGGTATTCTTGACTGGTATGAAGATATCGACGTAACTTATGTAGATGTAGGTTTTTTTGAAATTGTTGAATATATTATTATTAAGATTAGACATATGGGTTCAGTTCTGGTCACTTGTTAAATTCGTCTAAATTATTAAAAATCATGTTTCAATTAAACAAGCACCCAATATATATATATATATATATATGTATATATATATATATATATATATATATATATATATATATATATATATATGTGTGTGTGTGTGTGTATGTATATATATATATATATATATGTGTGTGTATGTATATATATATATATGTATATATATATATATATATATATATATATATATATATATATATATATATGTTAAGTTGGTGCAAAAATAATGACGTAATAATGTCGTTTTTACGTTAAAAAATACGTTAAAAAACGACATTATTACGTCATTATTTTTGCACCAACCTAATATATATTCAGTTGTATGGGTATGAGTTTATGACCCTGGGTTTCACGCTTTTGCGATCATTGGACACAGTGATTTATTTTGTATATTTGTGCTTGTATATGTTTGGTTATGCTTGATAAAGGGATAGAGAATTTTCTCCCGTGTTTGTGTGGGATGACACCCGCATACACACAGACACACATCCATGCAGGTGAACGCATTTTAGTTTACATAAACACACCCATATAAAAATTCGCCTTTAGACTCAGATATACATCCATGCATTCGAGCACACATACATACGAAAATTTGAATTCTATTTCGGTGTGGAAACTTTAGCCTTAAGCGATGTTCTTTGACGAGGTGCAGATCGGCCGCCTGAACCGTCAGACAAACTTACACTTCCTCACACACATACATACACACACGTAGACGCGCACAGACACTCCTATTGGTGTGGGTCTTTCACCGCCACTTTGGTTAAGTTCTGCTTGTG
>OZ010607.1:62369190-62501690 GCA_963932145.1 Acanthosepion lycidas | reverse complement strand
TAAAAAACAACAAAAAATAAGATTGTACGTGAATGTGATATACTTGGTTAATTGCTATTTTCGCTTTTTACCTACAAGGAAAAAGTATCTACACCGTACAAATTTTATTTTGGAATGATATCTACATAGTAAAACATGTTATCACACACACATATATATATATATATATATATATATATATATATATATATATATATATATATATATATATATATATATATAACATAAAGAAAATGTAATTAAAATATTAAAAATAATATTTTATTTATATTCTAGCACCATATACATCGGCTAAAATGTTAACACCACACGAATTTTAATCTTTGATTGCAGCGTCTCATTTTTTTTTCAATATACGAATCTTCGCATCAAGCCAGGGTCTTTTAATCTTAATTTCTTGCGTATGTGCTCCGGTGTTAGGATCAACATAATATTGCTGATGAAGAATGACTGATGTCTATGCCGGGAGGAAGTGTGCTGTTGCCACATGTACCTTGTTGAGTCGGGACCGGAGGTTCGATCCTCGAACAGATATTTTTCAGATTCTCTAACCAGACATTCTCTCGAAACCAAAACAAGACTTTTCCTTGTTCTTGATACGTATAACTTTCCTTGTTGTAGATCACATACCAAATATCGTAGATAACAAACCAAAATAGCATCACATAATCTGTAAATGTTTAGATGTTACATTCATTAACTATAAGTTTGACGAATATTGGAGACATGAAGAAGACTGGCTGATGGGCATTTACTTTTGTTGATTATTCCTAACTAACAAAATGTCTTTGCGACAACGTCTCTGTATCATAGAGGTTGTAAAACATTATTTTCTTGTAGACATCTCACACAGAAGCTCGCTACGTTACCTTGTAACGTTAAAAGTATGTTGTCTTCTAAAGTTATATGAATTTGAAATGGAGAATAGGTCCCAGAAAGATACTTGAACGTGTATTCCTCATCTAAATTAGGGATTCTCAATTTTTAAAATTCCGAAAAGAAATGTTGTATTCTATAACCTTGTGTTAAGTGAAGTAAAATATTCTAATATGTTTTGACCATCCCGGAGATTTTAAGCTCCAGCACTTGGTAACGTTACTATAAGAATGTGACAATGTTTGGGATCAGTGGTCAGTTTGGGGTCAGAAAAAATTGATTGTAATATTGCAGTAATGTTGCTACAACATCACATATTCTCCAACCAATATACAACATGCCTGCAACATTGCAGGGACTTACTTTGTGAAATGAGTTCAGCAATATTTCTTATAAGAATTCTCTCCGTAATAGGTTGTATTCATTACTTTAACTATATATTTAATCCTTAAAATACATAAATTGTGGCACAAAGCCAGGGAACAAATAGGGAGAGGGTTGGATTCATTATTTTAACTTAGGTAACATTTTTATAGCTTGTGTTCTTTCTTTTAAGGTATTCAATAGGTTATCGCAACGGTGGAAGGTCTCATTAGATAATAGGGGAATTCTGTAGGCAGACATCAGTTATCTCATTCAGTGTTATAAAAACAGCTCAGCGGCTTGCTGTAATTTTGCATTTGTATCGAGTTGGTACGAGAATAAAGTAATTGATACTACTACTACTGCAGCAGCAACAACAACAACAACAACAGCAGCAGCTGCTGCCGCCGTTATTTTACAACTTCTATGTGCATAAATGTTGGTGGTCTTTGGATTTGTAGTTGTCTCGCTATGTGTTGCTAATTGTTGACAGCTCATCATATATATCCTAATGACCGTTGATTCTATTATTTCTACTGTTGATTAAATCTTTTATTTCTTTAAAGTTAGGGGTCCTTTGTGTTTGGGATAATAAAATGTAGTTGAAGAGAAAAAAAAATGTACAGCCCAGTGCATTGATTGAGCACACAACTTTCAATCAACTAGCTATAAACTTTAGCTTTTAATGGAGATTTCACTCCTATAACCCTGTAGACCTCTATAAAATCAAGGCTTTTTCGGTCGTCCGAATTTTTTTTTTTTTTTTTATTTGCTTGGGATGTATTCTTTTCGTTATTGTTGGACTTCATTTCACACAGTTTTTAATTTGGAATACAACGTCGAATTAAAACTTTTATAACGTATCCTTTGCCTTCTATCTGATTCGATTTTTTATTTATATTTTTCTGTTTTTCGTTTCACACTTTTATTTTTTAGGCTTAAATAACCCATAAGCACAAGATTTTTTATTTTTTTATTATTCTATTTTACTTACATTTCTTTTTTCATTGAAGAAAAAATGTTTGTGACTCCCTTAATTTTCGCTAATCTTTACGACGCAAGATCGACATTATTTAATTCAGTATGTTTTTTTTTTTTTTTTTTTTTGTTCTTTTTTATTTTCTGGGGGTGAGCTCACTTACTATTTTTTTTCCGAGAAGACTAAGTAAAAAATATTTTTTCAAACTTGTTTCATTTTATCCTCTCTTCATCTAGACCTATAGTCGGCCATTTTGATTTGTTTTCGCCTTTATTTTAATTCTTATTTTTAAAGTTATTCGTTTTGTTTTTCAGTTTTAGCGTTTTCACATTTTAGTTTAATATTAAAAAGTTAGTTTATCTGGCATATTTTTTTGTTCCTTATATTTTATTTTATATGTCTGCCAACATTTGAATGCTATTGCGTTTGACCAGGTTTTTTTTCTGTTTGTTCCACCCCACAGTGTTTAATTTTGGCTTTGACTGGGTTGTAAATTATTTGTTGTATTCTTAATTCAATTTTTTCTTATTTTATGTTAGAAAAGCAAAAATCAAAGAAAATGACTTATCCCGACAAATAAGTCAAAATGATTGAGTCTCAGTTGGCCAGTATTGTTAAGAACCTTTTAAGTCTGGTGCCAATACCCTTCAAACACAAAGAAGAAAAAAAAAAACTCAAATTAATGAGTTGCAAGAAACTACCGAGAAACATCTGAAACGAAACTAGAAAAGACAGCACAATGAAAAAAATTTTTTTTGATAACTTAAAAAAAAAAATGAAGAGTTCCGGAATTTTTTGTGGACTTAAACTCCTAGGAGCGACCCGAATACGGGTGTGAGGACTATATCGATCTGGTTTTAGTTTCGTCCTGGGTATGACGATAAACTGCATCCAGCAGAAAGGCCTCAGATCGGGATGTTTTGTGGAGTGTGGAACCACCCTGATCCGGAGTGGTAGCATCTGTTAGGGTCTATGGTTAAATAGTTTTCCCTCTCCCCAAACTGATGTCTGAATACTAGGAAAGTGTAAAGATAGGTTTTTGTAATAAAAATACCAGCAATACAAATTGCAATATATAAAATGAATATTCCCCAAAACTACAAATTCCTCTCAATGGGGCCACCCGTTTGCCGTGGGTGGCGACCCGTGATGCCTGGGAACGGAGTCCTGGTGACTGAGTGACTCCTGATCTGATATAAAATGACCAGGAGTGTTCAAAAAACGTCACTTCGGTCCCTAGACGGGTAGATGGAATAGCCCATTCCATTTCAATCGGCTAGTCAGAGTGGCAAGGGCTAGTTGGGATGATAGATAATGGCTCTGACATGGCTGCGAATCCTCACACTACTATATTTGAGTAGATATGGTGGGGGTATGCGTAGCCCTGGCTAATCAGTGCGAATGGGATTAGTCACCCTTTATAGCGTCCCCTAATAAGAAACACCGAGGTGGTTGGGGAATACAGACGATGAATACAATAATCAAAATTATATGGCTATCTCTTATAAACAACATGAGAATCCTGAAACAAAGGGAAAACGAAATATCAGGAAAAAAACAAATTCCAACTCTCATAGTTATAGAATCGCTAGATAGTGAAATATCAAGTGTCTCCTTTTTGTGTTGCAAAGGGTTATATCGGCCATGATTGAACCAAAATCTGTAAAACAAATAAAGATAAATTATACACTCTTAATTCAAGCAAAAACCAAAAAAGACTAAACAAAATTACTAAAAAAAAGTAAAGGTTTAACCCCACCAATTTCTTCATTCATCTAAGGGGAGGTAATAAAATGTTCAGAGCTATCACTATGCTCACTAGAAGAAATTAAAAATGATGACACCCTAAAAAAGCAAGGAGTAAAAAACATAAAAAGAATTCAAATAAAAAGAAATGATACATCAATAAATACAAACACATACATTTTGGCATTCAAAAAACCTTCTCTAGCTAAACAAAATAAAGATAGGATACTCAACAGTCAAGGTAGAGCAATAATTTCTTAATCTCTGCAGATGTCACAAATGTCAGAAATTTAATCATCGACAAAATCATTGTACGAGAGCATCATTCTGTCAAAGATGAGGGGAACTTGAGTCGGGTCATGAAGAGTCACCGTATGAAAGGGCCTACTTTAGGTCCAGGCTGTAAAAAAAAACACTCATAAGACTCTAAAAAGTGTTACATCTGGAAAAAAGGAAAAGGAAATAAGAATAAAATACACGCAAAACATCTCGTTCCAAGAACAAAACAGGTCGAATCTTATTCATTTCCAACAATCATATGGAAATATCGCTAAAATCTCAAAGCACGAAAACGACTTCCAAGAGAACAATGCAATAATAAGTCAAGACATTACAACTCTAATAAATGAATTAAAATGTCTAATAGAACTACTAAAATGTAGTATATGACACATATATTAAACTCCCATAGAAAAAAGAAATCCTATCCCGTTGACCTCAAACGAAAAGGAATCTATATGTACAGAACAATTAACTCTGAAAATCACAATCCAAAGTACAAAAATACTTAAAGAAATAGAACCCTCTAAAAATTCCCAAGAGAATCAAAAGGTGCATAAAAAAGGAAACAACCAAGTACATCGTTGATGAACCAAGCAAAATGGACATAGATGAAGAAAACTTTATCTGATCTCAAACATTGGAACCGTCATCATTCGAACAAAGATCATCAAAACAAGCTAATAGAAAATCTAAGGAAACAAGATCAAACAAACAAGCAGAAATAAAAGACCTTCAAAGAACAAAACATAACAAGAAACAAACCGCTAATAGACTGAAGAGCATAGAAATTATGGGCACTTCACTCACTAAACATAAATCAGACAAGCATACACTTAACACCTGGAAAATGAATTTTACACTATGAAAGTGTAAAAGTAGGTTTTAATATTAGAAATACTTTGTAAAAATGATTAGTAGCAATACATTTTTGTAAAATATATATTACCAGTAATATATTTGTGGGAAAATACCACTAGCAATATATTTTTGAAAAAATTACTTGCAATAGATTTTGGAAGAAAAATATTTACCAGCAATAAAAATTTTGTCAGCATTAATTAACCCATTGAGAATAATACGCTGTAAAACCAAACCAAACCAAACCAAACCAAACCAAACCAAACCAAACCAAACCAAACTGGTTTTAGTTAAAAGTCGACAAAGAACTCACAGTATCAAGGTTTCCATTTAATAGTTTATACGCACTATAGGCTTGATTGGGTTCGTGAAACCTTAGATAAGCCTAGGATAACAGGCTAATGGAAATTCAAAGCATCGTTATTTGATGATAAGTAATTCTAGAATCAATTTCGGTAATCGTTTAATATTAAACTAACCTCCCTTATTAGCCTAATGCACGTAATCCTTCCTGTTTTTCGTTGTCATTGGATAGTTTACTATTGAAAGAACATAACCTAATAACCCTACAGCGCGAAATGACGGACTGTGGTGGGGTCATTTTAAGTATATTTAGGTTTTTTACTGCTGAAATTAGCAGCGCAAATGGCATTGGAACCGACAAATTGTCGCGCTGCTCTTCTTATCAAGGATCAAGCTCTGGTGGATAAGGCTGGGTTAAAATATCTTCCGAAGCAACGAAATGTCCGCTGATATGAGAGTTAAATTATGAAAAGCTATAGATCGATATATCGCAGGCATCACATTGCCTGATGGACAACATGTGAGCACAAACGACGGCATACGAAAGTCTTTTCGAGATTACTGCCAAGAATTTTTCACTGCTGAAGCTGATATGGGCACTCAGTAGATTCTCGCATTGAGGCGGCTGTCTGCAACGGACCATTAGACAAGCGCTGAAGCTTATCGGCTGAGAAAAATCCGTGGATAGATGGTTTTCCTAAACAGGTATACTTACGTTTTTGTTCCTTTGATATCACTGTTTTTTAACTAATTGTTGAAGAATGGAATATACCTCAACGCTTCACTAGAGGTGTGATAAAATTTATGCGTAAGAATAAACACGGAGAGGCTGATTAAATGATTTTCGGGTCCTTAGTTGATAAACAGATTTTTTTGGCCATGGTCTTCGTTATCTGTTTGCAGGCTGTTCTGTCTAGTCTGATTGGACCCGAGCAGATTATGATGTGATGAGTGGTACTAGTCAGGGAAATGTTCATTCGGTTCGCTTAAACATAGTCGACAATGAAGCCGCATTGATCAATTTAGATCAGGTCCAAGGCATTCGCTAGGCTTGACCTTCGTTTTCTTGAGGTGGTCCTCTCATCGACCGTTTTCGGGCCATACTTTCGTTGTTTGATCCGGATGCTGTATGAGTAATCCAGTGCTATGTTGGAAGTGAATGGAGTAAGTCTTTCATTCTCTCCAGATCGATTCTTCAAGCTTGTCCAATTATCCTGTATGTCTCTGCGTTGGAACCTTTCCTTCGTAAGTTAAAAGCGAATAATCTCCTGCGCGGAATCACACTATTTGATGCGAACACATCGGTCGAATGATTTGCCGATACCAGCGACGTCACTATGCATGTAACGAGCAATGTCAAAATTGGGATCATCAGAAATATCAGAGGCGATGAGACAGTAACAAAGACCAGGATAAAGGATAATAAGCCCGTTGGCTTGCGGCTAGGTTCGTGGAAGGGAGTTTCTCTTCCCGGGCCATTCCTTTGAATGAACGGACTTTGCAAGATATTCGAGGACTGATTTATTTTCTACGTCCAGCTGGAAGTGAATTCGTTGGAATTTCGGAAAAAAAGGCTTAGATTTCAGTTCCTTTGTGGACTCGGAGGACTGTTTCCTTGAACTGGAGAACAAACGTTATTGCTTTGTATATTCTACCTTTACAGACTGTTCTTCCACTCCCGTATACAGATCTACCTAGTCGTTTTTAGCCTCTTATGAAAGGTCGATCGACCTCATCTGCGATGGTAGCTGTTATCGAACCTACTGAAGGTAGTCTACGTATGCTAAATGCTGAGAACCGTCAAAAAATGGCTCGCTTTACTTTCCGAGATATGTACGAAAGAAGATCAAAACAGCCAATTCTGAAAAGAAGGCACTAGGATAACCTTACGCGGCTTTGAGAAATGCGCACTCTGACGAGGAGAGGCCTTCCGTTTACCCCGAGGTGAGTGCTGATTCTATCACGCGTGTAGTGGTGCTTTGAAGGTCTTCTCACGGATGAAGGATGGCTTCTCTAACACTCGGCCCGTGTCCCGTGTATCTGTTTGGAGGGGTTCCGTTATAGATGATCTGATCGTCGAGCTCTATCTTACAAACAGAAGTATCGTGCACTATGAACAACAACCCTCACTCACATAGCTGGTGATACGAGGAGCTCTATAGGTCTGAAAAAAAATCTGTTCAGTGGGCCTGGATATTTCATTCGACATTACCTCACTGCAGTCTTGTACACATGTCGTGCGAGCTATTTAAAAGCTAAAGAGTCCGCATTTGAAGCGGAAAGTTATTTGCACCTGAGGGTAGTTCTGTCTGAAAATGTGATGCTACCGCTGAATGTTGACCACTGTTCTTGCGCTTAATTGGTAGTAAGAAAATGGGGATGTTGACGAGGCAACAGAAGGAATTTAATGAAGTTTTTTTTTTCTTTTAACCCATATAGTTTAAGTATTCGATTAGATTCAGAAAGAAAACTGCTTCCACCATAGAAATTCACCGAAAGGTTGGTAAGTGTTGCACGCTATTGTTGTGTGAAAGATGCTGATCTGAAGTGCTATCTGGATACCAGCTAGGAAAGAGGGCCTCTGATATGCTAATGTCACTACAGTCCGTGATAGGTTAGTTTAGGCTTTCTCTTAAAGATCGCTTTTACTTAGCTAGCGGATATAAGTGCATTGGTCCCCCATTTATTTCTATACCGTCTCTCATTAAGTGACTGAAGTTTTTTTAGTAGGTGCTGTATCAGTTTCGACTTGTCGTATTTTTGCGTGCGTGAATGACTGTATAGCTGTAAGTATGATTTACTTTGCCTGATCACATCGCACAATTTTCCAGCTCGTTGACTGTCTTCTCTGCACAGGTTACGATTTAGTTGGTTTTATTTGTAATTATACCCCCACCCACCAAAAAAAGACTGTACATTCGGGATTAGTTAGGACCTCATTGAGAAAATTCGGTATTATAGTGTTTCTAGTAAGATTATGCAACGTCTGTGGTGGGAAAGTATTCGAGCGGAACGGTCAGTTATTGCAGCTGATTAAGTTAGTGACAGAACCACTTCTTTCGCAATTTGACTTTTTATGGCAAATTTGTCTTTTGAAGTACAAAAAATATATTTGCATGTTGCATGGAGAACATTGGTCACTCAACATCAACTCTACTTAGGATATTTGCCAGCTGCTCGATTGCTGTGAAGGTCAAGTTGAGCGTGGGTGAGAAAAGAGAAGACGCTCAAAAGAAGCAAAGATTATAGGAAGAAAATATTATTTTAATTTAAACTACAATGTAACCCGGATATAAGAGAGTTGTCGGGACCGGAGAAGAAGTCTCTTATATCCGGATTTCTCTTATATCCGGGTTTGGTCTATTTTGTTTACATTAACACAGGCTCTAATTTGGGACCAGAGAAAATATCTCTTATATTCGGATTTCTCTTATATCCGGGTCTCTTATATCCGGGTTACACTGTACATTAAATGATTTATGATTTCTTGAATTTGCTGGTATTTAATGGTACACACACACACAGACGGCTTCTCGCCTCCCGTCCGGTTCAGATGTTGGTCTTTTGAACCGAAGGAGACGTTTATTACTTGTTTTCTGTTAAGCATTGGGTTTCTGGTTTCTAAATTTTTCTTTTACTCTCAGTAGTCACTTAGCCTTGCTGAAAAAAGCAATCTTGCGTATTGTTCAACGCCAAAATTTTCACTTATAAAAAAAATCCTAGTTCCTGTTTTGAGAGACTAAATTTGCAATAGACTAACCTTTTTCCTCTATCACTTTATCTTATGTTATGCTTAAATAAGTTACAAAGTAAAATAAAATGATAAAAGTATCGTTAGTAATGCTATACTTGTTGCGTAAACGCGTGCGTGTAAACAAAGTATCGAGAAACGATTAAACCTGTAATACACGTAAACAATGGTAAAGATACATATTCGCAATAGGTTTGTATTTTATAATACGATATTTGTATGTGAATGTTAAATGCATTGTTCTTGGGCACAGTTAAGTAAAACGAATTAAATTTATCAAAATGGGTTATTGATACGCAACTGTACTTTTTGACTTCATTAATTGGATATATAGTTTAGTCAACACCGTAAGCAGGTCCAGCAGTACATACGTGCATGATGCGACCCCATTAAAATGAACTTCAAAATAAGATCTTTAAAAGTCGATTGATAGGTGAGTATATGCAGTATACAAACACACACACACACACACACTGAGGATGCGTTTGGTGAATTGTCGCCAATTTTAGATCTTTAATTTCTCGCATGCCCGTTGTTTGTTTGTTGTTTATTTATGATTTTGTCGACTGCTTAGTATAGTAGGCTCAGATGGGCCCCGTTCGTGAGCAAAAGAGCACCATGATGCAATTCACTCCGCGAGAAAATTGGAAAACCCATGCTATACTTTGCTTGACATTCACGCCAATACGATCATTTCAGAGTATCAATCTGGGTGTCAATCTGAGGACAGTGCAAAGCATTAGGAAAGACTTGAATGAGTTTAATTCTGATTACAACGGTACGACAACTTGGTAAATTCACTCTGATCGCGCTAATAAGAAAAGAACTCCAGGATTTGTTGGTGAGGGCCTCAAACTCAACACGGAAGCCTACATTGTCTTGAAGAGGTAGTGCTTTTCCGGGTCAAGAGGATGACAGCTGGAAGAGCCTATGTCTGAAAACAGGACTCTGCATCATGCCACACGAGCTTGTGAACCCAGTCATTGTTGTCAGACAATTTCTGCGACATCACCACCCCTAACACAGTAGATTGCAAGCCCCTTGATTATTATGTGTGACTCTCAGAGATCAACAAAACTCCTTTTAACACTAAAGACGAACTGAAGGCAACGATTGTGGCAGGGTTCAACAGCTTAAACAATAAGACCGTCGAGAAGAGTTGCACTAGATTATGGAGGCCGTGGTTGAAGCTAATGGCAATTATATAAAATAAATTACTCTTTTCTATTTCAAATTATTTTTGCGTAATTTTCATTTTTGCGTAATTTAGAGAAGTTATCCATAGCACCCTATATATATATATATATATATATATATATATATATATATGTATATATATATATATATATATATATACTGTTGGAAAGTGCCTGAAAACGATGCCACGGGTTGACCCAAGCCTTGGGAGTGAAATTGGGTAAATGGAACACTTAGGAGCCGTCGGTACTTATGCTAGCACGAAGTTACAAGTCATCGTAACCGAGGGTTTGCGCGTGCTGCCTGTGTTCAAATTGTTGATACCGCTAGATAAAACGCTCTCTCCCAGAAACTGTAACTATGTTTGCTCAGCATAGTTGCAGTATAGTGAACAGGTTGTCTCTGTGGGTGTTGAGCAAACACAAGTGTGCCTGAGAGAGCGTCTGCAGTAAGGATTGGCTAGTAGACGAGTATCATCGAATACGAGTGTCCCACTATCATATATATATATATATATATATATATATATATATATATATATATAATGTTCATACACGCGTATCTCCTCTAAGAAAATTAGAAAACTGTATTCGTTTAATTTCTTTAAAGTCCCGGGCTTATAGATGACATATCGAAATCTGGTACAAATTGAAATTTAATTAAATATTATGAACAAGCTAGTCCAGTTTTTCACTAAGAAATAATTTGCTGTCCATGTTTTGTGTCTATCTTCGCAGGAAACGAACTGTGCGTTTCTGTGGGAATTAGCAGGTGGCTATCTCATTGCGTACTATGATTGAAAGAGTACTGTAATTTCAGTTCACCAGAGGTAAAAACTTTCCTCCAAATGTATGTGAACAGAACATAGCCTAAAACCGGATCGAATTATTAGCGAAATAACAAATAAATTCTTGCTACTGGTAGCAGTCGACTAAACAAGGCCTTAAAGCGGATTAAGATGTTGGAAAGTTTAGCACTTAAGACAGGAAGTTTACTCGACCAGTAGTGTATGCCAAAGGAATATATTAAGTGTGAACATGCGTAGAAGTAGAAAGCTAGAAATATACTACTCACAACTTATCACACATATGTTCATTCTCTCATAGATAAGCATATTTTGTATGTCTCTGGCGGACCAAATCCTCAGCCCCAAATTTGAGGTTGTTTGTTAATTTTCTCAGATGTGGAGGTGGCATAGCCTGTAGATATTATGGTATTCTTCCTATATGAAATTATGCATATATACATATGTGTGATAATGGATAACGTGTCTGAGAAAACGGAAAGTTGAATTCGATTTACAGTGGAGTTCATTACATACGCAAAAATATCCTTCCCAAAGGTATGAATGCATCCGTTTTCCCAAACCAATTATGGGTTAAATAGGACAGTCTGGACTCTTTAACTTTGGGTGATGACCAGTCTAGGAGAACGGCAACTCTGAATTAAGTTAAAGGAACTCGTGATACTTTGTGCATCAGTTCTCTGTATTGAGCTCTTTCGAAAAGTCAATACCAAATTATTGCATACATATTAAACGTGTAATATTATATATATATATATATATATATATAAATATATATATATATATATATATATATAAAATGAGTACAGACGATCTTTAAAAATTCATTCGGAACTGCACTGTCTTCAGATTGACACCCAAACACTTTGAAATGTTCATATTGGAACTTCCGGCGTGAATGCCAAACAGTACAGCATGCTGTTTCCAAATTTCTAACGGAGTTAATTGTGTGAATGTGCTCTTTTTCTCAAGGCCGTTGCCCAACTGACTCTACTATACAGTTCAGTAAACAAAATGAAAAACATACAAAGCGCGTGCGCGAAATTAAAAAATAAGATGGCGACAATTTACCCATCGCAACCTATATGTGTATTGTGTGCATGTATGTCGGTATATATATATATATATATATATATATATATATATATATATATATATGTGTGTGTGTGTGTGTGTGTGTGTGTGTGTGTGTGTGTGTGTAATATTAGTGAATATGCATAATATCCAACATCACTAGCATGACTCGGAGCTTCATGCAGTCTTGCACTCTCTCTCTCTCTCTCTCTCTCTCTATATATATATATATATATATATATATATATATATATATATATATATATGTGTGTGTGTGTGTGTGTGTGCGCACGTATTTTTCCTGAATCTGTTCTTCATATTATCTAACACCCTCTCTGCCGTGAAAATCTGTATAAACAGAATTTGAAATATAGAAATAAACCATTTTCTTCGTCTGCAATCCACCTTTCCTTTTTACTGGAATATGCTAAGAATCGTTGTCATTCAATAGTTATACATATCGAATCATGTTCTATATTCTGGGAGCACTATCCAAATTTTTTTACGTGTGCCCGTTTCAGAACTGCTTCAAATCCTACTTTTACTAACGTATTTGAATATGGAGAAAGTATGTTGGTCATCGTAACACCAAAGATCTCAAATTTCATCTCATCAGAACCAAATTTTCTCTCAACGAATTTGGACGGTTGAGATGTTGAGCAAATTGTAGATGTACTTTATCGTCAGAATCATCTATCTAGGAGTTTTATAATTGAATTCTCCCCTCCAGTCTAATTGTATTCTTACTTCTATTCAGGCTTTCTGAAGATATTTTGAAATTTCTTTTCGGTTTGTGACAGGTTTCTGCTTTACTTTCCTATAAATGGATTCAAGTCATCTTTCACTTATTTCGCGGAGACTTTTCCCAGGAAAATCTGTATCCAGGCCATGTTGCTTCTATTTTCGGATGATAGATCTAATCGTATTGATGAGAATTTTGAGCCTTTTACAGATCTTTAAGTGTGCCGTCCCATGAATGATGATCAATTAACAGCTCATGAAATACTTAAGTTTTCCTTTCTCTTCAGCTTTGTGAAAATATTTGTAAGTGCCTATCAGATCTTCTATGACTCTTCAAAATTTTCATAGATATGAGTTCTCGTTCATTCTACCTGACAGGCTATAATTGGACGGCGAAAATTTGCCAATAAATTGCAAATAGCAATTTTTATCGTAATTCAGTTATATTTTCGGAATGATTTGCATGTTACTTCGTTGTATTTGAAAATAAATTACTGTATAAGTAAACATTTCTTTGCTTATATTTATATACCATATATATATATATATATATATATATATATATATATATATATGTATGTATGTATGTATATGTATGTATGTATATATGTATGTATATATGTATGTATATATGTATGTATATGTATGTATATATATATATGGATGTATATATACATATATATATAGGTAAGTATATATATGTATGTATGTATATATATATGTATGTATGTATATATATATGTGTGTGTATATATATATATATATGTATATATATATGCATATATACATACATACATATATATACATGCATACATATATATACATACATATATATATATACATACATACATATATATATACATACATACATATATATATATATATACATACATACATATATATATACAAACATATGTGTGTATGTATATATATATATGTATGTATGTATATATATATGTATGTATGTATATATATATGTATGTATGCATATATATATGTATGTATGTATATATATGTATGTATATATATATGTATGTATGTATATATATATGTATATATATATGTATGTATGTATATATATATCTATGTATGTATAGATATCTATGTATGTATACATATATATGTATGTATATATATTTATATATATATATGTATGTATATATATTTATATATATTTATATATATGTATGTATATTATGTATGTATATACATATATCTATGTATATATATGTATGTCTATATATGCATGTATATATATATATATATATATATATATATATATATATATATATATATATATATATATATATATATATATATATATATATATATATATATATATATATATATAAACTATAAATTGCTAACCGAAACGCTCCTCTATGGTTAAATCGGTAAAGCACGTCAGGCTATATGACGGTTCCATATAGGATACAGGTTCGATTCCTATCGGAGGACCCTTATTTTCTATGAAAGTTTCTCGGACATTCAGGGTGGTTAATGTCGTTAATACTGTTTATTATAAACAGAGCATTTACTTAAATACTTATATCTATAAAATGAACGTCTTACAATATATATCTATACATATATATATATTTGTGTGTATATATATATGTATATATATGTATGTATATATATTTATATGTATATGTATGTATGTATATACATATATATTTGCATGTATGCATATATATATATATATACATATATATATATATATATATATATATAGAATTTTTAAGCTTTTATATTTTATTTGCTTCTTACGTTAACTCGGAAACTGTTCCAAATTTCTTGGGATCATTCTCTCGCCCTTTAAGCGGAGACATGAGCCACCGTTGTTACCTGGAAATCATCCAGCAACTCTTCGCATCAAGCAAAATATAATTCTTAGTACCGGGGATATTAGAATAGGAAACCACTCTGGCCAGTTCGAAAATATTCAACAGGAAATAGATAGATTAAATATCAATATTTTATGTATTTGTTGGGCTAATAAAATAGATTTTTTTCTAGTGACACACACATCATCATATACGTACGCGGAGAGAAAATGAAAAGATTAGGAATGATACTAGACAAAGACACTAGGTAATACATTCTGAAATACTATCATGTATTTGAAAAAATTCTTGACGTTAAACAGAAAGAAAAGCCTCTTGACATCAAAATTGTGTATGCGTCGACAGCACAGCGTAGAGAAAAGGTATATCTTACACTATGCAACGGCAAGACCCTTTGCAAATAATAAGAAATTATAATTATCATGGGAGACCTGAATCCGAAATAAGGCAACGAGAGGGATGGTGAAATATTTGGCAAATTCGGACTAAGAACTCGAAATGAATGAGGAGATAAATTAGACCAATGGTGTACGGCGAATGACCAGGTAGTAGATAACACCTATTTTGAAGAACACACAGTACGAAGATGGACATAGAGAAGCCCAGGAGGAGAAAAGAAAAAGACAGATCGACTACAATTCATGGATCAGCAATTATGGCAGGCGTACCACACGTCTCACGCTATGCCATTTCCAATGGCACACTACTGCAAATGATATCACAAAGTCCGAACCAATAACTACTACAACGCAACGAAAATTTAGCTGTTTCAATTTTAATATATACTAAAGTATATATACTATATATTACTATATAAAATATATTCTAGATCAATTTTATAGACTTTGATTTGTATAAAAATAGTACATTGAATGATTTTAAAACCCTAAGACGGCACATGGCAAAACGTTGTCGACCCCTGGACTACATAATTATAAACAAGTGATTCAGGAATGTAGTTTTACCCTGCAAAAGAAATTCAAGTGCATACTGTGAAAGCGATCACATCCCAGTGATATGTAAACAGCTAAACTACCAAAATTGAAGAGGACTAAGGCGGCACACAAATTGCAGTAAGACACTGTAAAACTCCTCGAATCTGAGGGAGAAATATATGGACAGTGTGAAAAGCAGATAAATGGGAAACTCTAAGCGGGTTACTTTAAGAGAAGTTTTAATAATATCAGCAATCGGGATGACACTAGACGGAATCAGACGAAAAAAAAAGCAAATGGATGACAGAAGAATTTATCGGCATAATGAGAAGATCTCAAAACATGCCAAGACACAGAATAGGACACTAAACAAAGGAACTAATGCAGGCAGGCTAGAGAGGAATGACTCAACGAAATATATGAAGAAATAGAAAGAATTAGTATCACAAATAAAGCAGATATGCATCAAATAAAAACTAACAGGACAAAAGACATGTTCACCAACAGGATGTATAAACTCCAAGGATGGAACGGTGATATTAAAGATATCAAAAGACTTCAGAGATGGTACGAATATACAGGAAAACACTTCCACGACGGGAGAGAACAACTGGCAATACACAGAAATATCAACAAGCTAAATTGAACAAAAAAAATGTAGTAGGAACAGATTGAATTGTAATAGAGATTCTGGGAGCCTCAGACGATTTCGACACAAGCAAGATTACAGAAATAATAAACTATATCTTCAATAGAGATAACAAAAGTCATCTGAATTCTGATGAATATAGTGCACCGCAGAACCAGACTGGAATAATATGGGTTCTTCAAACACACCGGAACAATGAAAGCGATATTTATGCTTAGAATATTATCAGAAAGAGCAATACAAATGCAGAAGGACGTGTACCTGTGTTTTATACGCAAAGACGCTCGATAAAATACGCTACAAATATCTATTGGAACTGCTCAGGAACCTTGATATATTTGCGAAGAATATTAGAATTTCCCACTTAATCGAAAATGTCTTCCTACTTTTTTTTATCTAACTTCCCACTAAGTTCTGATCAGAGAAAATATTCCTACAGACTCACCGACTGACCGCTTCCTTGAATACTGGACGTTTCCTTGACTGCTGTTTCCTTTCATTAACTAGCCATAAGGATACTGGCCTGGTGACTCACCCCCCCTTTCTGTCCACTTGTGTTCCACCAGCCGGAAAGGGGGAGCCCCCAGTCAAATTTTGAGTGGTCAAATCTAAAAATCACTAACAATTTTTTTTTGTCAAGTCAAAGATGTGCTAAAGACAGGGTTCCTGAAAAATAATGGTCATTAAATTGACTTAAAAGAAAAAAAAGAATCTATTGCTCTACTGAGAAATCCTATTACTACACAAGAATGGATCTTCTGAAATGTTTAAACAATGATCGCAGAAATATCAAAAGGCTAAGAAAATAAGAATAAGAATAATTGCAAATTAAATTCTGTTCAATTCTGGCAAAAATATTTTGGAATGATTAAGAGTATTAATCAAGAAATTATGGTTTGAAAATATTTAAAACTGTTTTTTTACAAACTAAACGAAACTCTGAATTATTACAAACATTGGCTGAACAGATCATAACAGCCAAACTGCTAATTTAAAAAAAAACATCGCACTTTGAAATGTACGTTTGTCCAAAAGTAATATAAAAAATGTTTTCTCAACAGTAATCTTTGTTAATAAACTTAGAGCTATATTGTTTTCAAACACTTACGATATTAAACAAAAATAATTGTAATAAATAAATATAATGTAAGAAAAAGAAACTTTAAAGTGTATACCTACTTTTGGCCCACCCTGTTGATTCATGAACATCTTTAAACACTACTAAAAATACACAAAGTAATATTTTAAACTAGTAATTTAGGACGTGGCTTCTGTCTGGTATTTCTATAAATATTTTCATGGCAATCATTTTAATGAGCTTTCCTCCCTGGTAAATCGACTGCATAAATAGAAGCGTACTATAAGAGTGGCAACTACGTTTTTTAATGTCAAACTTCTAGTTTCTTTTCTCGCGCGTTTGAGCGATAGAATAAGTTGTACAGTAATTTTTAATAATGAAACAATTTAAAAAATCTTCCCAAATGAAGCCTCCATATTTAGTGTAGAATTCAAAATGATAGATATAGCCCTCGATGTGATCACCAAAGAACAATCTTAAACTTTCTCAACTTTTCTGATTCCATATCAATATTAATATCTATCAAAAACAAAAAGCTGAAAGCCCTTTGATAGCTAAAATATTTAAAATATATCTAAACCATCTCTACTTTTATGAAAATTCTGTTTATCTGGATTCCTAGCTAGGTAGGAATTAAGGGCAATGATAGAGCAAACAAAAGTGCTAAACAGGCATTAAGACGAGTTTCTGAAAATTACCAAATCCCATAGACTGAATTAAAACCATTACAAAACACTTGCAAAACAATGGTTAGAACAATGAAGCTGTAAAATACAAAATAAACTAAATGCAATCTTACCAACCCTCAGGAAAAAAAAACTGCCATTATAAAAAAATCCCGAAAGGAAGAGGTTACCCTACTACGTATAGGTTAGACTAAAATTACGAATTCATTCTTAGTGAAACAAGAACTACCACAATGTTGCCCTATATGCCAAACCCAACATACAGCAATTTCTTTTGTAAATGAATGCGTTGATCTTGACTCGAAAAGAACAATTACTTCAAGGCAAACGGCGGCCTAAAAGAACTGTTCAAACTTATTAAATAGAATTATCAGTTTTCGCATAAAATGATTCTAATGAGTTGATATACCGTTAAAAATCGACTTAAGCCTTCTCGCACTTCTTGCCTGTGAAACGTTTTCGGATTCTTTCTTCCTTGTCACCTATAATCATCAGAAATTTAAATGAAACGCCAATCGTCATCTACTGTCTTCCTGTAGCTTGTTCTTTTATTGCACTTTCTCCTTACTCAAACCTTCTCGTTCTCTTTCACATTCAATAACCCATTGGGGTTTAGTAGCATTATCGATTTGCTGGAAGTGAACTGATTAAAAAAAATAAAGGAAAATTAAAGATTCCTTTAAATTTGATAGCGCCAAGCCAAATGGAGAAAAGTATTGTAAATTTTGAGAACAAGAGGTCTTTTAAGTTCTACGGATCAGAACGAAGAATCTTTAAACCAAAATCCATATTAAGTAATAAATGCTCCTTCGAATCAAGGGTTTTACAAAGGCTTTTTAACATTAATGGAATGGTACCCAGCCTCACCAGAAATGAATGCTAAAGAAAATCATTCAGATATATATACGAGGCTAGACAACTGTATTCAAGCAAATAATAAAGACAAACTTGTGCAAGCAATATTAAAACTGCAACAGTAAAATAAATGAAAGTAATTATAAAAACGGAGGCTGTAGAGTATCAAGCATTCAGTATGACTGTGTAAAGTAAAAATTAATAATTTGGGAAGATTGCTTCTTATGTTAATCAGATATATGTATATATAACTTGTATCTTTTAGGTTATTTATGAATAAAAGAAAGTGTTCCGCGAATTTGTTTGTATAATAAAACATTACTTTTCCAATAATAAAGTTAATTAATAAGATGGTATAAGCTGAAATTCTTATATAAGCTGTCTACTCTTTCTTATTGACCGCTATTGAGACAATAAGGTTCACAAAGATGCACAGTAATTAAGTGAACATTTATATGGCGTATACGTGTTTTGGCAGAGCTACATGCGGTTTAGAATTAGTTGCCTTATCCTAGACTTGTAACCAATCACGAGCAAAGTATGTTCTGATATTTAACCCATAGCGGGAGGATAAGGATTTGTGCAAAAGTGGGTATAACGAGTTCGGCCGGAATTCGAACTCATCTATCCAATTTCGGATTCCGAGCCGATAACCAATATGTTATCTGCAAATCTTGTATATCCTGAAAGATTCACCAATATCCATTAGGCAATGGCAATTATATATATATATATATATATATATATATATATATGTGTGTGTGTGTGTGTGTACATATTTAAATGAATGTGTGTGAATATCATCTATGTATGAGTATGTTATAGCATGCCTAAAAGTACACTAGTGCGGTAGCTTAAGTTAGCAATTTTCTATTTTTTTTTCTTATCAGCTCTTAAAAATTAATTCCATCAAATTCAATAATGTCGATTTATTTTTTTCAATATGGACAGCGAATGTCAGTGTGGAATAGACCAAATTCTAGAAGACTAAAAATTGGTAATTGAAATTTATAAAATTCATATTTTCATGGATTCACATTGAATTTTCCTTTTTATTTTAAATATTTTCTGTTTTTAAAACTTGTCTGTATTGTGACTTTGACAATTTATAAACTTCTTGTTTCAAAACCTTGAAGCAAATTTTCTTGAAAAATATCTTCGGCTTCTAAAATTTTAGAAAAGGAAATAAGAATGATTGTAGAATTTATGGGATGAAGAATTATTATTTATATCGTGTTCAGCTTTAGCGTTATTATCACAACGTTTTGGTCGTTGAAATTTCCGGTCTTCTTCAGGTGTCTTTTGATCCGATTGAGCTTCTGAAAATTACAAAATGGTCTCTTTCTTTAAAATACATGGCCATATTCTAGTTTCGCTGTCCATTTCTAGGAATTACGCATTTCAGCACAAGCAAGCAAATGCAATTATTTAAATAACTGGGAAGTGTTTCAACAAAAGACAGTGCAACGCCATAATCCGAAGCTGCATTGGGATAGCAAAAGATGTATTTCAAAAGCTAAGCAAAGTATTAAAAAATAAGACAATGTTAAAAACGAAGAAAAGCACCAAAGTGTCATATAAAATCGGTCCTCCTACATTGCCGGGAATGCAGTACAATCTCTTCACAAATGAAAAGAATTCAAGCAACAAATGTGGCTCTACAGAATCCTGCTGAGATTATCATGGAGTGAATATGTGAACAATGATGAAGTCATAGAGAAAATTGAAACAAAAAGAACATTTGAAACTGACATAACGTATCGAAGAGGGACAAAAAAACCCTAATTGACCTAATTGGCTTGTGTAAATAAATCGTATAATAAGGTTGAGGAGGGGCAGCAAAAATAAAATTTACTACGAACTACAAATGACAGGAAATTATGGCGAGCCATGCTCGCCAACACCCTGAAGAAGCACAGCAAATAAAAGAATAAGGCGATAATACTACTAAGACGTAAAGCGTGAAAGAAAATGTAAGATAAAAGGACAAGAAGGTTTCAAGAATACAGTAGATTGCGATTGAAGTTGCATTTAAAATTTTGAAACTCGTAGGATACAGGTAAGCAAGAATCCGTAAGATTTCCAGAGGTGAGAAATGCTAGAAATAAAATATTATAGAACTTACCGTCGCATCTAGATATTTCAACAGTAAAACAGGTTGACCAACTTGTCAAGCAATCGAGGTCCCGAAAAGAAATGCTCTTTCGAACAATTGCTATTAAAATATTTATAGAAAAGACAGAAGCCATAAAACTGTTGTGGGAAAATGACTGAAGTCGAGATGCCAATTTAGGACTAACATTACAACCCCTTCTTTGGAGTTTGCTAAGATCCCGTCCTATGGTATTTCAGGACGATTATTAATACAATCACTCCTGTCAAACGGTGTAATGATGGTCGTCCTTAACGGATTCTCCTCCAGTTCCATTCTCACGAACGCAGGGATTAGCCAAGGTTCTATCCTGTGTCCTACACTGTTCTTTATCTTCATTAACGATCTTCTTGATGCCATCAGTTGCCAAATAGGCACCTATGCAGACGACACTACTATTTACTCGTGCCTAAATAATAAATCTGGTATCGCCGACAAAGCTAACCTGGCTGTTGATCTCGAAAAAGACTTCCAATGTGTTGTTCACTGGGACAGGAAATGGCTGGTTAACTTTAATGCTTCAAAAACAAAACTACTATTACCAACCACAGAGAACCCTTCCAGCCCTCCATTATCATGTATGATGCTGAACTCCTTGAGAGCACCTCTTTCCGACTGCTTGGTCTCACATTGTCCCCTGACCTGAGAGGGAACAATTACATTGAATAGCTTCATCTACCGCAAGTCGATTCTCTATATCGCAAGAGAAAAGTTTTTCTCGCTCGAATCCATCCTTCAAATCTATAAATAGACCATTCGCCCTTGCATATAATATTGATGTCATATATGGTCTAGAGCTGCCGCTGTTCGTCTTAGAGTCTTCGACAAAATCCAGAGACGGATATGCAATGTGGTTGGCCCTGATCTGGCATCTCGTTTACAGTCGCACTCTCACAGACATGCTGTCGTCTGACTCTGTCATTTTCAAGGTAACTGCTCTGACAAGCTATTTTCGCTAGTTCCCAATCTGCATGAATTTAAACGTGTCCCTATGTTGGCATCTCTGTCCAACGGTTAAATGTAGCCGTCACTTATACTCCAAAAGCTTCATGTTTCGCACATCCAGTCTGTGAAACTCCCTTCCTCATACTTGCTTCCCTGATAGCTATAATCTTCAACTATTCAAATGCAATGTCAATCGACATCTTCAGATGCCTTGATCTATTCCCCGTCCTGCTCTTCTTCCTTTCCTCCTTCACGCCTCTTTACTCTAGCTGCTACTCTCTGTAACCCCTTGCGTTCTAGTGACACTCCCGCCTTGCTTGGGATGAAAAGCTTAAGAAAAAAGTTAAATGCCATATGTGATGCCCGCTTGGGTAATCTTGTCTCTTTCAATCCGTGTCTAGACAGATTTTCCCCGCGTTAGGTGACCATTTCCTTCTGCGGTAGAGTGGTTTCCAACTAAGGCTATAGAATCTATAGGTGGAGAGAGAAGAGATGGATTCATTCTTTTCCCCAAAGGTATTTTCGCATAATTGAGTGTAAGGAACTCTACTGGAATTTGAACTCGGTAATCCGGATTTCTCGTTCTGAGCCGATATCCATAATACCACAATATACATTATTGATTACTGCTAAGATATTGCACGAGCAGGACGTCGTAAATATATAGGCAGCGAATAAATATTCAGTTCAAGAAGGAGAAATCCGCCAGCTACTGAACTTCTTATCGACAGATGGAAGAAAAGCAGCCACTAATCAATTATTTCCACTGTTTCAGCGACTGAGACCAAAGAACAAACTCACTGATTCACGACATCGACATGGTAACCAGGTCAAGAACTGGGAATATCCCATATTAGCGACACCAGTTAAATACTGTTTCACTTTATACTTACTATCTCGCAAATATAATAATTAAGAAAAAGACATTTCGAACTTCTTCATCATGTGCACAACTAGGAAAACAACTTTTGCCTATATACTCGAAAACTAATACCGTACACAACTGAATCACACACAGTCATTATATACTGTCGTTTTATGAATAAATAATATTTGGGATTTGATTAAACCTAACTTTGTCTTTGTTTCGAATTGTTGCTTGTAAATGTTAAATTTTGTATGTTTGACGTTTCGGTGCTGACCAGGCCTTCAACAGTCTGGAGAAGCAATACATTTAAACGTAAGTAATTTACATAAAGCAGAAAAGCATTTCATTAAAATTAACAAGGTAGATTTCAATTTAGTTTTGCCACGCCCTTCATACGGGCATAATGGCAAAGCATTGTCCAGAAATACTCGTGATCCTTCAAACAGAGACTGGTCAGGTAAGGTTTACGTGAGTGTTTACATGTTATCTTCGGATAACGTCCTTAATCCCAACATACACCAAATTTGGCTTTTTAAAAATGCATGTAAACAAAATTAGTGCACAGATGTAATTTGCATGTAGTGATAAAATGTTATATCGCTTAACATAAAATAACAATATTCAAAGAGTTCATATAATATATTTTGGGCTGAACTAAATGCGAAAAGACTTTGACGTCCTTTAGCATAAAACAGAAAGAGAATCCTTATAAATGTGTAAGTATCTCGTTGGTAGCAGTAATACTTTCAACTGTGTGGGATTTTTAGGTGTCCTCATAATGTAGAGTGTGGGAAAACAGACGAAATTATTTTATCGATTCTCTGGTTCCTTTTCCTGCTCGTCTCCGTGTTTATCTTTTTTTTTTTTTTTCGAGACAAAGGGATTCGTTTCAGAATTGTCACTTGCTTACTGATATTGGTTCTGTAGGGGAAAAGTTTGTAAACTCAACGTTTCTTCTGGATGTAAACAATTGCAGCAATCTGTATCTTCTAGTCAGACACTCCACTGACAGCAACACGTCTCGTACTCCATACAGGACTCACCGTCTTTCTGTCTCCTTCTTATGTCTTTTTTTTTATCTCCTTATTGGCAGTTAATGTGAAAAGAGACTCTCTCAAGAGAGTATCTGACTCATCTGTCTTAAATGTGTATCTCCCAAAGTCGCCATTTTTCTTTTTTGGACAGCTTATATGCAAGGCACGTCCGAATCCGTTTTCGTCCTGGAAGTAAGCCATTTTCTTCCAGCGTAGCAAAAGATGGATGCAACTGTGGGCCACTTTGTGCTCCCTAGTTTACTACAGGTTCGCAGATGTAACTCATTTGACAATCCACGTTTAAGATTGATGACCTTTTGACATCTTTTATTTATTTATTTTTATCTTTATTTCTTTGCAAACTTTTCTATATATTTTTTAATAGTGAATTTAAAAAAAAATTCTATCGCTAAAAGCACCTACCTACATCTGCGAAATACATTGCCGTTTTCCACGGCGTATAACAGTCTGATAACTTGATAGCATGGAAGGTAATTTAAAAAAAATTCCCCCTCCTTTTATACAACTTTAGGGATCACGTGTTAATCCTGTCCCGTGAAGACTAATTATAACTGGTTAGATTTGTCAACTTCTCCACAGTATTCACAAGACATTTAATGACATGCAATGGAAACTCATTATTTCATTATTAAAAGCAAGTCCTTCAGAGTTCTTTAAATGATAACACATGATCTTTCTGCTTTCAGCAATTATTTAGAATTATAAATAATCGGGGGTAATTTTTAAATTACTCTAAAATTATAGATTACAACGTATTACGTTTCCTGAACACATCGTGACCATGTTCAAAGAAATACAAAAATTAACCTGGAATGTGAAAGACGGATGGAAATAAATCGCTGTCATAATAACCACGATTTAGTGCTACTTGAATTCGAAATATTTTCGTGTTTTTAGAATGTACATTTGGGGTTGTGAGAAAAGTAGGTAAAAAGAGGCCGAAATTAAGTTCTACCTTAAACCCTTCCCTCACATGTTCGACGATATGCAAAGACAAATCGTATGATGCAAAGTGATTTTGGATTCGCCGCTGCTTATAAACCGACTTAACCGCGTGAATGCATAACGAAAGGAGAATAACCTCCCTCTTTTGCCACTATTTTTTCACGTGTGTATGTGAATCGTACAAGATTTCAGAACATTTTTAACCAAAAAAAAATGATTCCATAAACAAAAAGAAAAATTGATTCTATCATATTATCCTTACCATAAGCGTCAAATAAAACCATTTATGACCCGTGAATTGTTCTTTTATTTCGGGCTGAAGCGTCAGTACGTAGGAATCTAATAAACATTTACAAACTTTTTGAAAAGTTAAACGTGAAACCAACTAAAATTAAAACGAATTTTCATGAAAATTCACATGAACAATTTTAATAATTGCAGAGAGTTAAAAAAACAAACAATAGTAATCAATGACTTACATATTATGACTAATGAATTCGTATAAGATAGAACAGCATTAGCAAAGCATAACTATTTAATATCATAAACAGAGAACAACGTAAGATGTATTTTCGATTAACATGGATGGTCAAATTTTATAGCAACAATGGATGCTACAATTGGCACAATTCGAAATGGATACAGTATTGTTCAATCTGTTTTCTGTTAAATCAACGAATGTTCAGTAAATGCAGCTTTCTCCGTATGTATACACTGACATAAAAATATCCATGGGACAGCAGTAGATAAAGTCAATGCTTCGTAAGGTTCAGTTTTTTGTTTTAGTTTCATTTTCTTTTTTAATCAGTTAACTTAGCTAGGGTATGTATGATCATTGGTCCCTTTTATTTCTGTCCCTATTTTTCTTTAAGTTTAATTACCCATCCCCTCCCTCTTTAGGTGGTCAGTGATGTCAGTTCTCCGGTGGATGCGGGGCGCCTTTCGTTTCGCGTGAGTGTTTTCGTAATTGTTGTGTTTGAATGAGTGTGTGTTACTGTGTGTGCGTGGGATAAATGAATGTTTTATACTATTATAGACCCGCATTGATTTCGGCCAGAGAACTGGTATTTCTGCCACATTTAGTGATTGTGGGGGGGTTATTACTAATAATATGTTCTTTAGTTTCTTGTAAATAGATTTGTGATCATATTGTAAATACACATTGAGGTTAATTTTTAGAATTATTGATTTATTCCCCTCCCCCCCACAGACATTGATTTGTATATATGGGGATTAGTTAGTTATTTCATAGAGACGATGAGTTATTATGGTGTTTGTAGATTGAAAGGTACGTATGAATGTGTTGTTTTGGTGTAAGGAATATTATTCGTACGTTTGGGTCAGTGTTTGCGGCGAGATAGTTATAATTAAGACAGAAGAAGACCGTCCTCGCCCCATTCCCCTATTCCGGCCTTGTGCCACATTTCTGTATAAATACAGAATAAATATGGCTACGTATCAAAACATCGCCTTGACATCATGTAAATGCCTAAATCTATATCAATTGTACTCCGATGTCGTATGAGTTAATGAAAACCGTCCCTAATCTGTCCCTCACAAGGCGATGTGAATTATCGAAGATATTAGGTTGGTGCAAAAATAATGACGTAATAATGTTGTTTTTTGACGTCAAAAAATACGTCAAAAAACGACATTATTACGTCATTATTTTTGCACCAACTTAATAAAACAGATTATGATAGTCGATGTAAGACAGATGGGATATTTAATTTCTGAAACTTGAAATTTCTGAAATTGTCCGTTGATCTTTGGCACCACGTGCGTGCAGGTAATGCTTAATGGAAGACATTGTCAACCACTATGAACAGCGCCTTTAATAATTGTGATCAGAGGTGTCTGTAGTAAGCGCCACTGCTTCAAATCGCATCCAATAGAGAAGGTATTATACGCATACCCATCAGTTCATTTTGGTCTTCTTAAACTTCCATAAGATATTTGAGCAGGTTGTCACAGTTAAAACGACAACACCGAACACATCACCTTCGCAGGCTCTTGACATCTCTAATTGAATCCAGAAGACAGACGTGATGGGTAATTGTTCTAGTTGTTTAGTGTTCATGTGCGTACCATAATGAGGTTCATAGGGTAGGTTATAGGTCCCGTAATCCGCGTATGGTTATTTAACGGCGAGCACTACGTTTTACTGCTTTGTGGTCATTAACACCCATTCATACATTCCATTTAACCACACAATGATAAGTTATTCCGGTGGGATATCGTGTCATTACCGATCAATGCGACGTGATAATGAGGTCTATTCGATCGCAGGATCCGGCACCTATGCATAAGAGGTGGAGACGGCTATCGAAATGGCATGGTTCTACTGATCTCCAGAGATGTCGCGACCATTTTTCGAATCGATGCAACATTGAGTTGATGTAATTCTCAGAGATTTTGACAGACGGCACATTATAAAGCACCTTTGTCTCCAGGCAAGAATTATATATATATATATATATATATATATATATATATATATATATATATATATGGCGGTGTATGTGTGTGTGTTACTCGCAGACAGTACTGTTTCGCTGTATTAGAGCTCATCAGTGCGACTAGACATCCGAATGCCTCAAGACAGGATCGGAACCCAATCGATTTTGTGAGTCAGAGCTTCTACCACTGAGCGATCTTCACTCGGCTGAGTGAAACAGCTAAATCTATCTATCTATCTATCTATCTATCTATCTATCTATCTATCTATCTATCTATCTATCTATCACAGTCTGTTCACATCTATCTATCTATCTATCTATCTATCTATCTATCTACACACGAATCTCTAAAGACGTCTCAGACTTCATTTGTCGGATAAAAGTTCTATCGTAAAATATCCAAAAAGACATTTCTGTTCCCATTCACAGTGCAGGAAAATACTTGTTGACAACACCAATATAATGTACCACAAAAATAATAAAGAAAAGATTCAAATTCTTGTGGACTTCTATATCAGAACCAACAAACCGACACCTGATCAAAATATTATTACGAGTGTCGCAATAAATATTTTGAAATTGCATCTGACAATTATTTAATTCCTCTTTTTATTTCTACCATTTTTGTTTAGCTTCTTTTATTAGGACGCTTAAAAAACACCATAGCTACAACTGATAAATTGAAAATTTTAAAATAATTATAGCAGAAAGCGTTCCTGTGTGTTTTCAAAAATCACCATCACAACGATCATATTCACAATGTTTGTCTCGCAATTCATCTCTCAGGATGTTTCATCTTAAAACCTTAAAAGCAATTAAAATTTATTTAGAGAGCTAGAAAATATTACTAGGAAACTAAATAGACATATGTCTTGAGTATTCAGTGAAACATAATTGAATGAAAATATGATGCATGAAAATATGATGCATATATATATATATATATATATATATATATATATATATATATATATATATATACATACATATATGTGCATCATATTTCCATTCAATTATGTTTCACTGAATACTCAAGACATATGTCTATTTAGTTTTCTAGTAATATTTTCTAGTTTCTATTATATATATATATATATATATATATATATATATATATATATATATATATATATATAGGAAAACTTAGTCAATATGTTCCGGCCTCTCAAACGCGACGGTTAAAATAAGCTTTCTTTTTGTCTTTATTCATATGGTCGTTTTACAGATATATTCTATCTTAACTTTTTTACACGTACACATAGTAGGATAAGGAACACATAATAAAAGTTTATAAATCAAACAGGTTTCGCTTTTATTATAATTTTCATCATACGGAGGCGAAAAAGAAAATTCTAGTATTTTTAATTTGTGTTAGTTTTTCATTTGTTAAGCAGGGTTCGCCATATATCTTGTTAAGCACCGTTCGTGTATATAATTCATGTGCGTATAGGCATCACAATTCTAGTTTTTAATGCGGGATTCAGATGATTAAGTATATACGTGTGCGTGAGTCTTGTATTAATTTTTATCCGTGCATATTTGTTGTCCAAAATTTGATTTTGGTGTGAGGGTGAAGGAATTTAAGTTAAATCAGTTGTGCTAGCAGATAAACATATCCTAGATTGTTTAAGTATGGATTTAATAAATGTTGGTGATATAGTAAAGGGTGTTAGTTGGGGGATCGTAATTGACAGGAGCACCAAAAGTTAGAAGAGTTCCACAAGTGAGAAAAGAAACTATTAAAATTGGACTTCTAGTTACATCTAGTCATTTCAATAGTGAAATTGTGAGACCTAACTTCCAATTTAGCACTGTGGCTAAATTCGTGAATCTTATGTACCATACAAGAAAGCAATATTTATTTTGAATAATGCAAAAATGTCGCACAAGGCCAAGAGTGGGGATAGGGGAGGTCTGGTCTTCAATCTGTCGTATCTTAAACTCAGCTAGCCTCGATTACTGATCCAAACATGCCACAGTATACCTTACACTAAAACAATATATTCTGGCTTATCATTCTTACTACAGCCAACATAATACCTCAGAGTCTCTATGAAGTCCTAACTAGTTCCCATATGTACAATTTGTCTGTGATGGTGGTGGCGGGTGAATAAAAATAACTACCATCGAGGAAAGTTCATCCGAACAATTACCATGAAAGTATTTATAGTAAAGTCAAAGGGAAGCTACGTTACGGCGGTGGGAAAGTGACTGAAGCCGAGATGCCAGATCACAACCGATAATGTTGTAGGTTCTTCAATTGCTGATGAGCTGTCTTTGAGAAAAAAATACATTTTTTTTTCTTTCTTGAGAAAATATAAAAGAAATAATGAAAAAAAGAAATATTGATTTCGCTTTGGGAATTTTAAAGAAATTTAACTTGTCAATAAATCCGATTTTTAATGGTCATGATTTTCTTTTGTGAAACGATATACTATTTGTATTTCCATTTTCCGAACACATGCGCATCGTTTTCTTTGTGTTAGTTTGTATCGGTTTCTGTCACTACAGGAAGCGATTCGGACAATGTCTGTGTGTCTTCGATCTGACCAACTGACTCTTCGATAACACTGATGCACACTAAGCCGATCGGGTTGGCTTTTCAAAATAACAAAAGCAAATATGTTTATCCTTTGGTATTATTGCTATTTCTTCCGGATTTTATTCCCGATTTTGTCGGCAGAATGTCTACATTTTACCTAAGGCAGTATGATGATTTCAGAGGCGGTGCATTAGTTTAACATCGGAAAAAATATCAAGTGGCCGAGCTAACAAATGTAGAACTATACGTCTGTGACGGTCCTATATTCAACACAGTGTTCACGTCTGAGACCAACTTTTTAAAGTTTTTAATCAAACTTTATATTGTCTAAACGAAAATCAAACTAAAGGATGACCTTGTGTAGGAGGAGGTAGCGACCGAACCGAAGTTGCGAACGAAAACGACGTCTTCGCGATCAATTGCCAACCTCGATTAGTAACAATAACGTAGCTAGTCACAGACAACAATTAACAACCGATGAACACGCCGAGCCAGCAAAAAAAAAATGAATAAATAAATAAGGCATTTTATAACACTGTAACTGCCTCTACCCTTTCAACTCTACCGGTAAGAGGCTATAAATGAGAAGGTGGATATGGCACCTGTACCTAAAGACACAAGTCGCGGAGCCAGTCCCCACTCTGCTTCTCGATCAATCTCGTCCCTCCGACCTCATGTAAGTAACCCGACTTTTTTTTCCACAATATTAAAAGTATTTATTCTGACAGTGATGCAAACTGAACTAAGAACATGGTGACCAATAATCATTCGAGCTGCTTTTGATAGAAATTAATTATAGCAGAAGTAAGTGTACACGTACGGACAATTAGAGACGTCAGGAACTGTGTTAAGAGGCGTAGTTTTAACAGGTGAATCTCCAGTATCTTTTGCAAGATAAAGAATACTGAAATGAATAACTGGATATTCGTATCATAACTTCCCTATTGAATGGTGATTTTCTAAGCCCGGCTTAGATGTGGCACAAGGCCGAAATTATGAGGCACCCAGTAAAGATCGAACTCACTCGTAATTGATCTAGCAAGACAAGCTTTCTAACCATTACACCACGTCGAGGTGCCTATTGAATGTGGGTGTGATTAGACTACTGTTTGCGTATTCATACCAACTAAAAAAGTCTTGAAAATTTTCCGGTTTTCCTATTTGAATATTCTGATTAATCTTAATTCTTTAATTAATGATTGAATAAGCTCATGGCGAATTCTATGACAATAAAATATCCGCAGAAATTTCTTAGCGCATCGTTAAAATATTTAAACTCAACAACTTTAACAAAATATTGTAATCAAAGTCATAAATATGAATGTTAGTCGTTATTTTAAGAAGTAAGGGGTACGATTTACATTATTTACATCGTTCGCACTGTTGTCCTCATCTTTATTGACATATTCACGACGTTTTGGTCGTTGTACACTCCGGCTTTCTACAGGTGATTTACTTTCGAATTTCGAACCGAAATCTTTCTTTAGTCTCCGCGGGGGTAAATTTTTGAAACCTTAAGCGATCTTTAGACCGGATGTTTGCTTCAAGATTGAAACTAGTTGTCACTACTGCTGTTTTAATATCTGCCTCCCCCCCCCACACACACACGCACATACGCGCCCATACACGCACAAACACATGTTTAACATATTCTCATATACAGTGTGTGATGGGTAAGTTGTCGCCATGTTACATTTTTAATTTCGCGCATGCGCGTTGTTTATGATTTTGTCGACGGCACACTATAGTAAGCTCAGTTGGGCACCATCTGTACAAAAAAGATCACCATGACACAGTTCACTCCACCAGATATTTTGAAACGGTATGTTGTACTGTTTGGCATTCGCACCGGAAGTTCCAATGTCTGGGCGTCATTCTGACGGCAGTGCAGAGAATTCGGAAAAAATTGACGTGTCTAATGGTGATTACAAAGGTACAGCAGCTCGGAAAACTCACTCTGATCGTTACATCTGGCCATCTAACTACCCAGACTGCAACTCCCTTGACTATTATATGTATAGCGCAGTTGAGCGAGGGACCAACACAACTCTTTGTAATACCAAAGATCAAATGAACACAAAAATTATGGCATCATTCACCAACTTAAACAAGGAGACAGCCCAAAAGAGTTACAGGAGATTCCGAAGTCGTCTGGAGGCCGGGGTTGAAATCAATAGTGATTTTATTGTATTCTTTAGTTTTTCAAGATATTTTTGTAGCATTTGGCTAAATGTAACTGTTTAAATGATATGTCAGTCTTATTTTTATTTTTGCGTCATTTAGGCGACAATTTATCCATCGCATCCTCTATCTGATGTCGTAGAAATCATAGCAAAAGCTAATCGAATAAGTAATGTTAATGTGTTTTATTTTTTTCAATAAACCCAACATTTGACGCTGTTTTCATTCCCTTTTTCTTTGCTTCTTTCTAGATTTTTCTATTTTGGAGGTGAAATAATTCTTTACGATATTTTTTCAAATTTTGATTTTTTTTTCATTTCAATCCTACATATATTTTCTTATCGATAATGAATTTAATAAATATACGAAATATAAATAAACCATAAAATCGCGTCACTCGGCAGAGTCAGTCTGTTCCAGAATCGAAATCTTCAAGTAACCAACACATAAGATAGCCGTAAGCTAGCCACCTTGATTTTTGCTTTACTTTTTATTAAATCAGCAATTTTATGAATCTAATAAGACGGCATTTTCTTTTCGGTTTGTTATTTGGCAGTTAATATGAGTTAATTAAAAAAAGCAGTGAACCTGTTTGGGAAGTTCATGATCAAGAGGCCGATGTTGAGATGTTGTAGAACAAAAAAAAACGCATTATTATCAGATCCAAAATCTTACAAATCGTTCTAATCAAATCGGTGCTTTTGTATTGCGTAATGAATTTGGTAATTTTTCATTATATTTGCAGCTTGTGGTGTCCGGGTTAAAATTTATGTCGGCATTGGTCAAAGAATAAAAAATATTTATTACAATTGCATCTATTAATAAATATTGAATCTAATTATACTCTTGGTATATCCGTCAATAGCTTAGGATGTTAGAATGTGGGCTCAGAAATCGTACTTAAAGATGCTTGAAAGCTTTTTCTCGACACAATATTTAAGTTTACTTTATTCGTACATGCATACGTATCTTTGTGACTAGGTCGAATATCATAGTCGTTATTGTTAACTACTACTGCACGAACACACACGAACATAACTGTCAATTCGGGCTGAAAATATTGGTTCTCGTTCGATCACCAAAGTTATGTACCGTCGAGAACGTTCAGGGTTCAGATGGGAGGGGGCCACTTGAAAACAATAGGTACTGTAAGTACCCTCCTACAATTCCAAAATTTTTCGGCCTTAAATAAACCACAATTGGTAAAAAAAAAAAAAAAAAAAAAAATCCAAACACACACGCACACCGTTATCTAATGCCTTATTGGTTACTCTTTTATTGTTCTCGCTGCTTCATAACTTTTTAGTTTTATAATTCTTTCACACACAGTAACCCCCTTGTGTCTTAGTGGCTTAGTGGCTTTACTGCCTTGCTTGGGGTAAATTCGATTATATATATATATATATATATATATATATATATATATATCCCATTTCAATATATCACTTCCGTTAAGTTAACCGTCTAAATAGGTCAAAGTCTGGTCACTCCTCCTCCCCCAATACTAAGTATGATTGAGAGAGATATGAAATTAATCCCTCCCTATACTCTACCATGTCCCTTTAACTACTCCTTTTACACTCTCTGTTAAATTACAAAAACTTACACTACCCATCAATTTTAATTTCATTTTTCATTTTTCATTTCATTTTTCGAAGTGCTATCTGATGATCCGGCGTCCTTTAAAAGGGCTCTGGTAAAATAAATTATTATAATGGTACCTTAAAGTGGTCAGTTTTTCTTTTAAATTTATATATATATATATATATATATATATATATATATATATATATATATATATATATATTAAATTAGTGGTAAATATACACCTACATATGCAATCATATATCTAAAATATATATAAATATATATACATACATATATACACATACATATATATTTGTATAAAAAATAATTCCAAGAGGATAGAATATCCAGGTAGAACTCAATGTCCGGGACAGAGTAATGATATAATAAAAAGGCTTAAACACTAATATTCCATGGTCATAATTTATTCCATTGGAATCGTAAATACGATCCAATTCTTTAAGACCTACAAATTCAAAAACAAAACAGAAAAAAAAACCCAACTCCGGGATTAAAAAATAAAATTTAGTGAGAGTGTATGTATGAGAGTGTGGAACGAATGTTAGAGTAAATGAAAGCTATAGGGAGGGGTAACAGACGAGAGAAGAACAGGAAGGTCTAAAGATGAAGGGGGGGATTAAAATTTAGCAGAGAGAAGTTTTACAGAGGAGAGTCAAAGACTGTTTAAGTGAGAGAAATATGAACATACTCAGATGAGAGGAATATGAATATACTCAGATATATATTAAATTAGTAGATTTATAATACACACACACACACACACACACACTTATATATATATATATATATATATATATATTATAAATTTACTAATTTAAAAATATGATCCCATCGCTACACATGAATTGCCATGTTTCAAAAACAGAAACGAAAAGTTTCAATTTAATTTTAGCATTAAATTAAAATCCTTAATACTGTTTCATTTTCAAGCGATTTTTGGAATAACATATTTTGAAATTTACTGAGTTTATAAGCACATACATTCTTGATAATAGTTGCTAAGGTTACGAGAAATTTAATCATTTTGATAAGGTGCGTTAGGATATTCATTTTCATAGACAACCTGTGTATCAAAATATGAGTTGCGCTAAGTTAAGGTAGGGTAGTTATTTTGCCGTTTAATTTATAATTTTTTATACAATTTTTTTTTTCAAAATGGTCGTTTGAATATGAGTACGTTGTATTTTTAATATTTAAAATCTATTACTAGAATTTTAAATTATTATTCTTAATTATAATTACTAATAGACTATATATTTGTCTTAAACAAATAAATATTTAGAATTACTTTCTGATTTAAAAATTATTATTCAAAGATCAATATAAATATGTATGTCTCACTTTTAATCTTTTTTCTTCTTTTTTTCATATTTAATCATTAGTTAAGGAAAATCTTTGACAGTGTCTGGAAAAAAAAGCTATTTCAATTCTTTGATTAAATATTTTTTTCATAAACTTAATAATGTATAATTTCTCATGTATGCACAAACGACATGGGTCATTTAATGACATTCAAGCTCTAGCTTTTCTTATTAGTTTCCATTTTACAGTAGGCATTTTATTTGTTTCCTTTAAGTGCCATAATATTTAGATAGGGACGTCTGATTTAGGTATTTACTTATTATATTTTATTTTAAAAGAACTTTGATGTTAGTTTCAAAGCCTTTTGAATTCATGGCTTGTGCATCCAATGTAGAATTTAACCTAGCCTCAATAAATGAGATATTTGCATTTGTACACTAATTATTCAGTGCGACATGAAGAGGACGGTTTTGAGGAATTCTAGTTACATAATTTTTCTTTATCTTCATTTTTTTATTATACTCTCTAAATTATTCGGCTAAGTGTTTACTCAAGATATTAGCATTATGTTTCTTAATAATTTATCATATATATATTATATACAGCTATACAATATTTTCAACAATCTGAATAAATGTCTAACAAAATATATATTATGATTATGGAATTTAGCTGTTGTACTTTCAACAAAGAAATATTTGATGCACTGTGTAAACAGACAAAAATGGAAGATTGTGAAGTAAACGCCGAAAACTATACTAAATATGCAATAAGGTAACTTTGCCAAATTCTCTGAATCTTTGGTGAGAACTTCATCTATACACTGTAAAATGTTATATTTCAGAGCTGAGGGCGTTTTTCAATGTGATAATGAAAAAAAAATGCGATTATAGGAACACCTTCAAACTTTTTTTTTTTAAAATATGCATATTTTGCAGTCTCTAAAGACCATTTATTAACTCTTCAGTAACTAGCTTGAAAGCCGCACTACGTGCGGATTTTTAAGCTTGTTACTGAAGAGGGCTAATTGGAGCTATGGCTCAAAACTAAAGGGACATCTGGTTCAGCTTAGAAAACATCAATGATAATTTTGAAAAAATAATTTTGAATTCCTCAATTTACTCCCATGGAACTTCAAAACCTCGGAGCACTCGTGATATACATAGACATATACCTTTGTTGGAATTAGGAGGATCCCAGGATTTAAAATCTGAACCCTTTATTCAATCTATAGGACTATTTGCATTCTTCTCTTCCTGTCTAAAGATATCACGTTAATTGTCCTGTTATTGATATTTCGATTTCTTCAATGTCTGAGTACTATCCGGTCAACGATTGAACTCACAATTATTATATCAGCAAATTTAATATCCAAAATGTTAATCCTCTAGGCTATTTCCCATGGGAGTAAATTGCTAGGAAAATATTCTAATTTTGATTGGATGTGAGAAAAGAACAAGGAAAGCCCCCATTTTTTTTAATATATTTTTTATATAGAGCAAGTGTGGCTCCATTTAGAGGGACTAGAGACACGCGGGCGGACAGACAGAATTTGCCGTTTATTTATTTAGATAATCACCTACAATTATATTTTTTTATTTGATTTATTACCGATGATTAAAATTATTTGTTAGATAATCATTTAGAAAATAGACTAAAATCTTTCTAAATATTTGGCAAATTAATAGAAAAGAAAATACTGTTCAAAAATGTTCAAAATGCTGTTGAAAAGGCGGTTCAATTTTCAAAGTGATATCAAGAAGAACAATGACTTTTTAAATTGTTCAAACTGTTGCCCTCATCTTACTTGTCATTTTCTCAACGTTTCGGGTGTTGTACGTCCCGGTCTTCTACAGATGAGTGGAATTTCGAAGAATAATGTATTTAGAATCGCTTAGTTTTTCTTTTTTTCATCCAGATGATAACTGGTTTTGAAATGTACTTCAGTGAATTAATATGCAAAAGAAATGTGAAAACTTTTCTCTTAAACTTGTCAAAATTTCTGGATTTTCTGATGAAATGAGCCATCTAGTCAGATATTCAATTTTGTTCATTTTTACGAAGAAATATTAACCCTTTCTTCGGCGTAGACACGTATATACGTTTTTTTTACCGAAAGTGACCTTTTTCCAGACGCGGACGAATAAACACAAACAAAAACAACATTCAAAGACCAGCTACAGAATTGATTATCTGTCGATCTCGATTCTTTTTATGCACTTCTGAGCTTGAAACGAGTCCAGTTGTCAACTCACACGTTTGATAGAGGTGTTACTCACCAATTGGGATACTACAAGGTGACTCACTTTCTTAGTTACTATATTAAAAACAAAAAAAAATTGTTTGAATATGAAATGTTTTTCCCAAAATAATTTAGCGAGGAATGAGTTAACTCTTCTAAAATGTACATTCAGAAGTTATCCTGGACTGGAATGCAAGCTGTCACGTAGACACGGACCTAAAATACGGGAAGATTTACTGACCAGAAAACACTGTGTTCCTGGAGAGCATTGCATTGACGTGCCAAGCGCCTTACCGATTTCATGCTGTCTCATTATTTATAGCATTTAGGCAACTCCCATCCACATCTCGTAACACATTCTTTCAACTTCACAAGATGAAATCAGTAAACTTTATGCAACCTGTGTTTGATCATTTTGCATGAAGGATTTACATGCGTTGTTAATTTGTAGAGAGTCAAAAGGATTATGCATTATTTTGAGTGCCCCGAAACGTCCATAATCTTCCCACCAATAATGTTCATGGGGAGACCAAAACTTGTATTACAGGTCTGAATGACATTGTCGAATATTTACAGATTCAGAGTATAAATTAAGCAAACTTATTTTTATCTCGTTTGCTCATTTCTTTTGCACGCCATTGTATATACTTCTATCTGTCTATATTTCTGAGATGAGATATTATACACTTTTCGGACCGTTGTCTTTGTCTTTATTGCCATATTCATAACGTTTCAGCTGTTGTATACTCCGGCCTTGATATACATTGAAATTATGAGCTCTGGTAATGTCCATTTATATATATATATATATATATATATATATATATATATATATATATATATATATATATATATATATATATATATATATATGTCCACTTATATGCATCATCTATATACTAAAATAACGCTTATTATAATAAAAAATAATACCGGATTATAATCCATTAATTTCTAAATATTGTTTTATTTGATTCAGCGTTTGATTCAAATAACTTAAAATACATTAACATTAAAATAGTGGCTTTTATTTTGGCAGTCATTTTCCTGGGTTTCATATCTTGAAAAAAAAGTGTGAGGAAAATAAATAAATCTGTGGTTTCTGTTTTATATACATTTTTGGTCTCGCTAGCTGCCTTTTGTATATGCCATTTAAATTTGCCTCCTTGAAGATACCTTCATTAGATGAAATTGTGGATATTCTAGTCTCTATAGATTTGTGAAGCTCACTTAATAGGCTTGCTTTGATGGTTGGATTCAGAACTAACATACCTGACGGCGCTTAGTTTCCTAAAAATAAAATTCTAAACAACCCCGTTCTTATGTTAAACGTAGCATCCAAAAGTTTACTTCCGTCATTACTTTTTTGTAGACGCCTTCAAATTATGGCTTTTGAAGGACTTAGATAGTTCCTTCTTTATAATATCCATCTGCTTCGGGCATCTATTTCATAGCACAATTCAATCGTTTCTGTCCATCCCGATATTCTAAATATCAAAAAAGTTGTTCAGCCACCATAACGGATAACCCTCCCACAGTTTCACAGACCTCTGCAGAGTTGTATACCACCATGGCAATGTTAAATTTAATATACAATCTTATTGTCTTTACCACATTTTTGTAGAATAACACAGATTTTAGGACGTGGGTTACAATTTCAATTTCTTCCTTTGTCATATTACAAAACCGACCGGCCAATTCCAACACATCTTTTACTAATTCTATCGTGATTGGCAGTTAAAGTATTAGGTTGGTGCAAAAATAATGACGGTTTTTAACGTTAAAAAATACGTCAAAAACCGTCATTATTTTTGCACAAACCTAATAGTTAATATCAAAATGAATGGAGGAGAATTCTTGTTATACCTTTAAAAGATGCTATGACTTCTTTCGTGTTTCGCCACAGCTTACCCCTCCGAGTGCTTCGTGTGTCCATAGTTGGTTTTTCAAATATTCTTTTTTATTTTTTACAAATTCCTTCTATGTTGTTCTTCGTAGATTTCAGTAATTTAAGGTTATTAAAAAAGTCGTCTTTATGATCTTTGACAATTATGAATGCGACCTTGTTATTTTACCTATTCTATCTTTGATGCCCTCTTATTTCTACGATGACTTTGCCCTTCATAGTTCATAGCTGAACATGTCCTTTCAAAATGGAGTAATCAGTCATAATGCAGCACTCATTTTTTGGTATTATTTCTTTAATTTGGTTAAGTTTTTTAAAAATATTTGACCGCATTTATCCTATGGCACTTTTTATTTTCTGTAATAATCTGGTTTGATACTCCATCTTTGGCTGGCATTGTTCTAAGCCGAATAGTTCCATTTAAATGTTAACATCATGTCGGCCTGGATCTTGTACGGTGAAACTCCAAATTCAGACATATTAATAGGTGCTCAACATTATACATAAATCGATTAAAAGGTTCTTCTTTTATGTGCCGGTTTACTTCAGGATGTATGAGATATAGGTCCCTCCACATCTTCCTGCCCCTGTTAGCTTTTAATAAGTTTTTTCTTTTTGTTATTTCTCCTAAACCCTGTTTTACAATCCATTTACTCAATCTTTTCATGTATGTTACCCACTGCTTTCCTCTTCCCCTCTTTCCTTCAATCTGTTCTGTGAATATCAGGTTTTCCTTGCTCACCTTCCTCATTATGGGCCCCAGAAATTTCTCACTAATATTACCAAAATAATTATTACTGATTAACTCTCGGCTCTCTTATTAAAAAAGTGTAAAGAAAAAGTTACATTTAGATACTTAAAAAAACAAACAATGAAGCGATGATAGCTCTTAGGAACAGTACAATATTTGTAAAAGAGAGTGAAAATTTATTTCGGAAAAACTCCTTAACAATCTTGTTAAACGTGGAATCCAAGATGCTTACTTTCGTTAGTTATCGACAGTAAAAGTTCGGATTCATTCGCATCGCGGGCAGCCATTAATGGTGTTGTTTGCATGCATTCGCTGCAGAATAGCTATGAGTTTAGTTATCATTACGTAAATAGTTCTCATGTGCAGTAGTTGAGACGAATTTAGACAAGAAAGATCAGCTCCGCGCTTAGCTTTCTGCAGTCTTCCGCATTTAACTTTCCACAGCAAATGTATGCAAACAACTACAGTAATGGCTACTGCCAACGACGCGAATGAATCCGAACTTTTACTGTTGAGAACTCCAAAACGGTAGATTTTATGAAATTTCTCAAGCCAGATTCGAATGAAGCGTGTAGAATTACACATAAATTTAAGTATTCTGGAAATTTTTAATGCAAGCTGAGCTCCGGTGCTAAACTTCAAATTCAACAAATAAATGTCTAATTAAATTACCTCCTCTAATTTACATTTTTTTTATGCGTCTAGAAGATTTTAAATAAAGACGTCATTTGACTAAATAACATATTCCGTGAACGACAAAGTGAAGCCCTAAGACTAAATTCAGACTTTTTTTTTTAACAAAGAACTAAAGATGAAACGAACGATGCTGTTAATCACAGAAAACTATCATTCTCCAAAGTACAGAAATGCTAAAACAAGAAGTTAATGGAAAACGACAATTGGAAAGATAAATAATTTCTGTCGAAAGACATCAACTACAAACAGTAACTGGATTTTGGTGAAACATTAGTTAATAAGGTGGCACTGAATGCAAGAATTATCCAATTTCAAGATATAGTCTCAGAAGAAATACAGCTGAGAAAATATACGATAAATGTATTGATGGCACGAGTTCAGAAACAATAAATGAATTGACTATAAAGATAATTCTTGCAACTAAAACGTGCAAAAATAATTCTTGCAACTAAAACGTGCAAAAATAATTCTTGCAACTAAAACGTGCAAAAATAATTCTTGCAACTAAAACGTGCAAAAATAATTCTTGCAACTAAAACGTACAAAAATGAACTATTAGACAATGTTGATGTTAAATCCGCAAAAGTACCCACCACTTACTGAGCGAGAACCTGAAAGAAATTTTACAAAATGAAATGATTTTCACAAAATTTTATAAGTGATTCCTCTTTGAAATTTGAGGAATGGGACATGAAACAACACTCGTCAGGTAATTCTTACACTAAATTAATCTTTCACACGTTCTCAGTGGAAGAAAGAAAGCTCAATCATGTTTATACCATGTCTACATCTTGCCCCAAGCGTTACACAGTTTTACCTTTGAGAAGGCGACAAATTAATTATTTCTGCTGTAACAATGGCGATAAAGAAATCACCAGGAGAATCGTGTAAATCTGTTCTTTATGTGGATTATATTCAGCCTTACTCAAACAGAAGATCTGAAGGAAACAAGGAATCAAACCAATACAATAAATACGTATGGTTTTAAGCATCTTCAAAAACAATGTTATCTACAAAAACTTTTCACGATAGAAATTCTGTACTTGAATAATTGACATAATTGTTTCGTACATAAAACGAAATGAGAATAAAAATTTGCCGCATACCATGTAACATTACGTCATGACATCTCCATATACAGCTTGCCAAATATGTATTTCGAAATAAGTAGCTCATCCGATATATATATATATATATATATATATATATATATATATATATATATATATATATATATATATATATATATATATAATTTTAAAGTATGGTATATTTATGGGTCAAAGTATTAAACATCGGGGATAGAGAGTATCTATTAAAGTGAACACTGACATTAACACCCAGAGACGACAGTCTATTTCATACGTAAACACAATCGGCAAGCCGTCGCATCTGAGTGTTGAATTCATTTTCCTCTTATACACACACACACACACACACACACACACACACACACACACACACACACACACATATATATATATATATATATATATGTTCAAATTGAATTATCAACAAAAAATACTTCGGTCTATGTTTGAGCACTTCATTCCGCAGTTTAATTAATTTGAGCGTATTTGCATCAATTGTCTACAGGGCTTTTAATTCTTCCTTGATTTCTTAGTAACTGATTGTAAAATTCGAACCCTAAACCTGGCAGCATAGAAATGTTAAAATGAAGATAGCGTCTGTATGTAAAGTCTGTATAAATACTCTTTACCTACAAAGTAGTTTATGTGTTGAACTTTTCTTATCGCAGTATTGATACATATTATTTTATTCTGAGTATTTTCGACATACCACAAATGTCATCCGAGTGTGTTGTTTATTTCCAAACAAATATTGTAGTGTTCATCATTTTCAAGGAGAAAATTGCTGTTTTCATCTGAAAGTTCAATTTTTTGATATGTGAAGTGTAGAATGTCAGTACGTCATCGCTTGACACCGATTTAGGGGAGGTAACTAAGTTTGGTGTGTAAAGAGTTTTGATAGATAAGTATAAGTGCAAACCTTGGCATTATATATTGTACACATTTTAAAATATTTGTGCAGTATTTATAATTAATTTTTTTAAGGTCTGGTTTCAATTTTTTAATATGCATAGCTTCAAGAATTTTTAGTTTATTTTTATTATTTTCATGAAAATATTTTATGTATTTTTTGGTGGGGAACAATCGTTACGAATGATATAATTAATTTTACTTTTTTTTATTAGATCTGTGGAGGATATATTAATATTTATTAATTTTTTACGAAAGTTTCGTCTTGTGTATAATTAGGAAATATTTGGTTATGATCTAAAAGATTAATATGTTTGGGGTTAATTGAAGAAGTATCATATTCGATTTCCTTTGTATTCAAATTTCTGATAGAACGTCTTATTTTATCACTAACAATATATTTAGGAAAGTTATTATCAATAAGAATTTATTTTATATTGTTTAGTTCACTGTAGAAAATCTGTTTTTTGGATAAATTATTTTTTTCTCGGTTTATTAGTTTTTTTTATAATTGCTATTTTATAGTAATTTGGACATTCACTCTTACAGTTAAGGTTGCACTTATTAATGTTGGTAGTTTTTTTTTTATATGGGAAGATAGTGATGTTAATGTTATTAGTATTTATCAATATATCTAGAAAATGAATTTTGTTACTATTATGAAGTTTGTATGTAAAGTTAAGGACATAATTATCTTGGAATTATTTTTTAATATAATTAACATTATCAATTCAACATGTCATTATATTTTATGAATATGTCCTGAAGATGGTTTATTAGACCGAAACGTTGTTTGTTTTTTCCGTATATTTTTCTCCATACTGTCGGATCTATATCCATATATTTGCTTATATATATATATATATATATATATATAAAATCACTACAAAAATAGCCATTTTGTTTCAACATCTCCGATGTCTTATCAAGTGATGATGTAAAATATAGAATAAAGGGTTTAAAAGGTTCAAATCAATTAACCACCCCTTGCAAGGGGAAACGCTGTTACATAAGCTGGAATGACCAATCAAAATACAAGTATACGAGAATTCAAAAAACTTGATAACAAACTAAGGTTATAAGTATTTAAAGCCTTAATTTTGGGGTTAGATTAAAATAAAATTTATTCTAACTAATAAGTATTAAATTATACGATAAAATTTGAAATTAAAAATGACCCATTTTAAAATTTAAATTTAATCCCTATTAAGTTTTAAAACTATAAAATTACTGAGGAAAAAATAAAAAATACATATGTTATTCTATTTATTTTGCTTTTATAGAAAGTAAGTTGGAATGAACGTTAATATCAACTGTTGTTCTGAACTTCTTGAGATGTTGATGTGTTGATATGGGTACTTATACATGTTTATATATAAACGATTTGAGTTATTTTAGAGAATTGTAGGAAATATTCTTACCATGAAAAATAATTTCGTGTACAAAAGTAAATTTAATTAATGTTCCTCATGAAATTCCAACAGATACAACTAAGAAACATTTCAAAGAAATTCATTTATTTTTGTTCTTTGAATACTAATAGCTAAACTTAGAATGCACATTATTCTGAGTACTCGGAATTCTTCTTAGAATTGAGAAATTTGAAAATGATTATTTCGAAATGTCTCGATAATCTCTACTTTTCATTATACGTTTAAAGTTTACTTGGATTATAAATATTTAAACTATTATTGTAAACAATTAATCATAAATAATTCTTTTAAATATGAATAACCTTAAGAGTTAGCTAAATTTCCATGGTATTCGTGCTAATGTCGGACACATGAAAGCTCTCTAAACAAGGCCTTGTGTTAGATTCGATGCAGGTACTGTTTCTTGAAATAACGGATCTAATCTCTATAACATGTAATCATTCTCCCTGTAAAAATAGTAGAAAAAAAAACAATATAATGTAGTCTGAGAATCTACTCAAGAACAAATGGATCTGAGTTAAAGGAAGACTCTGATACAATCATTGTAAACAAAGACATATAGTGATATGACCAAGAACCTAAATACATAAACAGAAAATAAAAAAAAAAACATCAGTATTTCTCCCAAGGGAATTAAATTGTTCCAGAAGATAAAAATATATTTTGACAAAATTCAAAAACTTGTCTGTAATGTAATCGATCCTGCTCAGGCAGCGCGACTTCAGTCACTTTCTCACCGACGTGACATGGCTTCCTCTGTCTTTTCTGCAAATATTTGCATGGCGATTGTTTAGATGAGTTTCTTCCCGTAGTGCCTCGACTGCATGAATTTAAGCGTTCTACTAGATAGGCAATTCAGTTAAGTCTCACCGTTTTTCTGTTGAACTCGCTAGATACAAATGCTTCCATGCCACGAACAACCCCAATATATATATATACACAAACTATAATCATCTTAATTATGAACTGTAAGCCAGATTTTACATTTAGCCTTTAAATTAATCAGAATTTTTCCCGAGAAATGTTACGCCTGTTTCAAAGTATTACACTTCCATGTCTGCAACTTAATTGTACTACTGATCGAAATAGATAAAATTATATATATATATATATATATATATATATATATATATATATATATATATATATACATAAGCTTGGTGCAAAAATAATGTCGTTTCCTCACATATGTTACTATGTGAGAAAACGACATTATTTTTGCACTAACCTAATATATATATATGTTACATCTGGAGTATACGGAGGTTGAGGAAGAACATCCCAACAAGATATTGCTTTTTTCTTGGGTTTGTTTAGAATATTATGTCATAGCATTGTTCTATTGGAGAATAACAACTTCCCTGACGTTTTCGATGAAATGCTTTGTTTAAGCCAGGTATGGGCAACCTCTTTCGAACAGTGGGCCGCATGAGGTACAGGTCATCAGAAGGTGAGACGCGCTACTAAAAACAAATCAACGAAATTTTTCATTACAGATACCGCAGCCATTTTCTAAACAAAAGAGCATGCGCATTGGCATCTGCATTAGAAATGGAGAATAGTTGATTATTTTTTCTTTGGAGAAAAGATTCCTTCTATAATAAAAAAAACAAGAATAAACTGAAGTCTTGGCAGAATATTATCACTGATGTCAGTAATTAACACACGCTTCTGCGTGTGCTTTGCTTCTAAGTTATTCATTTGACGATGAAAAACATTTTTTAAAAGAAGTATATTTATTCTCCAGAAAAAAATTGACATTAACGTTTTTTGTTTCTGAAGCCAAAAGTTTTTTTTACATTTATGATCTTCCTTTGGGAAAATTGCCAACAGTTTAAAATGTTAACGACGTTATCTTCAACGAAAAATGACAAAACCCAAGAAATAGTGTACTTAATCATTGTTCATGTGTGTGACCATGTACGAGAGAGTTTGTGAGTGAATAAGTGAGAACGAAAGGAAACAAACAATTTAACAAGGTTGTTTTCCTCGTGAAATTAGGCCTGCCATTCAGAATACCAATTGTGGCCCGCGGGCTGAAGCTTGCCCATGACTAGTTTAGCCGATCAGGTTGCTGGCAATAAAAATATGCACGAAAGTTCCATACATGTTCCAAGAACTGATAATGGAAAACCTCTTTCAAATTCCATCAGTAACAAAGCAAGGACGTTAGTAGAAAATCTTGCCTTTTGTGTTAACACTTTTTTTTTTTATCATTTTATGATAATTAATCATATTTCGTTTTCTGTTGCTAGGGAAAACTAGTTTGTTTTTTCACTTGTAAGAACACGATGCAAAAATGTAAGCTTGCCACTGCTGCTGACCGGAGAACGTCGTCCTTGCTTCTCAAGCGAAAACTTATTTCGAACCATAATCATGACTTTGAATGTTTTCCAAATTAAAATCTGAAATTTACTATAAATGACACAATCCTGGACTAAAAAAAATGATAACTAATCCTAGACTGTTTCGTACAATTCAATGTTGGTTCTGTGTAACGGAAACGAAACGCAAACTCAGCTGCCTGCCACCCATGACAACGACAGCCGTCCCCGTCGGTTAAAGAGACGACATCTAGTGCGCTCTGTCTGTAAAAAGAAAGCAAATGCTCACACTTCCAGAACAGAGCCTGTGCAAACACGCTACGTCTGGTTATAAAGAAATAAAATATCTACCAGCTACCCCCAAAAAATAGTCGGATGGTGACCTGAGCAGTGTTAGTAATGCAAATGATTCGTTTTGCTTGTGAACTGCTAATTTTTGAGCTCAATAAAAGTAAGCACATTTACTTGGAAGTGGTGGACCGTGCAGAGGGCGAGGCGTTTCTTCCGGAAGGGACAGATTAGGAGAAGGGTTATTTTTTTTTCCTGTCGGAGTAGATGCGGCAATTGTAGTATCTATTCCCTGCCGGGGGTCTTATCTCCTACCTTGCGACCCCACATATCTGTTCTGGGGCGGTGGTATGACTGGCTATAACTAGCATATACAAGCTATGACCAGCTTAGACAAGCTTAGACAAGCTTAGACAAGCTAAGATCAGCGGCCCCAGTGGAAACACTCGGATCTCCACGTAAAAAACCGACCTTGTGTCAAAACCAAGCTCAGTGGGGAATCAAAGCAAATCTCGGGACGCTTCTTCCGGAAGGGGCAGAGCAGGAAAATGTGGCTGTTCCCATCAGAGTTGATGCTGCGGTTGTAGTATTTGTGCCGTCCTCTTTTGCGTTGTCCACCCAGTTGCGTAACATCTGTTCCATAGCGGTGATATGACCGGCTATGACTACCTTAGACAAGCTATGACTTGGTTAGACAAGCTATGACCAGCTAAGACTAGCTTAGACAAGCTTAGACCAGCAGCCCGAATGGAAAACGTCGGGTCCCCACGTTAAAAACCGACCTTGGGTCACAACCTAGCGGAAGAACTCGGTTTCCCACGTTAAAAACCGAGCTTGTGTCACAACCTACCTAAGAGGAGGACGGAGCACTTCTTCCGGAAGGGGCAGAGGAGAAGGGAGGTTCCCATCGGAATAAATGCTGTGTATTTTTTCCATACCTGAAGCCTTCTCTCTTCCCTTGCGTTCTAAAATGCATGAACTCGGACTTGTTCCATAACATTTGTTCCAATAGCAGTAGTATGACCGGCTATGACTAGCTTACACAAGCTATGACCAGCTTAGACAAGCTATGGACAGCTGGGACACTCAGTCGTCACGTTAAAAACTGACCTTGTCTCGCAACCTGACTCAATGACAAGTCAAGGTAAATACCAGTTTAAGTAAATTCGTTACCCAGCATTACCTGAAATTCGTTCGTCCTTCCTTGCGTTTCCGGTGCCTCGGCTACGTTCTCCCCATACGTGTAGAAGTCCTATTCCCTGCCCGATTTGATCTCGTATTCGGTTCTTTTTGTGTTTGTTTCCGGTGCTGATAATTTTTCTGCCACCCGCCCGAACTGTGAGACGCCTATTCGTCGTGGATACCCAAATTCGCAGCAGGTGAATAGTAATTACTTTGCGTACACCCTTATAATACTTGTTTGAATAGAAGAATATGGCCATAAGCGACATCAGATGACAGATTATTTAACTGAAGAATTCCGAAAATATTAACATAATTTATGTTTCACTCAAAAGAATGTTTCCATTACATATACGGAAAAAATGAACAAAAACTGAAATTTTCCAGTTCTTTGTTCGTGACAATACTTGTTTTCTTCCGCGTAAGGCCCAGTTGCGTGTAGATGAATGTCTACATAAACAATATTAAAAGGCATTCACTTAAGTTGAAAAAGGTTGTTTAGCTTTCGAAATGTTGACCTCTTTTATAACTGTCATATTCGAAATTGCAATCGATGTTTCTCCGACAGTAATTTCTGGAGTGGAGGGTAAACATTAGTTCCTGCAATGTGCTTACAAGGCGAAAAAAAACCTTTAAATCTAAATTCCAATATATTTACAGTTGTTTCACCTACGCTGTATCAAATCTCAATTCATGTATATCGGATCACTAATAACTGAAAGAAAGTTTGAAAATCTTTGCTGTCAACGTGCTTTGAAGACTAAATAACATTAAAACTTTTTTTTTTTCCATAATGTTTCTAATTTCAATTATCGTGTTCCAAATAGCAATTCACTTTGTATCTCCCACACTAATTTCTGGGAGGGACTTTCAACCGTATTGCCAGCAATGTGCTTATAAGACGAATAGAAAGAAGCCCCATACGAGTTTAGTTTCCAGAACATTTACAACAATTAAATTATCCTATTCGCAATTGTAATGGTGGTTGTATCTCCGACAGTAACTTCCGGAAGGGAACTTTAAATTTTAGTATCTTTGTTGTGCTTTGAAGTCTAGGAAAAGAAACATGAGCATTAAATGCCCGTTTACCCCATCAAAACTACACCGTCGATGTCATTTTTGAGCACCTGAAGGTAATAATTTGGGCCTTGGAAAACACATTTTAATGTAGTAAGCATTATAAAATAACTTAATTTAGTCGAAGTTTTTAGTTCCTTCTACATGAAATGCCATCAAGTTCGGGATACATGACTACGTAATGAAACGCTGATCAATACAGTCATTGACCTTGCCATAAATCTCACAAGTTCAATTGAATCCATTAATCATAATTATACTTAATTAACACAATAATTGCAAATCAGTCAATCGATACTTTCTTTATTGAATAATTATTATTTGAACAAAGTACGTGTGCTAAATTGTTATGTAATATAAATCCTCACATCTGGCATTGAATACTATAAAATATTTCCACGTGTGAATAGAAGCCTTACGGCAATCGATATGATTCTACAGAAGGATGCTGAGAATTACATGGATGAAGCGTTTTAGAAATGCGAAAACATTATGGAAAACGGAAACGAAAAGGACATTTATACATAAAATTATAAAGTATCAACTGAAAATTTGGGGATAATTTTTTGAACGTGAAGATCTTGACACAGATATTATAAATGGAAGAAGGAAACAGTGAAACAACTGCCCATCAATTTTATGTAAATGAATGGAGAAACAGGGACTGTGGGGAGAGTAAGGGGATAATCTTGATTAGAAAAATGTAGGATAGAAACTTGAGGAGAACAATGATGGTCCACGTCCTGAAAGGGCACGTTACATAAATTAATATTTGAAATTGTTTTCAAGGACATCAATTTTAAGATAAACTCAGTGCTTTTGTAGTGAATTATGCATAAGTCTTTTTGCCGATAATTATCGTCAGCTTTCTCGTATTCAAAAATGTCATTTCTTCTTTGCTAACTGCTTCCTTTATGATTATAATGTTGATGACTACTTTCACCAGCAATGGACTTGTTCAGGATTAGAAAGTTCTCATTTCACCAAAACCTACTCCCGTCATCCATTCCCTATCGCTGTATGGAAGCGATCCACACAGTTGATTTCATGACCTTTCTGTGGCACATATATAACGCAACATGCAGAATCTAGTTATGAAAATGCAACGGACTTCCGCTGAATGTTATAATTTCTAGTGGCGCCTTCTGTAACATGCCGGTCATCCGTAGCCCTCTTCATTCGCTGGTTCAACTCTAATTCATTATCCGCTTGTTCCACCATTGGGGACTTTGAAGTTTAGTCGCATTTAGTCTCTAATAACCAGAAAATAACCCAAGGACACATATTCCTCCAACATATTTAATGATTATGATACTCTTCTCTTATATGCAAAATCTATAAGAATCCCTGGAAATTGTTAACGATATTTCTCTATTGATTTCTTGCAAAATGTCTAGAGCAACGATTCTTTTTTCTCTAATTTTGAATCGTTGAACATTCCCTATTTGTATAAAAAGTTAATTTTGAATTGCATTTTATACCAGACTCTAGTATTGACCCAAAGTAGATCGGAAAATTCTTATCCACTCCTTTGCCAGTATATCTTATATCACAAAGGACCTAAAAGGCTTCCCCTTTTTTTCTATTTCTTTCTAATTGTAATGAAAAGAATATATTCACTATAAGTGTTTGAACACTATATCGTTCTATCGATCTTTCTCCATACATTTTGGCATTGTTATCAAATGAATAACCTTATAAAATATCCACATTCCTCTCGTCTTTTCCCCTGCTAGTCTTGGTAATGAGAATTCTTCTTCTGGCTAAATTCTAATGGAGGCTGTCTTTCCAACACATTTGCATCTTCTGGTTTTGCTCATTATTTCTGTGCATCTTAAATATTATTGCAGCAATAAGCCGTTCTTATTTGCTCCTTTTTTTCTTTTGCTCGTGTCATACAATCAACAATTCTTCCGTTTGCTAAAGGCAATAAGAACTCTGGCATCTATCCAATTGACATTATATGTATACACACCATAATTTCTTAAGGCATTCTCTTTGTTCCAACTAATGTTACTACGAGGAAATAAAATACTACACATATAATTCCCACAAAAATCTTTCGTATTAAATACATTTTTTTTATAATTTATCGTTTCTGCTTTTCAGTGGTAGATATAAATATAAAATGCTGTGAAATATTTTCTCATTTCACTTGTGATTTTTAAAATAAACCCAATAAATTTTTTTTTTAAATTATACCCACCGAAACATGTTTTGTAAGGACTTTACTTTCGAAATTCATACTTCCGAGTATCTAATTTCTGAGATAAGTAATTGTCAATATTCTTGTATCATCATCTGTCTATATTTCTGAGGTGAGGTATTGGAATTATTTACATTTTTCGGACTGTTTATTTTTATATTCACAGCGTTTCGATCGTTGAAGGATACGACTTTCTTCAGGTAATATACGTCGGAATTTCGAACCGAACTTTTTAGATACATTGTTCTAGTTCCACATACCATGTCTTTTTTGTATATACGTTTCAGTAAATTCTCTTTAGTAACTCAACTCTCCAAGTTTTTGCTCACCTCTGTTGTGGCTAGAGTTTGAACTTACAACTCTTTGGGCCAAGTCATTGGATTACTTCAATTAACGCTTCTATCCACTGTATTATTTAGAAATATCGTTCTAACCATAGTTGATATATTTGCTGATACATCGTTTCGACCAATTACTCTCTGATCAGCATCAGATAACCTTTGATTGGCTCGGACGGTGGCGTAGAGGATATATACATAGATGTGTCTCATCTAGTGGTAATAGGTTCAATACTTTGATCAGGTTGTGAAAGATAATTCAACAGAAACGAACAATAACTTACATCATATGGACATAATATCACAATCAGTGCACACCTGAGGATGAGCGGATGGCATTTATTCGAAACGTTGTCTATAACATCTATATCAACCAAGATGAAAACAATAGTTCGGAATAATAAAATAATGTTAATGCCTATTAGTTTATTATAAAGCAGTTGTTTGGGGTATGGAAATAGACAAAATCATTTCACCATAGTCTATATATATTTTGCATAGTTGCAAATAGCAGTCTGGGAAAATTGTGTCTGACACGAAAATCAATGAGGTTCACTTGAGCTGTAAAAGTATGTAATTCCCGCTAGAAAATACAGATTTAATGCCCACATAAAAGCTTTAAGATGCTCTGACCTGTGGAGACTCATTTATGTACTGGGTTCACCCAACGAAAGAGTAAGTGTTGTAAAGGGTGACATCACAGCACATCAAAAGGCCTAGGTGCTTCGAAGGATGCTATAGGTGACCTCAAATCCACTAAGTGCAGAATCGAGCGGATGGTGATGCTGCATGAAGCTGAATTTACGATATATGCGCACAAAAACTATCGTAAGACAAGAAAATATATAAACGTTCGACTCACATAACTTCTGAAGAACATCGATTGTTCGAAGAAAAAACTGAAACCACATTTCTTTCCCCGGTGAATAAACGTGAATAAACAATTATTTTACGTTTTAAAAATTTGGTCTTGTATTATTATCAGACATTACTAACATAGCATTACAGAGACCAAAACAGCATGTGGCTACAGTTAGGCATTGGATAATGCATTTCAGAAATGACAATATATATGATATTTCCTGTTCCTGGTTGCCCTACACAGCTGTATGTATGCGAAATGACATATGTCTTGATATTCCTGCATAATGTCTGTACTCTCTGTGAAAATAATGATTATTGGCTAAACGATCTTATTCTGCTCATAATGTAGTTTTGGTAGAAATAAGATGCATTACTTTCGGTGGAAATAAGATGCATTACTTTCGGTGCTGTTAGCAGATAGAGAGAGAAGGATCCAAGCGTTTGAGAACAAATACATGAGAAAACTCCTTGGCATTTTCTATTAGGAACAAAAAAAAATCAATGAGTTTGTGTGAAAAAGGGTTGAAAGTTTTGAGGGACACTAAGAATCTCTTCTTGTAACTATCAAACGAAGAAAAATGGCGTGGTTTGGACACATTACAGGGCACAACAGAATGTGAAAAACCATCATGCAAGGCACCGTTGAAGGTGGATGTAAGAGAAGATGCCAACGCAAAAACTGGTTGGACAATATCAAACAACGGACAGGTATGATTGTACCAGAATTGCTAATGGCTGACGTTGATAGACCGTTGTGGAAAAGAGTTAGTGTGGCTTCTACATTCCGATTCGCTCAACGATTACAAGAGTCAAGGTAGTGATGATGATGAGGATGATGATAATGATGATGATGATGATGATGATGATGACTTTTGGCTCATTTCTCGTAATTAGACGCTTATCTATATTAATAAAATGTCTACTTTTTAAAATTTAAGAAAGCGAACTAGTAACAGAGAATCGAAATATTTCTAAAAATAATCCTGAAAACTTGTAATCTGTGAAGAAAATGTATTTGATGTTTGAGGCGAAATGTCACACCAATGTGAAAGCGTTAGAGATTAGAGCAAAATTTGAAAATAAAATTATTGGAGGAATAAATGAACATGCTAGACTCGTCCAATCAGTAGGAATATATTAGGTTGGTGCAAAAATAATGACGCAATAATGTCGTTTTTTGACGTTAAAAAGTACGTCAAAAACCGACATTATTACGTCATTATTTTTGCACCAACCTAATAAATTTGACCTGATTATAAAATCATCAGGGCAAATATATCTTGTTGCTGTTTTGTATAGAGATTTTTTAATAAAACCATATTACGCAGCATTTCCAACAAACAAAAATATTCTTAGAAAATTGGTAATGACGATCTTCTAAGCGTTACTTAGATGTAGCACATGAGGTACCCAGTGAGAATCGAACTCACTTTTCAGCTGTAATGTTTCCAGCGAGATAAGCTCGCTAACTATTGCATCACGTTGAGGTGCTCATAATGATTTTCTAAGCGATGCTTAGATGTGGAATAGGCTTAAAGTATGGGGCACCCAGTGACGATCGAACTCACTACTCAGTCGTAATTATTTTCGGAAGTATTTTCTGAGCGTAGCTTAGATGTGGCACAAGGCCGAAAGTTTGCATCACCCAGTGAGGATCAAACTCACTATTCAGTCGTAATTGATCGAGGGAGACAAGTTTGCACTATGTCGAAGTACCCTAAGTTGAGATGGTGATGGTACCTTTTTCTATTCTGTTAATATTCGTCATTCACTGACCGACTAGTTAGTGCTACTGTAGGTTAAACTTTATAATATTATTTTCTTTAGAATGCATTTCAGGAAAACTAGGTTTTCAGTAACTTTTATCACTCTTTGATGGACGTTTCCTTCTTAATCTTTTGTTTAACAACGTGTGATTATATAATTCTTCTGCTTATACATTCTACCCAGTTTTAGTTGTTGGAAGTCTTCATATCATTTGCTTTTCTTATTTGTAAATTTTAAGATTCTGTAGCACTGGCCTATAAATTCTGGTAACTTTCTTATTCATTGGTGCAATATCAAAGTGTAAATATTTACAACATGGGTTCTTAATGAAGTAATTTGCAAAAATCCGAAATATATTTTGAATTTATACTTACCGGAGAAATATTACGTGATAAAAGAATAAACCAAGTTTCTACTCACTTCAGATTTAGATTCTTCTTAAGACTTTCTTGCCAAGCATCATTCAGTTGACTGGATAGTTAGTTCCAGATTCTGCTTTCACGTTTTTCTATGTCAAAAGTAAAAAATGTTAACCAGAACAGATTTTCCTCAATGGAAACTATTTACACACATGACCCAGAGGATAAAGTCGTTGATTTACTCATTAAATAATTACCGAAACTGAGATATCCAGAAAAGACATGGCACGTGGAATTAGAACACTCTACCCCGATGGACGAAATAAAAGGTTCGCTTTGTAATTTCAACGTATATTATCTGAAGAAGGCCGAATCGTACAACGGCCGAGACTTTGTGAATATGACAACAGTCTGAACGATGTAAACAATTGGTTATTGCTCTTCAAATGGCTTAGTTTTTCCTTCTGTTATAGATTGTCTCCCCTTACGACATAGGCGATCATGATTCTCTACAGCTTCCTGTCCTTTATAGCTTTAAGCAACATTTATCCTCTTACAAGCTCTATCATTCTTTGATACCCATTTATTTGTTAGGTAAAAACGCCCCTCGAGATTATAATCAGCTGCAGTCCGTTGCAGTTTCATAACTGGATTCTGAACGCCGCAGAGAAAAGTCATGAAATCAAATGTGTGGGTCACTTCCTGACAAGCTGAGGTTCACCATAAACAAATAGACGTCTTCGGCACTTTCTTCTACTTTGATTTTGTTTCACCTCCAAACAAATATTGCAAAACCAAACATCGATAGGGAATAGTCGAGAGAAGCAGGTTTTGATGATAACTGAAAGTTTCTAATCTTGAACCTAAACGTTGGCGGCGAATTTAGTCATCAACGCCATCATCGTAAAGGAAGCGATCACCAAAGAAGAAATTAAATTCTTGGATACGAAATAAAGCCGATGGCTAGTTCTTCCTTCTCGTTTAATTCTGCTTCTCTTGCATTCAATATGTTCTGTTTGTGTTAAAATCTCCGAGCATTCTCTTCTCTTTCTGTCCTATAAATGTCAACTTTCTGGTTGTAATGGATTCCATTTCATCCCAATTCCTCCTGTTCCATCCATGCTATTATTAAAACCCTTCTGTAGATCCACTTGTCTGACGCCTCAAAGCTTCTCTTCAGTTCTAAAGTTATTGTCCGGTATTCACTGACAAACAATACATGTAGATTACATACTAGTTCAGCAATCTGTTTCCATCGAAGTATATTCATCTAATACATTCTTTATCCTCTGGAAGGTATCCTTCTTTATTCCAATGAATCTTCGGATGTTTACACATATTTTCCGATGTCTTTTACATTGCTCAAGTAGTTAAAGTCCCATAGTTCTTTGATTCTAATTTTTGTTTTAAAATTAATAGTCCTTTCTTCTCAGTTTACTTTACATCCTTTTCTAAGATTTCGTACAGTGTGCGGAGGGACGGTGGAGTAATAGAAGAATCGGAGAGCCGAGTTCTAATTCCTATCAAGTTGATTACATTCCCTTACATGCTATTAATCTTAGGATAGGTTTGAATCCAGCTCTTTCACTACCTGCAGGGCAGACTGCGTTTTATAGCCTTGGCTGGCAACCGGTCTAGGAGGACAATTCTAAACCTGAAAGCCTGCTGTATCAATTGCGACCCACACCATATTCCGCGGTCTTCTGCTGTCGATCTAGAACTTGGTGGGGAGATTGATGCCGCCAAGCTATCTGAAGACTAATTAAAGGATGATGAGATAGAAAAAAAAGTATGGTTTTTCTACCTTGAACCATTCTCCATATGACTGAAGCAGTGAGGGTTTGGTTGATGACAGTTTTGACTCCGTACTTAACGCAGAGCAACCGAGTATTTTCTTTAAAAAACGGTTCACCCATAATAAATCCTTCACTGTATATGTTGTATGAATCCGTTTCTGTTCTTTCTTATTTTATCTACTTGCACAATTAGTTTTCTGTTCTCCTTCTCCAGCGATTTTCTCCTGTAAAGAACACAAATATGAAACTGTCAGTGTGGATCAAAATCACGAGTCAGTAGAAATGATGTGTAAGACGGACATATTACGCTTTTATCTTACGAGAATAACAATTTATTACGGGTGCAGTTTAGATTTGCTTCAAGGGCACAGTTATGAATCAGGCACTGCGCAAATGGCTGCTTATTAAACCGAAAGGAACTGCAGATTTGCTTATAAATGACGTATTTCGCTGACGTAACGAAAAATGAAATTAAAAAATCCATCAAAATTTCCTTATCCAACATAATATATATATATGTGTGTGTGTTTCTAATTAGTGTGGCGATATTTCTCTGCTAATAGTTTCTTCTCACACACTTCACGGTTGTGGAACTCTTCAATCGTCGCCTTCTGCGTCTTTGCACCTCGTTTCTTTAGTCACTTACAGTTTTCACTCTCAGTAACCCTTTGCGTGATAGGAATTTTTATCACCTTGCTTGGAATGAACTGAGTAAAAAAAAAAAAAAAATGCATATTTCACTCAAAATAAATTAGTGTTTTTTTTTTAAACGAGGTTGGTTGGTTGGTTGGGTTTTATGGCATATCAACCACTGTGGGTCATTTAATGCCAAATTAAGGTATATATATATATATATATATATATATATATAGAGAGAGAGAGAGAGAGAGAGATAGATAGATAGATAGATAGATAGATAGATATAACTATACATATATAAAATATACAGTACTATCAAACATATAGCTGGCAACATTATTGTTTCAAAAACGCATAGCTGGCAACATTATTGTTTCAAAAACGCGTATAGTTGGCAACATTATTCTTTCCAAACGCGTATAGCTGGCAACAATATTCTTTCCAAAAAACGTATAGCTGGCAACATAATTCTTTCCAAAAAACGTATAGCTGGCAACATTATTGTTTCAAAAACACATAGCTGTCAACATTATTTTTCAAAACAACGTATAGCTGGCAACATTATTTTTCAAAAAAACGTATAGCTGGCAACATTATTGTTTCAAAAACGCATATCTGGGAACATTACTGTTTCAAAAACGTATAACTGGCAACATTTTTTTCCAAAACACGTATAGCTGGCAACATTATTTTTTCCAAAAAACATTATCTGAAGCCTTGTTTTGGACGTAGTTTATCGTCATACCCAGGACGCGGATGTAGTTTATCGTCATAACCAGGACGTTTTTTTAAACGAATAGAAAACATATGCCCCACAACGATAATAGTAAGAATGTATGCTTATCATTCCAAATGTACTGTCCATTTACTGATGTCATTTATTACGCAAACTGACATGCGCCGGCACACATTTACTGGGAGCAAAAGTAGATAAATTAAGTATTGGAATCCGACAGAACGATAGGATTAGGAACAAGTAGGTAACGTTTATGAAAATAACATACTTCGCATTTATGAAGGCTTTATTAAAGAATGAAATATAGAGGCGAAAAGAAGGTTTTGGTACTCTTAATTTCTGTTTGTTTTTCATTGATTAAGCATACCTCACGTGTATAGGTACTGTCAAGAATTCGTTCCTTTGCCTAATTCATGTGGGTGTGGGCAGCCTAATTCTAGTTTGTCCGTGTAGGATTTGTGTGCGTGTGTCGTAGGTATGTTTATCCACTTTTCGTGGCTGTCCCCATGTTTTATTTCTGGACGTTTTCGGTAAGGATGGAAACATAGGTTGAACCGGTTATGGTAGAAGAAAGACATATCGTAGATTCTTTATGAATGGATTGTGTTTGACTTGTGTCTGTAGATGGCAAAATATTAATCAGAAACCCTTCGAAGTATTAGCTGCATAAAGATTTTATTTATAAAATCGAAGTTACAGCCTCTGTTTTATTTCTATGAATTGCAAGAGAACTTAAAGGCTTATACCAACGTAGGTCTCTCTTATTTACATATTGACGGCTTTTAGATTCCTTGATATTTCCCCAATGTAACTTTTCTTAGATTGCAGGCATTTTTATGTCATATATCGAGGCGTCTTATGTCATGTTGGATCTATTTTCTTCATAGCTAGATCTCTGATTGTCTTGTGGGTGGTTGTAAAGATTCTAATGTTGGGCTAACTAATTTATATTCATATGTTGTTGATAGCATTGGAGGGTAAGATATGAATTGTGTTTTTGCTGTCGGGTGAACAGTTAGCGATGGTGTTGACGCCTACTTCTTCGGAGTTGTAAACTTTGTATTCTCGTTTTCAAGCGTTGAGGATGAACTGATTTGGATAGTGAGTAGGTGTGAACGTTTTTGCAATGTATTTCCTTCATCTAGGTAATCTCGGCTACTATGTGGTAAAATCCTATGATTAGTCCTAAAATCAGTCCTGATCAGCTTTCTGATTGTATTATTCAACTATATTTTTTACTCTTTTAGTTTAAACAAATTAACTAAATTATTTCTAAAATATCAAGAAAAAAGTTTTTTAATTTTTGGTGATTAAAGTGATTTTTGTTTAGCGAGTTGGTAGCAGTGGCTAGTTTTCTTTTTTACATTTCCATTCACAGAAAGAAGTCAAAAGTTCTTCTTAATAATAGGTATAGTTGTTAATTAAACAATTAAAAGTTATTACTAATAAGTTACTTACTAAAAGATGTTCAGAGTAATTGTTATTAGGTTGGTGCAAAAATAATGACGTAATAATGTCGTTTTTTGACGTATTTTTAACGTAAAAAAACTACATTATTACGTCATTATTTTTGAACCAACATAATATTTAAGTCTCTAATATGCCGGTACCCAGTTATGGACTCCAGGCTGTTAGAGGTAACGCGATATCCATAACTGTATTACACCAGCTGACATTGTTTAGAGGTACTCACTGGCATTTTAGGCCGCCATTTTTAGCATTAAGTAATATCGTAGAAGGAAAAATCTTGGAATACAAATACATGTTTTATTTTATCTATTTATTTAACACTTGATGGGCATCTCGATAAAAAATAACAATTCAACAATATTTATTAAAAAATCCTGAATATAGGTTGTTTTTTTTAATTAATTTTCTTTAAATCACTTGAAAAAAGCTAAAATTACTTAACATCCAAACATTTTTAGACATTAATGTTAATATTAACTTTTTTCTCTACAAGGAAACAGTTGGCATTCATTGACCGAACATTGCTTTTGGTTGAGATTTATAAAATCTTTCTTTTGAAATAATATTTCAGGAAAACAGGTTTCTTAAGTTGAGTATCCGTTATCAGTTGTGATAAGAGTTTCTTTTCTTAAATTCACTAATAATAAACTAAAAAAAGATTCAATAAACGATAAAGATCTACCAGAATTATAGAAAAGTGAGAAAGGAGGAAGTAACTCTTGTTCGAATTCACATAAACTACACATAGACAGAAAACTCATATCTGCATAAGCAACAAGATCCTCTGTTATGTGTTGGCTGTCATGCGCCATTTAAACTGGAATATATATTGCTAAAATGCATTGATTTCGATGTAATCCGTTTAAAATATTACCAGCCTGACAACCTGAACATGTCAAATATCATTTTTGGATTCTTGAAGTAAGTTGGGCTCTACCAAAATATATAAAATACCAAATGCTTGAAATCTCTTTAACCGTGAGCATTTAAAAACAAAAATATTACGAGCAATATATTTTTTGAAAATATTACTAGTAAAAAAATATTATCGGAATAAAAAAACTCACTGAGGTTGATATGCCATAAAACAAATCAAACCAAACCTTCTTCCTAACGTTTTATTTGAATGGTGTGAAATGCTAACATCTTGACATTATTTTCTTTTCGAGTTGCATGTTTTATCTATGTTCGTTGTTACTGCTGTTGGTTGTCCTCAAGTGATGATTCTGTTATTTGGTGCAGTTCTTTTGCGCTACCGATTCACAATGTTCCAAGAAGGATGATCTTTGCCAAGACTTCCGGGAATATTTTTAAAAATTCAAATAAACATGGCCGTTTCGAGAAAAAATCAAACAATCGATCTGTTGCGATGCTAGGTGTTTTCTTATTTCTGTCAAATCAGAATGAACACACAATTCGAACTTTTATACATTTATTATTGCACAATAGATATAAAACATAACAGTGATTACCAGTAGATCAATAGTTCGACACGAGACATGGGAAGATGCACGACCGCCATCTTGAAATAACTTTTCTTCTCCGTTCGTAGAGAGTTCCGATCAAAGGGCATAACTTGGTTCCAATTTAGTAAACGAGTTAGCTCCCTCGTTATGACGTCCATCGAAATTGGCTCACAAATAATTTACACGAAATCGCTTAAAAAGAAAAAATATTGCTTAATTTTCCTTTTAAAGATAAAAACCATACATTCATTTTTTTATTTTTTTTAACAAACATGTGCATGTTATTTATTCGAAACTCTACTTTAAAAAAAAAAGGAACGTATTTATGTTAGGTAATTGTCAGTATTCATGGAGCATGAACGTAAAGGCTAGCACCCGTTTGACTTCGTTCGGTTTATTAAGTATTTTAACTCGAAAAAAGACTGTTGAAAAAAAATTAATGAGTTGAATCTGAAAGTAACTGTCACAAATAATTAAAATTAATTTCTGTAATTAAACGAAAATTGACAGCGCGATTATTGGCCATTAAAATTTCATGAAATGCTAATATAACTATAGTTTTGTTAACTTATGTTTTCATTAATGTCTATATTTGATGTAAGAGGCATTAGATATAACAGTTTGATAAACTAAAAAATGCGAACAGTGGTAATATGCCGTAATTGTAACTTTGTGGAATTTGCGATTTTTCATCATCAAACGATTTAGTGATGAAAATTGCTCTCTCTTTGTTGTAGCACAGGGGGAGATCAATAATCAGACTTCTTACGCAAGATGACAGAACAAAGGTGGAGAGTTAGAAACAAAGCTTCATTTCCAGCTTTAAAAACTTCCAGTTTGATTTGGAATTGTTTTTAATCTACGCATCAACTTTGAATATTCTGGGGACGTTGAAAGTTACTTTCCTATTCTAAAACCGAATAAAGATGATTAATCAAAACTGTTCGGATTGAGTAAATTAATATGTCAACTGCTATGATGTGGCACCGGAATTAATCGTTTCAGACATTCAGTTTAAGAAAAAAAAAGGTCAGAGGTTAACATCTGTAAGTTGGTAATCAACCAGGGGTGAATTGATATATATGGATGGCAAAATGTAAACATATACAATTTGTATAGACCACGCCAGGGTACTTCAACTCTCTCTTCAGAAGAGCATCTGCTGATAAGCAATGCACGACATCTCGAAATTTACTCATAAATTTTCTAGAAACACTTATATAATGAAGTAAATGATGAATGGTCATATTTGCTCCACAGCGACCTGGCTCACTTCTTGCTATAAATCAGAAACTAGATTTTCATTTTGTTATTTTTTTAATCGATATTTGAGATGGACATGGCGACGTAATATGAAACACTAAGTTCAGATTCAACTGACTGATTTCAAAAAACTAAAGAGACTAACCTGAATAAACAAAGAAATATCCATTCGATTTAAGTGTCTAGCTTAATATATAAAAGTTGAGTAGAAATAAGAAAGGGCAAATCAACACTGCTGACTGAGTGCCGGGACAATTCAGCACCGAATAAAAGTAATTTATTAAGGATTAAAACTGCAATTAATGAATATTTTTTCTTCAAATACGGCTTATGAAAAGGCATTATGTAAAATATTAACCAGTTTCTTTTAATTATTTTTAATAAAGTAAATCGTAAATAATTTTATTTTTTATAAAGTAAATATAATTTTGATTTACTTCATTAAAAATACATTACATTACGATTTATTTTATTAAAAATAATTAGATAACAAAAACTGCTTCATTTTGTTTTGCCGTTTTCGATTTATGTTATTACAAATAATTAAAATAAAGTGTTTTATGGAATTATTTTTCATATGTCAGTTAACTTTATTAAAAAGTAAAATTCTTTACGATTTACTTTATTAAGCATAATTTAAAAAATATTCACTAATTAACTTTTAAAAATTAATAAATTACTTTAATTCGGTTATATAAATGTAATGATTTTTCTCATGTTGAGTTATCTCGGTCCTCACTTTTCTTGCATTCGGTTTGAAAGAACTTACAAATTTGGTGGTCTATGTAGAAGTAATATGTTTTCAGGTCGTAATGTGTTACATACATTTTGCAGATATTTAACTAAAATTGCTTATTTTCTCTCTCATATATTGTTGGTATTTAAACGTTCTAAATTCAGTCTAGTGGTAATATGTAAAATATAGTTCATTTTCAAGTATATTGATTGTTTAATGAAAAGTATATTCGGGAAATAGTGAAGATTCAAATTCAGTAAGTTAATTTAAATATTTCACAAACTTTCGATATATATCATATGTGGAAAATATATAATTGGCGTCCTTGATCCTTGAGTTTTTTATTTATAAATTCCTTGCCTACTGTGTATTCAGTTTCTGCTTTTTGTTGTTAACTTTTCCATTCACTTTATACGTAATATAGACTTGTTGGGCTAAGTTAAAAACATTCTTTGAACATCAAATAAGAGAACAGAACATGACTGGCTTTCACAAAACATTTGTTTCGTAGAGATAAAATATATTTCCTTTAATTTACGATTTTAATTTAATTGAATAACATTAATTTGGCAAAAATATCTTTGAGTCTAAGTAAAATAGCTATTCTTCGAAATTATTGAACAATATAGTTGGTTTTCCAAAAGGTTCTTTTGGTCTAGTAGTAAAAATGTAAAACAAAAACATTTTCTGTATTAAATCCAGTGAACAAAACATTGGGTTGACCGAGAATATTTCGATTTATTAAATAAAAATGATTTTTTTTACATTAAATTTATAGAACGACATACTGGGTTGGCGAAAACTTCGTTTTTTTTTAATAAAAATAAATTATTTTTCCACATTAAATCTATTGAATAATATATTGGGTTGGTCACAAAGTTCGTTTCGTTTATTCACTCAAAATAAAACAATATTTTCTATATTAAATTTATTGAACAACATAGAGGGTTGGCCAGGAGTTTTTTTTTTAAATAAAAATAATATATTTTTTCAACATTAATGTTAGCAAACAACATACTGGTTTGGCCATAAAGTTTTCTTTATTAAGTGAAAACAAAAGTCATTTTACGAGATAAAATTCATTCAATAATGAATTCCTATAATGTACTGAATTGACAAAATGTTTTGCCGTCGGTTTATTAAGTAAAAAGTATTTTAGCATGAATGTTATTGATCAACGTTTTGACTTCGTCAAAAAATTCGTTCCGGTGAAATGTCAGACATTTTGTGATTAACGTACTAAACAACACATCTTTCTCTTGGTTCCTCCATCATCGTCTATATGCTAACCAATTTCATAATCAAAAAGACCTTGCTATTTGTTACAAACTCCGAATTATTTTTTAAAATTATTCCTAATTCAGTAAAATCCACAAATATTGATGTGGAAATGCGATGTTTGTTGAACAATGGGCAATCTTTCTAGCTAAGTTGCAAGATGTGTTGTCTTGTTATGAAAGACATATACAATTTAGTCTTATCTTGATTGAATATAACACCAAATATCTACATTGCGGCAACCAGCTCAATAAAGAGAAGTTCTTTTAAATCACAAATAATACACCGCATCAAATCTTTGGATGCAAAGCTTTCTCTGCTTCTTCACTCGTTCTATGATCTTTTCTATTGAAAGTTATAAAATCTTTCTTTTTTTTATTTTGTTTAAAACACTCAAATTCAATAATTACATTTTTATATATCATGTAGCAACACCTCAACACAACTATCTTAGTCTGTACAAATGATTTTCAATATTTAGATATCTTTTTTTTTTATTTAGACAAAATACTTCATCGTCTAACATTAGTTTTTCTCATATAATGCTTTCATCTCTTCATTAACAATCTCAATTCGAAGCAAAGTTCAATGAGAACACCCCACACAGGTTTTGGCAAACCATTTGTGACATGTTTGATCATTCACATTTATTCTTCATACATTGCAAAATATTTGCGTTTGTACGGAATTTTATAATTTCCTAAAATAAAGAATATGCTAGAAATGTTCATTCCTTTCATTTTCGACGTCGAAAGAATTGAATACTTACCGTTGCTATTTGTTGAAACATGGAATTTCTCAACTGCCTTAATTTTGAAAATTAAAAAACAAGTACGTCCCTATGATATTTGTCTGTATTTCTCAGATGAGGTATTTTAACTATTTGCACTATTTACATCGTTCAGACTGTTTTCATCATCTTTGTTGCCATATTCACCGACGGTCGGTCATTGTTCGCTCCAGCCTCCTTCCGGGTCTGTCCATAATTTCTGAGATGAGGTATTGTAACTATCGACACTGTTTACATCGTTTTGACTTTTGTCCTCATATTTATTGCAATATTCACGACGTTTCGACCGTTGTACGCGCCGGCCTTCTTCAGGATCTCTCTATATTTCTGAAATGAGAGATTGTAACTATTTACACTATTTACATGGTTCGAATTGTTGTCCTCATATTTATTGCCATATTCACAACGTTTCTCTCGTTGTACACCCGGCCTTCTTCAGGTGATATACGTTGGAATTTCGAATAGAACCCTTTATTTATTTCGCTGGAGTAGATTAATCTAGTTCCACGTACCATACCTTTTATGGATATCTCACTTTCAGTTAATTCCCTTTAGTAACTCAACTCCCGTTTTTTTTTTGTTTTTTTTTTCTTTTTGTTCACTTCTGCTGTGGTTAGGTATTGAACTCACAACTATTTGGGGTCAAGTCTCTGGATGAATTCAACTAATGATTTTATCCACTGGGTCATGTGTCCTTGGCATGGCATGTGAAACAAGAACACTCTAACCCTGTTGACTAAATAAAGGCTTAATTTCGAAATACAACGTATATGCAGAAGGCCGGGGCATACAACGGCCGAAATGTTGTGAATAAGAGAATAAAGATGAGGACTACAGTGCGAATAATGTAAATTTTGTCTGTGATAGTTATCAAAATACAACAAAAACGACATTTTTTAATGTGGTTTAAATTAAACCCTCAGTATATCATTTCACACGATTAATAATTTTCAATGAAATGTTATTTCCTCACTAGATAGTTGTGTCAGCTTTCATAAAGCAACATTTCGGGTCATTTAATCGGAATAAAATGCAATTTTATTTCAACATGACTCAATCAAGTCAAATGAAAAACGACGGTGGTAAAATATATCGTGTAGCAATTTCACAAGTGAAACGATACTGTGTAAAAAATTCAAAGGTCAGCCCAAGTAAATTCTCTCATTTTTGTCTTTTTCTGTTTCATAGCTAAGATTTTCTTCACACAATGACTTTAAAATAGAGTTCAGTTATGCTGAAAGCATTTTTATATCGGTTTGAAATTTGTAGGTCATACTTATGCAAAGGAACTTTCCCACATTTGGGATTTTAATATCTGCGAAGATTTATCTGGGTTTTTTAGATTTTTTTTTTTAGCGACTAGTGTAGGTTATCCCACTTGATTTTGCTAAATAAGCGTCTCAACTCTCCTTGAATCCTATAAAAAGGCGAGCATTTATCTCCCTCATCTCTTTCACAACGTTTCAACACTGGCATAGTCTACGTATAATTGGAACGCGGCAGGCGTTTTTCTTTCTCTCTCTCGACTTTTGAACACCTTCACACACGTGCCTATCACTTAAGCAAATTTCACACGCACAAAATCGCACATCATTTCGTACCTAGTTCAAATGCTTTTCTATGAAACTAGTCGTCAAATATTTTGTTCTTTCATTGTAACTGTAATTCCTTTTTGTCAATACAATTAATAAGTTGTCATTTCTCTTTATTTCTGATATGAGGTATTGTAACTATTAACACTGTTTGGATTTCTGTTTGTCACATGCACGATATTTCGGCTATTGTAAGCTAAGGCCTACTTCATATGATATATGCTGGAATTTTGAACCGAACTCTTTTAGTATACTGAGGCAGATTGTTCTAGTTTCACGGCCATGCTCTTTCTAGATCTCCCGCTTTTAGTTAATTCCCATTAGTACCTCAATTCTCCACGTTTTTCACCTTTGCTGTGGTCAGGTATTGAACTCACAACATTTTGGTTAACTGAAACTGAGATATCCAGAAAAGGCATGGCACGTGGAACTAGAACAATATATCCAGTACACTAAATAAAAGTTCGTATATATATATATATATATATATATATATATATAGGATCATTTGCCGGCTTAATCAAGATGATCTTCGCCCACTCTAATCTTCTAACTTTCTGTCCTGAAGTAACAAGTTGCTTCAAACGATACACGTATCATTTAATGTTCAAGTCATTTATTCACTGCTTTTTGAAGTGTCACAGATGAAACTCCTCGCATACATGTTAAACGTCATATGAATTGAGTTGGATCTTTTCTAATTGATCTCTTTAGATCTAAGTTGAAATGATGATACCCCTTCCTGTTGTTACCTACTGATATAGTTTTCCTCTCTACTGTTCCCTCTTTTTAAAACATTCGCTGTTCTCTTGATGGTTCTTGAATGGACTTTTCAGATGGAAGCCAGAGTATGAATGTTGGTATCATTACTGAATGGTATTTTTCTTCTCACTATTGCTCAATGGCGCTGACACAAAACGATTTTAACCTCTTCTTTTTCTAGCGGAATAACCCAAAAGCTTTTCAGTGATTCTTATGACAAATCATATCAAAATGACTAAAACGCATTATTACAAAACCTGGAAAAAAGAAAATCAATTACTGTTTTTTTTAGATATTCAACATTTTGTGGGAGAGATAAATGTATTGTTACACGATTTAGACGATTTTGCTGCTACACACACACACACACACACACACACACACACACACATATATATATATATATATATATATATATATATATATATATATATATATTGATCATACCTTCATTGATGAATTAAATAACAACATTAAGAAATTGATCGGAGAAATTAACAGCATTATGACATGTCCAGCTCATTCAGCCTATAATTTCAATATATATATATGCATATACATATGCATATATAATCAGTATGTGTTAATGTCTGTTCTATTAAATCTTGGAAATTTTGCTTGGAACAATTGAAAAAAAAAAGCCTCATCTGTGTTAAAATTTGGTTAGTTTTTGGAACGCAACATTCGTTACCGGATTACCTCAGCTTTGTACATAAAATCCAAAAAAAATTTTGAGAAAATTCAGGTCATATATGCAATCTGATACCTTACTCACAATTACGATTTTGACACTGACTCTCTATATTAATGGCTCTCGAGTCTTTTATGGAGTGCATTTTCTTATAAAAATGATCCATTTACCCGATGAATCTTAGATTTTTTTGTATTGCTTTCATGTTTTGGATTTTTTCTACTATTGAAAATAGACACTTCTTTCACTAATGTGTTTTCGGTGTGATTTTAAAAATAATTAAAAATAGCTGATATAAAAATATTTTTTTGTTTGTTTTACTGACTGTCCTTAAAAGATCTACTCAAATGTAATAATGTCTTAAGTCTTTTTATTTTGTTATTTATTAAAGGAGAATTGATAGTTAAAGGAAAGGTGATAGATAAACGTTGATGCAAATGAGAAAAGAAAAATGGAAAAGAAGAAAAAAAAATCGCTTGATTCAAGATTAAGTATAAATAAAATAATAATTTCTTGAGTAAAATAAATGGTCCTTAAGCAAATATGTTTTTTTTAGTGGGGAGAGGATTAATATTTCTACTTACTCAAATTCTATTGCTATTCTTTGGGCTTTAAAAAGAGAACCTTATCCAACAAAATCAATAATTCAGCTTTGTACTAGAGTTAAAAGTCTCAGCTGCTTTTGGAAATATTAATTAGACAAAATATTCCGTGAGTTCAAGTTAATATACTGTATTTACTAGTATAATGGAGCTATCGTTTTCTAAACAATGGCGCCGAAATATTCCCTCAATATTGAATACTAGGTTAGGTTAAATGCTTACCTGTTTATACACTAAAACTATATTTATTAATATTCACTGTTGAAATGAAAGGTTTTAAAAGGTTGTAGATTTTGCATGCCACAATATATAGTGTAGTGGTTACCAAGCTTGTCTCGCTAAAACGGTTACGACTGAATGAGTTCGATTCTCACTGTGTGCCCCATAATTTTGGCCTTGTGCCAAATCTAAGCTACGATTAAAAAAATCAATATATGGCAACTGTCGTAAAAAGATCTCATAGTAGTTTTCTTTCTGGCTTAAATAAATATTTACCAAGTGAAGATGACGTTTCGCAAAAGGCCGCAAATAAATGATATCACTTCTTTGAGAATACCTACTAAGCATTAATGATCGGCAAGATATGTTTGTTTCTACCTCAGAAGGATGTAGCAATATGAGACAAGATGAGGTTCTGTTAAATTGAAAAACAGCGGGACCTGTCGCAAAAGTCGATATTTTCGACCGATGGTTATCAGTAATTAGAGTCAGTTTCAAAGTATAGAGCAAGCAGCTAAGACTGAGATAAAGTGACGGAAGGAAGATTAATTATTTTTAGACGAAGATGACAAGACAAAGAAAATTGTTGTCTATAAAACTGATCCTCCCGCGAAAAGAAAAAACGAAGAGACGAAGTGCGCCGCGCAGAACGGACCTAAACAACGGCCGTTGATCTTTACACCCCTCACTTACTCCTTATCTCGAATTCGATCGCTTATAGCAGTAAGTTACAACCCAAGAATAAAATGTGGTTTACTGCAAGAAATTGTTTTTTTTTTTCTTCACTTGTGGGTAACAATCTGGCTGAAGAGTAATCTTTTAAGGTACAAGCGTTTGACTGAAAGAAACTACACCCTGTTAACGAACCTGGTGTCCTGTTTGAGCTGCAACGTAAGAAGGGCCATGCAATAATAGATCATATAAAACCAACCCTAACGGACAAGGCCAAGAATATAGCTTCCGAGATTTTTGTTGATCTTGGAAACGCTTGCTCTTTTTCTAGACTTCTTTGTCTTTGTGGTCCTTCTTCTGTCATCACTTTACTAGGATTCGTTAAATAGTTGTTCGGTGAAACCTTCAGTAGAACCAGCTCCATTTTTCGGAAGAACTGATAACAGAAACAATAGGGTTTATTTAACCACGACGTCTTCGAAAAAAACATCCACAAGCTTTACTTCAAGTATTTCTTTTATCTATAAAACAAGAGAAGCCGGTATGCTTTGCTATTTAAATTTAATTTCATATTGTATTTTTATTTAATTCGTTATTTTCTTCTTCGAACTAAAAATTTTAAAAGATTATTTCTCGTTTAATGCCTAAAGAAATTTTAAAGAATTTAAAATTTTAAGCTTACAGAACACCCACTCTTCTATTTATAGGAGGCACTTCAGATTATTCACTAATCAGTGTGAAATTTAATGTCAAACCAAAGTCAGCCATGATATGCTGTTAAACTTAATGATATATAAAAACCGTCTGAGACTGCTTCAGAACTTGCAAGGCTTCTGGAAATATACCAACTCCAAAACTGCCGCCCTACTCTCGGAATGGATCCTTTCTGGAATGGAGTTTTATACGACAGACATAACTCCCACAAAAACCGAATAGCCAGCCCTTGTTCACCTTCGAATATTCTACAGCTATAGCTCACTATAACCAATACTCGTACATATGCGTTCCACATGGGAAAGATGCTGAACAAATGGTCGGTGCCCTGTACCAATTCAGTAAGTACTTGTCTCCTCCTGATATCCTCTATATTAACAAGAGCCAAATCAGGACAAAAATGAAGTACCGCTGCCATATATGGCCAGGAGAACCCAGTCATCCCTTTCCAGTCTCGATAGAAATCAAAAGCGTCTACGCCACCTTGTGAGTGATGAATTATTTCACACCAGTTCTAAAAATGATTCTATTAATTCCTTAGATATTGATTCATTCACGTTTTGGATATGAACCTGAGCAGATATGGAATTTCGATAAAAATATCTTAGAGGTAGAAGTCTGCTTTCCTTAAAAGGGAAAATAAAACCGTGCTGGACAATGTATTTACTTGACACCTCACTGAGTCAGGTTGTGACACAAGGTCGGTTTTTAACGTGGGGACCCGAGTGTTTTCACTCGGGCCGCTGGACTAAGCCGGTCTTAGCTGGTCATAGCTTGTCCAAGCTGGTCTAAGCTAGTCATAGCTGGTCTTACCTGGTCATAGCTTGTCCAGGCTGGTCAGAGCTGGTCTAAGTTAATCATAGCTGGTCTTGGCTTGTCATAGCTCGTCCAGGCCAAAGCCGGTCCAAGCTAGTCATAGCCGTGATACCACCAGCACAGGGCCGAAGCACAAGTGCCAGGTAAGTATGAACCGTGCTGGACAGTGACGCTCTTTGTAGCCGAGTGGTTTAACAAGCCGGAACAAAAATGTGGTTTCCCCTACAAAGTGGGATTCAAGTTCGATCCCTGTCGGATCGCACATCTTCGTTTAGATGTTTTGAATGTGCAGGCTGATAGACATAGTAATCCCTATCTATTAAAAGCAGGATGTGCGTGTGTCTGTGTATGTGTGTGTGTAACGAATGCACGGCCGCAATTTTCAACGGATTTGGACCAAAATTTACATGCACATGCTCCAAGTTAGCGAAAAGGCCAAAACCGACTTTGCATTTCCCAACTCCCATCGATAGTGGAAATAATCGATTTTTTCATGCTTCTACGGCAGTTTTCATGCTGTTTGCGGACATTTTCTACTGGCCAGAGTGAGAGCCTATAGCTGGCTGCCACGAATAGGCAGGAAGTTTCTATTAGCCAGTGTGAGAGCCAACAGCTGACTGACATGAATGTTAACTAGCATGCTAGCATGCAAAAAAAATCGATAGCTGCATTCGTCACAAGTGTGAAAAATTAAAATCTGCATGGCACTTTACCCCAATTGGCTCATTCTCTTGCTTAAACTTTGTTGCTAACATTCTTTTTTCATTCGGTTCTTCCAGTTACGAGTCCTTTTTTAAAGCTGATCGTTTTGTGCTCATTTTGTTTAGTTCGTTTTTCGTAACAGATTTAATGTTTAGTATAGAGCCTAGAAAAAATTCGCGGTGTGAGAAGTAAGGCATTTAGCAAGAAGTAAGGCATGTAGCAACATCAGCACGGCAAAGGGCACACCTTTAAGGGCAAGAAAGGCCAAAAATATTTTAAGTCAAGTGATAGCGATTGCTGTAAGAGTGGTACGATTTTTGAATCAAGCACGGGAAACGCCGGGCCATGCTGCTAGTAATAAATAATATAGCGTAAAAATAAAAATAGAACGTCTATTTTAAAAACGAGTATTCACTATAATGACGTTTGAACGCTTGATTAGATATAAATCCATTCTTTAGAAATATATGTTGATTAAGAAGAATTTAAAATATAGCACTCGTATACATGTATGAAAAAGAAAATACATGCGCGTGTGTGTGGCTGTGCATGCGTGTGTGTAATGATTATCTCCGCTCAAAATGCAATCGGCCAGCCGAGTCAAATTCCGCCGTAATTTTTCACACTAATGTCTTATGATATAAATAGCAGGGAAGACTGATATCTGCAATCTTGTCCGGTCACCAGCATAAAAGTTCGAAAACTGAATTCAAAATCATGGATACGACAACGGGATAGCACTTCAATATTATACTCAGTTAATCATGGCAATTTACAAGTAATAATTAAAAGTTATGGAGAGTCGGTACCGCGTATGTCCTTAAAATACATTCCACTCACATATTTATATATGTAACGATTTTCCAAGCGTAGCTTAGATGTGGCACAAGGCCGAAAGTAGAGGGTACCCAGTGAGGATCAAACTCACTACTCAATTGTAATTGTTCTAGCGAGACAAGCTATATATATATATATATATATATATATATATATATCCGCTCAAAATATATATATATATGTGTGTGTGTGTATATATATATATATATATATACTCAACTATAATACATCTCAATGTCCGTAAGGTGCTAATCATATTAAATACAAATTTTATTGTAATCTAATTAGGTACAATTATGGATCATATGCTATGTAGGTGAACAGCTCAACTAGGAAAATTGAAAATAAATATAATTTATCCAAATACAAATTGGAGGCATGCCATAATAAATAATTTGATATTAAACAGACCGATGTTTTTCGGCAATTTTTAACATCAACTTGAGATCTTTCTTGCTAAAAAGCTGAATAATTTTAACACATTCTATATTATGGAGAAAGTAGTAAATTTTGTGTCATTTCTTTTTTCGGGATTTAGAGTTAGCAAAACAAATTCACGGATTTGGATAAAGAAAAAAGAAGCCAGAATGACGTCAAAATACGCAAGAATTTTTCAAGCTTTAATAGCTGTACTGAGTTTAATTTGTAATGCATATAAATGAAATAAAGGTAGAAGAAATGCAAATATAGTTCATTTAGCTGATAGAAGGTATTTTATCGTGTTAGATATTTCGTCATTTCTTATGACCAACGATTTGAACTTGATATGATTCTTTTCTATTCAGAGCAGAAACTTTTCTCGATAAGCTGTCAATGTGACAGACGAATGGATACAAACAAAACTTTACTACAAAGAAGTGGAGTTCATCTTTAATGTATCTCGTTTCTTTGGCTTGAGTGCTCACCGAGAAAGAAAAAAAATAACGATAGCTCGTAGCATTTTCCATGTCTATCTTCCTGACAACTCATTTACATATCACCGTGGGAAACAATTTATTATTATTCTGTGGTAACCGCAGAGATAGACATGAGATTTACCACGATAGCCTTGAAGATAAAAAGAAAGAGATTGTAAACTCGTCTGTAAAATTATTCGAAAGTTTGTCTGAATACATCCTCAGATAGTAAAACGTATTCGAAACCAGAAGCAATCAGTTGGCGGAGTTTGAGCAGTTATTTTTCAAAAACATTGATTTTAAGGAATAAAACGTACCAAATTACCATTCAGCGATGCCAGTGTTTCGTTTAGCTAGTTTTAACATCAATTATGGGGTCTCTACTGATACTTGTTTCAGAGAAATCGGATATTTGTATGTTTGTCTGTTCATTTGCTTCTGACGGCTTTTGATTTGGTCGCCTCTTGTTCGAGTAAGCCTACTTTGATATTAGAATGGTCTTCCAAAAAAAATACCGTCTAACTTTTTCAAAAGTCCCCCTTAAAATTCTACGTACCCTCTTGTTAGATGAACTTATGCGAAAACAAGGCATATTTTGTTAGTCGAATATAGAATTGCAAGTCGCTTCGATCCATACACTTACCCACAAGCGATAGAAATTAAGTTTGATTCTTGTCATTTCTTTCTTAAATTCAAGAAAGAAATTCGGATTACTAACACAAAAACAAAAAATGTCTCATATCGAGAATATTTAATATTGAAAAACAAAAGAAAAAATAATTATTTTTTAATAATATGTGGAAATCTCCGCTTTTATTCAGGTAAAAGCGGAGATTTCCACATATTATGTGAGACCAGAAACACGTGTTGTAAAATTATGAAAAAAAAATAAGCATAATATTTTTTTCTAAATAAATCCACATTAAAACCAAAAACGTTTGCGGCACCTCTCTTCTCTCCTTTTTAATATATATATATATATACGCACAGCCGGTGTAGATATATTTATCGATATTACATGATTAGTGAAATTCTGTACATCAAAGGACTTCAAGACGTGAACCAACTGGATGACAACTGAGAGTTTCACACCTAATTAATCTTCAGATCTCTTGAGGGTTGAAACTGCCAGTCACCGTACAGTGTTGATTCCACACACACTCTACGTCTGTCTATCTACATCTCTCCACTTCTCTCTATTTTTCTACTTTTCTCTTTCTGTCTACTTCTCTATTTCTATTTCTCTACCTCCCTATCTCTGTTTCTGTACCGCTCTACACTTCTCACCTCTCTCTACATCTCTACCGCTCTATATCTCCCTTCCTACATATATGCGTGTGTTAGTGCGTGTATTGTTAAAAAGTATGCGTGTGTGCTGTGCAGCTATGAGCAAATATTTACATAAATGATATCAACTGAATCAAATACCCGCTCCTAGCGAAACGGCTTCGAATGCTCTTTTTTGTTTGTTTTTCGTTTTTTTCCAAATTGGATATTCCTTCTATTAGTCCTATTATATTTATAAGTCCGTCACTGAATCACTAATGCAAAACACGGTCATTAGATTTTCATATTCTGAATTAATGAGAAGTCAATTTTTCCATGTGACTGAAAATTTCAATGATGTTTTCAGGCACAAATTCGAATTAATCCAATCAAAAAGCAACACATGCATTTTATTTTTAGCTCTGATAATCAAAACTTTAATCAGTTTTGCAAACTCCCATTTTACCAAGTGGTAGAAAGATTTAAATTTCCGAAATTTTAAATTTCCGAAAAGTGAATTTAAAATGAGGTTGATAAATTATCTTATTAAATATGTTCAAAATTGATTATTTGCATCAAGATTTGAGCTAGATGCATTCCTTAATAGTCGAAGTTTTATGGGGAGGATTTCTTCCTTTGTTTCAGAGAATCGTTAGTTTGCAAGCCGAATATAGACAGTTCATATAGCTACGTTAAACTTTTTAATTCATAAAACAATCCTATCACAAAAGTATGACCTAAAATTAAGAGTCTATTTATTTTAATCTAAATCTGATTAAGTGCAGTCTTAGAAGTTTTTGAAGATTAATGAATTAGTGAGATGAATGTGATTCCATTTTAATGAACTTCGGAAGATTTAAGTCAAATCGTAAGAAACGAAATCGCTAATTTTAGTCATTGTAAAACTATATGCCATCAGCCCATATTCTCAGTTTTTTTTTTTGTTTTGTTTTGTTTTTGTTTTTTTAAATCTCTAATTTCCCTAAAAGAACAAGTTATATGTCAAAGATAATATTACATTTTCTGTTTGCAGAAGCCAATCATGAAGGATACTATAAGCTGGATAACGTTTTGAGATTTTAAATAACGGTATTAAGCCCATTCCTTTCATATGCATTTTTATGATAGATGCTGGTGCCTTCCGAATTTTCAAGATTTCAATGATTGCAGGACAGAATCATACGCTAAAATGAATAATCCACAATAAGGTTTATTCATATATCATTTCCCAGCTCCTAATATGAAACAAATTCCGCATTTGAAATTTCTTTCATCATGTGGGCGATTTTTGGTTCTAATTTTCTTTCAATATAATTTCATTTGCTTTTTATCAAAAAATACTTAAATCGTTGGTTCATTATTATTTGAGATGAAACATAAGGAAACGTTGTTTGTTTGGAATCAAATCATGCAATGAAAACGGATTCAGTGCTTTTTTTCTCGAAAGACTATTGTAAATATCTAGGAAGATAAGTTCAACTGCCAGTGGAAAATGGCAGATGCGATGGAAACTCTTCGAGAACATTTCCCACATTGTTTACTACGTTCCATAGAATGACACTAAGAAGTAGTACGAGCTGGCGTAATGGTTAGCAAGCTTGTATCGCTAAATCATTTACGACTAAATAGTTAGTTCGATCCTAACTGGGTGCCCTAAGCTTTCGGCCTAGTGTTTATCTATAACATTATATTTATCTATCTATTTCTGATTTCTTGAATTGAATTAATATTAGGTTGGTGCAAAAATAATGTCGTTTTTGACGTATTTTTTTAACGTCAAAAACGACATTATTTTTGCACCAACCTAATATTTGAGAGAAGTAATTTTACATTATTTGGAGTGAACAGAAAAGATCCTTATTTCGATTTCCAATTAAAATTGTTCACACTTTATCATTTTTATCATCTCATTGTGCCGCAGGGGCAATTGAAGTTCATTAAAATATATTTTTAAAAATTAATTTGGAGCCATTGATATCTACTACAATAATAATTAATTACATTTAAAACAATAAAATGGGAGGAACAAGAGTTTATCCGCTTATTTTTAAGGTGTAGTATGCAATAAATATAAGAATCCTTCTCATTGGCCAAAATGAAATCCTCAATGCTGTCGTTATCCTTTCCTATATAAGGTGCGAAAAATGAATGAACATTTTTGTTTTTTTGTTTTTACACACAATGCCATGGGCCAAAAGGTACAACCATGCTAAGAAGAAATGCTAGTAAAGATGGTAAAAAAAGGCTTCTCATAAGTTAAGCCTGTAAAGCAATATATTCTACAACAGTATTACATTTTTATTTTTTTGTTTTATTAAATGCTTATGATACATGTAATACATTTCTGGCTCCCTCAAATCAAATTACAACGGACTAATTTCGTTCTGCGAATACCGCATAATTTCTATTTTTCGCTGGTGACAATATTCCATTTATCTTTAGGCTTATTCGACAAAAATCAAATATTAACATTATATCTGGAGGAAGTGTGGAGATGAATAGAAATGTAAAATTCAGGGAATAAAATGAAAGAGGACTTGAGATATTAAAACACAATGACGTGAATGTTGATTGTTATTTTAGTTATAAAAAAAATATTAACAGAATAATTCTTAGAGATAAATGTATTTAACCCGGGTTTTCGTAGATTATAAAGTGAGGCGTATTATTGAGTATAAGCAGTTAAAATAGCTAGAGTAGTTCTGTAAGTCAGTGTCTTATGGCTTGTAATAAATGTCCGTAATCAGTTTCCTTGTACCAACAGAGTAGCAGTATGAACTTAGATCATATACTCCAACACCACGTGTCTCCTGTTCACTGCAGTCGTCACCCTCCTCTGTCGCCCTTTTCTGCACTTTCTGTAGATTAAGTGACAGGTCATATGTGATAAAAGAGTCTCGCGAAAGAATCTGCTCCGAGACCTATCTTTATATATATATATATATATATATATATATATATATATATATATATATTAATCGTAATCTGGCCATTTTCTCTTTTTTTGTGTGTGTGGGGGGGGGGGGTTATACAGGCAAGACACGTCCGAATCCGCTTTCGTCACTTAGTACGCCACTTTCTCTAGTGTCACAAGTTCATTATGATGTACAGTATATACTTTTGTAACGTGCGATCTTTATTTAAAATACAGCTTTACTGTTTGACTAGAATAAATGGATATATTGTTTGGTCAACGGCGTAGCCACGGCCTGCAGTACATAAGCTAATTTTATATCTCGTGTATGAAACGAGACCCTTAAAATTAGCTTCAAAATTAGGTCTTAGGCCTATCGCATGATACGCCATTATATAGAGTATGTTGAAACTTGATGCACAATACATATATCTCTTTCAGTGCTTATGCGTTTTTGAAATTTTTGCTTACGAATGCATAATACAATGGAAACTAGTTATCAAGTATAACTGTATTATCAGTAGAGAATTTAATCCAGGTTGTTACAGTTTTTGACATATGAAGGCTTAATTCTTGCAAGGAGTGTGGTTAAAAAATTACTATTGCTTTCGTCAGTCAATTGGACGCACTCTCAACTCCAGATATGATTACTTTAGAATGTCTGTGTACATTTTTGTTCGAAGTGAAAATAATTTCAAAAACACAAACATTTATTAATGTAATTAGAAAGTTGATTAATAATTGTGGTTAAATGGTCTACCAAAAATGCACAAAACTGCCATTAATATATTTGGAATCCATTGTAATTCCCGTAGATTTATGAAATCCATAGCAAAACCGTCTTCGAACGATTATCCCTTCGAGTATTAAAAATTCAAACAAACTGATTGAAAAACTGAGATGGTTAAATATGACAAACTCATGGATGGTTTAGATGCAAAAATACATTTATACAAACTGTTGAGAAATTTAACAATACCAAGAAGAATTACATACATACACACACACACATATATATATATATATATATATATATATATATATATATATATATATATATATATATAAAGAAATATAGTCTTAAGGTGTGCTATATTTATGGAATAAAGTGCTCAATATCAGAGATAGAGCGTGTGTAAATATAAAAGTGAACATAGAAGTCAGAAGACTTCTATGTTCACTTTTATATTTATATATATATATATATATATATATATATATATATATATATATATATATATATATATGATCGACTCTCCCGTCCAGATTCGACGTATGAGGGTCAAGCAGATCAGTTTCCAGGAAACCGACAGCCCGACACCGGCACATGAGATTTGATTATAGTGGTGAAGACCTCGTGCAGGACCAGGACCATCCACACTTTTTGGAGGGACGAATACAGAGTCCTGGTGCACCGAATGCCACAAGGTTCCCAAACGACCCTCCGCAGGTTTTCAATTCAGAGTTGTCCTTCTCCTAGACCAGTTGCCATCCAAGGCTATAGAACCCAGTCTGTCCTGCTATTTTACCCATAGCTGGAGGGAGAAGAAGAGGATTCATACCTTTCCCAAGGGTATTAGCACGTAAGTGAATGTAATGGATTCGACTGGAATTCGAACTCCGCTCGGCACGGTGGAGTAATGGTTATCGGCTTGGATATATATATATATATATATATATATATATATATATATATATATATATATATATATATATATATATATATATGGGGAAATTATATGATAAATTGGAAAAAAGTTTACTTGTAACGCGACGCGTTTTTTCCTTCAGGATTTCATCGGACTGAATTTGTTACGTTGGTAGTACTACACATGCGCACGGGAGAGGGCGTGCTGGGAATTTTAGAATTTTTTTATCTAGCTGAAGTCAGTGAGAGTATTTTTACTCTTCTTTCCTTGAATTCAGATAGGAAAAAAACATTCTAACATTCCCAGCACCCCTCTGTCTTATATAAAGTCCTGCCAACTTAACAAATTTAATTTTGATGAAGTCCTGAAGGCGTTGCAAGTAAACTAGTCTACTTTGTCATAAAATTCCCCTATATATATATATATATATATATATATTAAGAAATAGACAAAGTCCGACAATTTATTTATTGAAGACATTTTTATGTTTAACGTTCTTTTTATAGATACAAGTATTTAAGTAAATGCTCTGTTTATAATAAACAGTATTAAATAACATTTACCGGCCTGAATGTCCGAGAAATTTTCATAGAAAATATTCGTCCTTTGACAGGATTCGAACCTGCATCCTATACGGAACCGTCATTTGGTCTGACGTGCCTAACCGCTCGGCCGCAAAGGAAGATTGAAGTTTATAAGCAGTAAATTCGACCTTGCCAACCGAACGATCCTTTGCGGCCGAGCAGTTAGGCATAAATGAATTAACAAGATCATTTTAAAATCATTTCATCACAAGCAAGACGATAATGCCACTAGAACTCACAGGGTTAGTGGCAGTGAAAGAATGAGAAGACATTAGTCCAGAAAAGAACGACGGAACAGGTTTAGGAAAGGCATAAGAAGGCGACTGGGCTTTTATTTAAATGTTTGAAGATTGTCGTTGGCAGGGAAGCAAGAAATTTGAAAGGAGTTCACATGCTAGAAAAGAAGCATACGGTTGCATCTAGTAATTGCTAATCTGGTAGCACGCTTAAATTTGTGAAGTCGTGGAACCAAAGGGGAAAGCTCATCAGAACAGCTGCTATGAAAATATTTGTAGAATAGACAAAGTGAAGTCACATCACGTCAGCGAAAAAGTGACTGCAACCGAGATGCCAGGTCATGATCGACCTTACTTTGAATTTTGTCCAAAATCTAGTGATGTGTAGTAGCTTCACCAGACTAGATAGCGCAGTAATATTCTATACAAGGACGAAGGGTAGATTTATAAATCTGCAAGATGGATTCTGGCGACAAAATCTCTGGCACGACACAATCAACCAACTTGTTTATTGCTATTTCTGTACCCACGTAAAGATAGCGTAGCATTTAAATACGATCTGTTTATGGCATTATATTGTATTGGCGATGTAGTTCAGCTTAATCTGTACTGCAAAGTATCCGATCGATCAAAATAGCGGCGCTCATGAGAAATCTCCGTCAACGTTTTTATTTCCGGTAAATAGTAGTTTTCTGTTTTCCTGAAAAGAGGCCAGCACAACCAGGCAACAATACTGCTTTGAAAGCTTTAAGTCTTTAAGAAAACAAAGTACATAAATTACCTTTTGTATAGGAAAACAAGGGACACTTTACTCGCATTAAATCAAACTATTCCTATCTAAAGAAATTTGATGTCACCAGAACTTTACATCTTCTCTATCTATTTAGTTTTCTATTGTTTATCCAAATTGTCGGATAAGTATCTCGTACTTATGTTATTACGCGTCAAAGAGAAAAAAAGAGACTAATTATGAGATGCTTATAATATTGCCAGTTCGAAGTTATTTTATCTGGGCAACGACATAGAACGCTTTGAGTGAAAAAACGCCACAGATTAACGGACGCTTACGTAACTTCATAGCAAGTCGCCGACATTCTATTTGATTGCATCGCGTTATTGACAAAGCTGCGATAATTTAATCACGTTTTGTCTGTTTTCTTGATTTTGCAAACGTGAAGCTGTTGTTAACGCAGCAAAGTTGGCAACGTAACGGTTTATTTGATTGCACGTGTTTTACGCAACAGAAATTAAACCTAAGTTCTTTCTTGCAATGAGCAAAGAATCCTTTGTTTACGTATATTTTTTATTATTTGCATTTTTTCAATTAGGATCTTGTTTCTAAAACTTGCATATATTAACAACAATAATGTTAGAGTTTAACTAAATTTACTGCAGTGAGGAATTGAAAAGGTGAAACCTTCATAGTCTTCCCAAAATTTGTTCAATTTATGTTTTCGATACAGTAAAGAATAGAAACAGGAAAAGCTATCTGAACTCTGATCCTTAATTACTGTCATAAAATGATCATTTTCGATGACTTCATATCTGTTATAACCTTATGCCACACTTATGCACCCTCCGTGACGTCTGTTAGAAATTCTCCTGACTCAAACAGACTGATATTTACCCAGTCTCTACATTGAGATGACATATAACATAAGTGTGAAGAGGGCGTACACTCGGCCCAAGGATCAAAATTTTCCCAGCCTCCGCAACCACGGCATCGGACACTTATATTGTTTATTTTACTAACCGGAATACTGGTGAAATTTTACCCAAACCCCACAAAACTGAGCTCGGGTACAGAACTGGTCTGTTTTTCTCAACCGAGTTTCTATCCGAAGACAGCGCTCGATTGGGTCATCTTCCACCCGAAGACAGATTTTGTCGGTCGTAAGCCTAACAGCGAACTGCCTGACTTCGGACATACTTTGAGTTCTTTATTTAAGGCGTCTTGCCTCGTTCATATGTGTTACCAGAGATGTCTTATTTACTCCACAACTATATCAAAATATTTAATTAATAATTTTCTGAAAAAATGAAGAATTAATGTTCAAATATAATAGCTCAGAATTTAACTAATTTTTCAAGATGAATATCAAATCCAGAGGAAATTTACGTCTGTTAAATTATCCAGAAAACTAGGACCTCTGGAATTGAGTTTCCTTAGTTTCCAGTAAGATCGAGAATTTTAATTCTTCACTGATTTATCGTTTTTGTACAAAAAAGAATTTCTTAAATTGTCGATTATAGGTGCATCCTCGAATCAGGCTATGAGATATGGGCTCAACTAGGAGATTAGTCAAGGACGTTCCTTCCTGGATAGAGATGATGCAGCACCGTTTGAAAATGGTCGGAATCTTTACCACAGTATGATGCAATCCTTGTGATCAAAACTGATTAAACTGTTTGGAAGCGATCGATGGTTGGGATAGCAGGAAGTTAAGCCACTGTAGGCGAGGGTTTGAACTTGATAAACTTGTTCAACAACTGATAACACCGGATTATATGCTCTCCCCAGAGAATGTAACTAAGGGCCGCTCAGCATAATTATAGAATAAACAAGTTTGCTTCGTAGTTGTCAAAAGAATATGAAATCTGCTTGAACAAGCATCAGCGACAGGGTTCACCTATGAACCCTTTCAGATGGACATATCAGAAACGAGCAATCAAAATTATTAATAATATTGCTAACCATTATTCGTTTCTGAATATTATTATTATTTTTCATAGGAAAGTAATACCATAATATTACTGTAATACCAAAAATAATAATGATAATTCTTGAAGATTTTTCAGCTATCATAACAATAGTTGGCCTTGCTTTGATGTTAACAGCAATATCTAGCAATGATACAGCTGCAAATGTCATGTTTCTAATCCTATTACTAATATACGTAAATACAAAACATTTATATAGCGGTGCTAAGTTTTCGGGGAAATACCAAATACGATAGACGTGATCGTATTTTTTTAATATTATTTTCATCATTTCACCCCAAACAAGGCAATAAAGCCACTACAACGCACGGAGTTACTGAATGAAAGAATATGAGAAAAAGGAAATCATTAAGGTGATAGAAAAAGTGAAATTAAGACATAGGATAAAGATTAACACCGAATTTATATTTTAGAAGATAAAATTTTATTGGAAAGCAAAATAAGCCAGAAATGAGAGAAGAAACTATTAACATAGAATCTACTCATTTCAATTGTAAAATAGACCTAGCTATTAATCTAGCACTGCGCTTAAATTCGTAATGTCAAGGTCGCTATAAGAGGACAATTAATCGGAACAATTACAATGAAAATATTTATAGAAAAGTGCATATACAGTTTGTGATCCTGGAATAGGACTTATACAGCAACTGTCTTCGTTAGGCAGGCTTGCCAGGATAAAAGGAATTCAAGTTTGATTGTTAGTATTAGCTGATTCTTAATTTCTAATCTACGATGTTTATTTGCATACAGTACGTATATGAATGGCCCGAGTATTTGCGATGAAAATCATTTGGAATCATAATGAAACATACTCGTACAAAAATAAGGCCATTATATCATTTATGTTATGGGACCTTACCCATAATAACATAATGGACTATTCCATACGTAATAAATACTGCGCCTCAAGAGGAAGCAGGGAGTTCGGTCTGAAGTCGGGCGACCGGCTGATCGGCTGATCGGTTGAACTCTCTGCCTTCAGGCGGGGAGGAACCCGAAGGAGGCTACGCCGTTTATACGGGTTCAAAGGGCATATTTTTGCCCGAGCCCACGGGCTTGGAAATCCCACGTTAAACCAGCCTTGTGCCACATTATGCCCTTGTGGGGGAGGGGGGGTAACTAAATACCGTTCAGCCCGAAGTCGGGAGACCGGCTTACAGGCTGATCATTGAACTATCTGCCTACGGGCGGGGAGGAACCCGAACGAGGCTACGCCGAAGGGCGGAGTCCTTTTCGGGGTGGTAGACCGACCCTGAACCCGTTTATACGGGTCCAAAGGGCATATTTTTGGCCGAGCCAACGGGCTCGGAGATCCCACGTTAAACCGTCCTTGTGCCACATGATGCCCTCGTGGGGGGTTACTAAATACCGTTCAGTCTGAAGTCTGGAGTGAGGTCCGTCAGAAGTCCGTCAGGAGTCAGTCAATCGAGTCAGAGGCAGTCCGAAACAGAGTCGCGTTCAGACAATTACTACTAAACCTGATTGTTCATACTAACACTTTCTACTTCTCTGTATATATTCCTGTTTGTAATATATCTGTGTCATTCCATATCCGTGTTCGAGTTCTTCTTTATTGGTTCTACCTTGGACCATCACCGTGGTACAAGGGCCTGGACAATAACATAAAGATACTTTCATTTTACACAAGAATTACGCAAAAGAATTGCGTAATGCGACGTCTGTCTAAAAAGTAACAGGACAGTGTCACAAACAATGTATTTCAATCCCATACAACAAACTACTTGGCTTTCTTGCATTAAAGTAATCCTACTTGAGTCCAATGCATTTTCCTATCATTCTCTGCCTCGCTTTTATGCACTGCTGGAAGAATTATCCTTGGATGTCCCTCAACTCCAGTGTTTACGGCCCACTTAATGGCCTTCACGCCTTTCAAACGTGTCTTCTTGATGATCTCCTTGAGCTTGGAAAAAGGGAGACAGTCATAGGTGAATTGGCGGTTATTACAGTGCAGCTATTTTCGTCTCAGCCAAGAACTGCCAGATGCACAGGGCGTTTTGAACAGGGGTCGTTGTGAAGCAACCACGATTTGTCCTTCCACAACTCCCGATGGGAAATAAAAAGGTAATGGTTGCAGTAAGCTGAGATTAGAGTTACATAATCCAGATATCATGTTAGATAATAACACAATCCGCTTGTCCCTCTTTCGTCCAGAGCTCACACAGTACAGTTCCGTTACTTTTAGGATTAACCTTGTGTATGATATTGTTAGGTGATGAATATCTTAAATGACAAAATTTAAGGAGCATTTGAAAAACGGAGAGTTTGTCAATGACAAACACAGGATTATATATGCAAGTGGAAAGAAAAATGAGGAAGAAGTTTCTCTCTATATCTCTGAGATATAATGATTATTTACATTATTCGGACATTTATCCTTATTTTCACAACGTTTCGGCCGTTTTACGCTCTGGCCTTCTTGAGGTGACAGGAATTTCGAACCGAAACATTTACTTCATCCACCGTGGTAGATCGTTCTATTTTCACGTGTCATGCCTCTTCCGGATATCTAAGTTATTTCCCTTTAACTCAACTCTCCAAGGTTTGTGGTTTGCCACTGCTGTAGCCTGGTATTAGAACTCGCAACTCTCTGGGTCTAGTCAATGAATCTAACCAATGTCTTAATCCACTGGGCCAAAGAGATAATGAAACATAATGGAAAAGTTTGTTCTAACAACGCACTTAGACTTTTATTACTGCAAGCGTCTTCAGGTGAGAATCAGACAGACGCCTGTGAAAGAAAAGTGCACTGGGATTTTTGAGGAAAGTGTAATAAATAATCTTATCTCAGATGCTCCGGTCAGAAAGTTGTTTTTCTGTATGGAATCCGCTGGATAAGATATTAGCTCCCACCTTCTGAATAGATATTTTTTTCTCTATTAGTTCGTGTTATGATACAGCATATTAATACTATTTTATACGAACTATTAGGTTGGTGGAAAAATAATGACGTAATAATGTCGTTTTTTGACGTTAACGTCAAAAAACGACATTATTACGTCATTATTTTTCCACCAACCTAATAATAAAGTAAAAAGCGGATCTACTTTTGTTCAGATAATATTCTACAGGGTGCAATGGGTAAATTGTCGCAATTTTATTATTTTAATTTTGCGCATGCACTTTGTTTTTGATTTTGAGATTTGCACGGTATAGTAGAGTCAGTTCGGCACCGTCTGTGATTAAAAGAGCACCATGACGCAATTCATTCCGCCAGAAATTTGGAAACATCATGTTCTACTGCTTGACATTCGTTCCGGAAGCTCCAGTGCGAACATTCCAAAGTGTTTGGGTATCAATACGAAAACAGTGCAGAAGTTTCGAAAAGATTTAGATGATACTAATGATGATCACGGAGGTGTTTACAGTGATCACTACTGATGGCGACGTTATGCATCCATTCCTCTTTCCACTGACTCAACATGAAGGCTTTATCAAGTGCCTTGAGGAGGTAGTGCTGCCCTGGGTGAAGAGGGACGCTGCTGGAAGATTCTATGTCTACAAACAGGACTCTGCACCATGCCACACAAGTAGGAGAACCCTGTTATAGCTGTCAAACAATTTCTGCAATCACATCACCCCTAACTCTTCAGACTGCAACCACTTTGATTATTATGTGTGGAGCGCAGTTGAGCCAGAGACCAACAAAACTCCTGAAGGCAAGGATTATAGCAACATTCACCAACTAAAACAAGGAAATGTCCAGAAGAGTTGCAAGAGATTTGCTAAGTCGTTTGGAGGCTGTGGTAAAAAAAAACAGTGGTGAATTTATTGAATAAATTTACTCTTCAGTATTTTAATATATTTTAGTATAATTTTGGTAAATATATCTGTTAAAATGAGATGTCAGTTTTATTTTCATTTTTGCTTAATTTAGGCGACAATTTATCCATTGCACATTTAACTGCGGGGTTTCTCATGCGTTCCCATATCAGGCAGAGTCAAATTCACTTGTTTACCTAAGAAGTCACTGTTGACCCCGGATGAATTGCGGATCTCCAACCCAGGGGTCATTTCGTTTCATTTTCACCTTAAGCTAGAGTTAACTGATATCAACCATACACTTGATGTCTTTAATCTGGAACGAAATAGTGCAAGGCATATAATTATGCTACTGCAGTGCAGAAGCTATTCCCTGATGCCCACAACACCTGAGGAAACTGTATAATTTTCGTACCTCGCCTCACATTTCAAAACCGACATATTTCACTTAAGTAGGAGGTAAATAATTAATTCCATCGAATGTTAAGGTTGCAACTTCATCAGATCAATAAAGGTACATTTTCTGATGTCAGCTGAAAAATCCATTAACTAATGCATTGCTGTTATTAAAGTAATACATTCAGACGAAGAATTTCAAATTATTTTTTTTTAATTCCATTTGTTAAAAATATACAGATACGCTATTTTCAACTACAAATACATTTTCAAAACATTTCAACGATATGAACGAATTTAGTGTTGCTAACTTTATATAGTTTTATATATTACATTCAAATATCTTTTTATAAAAAAAATATTTAATATTTGAAAACCTCGAGTTATGAAATGCCAGAGCTATTGCGCTTATAATGATGGGTAAACATTATCAGGTGTTTATTAAAATTTGTTTAAAAGTGCCTTGTATAAGATCTTTTTAAATTCTCACGAAGAAGCAATTTGTATTTTGAGCAATAAGTTGGCTATTTTTGCAATCAAGTTATTTTTCTTTTATACGTATTTTCCCTTCAAAATTTGGGCGATTGGGGATCTCCACAACTTCCTATGCTTTCTAGCTCTTAGTAACGTTTGTCTGTTTGATATCCCTTTTCTCCTTTTTATGCCATTTATTTACACAAGCTCTTTGATAGATTATTTCTTGTATCTATGCGTTCCTCTTGCTTACAAGATGTCTTGTGAGTGTCTCCAAGCTCCCAATCTTCATTACAAGTCCCGGAAATTTAAAATATTTCTGGACATAAGCATAATTATATTTTTTTATTTCTAATTTCTTGCAAGTTCCTCGTTGTTCAAATGTTTCGCTCATACTTCTACCATAGCTGGTCTGGTGCCCCTGCTATTCATCACAGGTCCTTGAAAAAATCCAAAGAAATCCTGACTTGGCATCTCGACTTCATTCACTTTCTCACCGACGCGACGTGGCATCCCTCTGTCTTTTCTATAAATATTTTCATAGCAACTGCACTGACGAGGTTTTCTTCCTGATGCCCCAACTAAATAAATTTAATCATACTGCTATCCTACACCCAAGTCACCGAATATGCCACTGGGTAGCATGTCACTAGCATTTACCGCTGGTGGCCCGTTGCCGGCTCGCTGCATGTTCGTCTCGTTTAATGTTAAAATTCCTAAATTACACCGCCACTTCTGTTCCAACATTTCCTTTTTGCGCACTTTCCTCCTGTTTACTTGCTTCTCTGATAACTACAATCTTCAAAAAATTAAATGCAAGGTTAATCGCCATCTTCTATCTTCTTGAATCCTGTTCATCTTTTGTCCTTTCCTCAATCCTCCCTACACTTAGTCTTTTCTCTCACTTTCTCTCCATGTAACCCCGCCCCGCGTACTCGTGCCTTATCAAGTGGTAATTAGTGGTACTGGTGTTAATTCCTTGTTTGCAGTGAAACGATTAAAAAAATCTGTTGCCTCAAATCTCTTTATCTGTGAAAAAATTGTTCATTATTCATTGTCCTAAAGGAAAATTGATATTATACAGCAGTTTAACACCATCTTTTCAAATGCAACATTATATTCTGAAGGAACCAATTCTTGGCAAACATGCAATAGCCTGTCTCTCATTTTAGTCTAACTTAGTCTAGCAAAGATCTTTGCTTTCAGCAAGTGAAATGAGTTCTTCATTATTTTTCAAAGACAGAAATCAAATTATGTAAGTATGCGATTAGTTGTTCCCTCATGGACTTTTAACATCAAATCGTCACCGCCTTCTTTCCATTTGTTTTACGTATTCTGATACAGATTTTGTTTTCGGGAAATTTTCTCCATAAATTTTTTTCTAAATTTAATTTCCTTAGACTTTCAAACAAAAAAATCCACCTCTTTCCTCTAATTTTGACAGAATTCATGTTACGCTAAATAACACTGTTTTCCAAAATGGCGTAAACTTCAATCTGTAACCTTTGAGATGATTTTGATTCATACAGGTAAGACAAGGATTTCTTTGCTTGCTCATATTAAAGTATTTGCATAACTTTCACACAAAATGCCTTTTTAACAGATGTTTTGAATAATACTCATATACAATAAATTTATCGTCTCTTAGTTCCTTCCAAATTTCTATAGTTTATTTATTTACTGTCCAGAAAATCATAGACTGATACATAACAGAAAAAATTGGTTTAAGTAAGTGCCACAATGCCAAGCGCCTAATAATTCAGTATTAAATAATTTCGATCCTATTCTAGATATATCAGTTCAGATGATTTCATTAGCTTGAGTCATAAATAATTTCAAATAATATGAAAATATAAAAATAGATTTTATCGTAAAAATACCAGCAATACATTTTTAAAAAATATTACCAACAATACATTTGAGTCTCGACAAAAATCCTCTTTACAAAAATACTTCAATGAAACCTGATCTATAAACTGATTTCTTACAAGGAATACATATTCTATTCATACGAACCTATCCTAAAAATCTTGTCGGTATTAAATAACCCATTGAGGTGTTGATATGCCGTAAAACAAAATAAACCAAATCATAAATAATTTCCGTTTTTGTTGTCAACTTTATTATTCAAAAAATAAAGTAGAATTAAATTTTCAGTTATAGAGTCACCATTATTTGCAATGATTTGTTGCCACTTAAACAGATATTTTTTGATGAATATACCGGGGGTTTTGATGTGAACATATTTTTGGCGGACTCTTCAGTCGCCTTTTCTTATCATAGGTTTTCCTTATTAAATAATTTTGAAGCGATTGAATAAGGAATAATGATATGGTCCAAAATCAGGTGGGTAGGACAGAACAGACCAAAGCCAGTTCCAGTTTATTCTTGCTGGATATGGCCTTGCGTTGTCATGGGGGAGAAACAAGTTTCCTATTGATGACCGCAGAACAATTTTCGATCACACTTTTATTGACACGTTGCAGTTGATGGACGTATAAATGTATTTTTAGAGTTACAAAGACTCAAAGTAACAAATATCCGAAAGTCCCACTACAGGAATATTATTACATTTCTTCTATGGATCTCATATTGTTTATAAACTGGCTTTTTCGTTGAACAGTGTCATATATTAACTCATTTTATATCGAGCCTGGTCACTACCTATATGGATGACTGCTTTCCAATACAAAGTGTCGTAAGATTGGATGTAAGGATGGTGTGCTGGATAATGACTCGGAATTGTTAATCGGAAATCCGAGTTCCAATTCCATTTATTATATTTACTTACGCGTATATAACCTTGAAAAAGGTATAAATCCGCCCCTTCTTCTTCTTCCCAGGTATGGCTTAATTATTAAAACTCGTATCACTAACAATATTATTATCTTAAAAATGAATAAATAAAACTGCGTACAAAATATTTAGATTTCGGCATTAAATAACCTATAGAGGTTGATGTGCCATTAAAACAAAAATGGAACAAAAACGGAAATGACTTAGGAAACAACATTTATTAAAGCTAAGAGAAAAGTCTTTGCTAAAGAATCAAACTAACTCTGAAATTATGAGAATTTTCTTTCTAAACAAAAAGGTTAAAAAAATCTTTGAAGCATTTAAACGTTTTATCTTTTTGTGTCATCTATTTTATAGGAAATATTAATTTAGTTATTCATTTAAAAAAATAAATTACAATCTTGCATCAAGGATGCCATCTTTGAATTTCACAATTTTATTTTGTAAATACCCTTTCATTTTTGCGTGTTTACTGCTGATTTCTTCATGGTCGAATGCAATCTCCGTGTATATAGCACAAGTCCTGGGGAAAATTAACACTTCATTCTTCATAAGCCTAACGAGTCGTCGGCCGATCATCCCATTACTGTCGCCTCTAGTTCTATGATCTCTGATACGTGATGTTCATACAACTGATTAATAATAGCTGTTAATCAACAGGACACCCATTCCACACGACTACATCCGAATGCTCAGGGCCCCCAGATCAGTAATTGCGATAAATCAAATTGCCATGAAAGTAACATTAATGAGAGGCCTTTTGCCTGAAACTGTTATCGCGGCAGCTGGACATAACTGAATGTAATGGGAATTAAGCAGTGCAACGGTGGAAAAAGTACAGATTTAACGCGAAAAGCTCACAGTGCTTGTCATTATGAATTAAGCAAAGGTTTGTCAAAAATAAAGAAAAGATAAAAACATACGAAGAGTTTAAATACACTGCTGTTTGGAAAAATGATCACCATGACAATTTTCGGCTGTCGGTTGCTTTGTAGATCATAAATAGGTAAGAATGTAGAAAAACCTGACGCCATATTTAAAATACTTTGAGATAATAAATTATTTCTACCAGACAATACTCTCCAAATTTTGTCTTCATCTCTGCTGTTATATGCCCGATGTTTCGTCTTCTGTATTCTCCGGTGCCCATTGTAAACACTAATTTCGAGATACATATTCAATGAGATGGTGCAGAAGGTTTTAATCCTGGTGTCCATGTTGGGGAGTCTTCTCTGATTAATTTTAATTATTTTTAGTGAAATATTTTTATGAGTGTACAAAATTTCATAAATGCAGTAAAAATGGACCTATTAAAACCATGAAAGGCAAGGTAAGAAAATATTATTACCATAAAGATGTAAATCAAAACAGAAAACTTTGTCTATAAAAAAGAGCTGACCTGTAATTGTTCCTCGCTGTTCATATTTCAGTCAAGGAATGAAAAAAGATAAAGGCGGTTATTAAAATACAAATAACATACACAGTTTTTTTTTACATGCATACATATATACATACGTACATGGGTAGGTGTTCTGTTCTTCCTCTCGAAGCACACAATCCGATTTTTTACTCTCTCTGCTTCTCCCTCTCCATCCATCTCTTCCCCCTCCCTCCATCTCTTTCTCCCATTCCCTCCATCTCCTTCTCCCCCTTCCCTCCATCTCTTTCTCCCCCTCCATCCATCTCCTTCTTTTCTTCCATCCATCTTCTTTCCCATTCCGTCTTCATCTCCCATTCTCTCCATCTCCTTCACCCTCCCATATATATATTTCTACCTACTACAGTGAAACTTAAAGTTTCATACTTTTAATATTTATTCGCTTCCTTGTGTATGCAAGCTAACACACGTATATACAGTTCCTAATATATAATTATTTGGTCTTTATACACATTTATAGTCCATACAACTGAATATGTTAGCTCTATCATTGATATTGAGCGCTTTCCAATAAGTACCGCGCATATATATATAAAAATTATACACACACACACATATTAAGAAATATACATATAATCTTACATTAATTGTACAAATCTGAGTTTTATGCCGAATCAATTTTCAAGTGAATTCATTAAATAGCTCTGTTAATTGTCATTGAAAACTGTTTTACTTACATTATAGAGTATTTATATGTATGTGTATACGATCGCTCGCTCGTATACCTACCTATATTTACCAATTCGGTTATATACATATGTGTGTATATATATATATATATATATATATATATATATATATATATATATATATATATATATATATATATATATATATATGGGCGGCAACCTTTCTTTTAAACAAAAGACGTAAAAGAAAAATTCTATTATATTTCTTCATTTAGTTTTTCCAGCGTTTTTACATTATTCCGTTTGGTGAGAGGTGATGGAGTACATAAATTGTCCATACCGTCCATTGACACAAGCACTTTTGGCCACTTCAGCTTTGGTGTTGTTACTTTCTTTCAATGTCTTGACTGATTGAGATTAACTAGAATTCAAAATCACACAAAAATACACTTCCAACAAGTGACAAATACTTTAGTTGTTTGGCAGATGTGAGGCTTTCTTAATCATTGATGAGTGCGAGTCTGTGAGAGATAAATAGGTTCATTACTAATTAAAATGATCAATGGGTGGTATAACAGAATAGTCATTATGTTATTGCTTTGCAAATACTCGCACGTGCTCCCTCAAAAATGTCTACACACGTGAACATAGATTTTTCCAAGACTGACACACATCGGTAGATAAATTATTCAGTTAACACAGCTTATTATTTTAAATGATCCAATGGTAATCATTTCTTATCGTATATTTTCAGGTATAAGGTGACCTTTAACTCTTAAAAACTGCCTCTCAAAATAGGTGGGGTCGTCTAATACAATAGTTACAATAATCTAACCTTAAATCATGTTGCGTATCAGCACTAGTAATTAGGTTAGTATGTTGCGCCATGGATCGCAGTAGACAAACAACTGCCTCTGTATGGTAACTACTGTTATGAATAATCAAGAGTGGTTTCCCCTTGTTTTGTTACTCTCCTCTTTGAGAAAGCTATTTCTGTTTACTGGGACTATGAAAGGACACTATACGCGAACCTTGTATTCTCAGTTGAACAGAGCTTTCTTAAAACATATATCTGCGTACTTTTGTCATTACAACTACTCATGTAAATATTTCTCGTTGAGACGATTCACGTTATAATGGTGTACTACAGTTATAAATGTAATAAAACTGCTTCTACTTCTTGATTTCGCATTAAAATGCAATATTCAAGAGATCGATGTCATTAAAATGAAATATTCAAGAGACGATTATACAACAATTTTCCAATCTTCCGCTGAGCAACACGCACAAGTAACAATTAACGTAAACAAGTTATTCGTTTATGATTTGTAGAACTATGGGTAGGTCATTATTTCTCATAGTACGGTTAAAGATTTATATTTAGGATAAAATACAATCTATATTCCCAATTAAATTTCATTATCATTGTGGTGTAAAATAATAACATTTAACATAGTATGTAAAATGTATACAATCGTATATGAATATATATAAATAGTTTATAGTGTAAGAAAAACAGTGCTCAATGTAACATGATTATTTAATGTATTCACTTGAAAATTACTTCGGCATGAAACTAGCAGTTCTGCAATTAATCTAAGATAACGTGTATATTATACGGCTCAAAATATCGAATATGCAATAAAAATCTTTATATATCATTACAGAATAATGATAAGAAAATAAAACATAAAACATAATATAATTAAAACCCTTCAAACTTACTATGGTAATCACCATCAGATGCAAAGAGATCATTATAAACATCATTTACGGTTGCCTCATATGGGTTCAATTCTGTCGTCATATACTACAGATATTAGATGAAATCATGAAAATTTGCCCAGATTTTGGAGCTCGTCTTATCTAGACGTCGCTTTAAACATGGAAAATATACGGGAATTTTGACTATAATTATATACGTTTGCTTACTTACGTTCTGCAGACTGGACTAAAGATTATATGTTGGGTTGGGAGTTTATGTTTTCCGTAGCAAAAGAGGTTTTAGAGGAAGGATCTTCAGAGTTATCTATCTTCTAGTCTGATTGCCAAGAATCCAGTGCATCCTTACTCGGTATTTGTGCAAAGTGCATGCAAAGAACGCGACAGGAAATTAAACTTGGCTCGGCCGATTTCTCGTTCACAGTCGCTAACCACTGCACTACCTGCATATCTACATATAATTGTGCATGCAAGTATGAATTAAATTTCGGGTCAGTGATGAAATAATTCACTTCAGGACATTCAAGCTTTATTTTTTCTGTCTCCAAATTATTAAAACTTGCATGATCTGCGTATTCTAAAAAAAGTGATTGTTTTATAAGAAGAAAACCAATGTTTCTGTCTGTATATATGAAAACGAAAAGTTTTGATACAGGTCATTATTTTGATTTTAGAAATCTTATTTTAACCAAATTCTATTATGGAGAAAATACCTAAAATAAATATTGATAAACAAACTACATACAATACATTCACACCATACACATTTCTTTATATATCATGAACATTCATTAAGGCAATACTTAAAGACTGTAAAATGCAAGTGTTTGCTGTTGATGTAACCGAATAGTATTCATTAACTTCAGGTAATCTTCTTGTTTATCATCCAATCAAAGAAAGATTTAAATACGTTAACATTTCAACATTCAAATCTAGAGCTACATGCGTACATTTGTATGAAAACAACTTCACTTACTAGATGGTGCGTCGGGACACCCCGGTGGGTCCTTACAAAGGTTTTGATTGCGCATATACACTAAGAGACATGCACCAATATATTGTGTTCCCGTAATTTTCATTTAACTCTAATTAGGTCAAATCCATTTTCCAGTATGAAATATCTTTTGCACGAAATCATTGCAGTTTAGTGCCATAAACCTGGTCTGTTTGATTCTATCTTTGACCACATCCAACATATTGTTGCCAATGTTTTACCATAATCCCTGGCTTCCCTTAATTTAGGACCAAAGCCAAATATGATTTGGAATTCAGAATTGCCCTTCTAGACCAGTGGTTCCCAACCTTTTTTTTTTTTTTTTGGGCCGCATTTCTGGAATTAAAATTTACTCGCGCTTCACCAAATGTATGTAATAAAAAGTACATTTAAAAATTAAAAAAATACAGAGAGAGGGTTAAAGGCAGATAATAGTAAATTTGAAGTCAGAACATTATCATTGATAACTCCGACCTGCAATTTTCGGACTCTAGTTACTGTATTCTTAATTCTTGATATAATGCAAAATATCACAATGATAAAATCGTTCAATAATTCTTTATAACTTTTTATACCGGGAATCATGCATGCAATTACAAGTAATCTATAACAGCACTTTTAAATTTTGAAATCATATTTATTTTTGGCATATGAATTTTTTTGAAACGGTTTCTAAATCTTTCATTGTCTTTCAATCATTCGGCCTCACATGCTATATTTTTTTGCTGCATTGTTTGGGAACCAGTGTTGCAGATTGACTTCCAAACAGAAGAGGGCAAAATCTGTTCTACTATTTAACACATAGCTTGGGGATAACTGATGAATTCATATCTTTCCCGGGAGCATTTACGCATAACGAATTCGACTGGAATTCGAACTCGTCTCTCCGAGCCTCTATCAATTACATCATCAAAACATCCTTATGTCGTCTACACAACTAATGAGAAAAATTTTAAAATGTAAATATATTCTTCTCGTTACTCTCGATTTATCAGCAATAAAAGATATAAAAATATATGACATGCAGTTTCATTGACCTGATTAATCAGCAAGGAAACGTCAATTTCCTCCCAGTTGTCACAGCACATTAATTTTAATTAATTAAACATAATTACGAGCAAATGAATAGTTTCATAACCTTTTGGAATTTTCTAAACCGCAAATTCCTTATAAATGTGTTCATTCAAGATGAGGAATTCATTCCGAGCGCAATATTAAAATTCATTTTAGTTTTTCTGCTTTTTAAGAAGCGGTGTTATTTATTAAATATCGCTCAGTTTCTGTTCTGGCATTACAGATCTATAAAGCAACTGGTAAAAATTTTATTTTACTCATGGACAAAATATTAGATGAATGTAATACCCTTACACACAAGTTGTCCTGCATATCTCAACCTCAATTTTATTGTCAATTAATATGGGCAGACCGTAAATTTATATTCAAGATAATTTCTTAGAAAATAAAGCAATAGAGTTCGCGTTAATTTCACTATTGGAATTATTAGTTGTATCCGTAAATTCTATGTTGGTAGTTTTTCTCACGTATTTCTTATTTGTGAAAATTTATTCCGATTTTCTGCATTCCTGTCAACTGGGGTTTTCAAAAATTTAAATGCAACGTCAATTAGTATTTTCTGCCTCTTTGCAAACTGTCCTTATATTGTACTCTCTGTTTCTTTCACTGTTGGTAACACCTTTGCTAATAAGTGTGTCTTTTATCGTCTTGTGTTGAAAATATTATAAAATTAATTAATCTCACAAATAAGTTAGCGATGCATTATTATCCAGTTTATGAATGTCTTAAATTCATCAGGTTCTTGACCTAAACATGTATCTATCCCTTCATCCATCTCTGTCTCTCTATCTATAAATATATCTCTCTATATTTCTCTCTATATCTCTTTCTATTCCTTTCGTTCACTTATCTATCTATCTATCTATCTATCTATCTATCTATCTATCTATCTAATGCTGTGACTTCCGTCAGGCCGTCACACCATCTAAAATAGGCATACATTGATCGATTGAACCAAATTTTGGGGAGAAGTGCAGACCCCTAAAGGAATACAAAGTACACTTGGTTTTATTATATTGCGTAGTACAAGAAATTTTCATCATTTTTTTTTTAAATTAAAAGTTTTATTATTTAACATACAAAATACCCACACTATTTTAATAAAACAATTTAATGATAAAAATAACAAATGCTTATTTAATAAAAAAAAATGGAATATTGTTTTTTGCATATCTTTTCTTTAAGTTTTTATATATACAAGAATCCGGTTTCCAATTCGCCTTGCGTTTGCGAGAACAAATCACAAGACCAAACCCTTCAAAAAGTTGGAATTTAGCTCCAGAAAGAAATGTTTACGCATGGCCAGTTGTATGTTGCATGCTTGAGAGTAAGAAATCCTAAGAAATTATTCTTCGCTGTTAAAAAAGAAAAAGAAAATTTTCTTAAAAAATATTGTTTACCATGAAGTCCTATATAATTAAAGAAATTATTAAATCACGAAGTAGGATTTTTGTCAAAGTATTTCGCAAACAAATCAAATTATACAAATTACATTGATTAATTTGCGAAATTAAACGAAACTTAATTATTAAATGAAGACAAAAAATATTAGCGATAACTTCAGTTATACTAAATACCCTGAGGACTTCAACACGCGTGCTACAAAAAATTCTTGTAGTACAAACTTCAAATTTGAAATTGGTTTGGAGTCAATGATTAACACTTATTATGTAGAATATAAATACGATATCTTGTAATTCAATAGATTTATCAGATGTTCTGACCTTGATGAGTTGTGCTACGCGAGATAAATTTTTCTTATTAATCTATTGACTATATATTCTATATAAATTATAGATATTTTATTAAACAACTAAATAGTAAGCTGATTTTAATAAAGAACAACAGTAATAGGAAAGCAATTTGAGGATTGAAATTGTTAAGACTTAAAGAGTTAAGCTGTGAAATGAGTGCGTTTTGTATATCGGGACATAATGCAAAAAGATAAATGCGTCAGTTTTGCTACTAAACTTGAAAACTTCCTCTGAATATTCCATGTCTCTTCATGGTGCCTGCGATTATAGCTCTCCAAAACTTTCTGTGTTTTATCGTTCTCAGTAATACTTTTTTTCTTTTATTAGCATCCCTTAATATATGCGCATTATTTATTATTTGACTAATGTCCCCATCTTTATGATTACTATCACAAATCCCGGCCTTTGTGACCTCCAAGTGGCTGTCGATCTGTGTAGGCTTCAGATAGATTCGAACTGATGCAGCCTTGTTGTCAAACTTTGCTTTTTCCCTCTCCTCTCTCTCTTTACCCTCTCTGCTCATTCCTCTCCTCTCATCCTTTTTCTCTCTTCCCTTTTTCTCTCGTCCTCTTCTCACTACCTCTTCCCTCTTCCTATTCTCTCTACTTCTCTCTACCACTTGCTTTTCCATCTTCTCTCTTCCATCTTTTCTCTCTTTTCTCTCTCCATCTTCCCTTCTCCCCCTCTCTCTCACTTTTTCCTTCTCTTTCCCCTTTTCGAAATATATTGTCAATCAATTCCCAATTATTTAATTTAATGAAATCTCATTAAAATATCTTTTGAATAATAAATATAATTACATTGACATACATCTCTACAGAAATTTCTTGAAATTTTATTTGACAAGTTTACTGGAGATATTCAAAATCTGCCTTAAATCCGAAAAAAAAAAAAGGTTTTAAAATTCTTTAATATTATTATCCTTAATGTTTTCATTAAATTAAATTATTTTAATAACCGAGAAATTGAAACGTTAACTATACGAAATATGCCAGGTTTTTTTTTTTTTGGGGGGGGGTTCTTTTTTTTTTTTTAGAAAATTTTAATATTTTATTACCTGCCAGAATTATCTGTCATTTCTACAGGGTCATTAAGAAAGAATAAAATGATCACATTTAGTTAAACAGTGGCGCTTTTTAAAATACGACGTTGATTTTGTCAGTTGTAGTCATCCATACCGCAGGTTTCGTTTACGCTATAACTAATAAACATCCACTTACAAGTAAATGAATGTTTATCAGTAATGGCGTAAACCAAATAATTTTGGATGATATAAAACAATATTGATAAAAATATTCTTTCATTATGTAAATGTATTTTATTGTTTGCGATTAACGTTTAACTTTTTTCTTACAGTTAATGCCAAAATAAAAACTTATCGCAATGCGTTTAACATTTTAAAATCAAAACAGTGCAGTTATTTGGAAGAATCTGTTAATGTTTACCTTAAAATTATGTCGCCACAGGTTAATTCAATGAATTAGCTACTTCCATGAACGGCACTAAAGATGAGTGTATAAAGGAAATGCATAAAAAAATATGTTATTACATATGCTTCTTTATGCTTATCCGATAAACGCCCATCTGAAAAAGATGCATAATGCAACAGAAACTTCATTTTCAATATTTCTTTTCTTCATAAACCATTTTATTTGCATTTTACGGTGAGGTTTACTCTTTACAAGGCCCGAGGCCACTCAAGGTAGAAGTTTAAGTTTGGAGGTTATTTGTGTGTATAGATAACGGTTAACCCTAACCTTGAACAAGTGAAGGTTGTAGTGATCGAGAAAACTGTTGGAATTCGGTTCCACAGGGCAGTAATTCGCGGGAAGAAGCTGCTGGCGTGTTCTTGTGAAAGTTTGCCTCGGCGGAACCAGGGAATATAGTTTGTTCGAGCATTTTGCTTGGAAGTAGAGGGTAGAGAATACTTACCGCATCCTGCCTTAGAGGGAGAGGTTGATGAGTGGAGAATAGTAGAATCAATTACAAGAGCTTGGAAACGCATTTGAACTCTACTAAGTCTCGAAAATGAGGTCTGGGCATCTACCGTCCAAATATGACAACAGTACTCCATTTCTGGCCCCATCTAGCTCTTGTAAAGGTAGAGGATAGCAAAAGGGGGTCTTACCTGCATCCTTAGCAGTGGATCGTATGTACAAGTTCCACTAGAGGTCGGATTTGAGTCAGAAGCCAAACAGTATTTCGAGGCACGATGCTTCACCGGGATGATCTCCGTTCATTAAGATTGGTGCTTGTTCCGAATCAGATCAGGGATGACGGAATGCAACTATTTTGGTGTTCGTTTTAGAAAGATGAGGCTATAAAATGGATATTCGTGATCCGAAACTTGGCTATAAATTGGCTATATATGGCTCGATAGGTTTTACCCGTTCAAGCCATAACTCTGTACGTTATGAAGCGTGCGATGGATAAATTGTCATCTAAATTACGCAAAAATCAAAATAACTCTGACATTTCATTTTAACAGATATATTTACCAAAACTACACAAAAATAACGTGAAATACTAAAGAGTAAATTTATTCAATAAAATTACCATTGGCTTCAACCACGGCCTCCAGACGACTTCGGAAACTCCTGCAACTCTTCTGGACGATCTCCTTGTTTAAGTTAATGAATGCTGCCATAATCCTTGCCTTCAATACGTCTTTGGTGTTACAAAGAGTCTTATTGGTCTCCCGCTCAACTGTGCCCCACACATATAATCAAGGGGGTTGTAATCTGGGGAAATAAGTGGTCAGATGTAAGGGGTGATGTGGTCGCAGTCATTGTCTGACAACCATCACCAGGTTCTCCTAAATGTGCGGCGTGGTGCATAGACATGTTGGTGGTATACATAGAGTCTTCCAGCAGCTTTCCTCTCCACTCAGGACAGCACTACCTCCACAAGTACTTGATGAAGACATTCATGTTTAGTCTTTAGAAAAATGGATGTAGTCATAATGTCGACATCAGTAGTGGTCACTGCAAACACCTTTGTGATCATCATTAGTATCATCTAAATCTTTTCGAATCCTCTGCACTGTCCTCAGATTGACACCCAAGCACACAGGAATGTTCGCATTGAAGTTTCCGGCGCGAATGCCAAGCAGTACAGCATGCGGCTTACAAATTTCTGGCGGAGTGAATCAAAGGGGTGCAATCTCGGGAGTAAGGGGTGAGTTGGCCGCAGAAATTTTCTGACAGCGATGATTGCGTTCTCCTGCTTGTGCAGCAGGGTGTAGAGTCCTTTTATCAGACATATGATCTTCTAGCAGGCACCCTCTTGGCCAAGACAGTTAATGTAGGCCTGCATGTTGCGTCTGAGTCCTCGTGGGAAGATAAACAGAAGTATAACGACGCCATCACTAATGATCATGCCAAACAACTTCGTAATCCCCATTAGACTCATCCAACAATTTCTAGTCCTCCGCAGTGTCTTCAGAATGGACTCAAACACTCTGAAATGTTCGTATTGGAGTTTCCGACGCGAATGCCAATCAGTACAGTATGCCGTTTTCAAATTTCAGGCCGAGTGAATTACATCATGGTGCTCTTTTTCTCACAGACGGTACCCAACTGATCCCATTATACTGTGCAATCGGCAAAATCAAAAACAAACAACGTGCATGCGCAAAATTGAACAAGTAATATAGCGACAATTTACCCATCGCACCCTGTACATTGCATTTCGACGATTCTGAATTTGGAGTGGTCATTTTTCTTGACAAGCGGCCATATGAAGATAGTATCTAGTTTATTTACTAAATAGCTGGTAGTAATAGGAGTATATAAGTTTGCCTACCTTCCGGTTCACACTTCTCCACATCTTTTGAACAGGTGTTTATTCCATGTTTCCTGTTTAGGATTGGGTTTCCTTTTCCTTCTAAAGTCTTTATTATATATCACTCCCAATAGCCTATTGCGTCTTAGTGGCATTATCACCTGGCTTGGGGTGAATTGATTAAAAATTGTCGGAAAATTTAAAGACTCTGAAACATAAAATGCGACACTTAAGCTCATAATTTATATGAGAAAGAACAATACAGTCGCAAAAGTGTATACCTATAGATTATGCAAAGGAAGGAACGTGGCAAAGAACTTGTAGTTAAGCTTGTTTTATTTGGGTAGGTCATTAGAATAATACAGAATTTATACTCGGAACAAACAGCCTGCATGTGGCTAGAAAACGAATTCAGTAAATACACAAAATTACAAAGCGACCTAAGACAGCAATGTGTTTTCTCATCTGACTCCTTAACGCCTACCACGTTTCATTATTGACCGTTAAAGTCTTAACAACATTAAATATGCATATGACATTTTTAAGACACATAAAGAAAAGTACAGGAAGTCTTACAGAAGTTAGTAAGAAAAGCGTGAAGAAAGGACTAAGTATCAATTGTCACACGAAGAGTACTAAGCTGCATCATCGCTCCTCCTATATGGCGTTGAATACTGGATAATCTTCTCAAAGATGAAGAGACAAGAGACAACAAATGTAGTTCTACAGAAGCACGCTAGAAATAACATAGAGTGAACAACGATGAAGTTTTAGAGAAAATGGAATAAAAAGTACTTATATACATTACATGAGAAAATGAGAGGTGGAAATTTCTTGCGTTCATAATGAGAAAGGATTGCTTGGAAAATTTGACACACACGGGACAAATTAAAGACAAGATGAACAAACAAAATAGCGTATAATCTACCTAACGAGTTGGCAAAACAGGGATTAGAAGATATAGCAGCAGCAAGAGATATAAGGCTACAAAAGGACAAGAAAAAACGTGGTGAGCAATGATCGTCCATGTTTTGAAGGGAAATCGTACATAGAAGTAATAGAAAATATAGCACCTATATGGTTGACAATTAAGCAAATGTTTTTAATACGATAAATAGATTTCCCTACATATGACATAAACTTAGATTTCTATCAAAGATCACAATTATTTTACTAATCGTGTATGCTTTTAGGGTTACTGGGAAGCTGAATAGCAAGCTAATTGCCTCAACATATTTGAGTTGAGAGTTATTCATTCATAAGTAAACCTGACATCTCGCTCTCTCTTATATATATTAATATATATATATATTTTCTCTCTCTCTCTCTCTCTCTGTCAGTCTTTGCTCTTTCTCTCTCTTTCCCCACTCTCTCTCTCTCTCTCTCTTTCTCTCTCTTTCTCTCTCTCTCTCTCTCGTGTCTTCCAACTTGAAGATACGCGTTGGTCACGAACACGTGATCGTTGATTACATGAGAGGAACTTTCCGCCCTGGTCGTTAACCTCAGTCTAGGAATCTCCCGACTGACGATGCCTTGTCATCTGGGCAATGGGACCCATTCTAACCCATTGTGTTAAATGACCGTTGACCCCTACAAGAAGTTTCCTCCAATCCGAATGACTATCCACGCCCCTCACCAGGAAAGCATGACATAGGAAGCGGTTTAGTTACCGATGACCTGTCTATGCAACAGGTAGCAATCGGTTACATGGTATCAGTACTAGCTTATGTGATAAGTATAAACACTTTTTCTAAACCCAAAATTACTGAGCCAGTTAACATTCTCTTCAGATTAACAAGAAAAATTGTCTTTCTATTTAATCGAATTAATAAGATTCACCCAACTGCATCAACTGCCTTAACAGCTACGATGTTACCATAAGAAAGATAATTGTATTTAAAAGGGTTTATTTTCTATAGATACCATTCTCCGTGAGGACAGAGAAATGTGCAGCCATTTTCTACTACAATCTAACAACTTTCAACGCCAAGAATTCTTATTCTTGTATTATTTTATCGATTCTTTCTCTTTAGAGTAACCATTCCCATATTTCAATATCCAGTAGTCTCTTTTCATTGGCACGTCTCGTATCTGCTTTCTTCACGACAGCAATTGATATCCAATACAAACACAATAGCCAGGCACCACTTTAACAGCGAACAGCGACCTACTTCAATTTTAGTTAAGATAATAATAGACTTCAGAGATAACTTATGTATTTGGGGAGAAATAAGAAGCGGCACTTTTTCCTATCCTCCTTTATTCCACTGTATTTCTGATTCTCTGTTTATTTCTTATATCTTCCTTTGTGCATTTTTTTTATTTACTTTCCTATTTTTTTGATTGCACATTATTTAGTTGATCGTCAGTCCATGGCTGTTGATAAATGCGTGTACTTGAAGAAATAATACATTGAATAAAGGGATATTGTTTTCAAAAATATATTCAATTCTGTCGAATACAGATTACAATCGATATATGTATTGCTCTCATGAAATAGTTTTGAGTTTGTTTTTGTTTCTTACAAATTAGATATCATCTTGAGTAGCGATATTCAGACGAAGTAGCTGGCAATGGATTTTCAAACAATGAGATACCATCCCCGGGAAAAATACAGAAGAGAAAGACATTGTCTAATTAAGTTAGTGTTGCTTTTAAACCCAAATTTTAAACAACATCTTGGCCAATAATTCTCACACGGCACTTACTGTACCGACTTTTGCTTTCTCTTTGGGAGTATTTGTGTCCTCTAATGTAATAAAATTACCCTACACATGATAATTATTAACAAGGAGTAGAGTGCATTCTGGCCATAGCCTCAAATCGAATTAATCCGATGAGTGTTTCGCTTTTCGAGTTTTTGAGATTTGACAAATTGCACTCGCATATAATTATGAGATCATTTTTTTTTTCTTTTTGCAGCATTAGATTTTATTCTTGTGGGAAATCAAGCAAATGCCATTTTGGTAACTTGGATTCTTTTCGTTTAAGTAGAAAAAATAATCTGTTCACATATTGAATTCTTATGACTTGTATAGTCAGAAGCAATATTTAATACCTTAGCTCTTAAAATCAATTATTAGTTTGGTGCAAAAATAATGACGTTTTTGACGTTAAAAAATACGTCAAAAAACGTCATTATTTTTGCCCCAACCTAATAGTTGATATAATAAAAAATAATGTCGTTTTCTCACATAGTAACATATGTGAGAAAACGACATTATTTTTGTCCCAACCTAATATTTTAATTGAGAAATATATAATTTATTTTTTTGCTATTACAAGTAGCTTCATATAAAACCATTATTTCAGGTCGTCTTCCTTATACAGTGGCATAAAATGTAAGAACTTTTGCAAAAGTAAAGAGAACACTTTAGTATTAAAACTGACAAAAGAAATTTAATGAGATTTTTTTCCTTTTGCAGGCAGTAGGAAATATATCAATTAGGTTCAGCTATAAATAATTTCCGTTTCTGTTTGCCACGTTTTTTTTCTCCCAGAAATAAAGCATGATTACATCTTATTCAGTTATATCTTCACCATTGTCTTATTCGAATTGTGCTATTTATCAAGCAACTCTTCGGTTGGTTTTAAGTTAAATTCTACAGGTTTTTGACGTGAAAGCTTTTTCGACAAACTCTTGAATCTGGTTTTCCATTAGAGAAAGTTTTCTCCCTCATTGTTTTGCAGCGAGCGTTAAAGGTAATAATCGATTACGGTAAGGTGAGGTAAATATGGTGGATGTCGGTGACAGATAAATCGTGTCTCAAAATATTTTTACCGGGTTATTCTTGCTGTTGACAAGCGCAGGCGGCATTTCTACCAAGTTTTTATGAAATTAATGGACCTATAAATATGCATTTTGCATTTCTTTAGTAACATTCTCCAACACCTCAGTAATTATTTGCTTAAGTTCTTCTAGGCTTGTAAGAAGAGGGAGGATATAGACCTGTCCTTACATATAGCCACACAGAAAAAAATAACAAGTCAAGAACGCGGTGGCCCTTTCAGCAGAACATTGTCATTATCTTCCTGGTAGATCCTCATCGAGATAAATCTGCACTGAGTCACTGGAAAATGTTACGCAAAACATGCTACAACATGTTTGCCAGGAGCTAGACTTCCGACTTGACGTATGTCGTGTCACAGATGGTGCGTATATTGAACATTTGTGAAGCTTTGAGAAATCGGTTATAAAATCTACATCCTTTTGAATATCTGGTTCAAATTTTGATAAATAATTCTGTTCTTATTCAACATGAAGTCTATTTAATTTCGTTAGCTTGTGATATATAGTTACAGATATTCCCATTTAAATATTCAATTTTGTTGAGACATCCTGTATATTGTTGGTAATTTCAATATACATAATTATTCTTAGACTTTCATAGTGTTTTGGTATTGTTTTTATTTTGTTGTTGTTTTGGTGGGGGGGGGTCACTATTTCTCCATAGCTGGGATCCTAACAGGTGCTTCAACTCCGGGTCAAGGTAGACCTGTGAATAAAAGCAATTAAGAGGTAGTTTCATGCTCCTCAAAATGTCTAATCTCACGATCAGGGGTCTTGCTGCCGGATGTAGTTTATCGTCATACCCATAACTAAAAGCACGTATTAGTTTACTTAATATACTCATAGTATTTATAATGCAATTTCTAATTCAGCAAGATTAGAATAATACGAAAGATAATCTTAATATCTTTAATCCGTCTTTTTTCCTCTTCCTCCAAATACGTAGATATGTGTTATCCGATTAAAATATATGTAATTAGTAAGGGTATATAAAAGATTTCATTTATATTCTTGCAAATTACTATGAACGTTATTTTAGTAGACTTTCATGTTTGAATAGACATCTCTACTATTTTACAAACAAAGGAATCAGCATCTACCGGCCTAGATAATGAAAAAATTTAAAGGAAATGTATCTCTCGGGACGTATCGAAACCCGCTTAAAAGGTTGTTTCTCATAAAAATGGAATGCATTTTCATTCCTTATCTAGAGTTACATTCTCTTTTTTCTCTATGCTTTTGATAAAATCTTATCTGCTTTTTGTTTGCTAAATTTACAAGATACTGTGATTTAATATTTTGAGAAGAATAGTTTTAGTGATAAGAAGTTAATAAGATGATCTAGATCGGCAGACGTTAATTTCACTATCTACAAAAAAAAAAGACAAAAATAGATATTTATTCAAAGACTTCTAACCACTGAATTAAATTTGATAGTTAAAAGAAATAATGTTGGATTAATTGCTTAAATTAATTTTTTAAAAGTGTATATTCTTACGTCTGAAAAATATATTTTCGTATATTAGATCATTAAAAATCACACGGAAAACATCCAAGATCCGTCGCAACCTACTGTGGAAAATTCGATTTTGATCGCCTCATCCACATGTGCGAAACGGCTAAAAAAATTAAAAGTATGAATAATAAAAAATCAAAAGCCAATACACAGTAATATCATCTATGAATACGGGCAGAACGTGCTGACCGTGTTTGGAAAATATTCCCATATATATATATATATATATATATATAGTTAAAAAAAATTTAATCCTTGCTAATAAACTAGCCAAAAGCGATCGGATATATAAAACATTTGAACATTTTCTTACACACTTTATGCCTAAAAAAGTAAATATTTTTACGTATTCCAGAAAAATTGAATGAAGATCTTGATCGCCGTAGCTTGTCAGTCGTCTTTAATAATATTCTGTATTCAAATATAACAAGCGCCTACCTGTCTGGAAAGCAGAAATGTTTCATTCTTCGAAATTGAATATAGTTATATTTTGTGATAAAAAATATGATCGCTTCACGTTGCGAATAACAAGATTTGGAGACTCTAGAAAGAATAGCATTTTCAAAAATACCCTGACAAATTCAGTGTTTTTTTTTTTGTTTTGTCTTGTTTTTTTTTTTATAAATAGTGGCTTCGTGTATGTCTTGCCGACATTGTTTCTTATAGGCATGCTACAAATCTAGAGAAGGCTAATTTATGCATGTTGAATTGGTTGCTCAGCAAGAACAAACTACTTCTTATTGAAAGTTTGTATTAAGAGAGGTTTTAATGATGAATAATAACTAGCGTCAACATAAATAAAAACTGATGAGTATTTTAGGTAGAAGATTTGGCGATAATCATTTTTTTTCATGGCATGAGAGTCAGTTAATCCAGTAAGAATTCGAATTCGTTACAAATTATAAAGCAGATGATTTGGGGACGTTATTCTTTGTAATCAACATTTGTGACGTACAAAAGGTTACAAAATTCCGAAAAGCAAGTGAAATAAATATTTGTTATAATAATAAGTAGTTCAGTTCAGTGAAGGCGACATTAAAAGGATGAATGTTATCACCTCTACTATGTACAATCTCACCCTCTTTTTTCTTTACCTTTCTCTGCATTTTTCTCTCTCAATCTTTCTTTGTCCATCTCTTTCAGTCTTTCTTTGTCCCTCTTTTCCCATTTTATTTCCCCTCTTTTTATTTCTCTCTCTATTTTCCTCACATTCTCTGTTGCTTCTAGTCAGCCCACATTTTCTTTTTTTCGCCATTTTATTTCTCCCCCCTCTCTCTCTCTCTCTCTTCCATCTGTCTACACGGTCAAAACGGAATAATCCATTATTTATTAAGGTAGTGTCAGAGAGTAACGTACCCGCTAACAAAGAAACTAAGGTAGTGACAAGAAGAATTATAAGATTTTTTGTTTTTCTTTACAAGAAAAAATAAAGAATTATTTATGATTCTAAAGCAACCTTTATTTGGACAGTCAAACCGCTCTTCTCTTTCTGCGCCATTTCTTATTTTCTCAGCCCCATGAAGTCGGCTGTTCAAATGAAACATCAAGGAATTTGGATGTCGAAAGAAGGAGCATGTTATCAGATAATACTATTCAAGATATCTACATATGTCTGTGTATGTACCTCCAACGAAACGCAGTACTAAGATTTAAAATAAATCTTTATTAAAGCCATTATTTTGACTTTAATTTCAAGCTAATAGCTTAAATTTAATATTTCCGATGAGCAAAATACTTTGCTGTATTTAAAAACCAATATAAATTGACTGGAACTACATTTTTAAATCGCTGATTTTAGCCATCTTTAGCCATGAATCAGTACAATGTAACATTTTATTCTTCTGAAACTTTATTTAAGGAATATTAGCCAATTTAAAGTTTAATTAATCTGATTTGAAACAAATAGTACTTTCCTTTAGGTTAAAATATCGTAGAAATTCATTTTCATTACGGAGGTAGGAGTTTAATTAATGTGATGTCAGCTTGACTGACAGCCAGAAGTTTATCTATTTTTTTCTACGAGGGACATATGTGTAAAATTGCTTGAGGAATATAACGTGAGCGCTTTTTAATTAATTCGTATTGTCTCAGTAATCTTAAATAATTAGAAAACCGCAATAGAATGTTTTATTTAAATTTAAGTAATTTAGCTTTGGATTTTATGTAGTTATCGTTCTTATTTTTTGATAATATCGTGAATGGGGGTGCGTATTTGCAAAAAATCGGCTCGTTTATGCACGCCAATAATCAAAATTATCTTTTAAATACTGGAGGTTGTTGAATTGTAAGTTTTCACTTCTGATTAGTAAATACAGGGTGATGCAAGGGATAGATTGTGGTCTAAATTACACAAAAATATCTTGAAATACTAAAGAGTAAATTTATTCAGTAAAATCGCCATTTACTTCGCCACGGCCTTAAGACATCTTCAGAATCTCCTACAATTATTCTGGATATCTTTGTCCTCAGTTCATCTTTGATGTTACAAGGAATTTTGTTGTTTTTTCGCTCAACTGCGCCTAATATGCAATAATCAGTGGGAGTGCAATCTGGGGAGTTAGGGAGCCAGATGTAAATGGTGATGTGTTCCCAGAAATTTTCTGACAGCCATAATCTGGTGCTTCTGCTTGTGTGACATGGTGCAGAGTCCTGTTGCCAGACAAAGTGTGTTACAGCAGCCATCCTCTTGACCCAGTTCAGCACTGGTTCCCTCAAGTGTTGAGTCTGAACACTTTACCAACAAATTCAGGAGTTCTTTTCTCATCAGAACGACCAGAGTGAATTTTTCGAGCTACCGTACCTTCGTAATCACTTTTTAGACTCATTCCTCTCTTTCCAAAACATCTGCACTGTCCTCAGATTGATACCCAGACATGTTCGTATTGGAGCTTCCGTGCGAATACCAAGCAGGACGGCATGCGCTTTCCAAATTTCTGGCAGAGTGAAATGCATCAATGTGCTCTTTTTCTCACTGGCAGTATTCAACTGATCTTACTATACTGTGCAGTCAACAGAATGAAAAACAACTCGCATGCGTGAAATTAAAAATATAAAATGGCGACAATTTACCCATCGAAATCGCAACCTGTATAGATTTTAATTAATAACAATATCACCTAACAAATTAATACAGAAATTTAAAACTTTACAAACTATTCTAATTAAAATTTTAACTGCTTTTATGAATACGATATATTAAGCAATTAAATTTTTTCTAATTAATTTTTTTATTGCACTTTTTATTTTATGGTTCAGAACAAATTTTCGATAACTATGTGCCCTGTCTTTGAAAAAATATTGATTTAAATTCTCCGAAGTGTCCAGTGTATAACTAATACAAATATTAAGCGGTACAAAAATATATTTCTCGAAACTTCATAAAATTAAGTGGTGGTTAATGGATGAAGAAAATATTTTTACATAGTTTCTAAAAAATAAAAAAAATGACTTATCTAAAATAATTTAATTCATTTGTGAATAAGTCCTGAAACTTTCATAAAAATCCGATAATTTTTTATTTTTGCAAGAATTTCCAAATTAATATGTTTTCACCGGAAAAAAAAAAGACGCTAAAATTTCCTATACTAATCTTTGGTCTCCCCACTAACGCAATATGATTTTTAACCAAAATTTAGAAAGTTCTAAAATGGATAAAAAAATATAATTTAATAATCAAAAATTCCTGGACGATAAAATTTTGTTTTTATTAAGTTTCGGTCATTTTTAAATCTTGTTATGTAAATTTTTAACAATTGCTATACTATGCCAAAACAAAGAAGGTATATTTTTATTATTAGCACGCTTAAAACAGTAACGTCAAAGCTGGAAATTAAAATATATAAAAATCGTTTTAGTAAAGTGTTTGAATAGACTCATTTACATGTGAAGTCACAAAGCCTATAAGTAGCTACAGCTACAGCTAAAATTACTCTTTGAACCCTTTCTTTCGCTCACTGGGGTAGACTGTTCTAGTTCCACGTGCCATGTTTGATGGATGTCAGTTATCAGTTATCTCCTGTTAATTTCCCTCTGAAAGTTCTCCACTGCCTTAACCGGGTATTGAACTCACACTCTTTGGGTCCTGTTACTGGATCTAACCAACGCCTTTATCCACTGTGCCATGTGTCTTTGAAATAAAGGGTTCAGTTCGACATTCCAACCACCTGAAGAAGGCCGGAGCGTACAACGGCCGAAACGTAATAAATATGGCGACAAAGATGAGGACAATAGTGCGAATAATGTAAATAATGTACATAATACCTCATCTCAGAAATTTAGACAGGCTGCTAAATATTGTGAATTTGAGAATCTGGGACCGCAAAACCAGTCAATCAAAAAGGATTTGGTCCAAAGAAATTGGTAAATGGCCTTCAAAATGAGAAGTATCGGCAAATGATTCTAATGCATTTACAACTGGAAAAGTTATAACTCGGACAGTGTGTTGAATTTGTTCAGCAACAAGAATTAGGAAATTTAATGGAACGAAAGTTACGGATCTGGTAGAGGAAATGGACACATACGCTAAAAAGTAAAAAATAAATTGTGTACTTTGTGGATATCAGCATCAAAGAGAAAAACAAAAATGTCCGGTGTATAAAAAAATGTGAAAAGTGTTTCAAAATTAATCATTTGAAACCTATATGTAAATACAAAAAGAAAAACATAGATATAGTCCAACAAAATAAAGATGAAATATGAAAAAAAATGAAAAAGGCTTATTAAAAATTCGAAACAATAATTTTTTATTGGACATGCAACTTGATACGGGAAGTGACGTGACGTTGATAGCCAGAAATTAGAAAAACGAAGATTAAAGAAAAGGCAGTAAATCCCGGATAATCTCCTCACAGATGAACACGAGACTAGACGCAAAAGAAATGTGGTTCTACAGAAGGATGCTGAGAATACCATTGACTGAAATTTTAGAGAAAATAGAAACGAAAAGGGTACTTATATTAATATCATAAAAATGTAGTTGAAATTTTAAGGCACGTAATGAACAAAGAACGCTTGGAAAATATGTTACTCACAGGATAGATTGACGTACCTAGTGAGCTTGAGTAAAAGGATGGCGGAACAAGGTTTAGGAGATATACTAAAAAGACAATTTATTAAGAGTAGAGAAAGTTGTGGAGAGCCATAATCTGAAGGGACGCGGCACATAGAAGAAGAAAAGGAGCTTGTATAAATGGATGTCAGAACAAAATTTAGGAGAGATAACAAAAAGACATTTAGTAAGAGTTACAAAGGAGAGAAAATTGTGGAGAGCCATGATCGCCACTGTCCTGAATGGACATGGCACATGGATCTTACGATGTTGAAATTGGGGGAAAGTGTGGCAGTTGAGAAATACTATTTGAATCCTGGGTAAAATAAAGAGAAGAGTTACAGCTTCTGTTTGCAGGAGGTTTTGAAAATGTCATGTGGAATTGCTCATCTACTCATGGAAGAAAAATATACATTATACACGTTAGCTATTACATAACAGCAAAAGTTTTACTTAACAGCAAGCATTTTACTTACCCTGTCGTAATTCATTTCACGGGTAATGATCTGGCGAGGGATTTTACTAAGCAGACAAGAAAAAGTAAAATAAATAAAACTAATGATAAATAAAACTAATAATCAATAAATGAATAAAATGAATGAATGAATAAATAAAATGAAAAATTTAAATAAATAATGAATGAATAAATGAAATGAATGAAGAACGAACGAATGAATGAATGGTAAAGAAAGAAAGAAAGAAAGAAGTGAATGAATAAAACGAATAATGAAATAAATCATTCCTTTATAAATAATGAATGAATAAACAAGTGACAACTATTCGGATAAGAAAGGTGAAGAGATGACAGAATGTCACAGAGGAAAATTATCTTTGAAGTTACCTTCAGCAAAACTTAGGTGAGAATAATAAAAATCAGAGATGAAGAGGAAGGAAGCTTTCGAAAACGTGACCTGAAAATGTAGAGCGAGGTATAACATTAGGTTGGTGCAAAAATAATGACGTAATAATGTCGTTTTTTTACGTTAAAAATACGTCAAAAAACGACATTATTACGTCATTATTTTTGCACCAACCTAACAGAATGGACGTGAAGAAAAAAAATTCCTTTCCAAATATTAGGTTGGTGCAGAAATAATGTCGTTTTCTCCCATAGTAAAATATGTGAGAAAACGACATTATTTTTGCACCGACCTAATACATTTTCCTAGCAGTTATTCTAATGAGCCTCTTCCCCTTTGGTATCTCAACCGTATAAATTTATGACTCCTAATATATTAACAAAATAATGTCGTTTTCTCACATAGTAACATATTTGAGAAAACGACATTATTTTTGCTCCAACCTAATACATTTTCCTAGCAGTTATTCTAATGAGCCTCTTCCCCTTTGGTATCACAACCGTATAAATTTATGACTCCTAATATATTAACAAAATAATGTCGTTTTCTCACATAGTAACATATGTGAGAAAACGACATTATTTTTGCTCCAACCTAATACATTTTCATAGTAGTTATTCTAATGAGCCTCTTCCCCTTTGGTATCTCAAGCGTATAAATTTATGACTCCTAATATATTAACAAAATAATGTCGTTTTCTCACATAATAACATATGTGAGAAAACGACATTATTTTTGCACCGACCTAATACATTTTCCTAGCAGTTATTCTAATGAGCCTCTTCCCATTTGGTATCTCAACCGTATAAATTTATGACTCCTAATATATTAACAAAATAATGTCGTTTTCTCACATAGTAACATATGTGAGAAAACGACATTATTTTTGCTCCAACCTAATACATTTTCATAGTAGTTATTCTAATGAGCCTCTTCCCCTTTGGTATCTCAAGCGTATAAATTTATGACTCCTAATATATTAACAAAATAATGTCGTTTTCTCACATAGTAACATATTTGAGAAAACGACATTATTTTTGCTCCAACCTAATACATTTTCCTAGCAGTTATTCTAATGAGCCTCTTCCCCTTTGGTATCACAACCGTATAAATTTATGACTCCTAATATATTAACAAAATAATGTCGTTTTCTCACATAGTAACATATGTGAGAAAACGACATTATTTTTGCTCCAACCTAATACATTTTCATAGTAGTTATTCTAATGAGCCTCTTCCCCTTTGGTATCTCAAGCGTATAAATTTATGACTCCTAATATATTAACAAAATAATGTCGTTTTCTCACATAATAACATATGTGAGAAAACGACATTATTTTTGCACCGACCTAATACATTTTCCTAGCAGTTATTCTAATGAGCCTCTTCCCATTTGGTATCTCAACCGTATAAATTTATGACTCCTAATATATTAACAAAATAATGTCGTTTTCTCACATAGTAACATATGTGAGAAAACGACATTATTTTTGCTCCAACCTAATACATTTTCATAGTAGTTATTCTAATGAGCCTCTTCCCCTTTGGTATCTCAAGCGTATAAATTTATGACTCCTAATATATTAACAAAATAATGTCGTTTTCTCACATAGTAACATATGTGAGAAAACGACATTATTTTTGCACCAACCTAATACATTTTCCTAGCAGTTATTCTAATGAGCCTCTTCCCCTTTGGTATCTCATCCGTATAAATTTATGACTCCTAATATATTAACAAAATAATGTCGTTTTCTCACATAGTAACATATTTGAGAAAACGACATTATTTTTGCTCCAACCTAATACATTTTCCTAGCAGTTATTCTAATGAGCCTCTTCCCCTTTGGTATCACAACCGTATAAATTTATGACTCCTAATATATTAACAAAATAATGTCGTTTTCTCACATAGTAACATATGTGAGAAAACGACATTATTTTTGCTCCAACCTAATACATTTTCCTAGCAGTTATTCTAATGAGCCTCTTCCCCTTTGGTATCTCAAGCGTATAAATTTATGACTCCTAATATATTAACAAAATAATGTCGTTTTCTCACATAATAACATATGTGAGAAAACGACATTATTTTTGCACCGACCTAATACATTTTCCTAGCAGTTATTCTAATGAGCCTCTTCCCATTTGGTATCTCAACCGTATAAATTTATGACTCCTAATATATTAACAAAATAATGTCGTTTTCTCACATAGTAACATATGTGAGAAAACGACATTATTTTTGCTCCAACCTAATACATTTTCATAGTAGTTATTCTAATGAGCCTCTTCCCCTTTGGTATCTCAAGCGTATAAATTTATGACTCCTAATATATTAACAAAATAATGTCGTTTTCTCACATAGTAACATATGTGAGAAAACGACATTATTTTTGCACCAACCTAATACATTTTCCTAGCAGTTATTCTAATGAGCCTCTTCCCCTTTGGTATCTCATCCGTATAAATTTATGACTCCTAATATATTAACAAAATAATGTCGTTTTCTCACATAGTAACATATGTGAGAAAACGACATTATTTTTGCACCAACCTAATATATTTTCATAGCAGTTATTCTAATGAGCCTCTTCCCCTTTGGTATCTCATCCGTATAAATTTATGACTCCTAATATATTAACAAAATAATGTCGTTTTATCACATAGTAACATATGTGAGAAAACGACATTATTTTTGCACCAACCTAATATTAAATCTAAGTAGACGCGAGTGGAAAGAAAATGATAACGAGACTAAGTTTGATGCAGTGTTTGTTTCACCTGGGAGTATCACTGAAACGAAGCCCAGACCAAATCTCCCAAACTTTCATTGCAGAAGATCAAGACTCATAACAAACAGTCGTACCACTATAGGGAGCTTATACGTATATTTGCATAAGCGTAGAACTCCAAAGCCAAAATTTACTTCAGATATGAATGTCGAGTTTGTTTTTCATTTTTTTAAATTCATTCATATATCACAACTAAAGAAAAACCAGGTAGATTATTTTTCTTTTGTCATCGCAATAATTTATGTGCTCATATTATACAGACATTTGTTTTATTTTTAAAAGGGTAGTGAAGAAATATAATTTTCATAGAATTTAATGTTCTTACAGCAGAAGATATATTTTCAGAACATGCACATTTGTTTTTAATTGTGGTATGAATTGGATGTTTGACAAATCTCTTTTCTAAAGATGCACAAAAAATAGTTTCAAAATGATTTACGGCGCTCAATATACGAAAAAAGAATGTTTAAAAATGGAGTATAAACATGGCATATAAGATTTGTGAGATAAATGTTGTGGGTGAAAAATAAATTGCTTAATTTGAGTAAAGGGAAGGAACAAGGAAGAACAAAAATATGGAAGACAATGGAAGAAAAAAATGACAAAAACTTAAAATAAACAGAAAGAAATAATAATTATATTTTAGATAAAATAATTGTAACATTTGGATGTGTTTTCATACTGGCCTCTCTAAAAACGATATTACGTCCCAAATAAAATATTTGAACACTTCAGGAATTTTATACATGTTGATCCAGCATTTTCTAGCACTTCCTACCTTTGGAACTCACTTCAGTTTCGTTGCTTCCCTGATAATTACAGTATTAAATGCAATGTCAATCGCCATATTTTGTCTTCTTGAACCACATTCATTTTTTTTATCCTTTCCCCAATCCTCTCTATTCTCAGTCTTCTCTTTCACTCCATGTAACCTCCTGCGTACTATTAACATCACCGCCTTGCATTGGTTAAGATGATAAAAAAAATAAGGTTTACGACTGGAAATTGAAATTCAGGTTTCTCAGACAGACGTAAGAAAATGAGGCAAGAGAATTGCTATTTTAAACATAAAAGATAAATACTTTTTGTAGTTTTAATTTATTATGCATTTCTGAGAAAGAGAATAAAACTAAATTTCTAATGAACTTCATTGCTTCTTGGTCGAGCCAAGAACATCTGAGTACCCGCCACGTATGCATAGTTTCTTTCTCTTAGACTCATATTATCTACTCTCTTCCAATTTCCTAATATTAAGGCCCTATCACGTTAAAAAACTGGTCACACGATTTTTTTTCACTTTGTCATGCTTCTTTGACAAACGGTCGCATGGCTGCAAGCGCACAAATGCATATACGAACACAAAAATACGAAAAACTTACACAAATGATAATTGTATAAAAATTTAAAAAAATGAAAAATATAAGCAATCAATCAGCTAAGTGACTTAACTTAATCCTATATATATATATATATATATATATATATATATATATGCGCGAGAAGAGAAAACTTAGCACCAGGAAAAACGAATAAAATAATTTATTAAGGATTAAAACTGTAATTAGTGAATATTTTTCTTCAAATACGGCATTTGAAAAGGCATTATGTAAATATTAACCATTTTTTCGTTCTTAATTATATTTTTTTAATGAAGTAAATTTTAAAGAATTCTTTTTAATAATTTTGTTGTAACCTAGGGAAGGTTACTGAATAGAATAATCGGACGAAGGTTAGTAATTAACGATAATACTTAGGACCAGAACAACACGTACAAGATTCGTGAGCGGCGCGTAAAAGTAGTCAACTGCTAGAAATGAGTCAAGTGAATTCCACAATGAACTTCAGGATATCTACCAACCACCCCAAGCAGTCAGAAGTGGCACAAGGCCGAATTTAATGTGAGTTTCCGAGTCCGTAAGCTCGGCAAATTTCCCCGTATAAAACGGGGTCGAGTAGCTGTTTCCCGAGCCGCGACTATGCCCTTCGACATAGACTCGTCTGGGGATCCTCTCTGACCGGAGGCAGACAGTTTGACCAGCACAGCTGGAGATGAATCTCCAACTACAGACGAACATTTACTACTGTATTTATCTGAATGTGCACATACCCGTTACCGTACGTAGGTATGCTACATTACTATCAAAACATCATCGTCTTACAATATGTATACAAGTGTGTATTTTTGCCGTTGCATTAATCAGCGTATTGACTAATAATGAAAAAGATATTTTAAGCAATAAATATTTCGTTTTTAACATAATTTCATTTTAACGTTTTCGTTGTACATTTTAACAAGAAAATGACACAGATGATTTCATTTTATTCAAACCCAGCCTTCAATTAGTGTAGGCCAGTGTGTCTGTGGATATGGGCTTTTCTCCGGAGATGAATTGTACGTGTCATTAAGTGGTGAGAGACTCTCATTTTTTACTTCTGCGACTGATATCGCGAATCTACACTTGGTGTCTAGAAGGATGTCTCTCAAATCAACCTACTGATGCACCTGGCTTCTCTAAAGGACACTGAATGCAAAGTCTATTTGGAATCATCTGGCGAGTGTTATAAACTATATTTATCTTAGACAATTCAGAATATGCTAAATCTTTCTCAATACACGCTAGAATTTTAATGACATAGATTGAATCTATACATTGAGAAATTTACAGAATTTACATAAAAATGTAGATAACTACAAGGCAAACTGAAATTAATGACAGAAAAAATACGATTGAAGGAAAGTAGTTTCCGGAAAATACAACGGCATGGATAATTTACTTGTCAGCAGAAGAACGAGCATAAAAATAGAGAACGCCAGACGTTTTAAATTAGATAATGTCGAACGTCATATCGACTTTCGACTGAAGTTGTCAGTTAATTCTAATCTCACAATACGGAATTGATATTCTATTGGGCTTATGAACATTCAGCGAAAAAATGGTAAATTCAAGAAATACATAACGAGGTTAGGATTTCATCTGAAATTTTCACACTCTAGCGGGAAATCAACATCGTCTGTCAGTATCGTAAGATATTGCTAGAATGCCCTCGGTAGAGGTAATTGTTTCGATCCCGAAACTAGATGTTTAGGTCATGGTTAACGTTTGATGAAAACTTCGTTGTATATGAAATTATACGTTGATATAATTGTGCAGAAGTGTTTCCCCGAAAAGATGACTAGATTTCTGTTCAAAATAACTTTTTTTTTAAAAAAAAACTATGCTCTACTCCTGTATAGGTTATCTTAAAACCGATTACAAGCTCCTAATCGCATTTTTTTCGCTACCGAACAAGTTCTGCGATAGAGATATGGACAATAAGATTTTAAAAGAGAAATCGTAGTAGGAGACAATAAAGGGAAGTGTATTAGAAAAAAAAATAGATGGAAAAAAGATGAAGCAACAAATTGATAAAAATGGACATGTCACTGTGAATCAGTGAAAAAGATGAAGAAATATAATATAATGAAATACATATAATGTAGATACCTCCACGAAATCGCTAAAAAGAAAGAGCATAGTCTGATGAAAAAAACGCCAAACTTTATGAAAACAAAATTTTATCGTCTAAATGCTTATGTTGTTATGAAGAGAAAAGACCAAAGTTTTTTTTAATTATTTTAAAAAATTTTTGCTTCTTTTTAGAACATTCTAAATTTTGATTAAAAAAAACCTTGTTTCTCTTTGTACCAACATGGGCTAATAAATAACATAGATAATTTTTAGCACGTTTTTTTGGTATTACACACATTAATTTGGAAAATCTTGCAAAAATAAAAATAATTGTCAGATGTTAATGAAACTTTTCAGAAACTATTCACAGATGATCGAAATTATTATAAATATGTTTTTTTTTTTATTAAAGTCATGGCAGAAATATTTTTTTATATATTTATTAACACCCTCATAACTAATTTTATGAAAAACTCTAGAAATTCGAACGCGCATGGCTTAGTGATTACAATAGTTAAAAGAACAAGGCTTTGAAGAATGCAAATCATGTTTATTTTTTTTAATTGGAGCCAACGTACCTGAAAATCAGCTCTGAATTGTAACATACAAAACTCAATAAAACAAATATATTATTTAATTTCAAATCCTTTTATTTATTTTTAGTTGTTTTTATGAATATGAACAATATTTTCTGAAATCAAAAACTTTTTCAATGAAAATTGTATTTTTAATACAATTATTTGTTATTTCTTTAATTATAATAGATTTTTACATTAAGTTTTTAAAAATATTATAACATTAGTTAAAAGCAACATCAACCTTTCAAAGTGTCCAGATGAGATCGTCATTGTCTAGCGCTTTGAAATTTGTATCGTTTGGACCAATCAGATTGGCCATAGTAATTAAAAAATGTAATTTTTGTGCTTATAATCGGGCAGTAATTATAAAGTATGGAAAACCAACCAGAATACAATTTAGTTGCATTATTTGAGTTCAGCATTGTTCTCCGCTGTTAAGTCCTTTACTTTTCCGAAACACGTATGGAGAAGTTAATTTGATTTTTCAATTTCAACTGAGAAGGGTACCTATAAGTATCAGTATCATCTTATGAAATTTAACTACTGCTAAACTTTAATTTATATGATCTTATTTTTATATTAATCTCAGTTATGACATTTTTCCATAAATGAAATATCAAAATTAATAATAAAATGAATGGAAATACAAATAACACAGTAAAATGTAATAAATGTACATAAAATTATAGTATTTTATCTACACTTCTGATAAAATTTCATAAGAAAGGTACCTATAAATTAATTAGATACCTTTTTCTTATGAAATTTAATCTCACTCTTAACAGTCTTATTTTTTAATTTCTTTATATTTTCCATAAAGAATCGTAAACGTAAAGATGAAAGCTAAGTACAAAAAAAAAAAAAAAATGAAAAATTAGAGCGCTGAAAGTTTTCCTTAAAAGTAACGAGGTAAATAATTTTTTCATTTAAATCTAAATAATTTCACTTCCTTCTATCCGTAGAAAGAATTATCCTCCCGTAAGTTATCTAAACGTCATGAATCACATCTGTCATCACTTGTCAAAGACGCGAAAGGTTATGACCTGCTTTGTTTTATTTTCAAATTACATTTTTTCGGCGCAGAAGCTAAATTAAGCTTGGTTCAAAATATTTTAAATAAACATTATAATTTCTGATTTTATTAAAATCAGTTTTGAAAAAATGATAATTGATTTTTAAAAGAATATCAAAGTCAGATTTTCATCTTTTTTATCAAATGATTGAAAATGATTGATTATCTGTCAAAAAAAAAACAAGATTTTTAACGAAAATTTCGGACGTGCTAGGAACGATTAAAAAATGTAAAAAAATATCCCCAAAATACTTTGATCTTTCCTCTTTAATAATAATATGAACATTAGACGATAAAAACTTGTTTTCGTCAAGTTCGGCGTCTTTTTCATCATGCTATCTCTGTTTGTTTACATTTTCGTGGAGGTACCTAATATAATGTGAATGTTTTCTGTTAATTCATCCTAAATAATATAAAATTTCTTAGCGAAAATATTAATCCACGCTAAGAAATTAAAATTTAAATCAAAATTTATTTAGCTTACCTCGCGATAACTGAAACACTCAGAATGAAAAATTACCAAAAATCAGGATCACATTTCGTAAGTGCCGATGATGTTCGAGTTGTATCCGGGGAATGTTTTACAATTAAAAAAAATGTTTTTGGCTTGTTTATTGGGGTGATAGCGAACGTCGACCCTACAATTTCAAATGGCAGACCGGAATCACTTACATTTGGGGCGATCACAAAGGTTAATCGAACCGGAGTGCCATGGAAGAGTCTCGCTCGGGGAGAATTTTAATAAATATAAAATCTTTTTTATTTGGGGGTGAATTAAGAGAAAAGATCCGATATATTTTGTGGGAATCGAAGATATTATAAATACAGAAATATAGGGTAAAGCCTGGCACAAAGTAACACCTTTTTTCAAATTATCAACGGAATTAAAGACAGACACGGTTATATAAGCTGTACATGAACACTGGAGTTAAGTGACTATTATAATGAGGAGCCATTATGTATTTCCCATATTAGTGCAACTATACATGCGCACGAACGAAGGAGGCTGGTCAACACTTAGAGTCGACAGGCTGTTTCATGCTAAACATAATTGTCAGGTGGCCTGACGATTGCGTCTAGCATGAAACAGCCTGTCGCCTCGAAGTGTTGACTTCAATGTTCACTTTTATATTTACACACTGCCTGTCTCTGATATTGAGCACTTTATCCCATAAATATAGCACACCTTAAGAGTATATTTCTTCATATATTATAATGATTTATTAAAAATATGATTCCTTTGTAATAAATAATTATAAAATATTTTTAATAAATAATTATAATTTAGGCTCTACTTTTGTACTGAGTACTGTTTTTTTTTTAATAAAAACAAAAATACTAAAGAATATTTCGACACACACAGAGACATATATATATATATATATATATATATATATATATATATATATATATATATATATATATATATATATATATATGCGAGAGAGGGAGAGAGCGAGTATTAAATTGTTAGAGTGTTACATGCCCGAATTTCTGGTTCTATTTACGTAGTTTACTGATGGAAAGGCATTTTTGGCAGGCAGATATTGGTAATAAATTCCTCAATATCAAAAGGTAAGGATAGAGCGTTAACACAATTAATGTGGGGAAACTTGTCAGTTGTCCGCATGACTGAAAATAACACCACTCAATTAAATGACATTAATTATATATATATATATATATATATATATATATATATATATATATATATATATATATATATATATATATATATATAAAATGCGTGTGTGTAAAAATTTCAGATAGATTATATCTGTAAAAGGACATTATCAGATAGCGATATATATTTTTATATATCAAGAGCAATATTGGGGAAAATGTATGACAAACTCGAAAAATTTTATTTGTGACGTACTTTCAGATTTCATTCTTATATTTTTTTTTATTTTGGTGCAACTGTACATGCGCACGAACGAAGGAGGCTGGGAATTTTGCAATTTTTAAAATATTTGATCGACTTGATTCTATTTCTTTCCATCACTTTTGTTGGTAGATATCCCCCACTGTGATCAGAAATGTTGAAGAACCAGGGCTCAAATTTACTGCAGACGACCTTGACATTTGCGTCCTCGTTAATTTATTTCTCCTTTGATCAGAGTAGCACCTTTTATATCAAAATTGCGGTCAGTTTTGTCATGGTGGGCAACCAACACCTATGACATATTGTTTTGTAAAATGCCCCTTTTGTGTTCATATATTATTTTATTTCGATTACTTGGGGTTACTCCTATATAATTTTTTGTCCACGTTGTCCTATATTTTCCTCATTCGTATATATATATATATATATATATATATATATATATATATATATATATATATATATATATTCACGAGACATATTTCATATGAACACCTAGGAAATATCAACATTTATAAGTATAGAATCGAGTGAGAAGCAGACATAAATATCTGTAGATCTCTATTGGGCTCTTCAGCGTCCTCAGACTTTTTGTTTGGACATTGCAGTTCTGAATGGAAGCTTCTATCTCTTCTCACTAATGCAAAATGAAATTTACTTCTTCAGGCTGACGACGCCAATATAGATAATTGCCTCCACTGGCATGTCAATGCAGTCAATTCCAGAACAATCCTTAGCAAGAATCGTTGGCATTATCTAACAATAAGAAACCATTAATAGCTACACTGCTCTCTTGAAACGACGCGACTGACTGGTGCATGGTTCACATTATATATGTATGTATGCATGTGCGTGTCTGCGCGCGCAGTTGCAAGAACGGGGACTTTGCTCGTAGCCTTGTACAATCGTCTTAAATTCATTAATACGCAATTTTATCTGTGGCATTCCAAATCATTTGTACGTAACTTACACTTGTTTCTCGTCTAAAGGACTTCTCTGTCTCCTGGCATCAGACTTTTTTTTATTCAAAGATAAAGAAGAGAAGAAAATTCAATTTCATTAAAAGTTTAAAAGCGAGGTTGGCATTTTTTTTAATAATTCTCAACTCTTCATTAGATTGATAGAAACAAATGATATATTCTCTGAAGTGGATGGACAACTGCTTTCTGTAAATAAAGCAACGTTAGATAATGTTTTAGATCAGTTCACCTCAAACGCGATAATGTCACTAGAATGAAAAGGCATCAGAAGGAACCGGAAACCCAATCCTAAATAGGAAACGAGGGATAAAAATATTTCTTATTTGTTTAAAATTGCCATCGAGATCATTCTGGAAAATTTTTGGTTTGTTGGAGTTACCGACTCCTAAATTTTGAAACCACTACTTGGCGGCTCTCTCGAATATACTCAGTAAATATTTTTAAACAAATAATAAATATCGTCTATTATACTCTGTTCAAAATAACAAATAAAACATCAGACGTTAGAATTATAGAATTGAAATAGTCGTTAGTAGGAACCAGGAACATGGTATATATTTCTATTCCTGTTCAAATGAAATGGAAGGAGTGTAAACCGAAATTGCTTAGAGTCAAACCTCTAATGCAATTAATAAATATGTCACAAAATCTGCATTGATTTCTTAATAGGGACAATAATATCAATTATTACTGTTTACGTGGTCAATTTCCCCACCATTTAGGTATGTCAATGAACAGCAAGCGATTGGAATACTCTCTTGGGCATTGTTCTTGTTTTTACCAATTGCGATGTAAAGATTGTCTCTGTTATTTTTTAGATTTACAATTCTTTCAGCCTTTGCAGGTATTCTTAACAACAATCATTAATTCTCCTGCAAAATTTAAATATTTATTTTGGATTTCACGAAAGTTTAATTTTAATGTCACCGATTTTTACGGTCGACCAAATTATTTTGTGGCTACTGTTGAGTAGCAGTATAACTACAAAAAATCTTGTACAAAATCGTCGAAAGTTTTCTGAGTATCTTCGTGACGACGAGTAATAGGAGTTTTTGTTTAAAAAATCCCTACGAAATAATTGTTCAAACAAATATTTAGGGTAACATTAAATTTACATGGGCATACAACAGACACAAGCCGAGTTTAAAATACACAAAATACATTTATTGATAAGACACTGAATTAAACAAATTAAGCGTATTATGTAACAAATAATGGCCAATAACATGTGTGTAACTTATCAATGAAAATGAAATATGCTTTTTTACAATGAAAATTATATTACTGCATAAGGTCCTCCTAAAAGAAAACGACAAAAAGTGACAAAAGAAATATACTTCTCTGAATAGTTTTTCAAAGAATAAATTGATACAATTTTCGAAGCAACGTTCGTGGTATCAGCAAAGAATAGATCATGTACACTAGGCGAAGACACTTCCTTGATGTGGGAGCAACCTTGGTCTTTTCAATTTTCAGTTGATTGTTGTCAAATTTGTTTTTCTTTCTGGACTGGGGTAACCTCGGTTCCCGCAGCAGTAGTTCGTCGATTCCGAAAATTAAATTCATCCCAACACACTTAAATAACCTACAGGTAGGCCCCAAATAAACTTTTTGGAATTTAGATGGAAACCCTTTTGTTAGTTATGGTTGAAAAACAAATGTAGCTGTTTTTCCATGAATCGAAATATTATGAAAGTTTAAAATTAAACATGGGCCCAACGCAGCTTCTGCTTTTTTCTCTCAAAGCCAGACGTTGGACGCTCAAGAAGCTTAAATCTCTTATAAGATCAACTAGACAGACTCAACTCTTTTTTTTCACTTTATCCCATCTTATCCCTAGTCTGTGTTGCACTGTTCCAAATGTGTCAACTATAAATGGCTATTTTTCCTGTTATAATCTTTGCGTATCTCCCTTAAAATCCCTAAGAGTCAATTCCATTTTTCGTTTTCTTTTATTTACCATTTGTGATCTGTGGTACCTTTAAGTTGTTTATTAGTTAAACATTTTTTTAAGTTCTGTCTTCTCAACTTCTTGGGAGAATCGGCCGGGATTTCAAATTCATTTGCTAAGTTCCCAGTGTCTACATGGTATATTCTATTGCTAATATTGTTCCTTTTGAGATATTTTACTGCCTTCGCTATCATAGCATTCCTTTTTTTTTTTCCTCCAAGGAATCGTCGTTGACAGCAAGTCTGGATTTTTGTCGTTTTCTGCTTTGATTAAAGTGTTTCGTTTTCAGTGTTGTTTCCTCCCTTTCTTTCTTATCGCTTATGCATGAATTATCTCCTTATATTTTTTTGATTCGTTTCGAACAGTTTTCACTTGTCTTTTTGCCCTACAGATGCCCAATATTTTTGTCAATTCTTATTTTATCGATATGGATATGTCCTCGGTATTGATGAAGCCTTTAGTCTCTTTTTACATATGTCGGTCTTAGACGTCGACTGACAGCAAGTATTTTCAGATAACTATCACCTTTTTCAGTAGCCTTGTAACTCAAGCATTACGATTATTTTCAGTTTCCTTCCTTCCGAAAATCTTTACTCCTTTTTATTTTATTATGTTCTTGAATATTAATATTTCCAAAATGAATTGTTCATTATTTTTATCTTTATTCCCCCATTAAATTTCCATATCAACAGTAAATGGTAACAGCGTAGAGATTAAACTAAAGGAAATCTGATCAATACCCCAGCACCCTCCAGAGTATTCTAGCTCTTTTCGGCAACATCATTGGTTTCCACAATTCCGGCGCTTCTGTTTTCAAACTCTTCTCGGCTCTTTCCCCCAGCTCTTCATGATCGTTCTAGCATTGCGAAAATAACGACTCTCGGGAATATTTTCCATAACTTCGTCCTCTGCCTGACAAATTTTAGATACTTTTACACTTTCCATCAGCGTCCTGGGTATGTTTTTTTACATTTCGATGAATAAATTTTTGCAAGAATTTTCTTTTTTTATTTTAATTAGAATAATTTATAAAACTTTAAATCGTTTAAATTTTTCTACATGTTTTTAAATCCTTTTACAATTCCGTGTAGGTGCAGAATTGTTATTAAGTAAAAACTATGTTTACTAATTATACATTTAAAAGCTCACGCACCAATATTCTTAAAATAATTCTGATTTTTTTTATATGGATAAACATGTCGATTTTCTATTACACGGTCGACCATAGCTGACATTATCAGAAAATAAGATCGATAAATATTGTAAATTTACAGCCAAAGATTATTTTAAATACAATAAAGTATTAGATTAAGGAGAATATTTTCTTAAATCTTTTTAGATTACGGAGTTCTTAAAAAATTATACATTGATGTAACTCGAGTTAATGCAATTACTTTTTGACATCTAAAGCCACTTATAGAACAACATTCGATAAATATCAATCTGTCATCAAGCTGCAAAACCCGCGAAATCCTTAAATAAGCAGCTACTGTCAGGTTGAACAAATCATTTTTTCGATACTTTAAGCAAAGTAAATAATAGTTGTTTCAATTAATTATACATTAAATCTGCTAATTTTTCTCAAATAAAATTCCAGAAAAATAAACTTAATTTCTGGAAGATATTTTTAATAAAGAGAAGTAAATTGCGACGAAAGACGACTAAGGGCGATAATCAGCTATTTTGGCAAAAGAAACAAAAAAAAATATATATATTCCACTCAATTTAAGTCAATTTTTGCAATACAACAAAGTACCTTGATTGTTGGAAATAGATTAAATTTAATCTATTACCTTGAAATTAAAAGTAAAATAAAAGCTTCAAAAAAGATTTTTCATTTTTAAAAAATCACTTTCAACCTAAACTATCACGTTTCTTTTTGGTAGTATTTAGCCTTATCCATTATTCCTTCTTTTTTTCTTTAAATTATAAATAGATTAGGACGATATTTATTATCATCAATACATGCGCCAATATATTCCTTATTAATAACAATATAATTTTATCTAAAACATCATTAACAATGACGATGGAAAAATACAACATTTAAAAAAAAAGAAAGTAACTTTTATTTACTTTTATTTAAATTAGATTGTGGTTTCTTTAATATAATAATCTGAATCCACATATTAAAATATATTTCACACATGGTGTAGGCATTTAAAATTTGCATAAAATGTTTAAAAATTGTATAACACAGTTGTTGAGCCATTGTAAACATGACGTGATTTCTACAAAATATGTAAATTTGAATTTGAAATATTACATGCCAAATTTTGCTATGAAAAAGATAGAATTTGATGCTTTAAAATTGTCTGTAGACATCATTATTTTTTTTTATTTCAAAGAAAATGTAACAACAGCAGACAAGATCAGGTTGAAGAAGAGAGAAAAGATTATTTCTGTGTATAAATGAAAGAAGAGGCTCTGTTGAAAAATCGAAACAAAAAAACTATAAAACTGAATTGCATTAGAGAAAGAAAATCTGTGATACCAACTTAACAAGTGGAGTCATTCTATTACGGATAGAATTCGATTTGAAATTCTCGTATTAAAGAAAATACATCAGATCAGTAAATAACTAATTCTTGATATTAGACACAGACAAAATATTATAACGCCACTGTTGTGGCTATTGTTATAACACTCTCTTATATAACGTAATTTGTATAAGAATTCTCTATATGTAAAGCTTCAGCTATCTGCCGTGACGCCTGTATTGTATTAATTTGAAGACTAACTACAAACCACTAGGTATTTACCGATGACTTCCCACTTAGAGAGGATGCGACACAAGGTCAGGTTTAACGTGGGAAACCCGAGTTGGTACACTTGGGTCACTGTTTCGAAGCGTCAAGACTGCTACCGGTCTTACCCTGACTTGGAGCACTTTATTGTAATGAACTAGTTCATATAGCCACCGGGTGTGTATCATTGACTCAACAGCCTTTCCGTCCTTTTGAGATTAATACTTTTATAACATTATTTTTTATTAGTATTAGTATTTCCCCTCCTTTTGCTGGAGAGTTCGCCAACGTACTTTACTTTGTAGCGTTTCTGTCTCGGATCAACTTCTTCAGTACGATTTCTTTTTCTAGAACTTGTTCTTGTAGGTTTCCCGACTTGTGGTGCTGAACATCGAAAATGTCATATAGCATTTTTATTGATTCTGTCAACATTACAGGTCTTTCATCGCTGAATCTTTTTCAGTTGATTATGGTGACTTTTATGTTCAAATTTTTCCCTTTCTCCATGCAAATCAATTTCCCATGTCTCTTTGCCATCCTTATATGCTCTAAAGAACACTTTATCGTCGATCTTGAAACATTTCGTGTTGCTTTAATTAACCGTTCGTGATTTTCGACTTAGTAACAAATCGAACCCCGATTTTACTCTTTTGGCAAACATTAATTCCGCCGGCGACTTGCTTGATGGTGGATTGGCGTTAGCCGGTAAATTCTTCAAAATTTTGAAGTGCTTCCTCTTTTAATTTCTCAAGACTTGCTTTTCTCAACGCTCTTTAAAACATTTCTAAACTCCGTTCCGCTTGTCCGTTAGATCTTGGGTGATACGGCCGGATCGTAATATGCTCAATGGAGAACATTTTATAAAAGTAAAATTCTTTACCCGTAAATTGCGTTCCGTTATCATATATAACGTGATATCTACTATGCCACATCTCAAAAACGGTTCATGCAAAAATATTCACTCTTTCAGATTATGTTGTATATTTACACTTATAAATTTGCATGCATCTTGTGAAACTATCAACTACCACAAGATAATATGATCCAGTGATTGAATCGGCAAAATCGATATGCAGTCTTGACCACGGCATGTCTGTCTTTGGACAAGGTTCTATCTTTGTGAAAAAGTAAAGCACAACATCTATATGCTTTCACTATTCTTTCACTGTCTTGGTCCATTCTAGTCCAATATTCAAAACTTCTCAGATTTAATTCTAGAAATACCAGGATGTCCGCAATGAAAATTCTTTAATATTCGTTTCTGTTACAAAGTCGGTGTTACGACGCTTTGACCGTACATTAATACACCATCGCATATCCAGTACACGTTTATATCTGGTTTGCGTTATTTTCCTTTCTTCTAATTGCTTTTATTGTCACAATAAAGACGTCGTTTTCCGCTTTTTTCTTTTATTTCATCCAGACTCGCTGGCAAATCTCATACTACGTTGCACAAAATGTTTTTTTTATTTCCATTTCGCTTTTTAGTTCTGCGATGACCGTGTCCTTCAATGGTTCTGCATTTTTAGGTATAAAACAAGATAATCCATCCGGATGTCCTAATTACTTAGAAGGTCGGTACTCCATGGTAAAATTATAATTTAACAAGATAGTACCCCAGCATTATAGTCTGTTAGCTGTATTAGTAGGTATACCATTCTTTGAACCAATATATTGTTATGGTCTTCCATGAATAAATTTATAAAATTTCTTCACAGCGAATATAATTGCTGGGGCTTCTTTTTCTATATGACTTATTTTTCTCTTCTGGTAGAAGCGATCACGATGCATGAGCAAAGGCTTTCATTTTATCGCCACTGTATTGGTGTAAATGATGAATCACACGTTAGTCGTTTTTTTATTTCGTCAAACGACTTTTAACATTTATCATTCCAAATCCACTTTATTGCTTTAAGTCGATCGTTAAGTGGCACCCTTAACTTACGCATATTTACATTAATTTGATAGTAAATTGCCAGTCTTAAAAAAAAGCTTTTAACAATCACATTTGTTGGTGTAGGTATATTTTAATTGCAGTTACCTTCATTGGATCTGGTTGCCTACCATTTTCATCAATAATGTGACCAATGTATTTCTGAAAAAACAATTCATATTTTACTTCACTAAGCCTGAATCGGTATTTTCTTAGTTTTCCTAAAATTGTTTTCACATGCTAAACATATTGTTCTTTCGATACAATTGTGATCAGACTTTTCGTCCAGATACGCCATTGCGAAGTCGCAATACGCAAGCATGGTATCCATTGCTGAACAATTTTTGGTGCTATCTTTTATACAAAAAGGAAGTCTGTTAAGCTTATATAATCCTCTGTGCGTATTTATGGTCGTTAATTCAGAACACACATTTTTAATATGAATTTTCAAATATCCTTCAGATAGATTAAGATTTAGAAATATTCATTCGCCGTTCAACTTCGAAAAAAATTATTTTGGACTTGGTAATGAGTTGGTATGTGCTTCTAAACTACTGTTTAATCCAGTCAAGAAATCTGCGCAAACATGAAACTTATTATTTCTTTTCCTTACATATACAACTGGTGCAGGCCATTTCGAATGGCTATTTTTTTCTATTACACCATTTCTTTCGAGTTTGCCCAACTCTTGTTCTAATGCTGCGAATGATACACTGTTTCGGCTTAAATACTGGCGTCGAACCAATGTTTTACTTAAAATCCGCCTTGAATTTTGAACATCGGCCTAGTTTAATTGACATAACATCTGGAAAACATTTAATTCTTCCTTAAGATTTTCACTCTGACTTTTTTAAATTGGTCGCTTGTCCACTTCCATAAACGTTTCTAGCAAATCCCAAAGTTCAAATAGTTCCATCCAGTCCATTCCGAATAAATTCGTAGTGTTTTTTTAATACATAAGCTTGAGATTTTATATGATTATTATTAAAGACATTGCAAATTATTTCTCAAAAAAAAAAAAAAAAAAAATCTCACCTGAAAATGAAATCGCAATTTTGGAAGTCTTTTTTAATGAAGGTTTTCCAGATTCCTTCTATGTTGTTTCAGTGATTATTGAAATATCACTACCAATATCCAGTAATATTTTCACATCCAGATTATTTTCACTTTTACACATTTTCTTTTGTTTTCTGTGACTATTTTCACCGTCACGTCGCTGTGTACTAATTTCTTCCTCTGAGAAATGTTTCTTCGTTTGGTTTTGCAATGTAATTTTTTATGTCCTCATTTTCTACATTTGTAACTTTCTGCATTTTTAATTTGACACTCTTTTCCAAGATAAAATTGTCCACACCTGAAACAAGAATTTATTCTCCTTTTTGTACACTTTTTTTCTTTACTTGTACGAATGCACATTCTTTTTTCTGTTTTTTTTTTCGACATCATGTTTATGCTTTAGCATTGTCTGACAAGCTGTGAATTATTGTCTTGTTCAAATTTTATTGAAATTTTCACTCGTATTTCAGCATCTTTTTTACTTGTTAAACCCTGCACTAAAATTAATTTTCGAACATATCTGGAGTCATTTCGTTTATTCTAAACATATCACATTCTTTATTGACGATACCAACATCAGTGACAACGTCTTCGTTCTCTTTTTGGTTAAATTCATACATCTCCGACGAGCATTAAACAGAGAGCTCTTGTTATCAAAGATTTTCGTCTGAATGTTTACAGTGTCTTCAAACCTGATTTCACCTGCTTTTCTTGGTAAAGTAGACTTACAGTATTTTTCATAGTATACAGGACTTTTTTCTCAACGACAATCTTCCCAGCTGCTTCATTTGTTCATGTCTACGAAAATACGCAGAAAAAGTCAGTTTCTCATCACGAATGTATATATATTCTGATATACTGTTTTGGACGGCGTCTTTGAAGAATTTGTTTTCTTCAGAATTATATCCAACAACACTTGTTGTTTTTGTAATTCTTGCCACTGTTGATTTTGTTGCGATTTCTGTTGTTGCTGTTGAATTTCAAATATCGAAGCCAAAATCTTTTCCATATTCGCAAGAATGTTTTTTTTTTCTTGTTTATTTTATTTATTTTTTTAATAAAATAACGTGGTTGAAATTTTTGTAACTCCAACAGCAACTCATATGAGTTCCCAAAATCCTCGCTACAACGGTTATAAGTCGTAAGAATTTCGAATCCCACGTCGCCTCTATTCTATGCTTATTTTTGATAACACACTGTTACGCACATAACGTATAAGGATTCTCTATACGTCATGTTTAGGCTATTTGCCGTGATGCCTCAAGACTGACTCCCAACGGCTAGGTATTTACCCAGTCCCCACCCAATGGGATGAGGTTGTGACACAAGGTCTGAATTATTGTGGGGAACTCGAGCTTTTCCCACTCGGAATTTATCCAGCCCCCAACTAAAGTGGACTCAGTTGTTATAAGTCTTTTGGTTTGGTAAGGAAAGTTAAT
>OZ010607.1:62341690-62361690 GCA_963932145.1 Acanthosepion lycidas | reverse complement strand
CACCAGAAGGTTGTTCTCATCTTAGTCCATCCTTCTTATTTACAAATCTACTATTCGTCAATGCAGTGAATATATGGTCTTTTGCCTCTGGTATTCATCTTGAGTCTCTCGACAAAATTCAAAGATGAATATGCAATGTGATCGGCCGTGACTTGGCATCTCGGATCCAGTCCCTTTCTGAGAGGCGTGATGTGACTTCACTCTGTCTTTTCTACAAATATTTTCGTGGCAACTGCTCTGACGAACTATTTTCACTGGTTCTCTGACTGTATGAAATTATGGTTAGCATCTCGGCCCCACCCTTTTACTTTCACTCAAATGTAACCGCCTCTACTACTCCAACAGTTTCTCCTCTAGCATTTCGCGACATTAGAACTCCCTACTTCTTACTTGATTTCCTGATAAATATATTCTTCAAAAATTTAAATGTAATGTCAATAGACATCTTCTGGTGTCTTGATCTCCGTTCTTCTTTTTATCCTTTCCTCAATCCCCCCCACCTACACCCAGGATTTTCTCTTACTTTCACTCTCTGTAACCCCTTACGTACTAGTGGCACTCCAGCCATACTAGGGGTGAAATGCTTAAAAAATGATCACAGGATTATGAAATCAATTAACTTGGACTGCTCCACAAAAACATCACGGTTCTTGACAAAAAATCTTATAAGCTGACCATTTTACAGAAGATCAAGAGCGTCATAAAAAGAATAAGGTGGAAACTCTTTCTTTAAGCACAAGAACAAGTATAACAATTTAAAAAATGCCGGGCTTTACGGATTTAACCCCCAAAAACACCTCCATATGATGATCTGTTAATGGACTTCGAAAAATATCTATTCTCCTTAATAGACAAAATTAAATTCGCTAATATTACCAACAATTTACAGTAAAAATTGTCAAAGGACTTTACAAAGCCATTAACAAACATTTAATAAGTTTTACAAAAAGGCACACAGTAACTGGGGAAAACAACATCAATAGGGAGACCAAGAAAATAATACGGAACTTAAAATTGATGATAGGATCTAGAAATTTTGCAAACAACAAGTTTTTATCACAATTAAACATCGTAAGTGTTGAAACTTGACTAATGCATGGAATAATAATGCAACACAAAATGTACTTAGAACAAAATGTATTGAAACAAGAAAGTGTACACAATATTTACATATAGTCTTTTGTATATTCCTGGGAAGACCGTTCCTGGAGAATGTGTTGACTGAGTCGCAGTCGGGCAGAGTCTCTGGTTGAATCTCTTGATTCCTTCCCCCTCTCTTCCCGGTACCAACCATATTTATATGGTCGGTACTCCACTATGCAAATTAGGTGGATCCTACCACAACAGTAAGGCAAATTTTCTAAACAACTCCCATACTTCAGATTACTCAACCCCACTAAATATAATATCTGTATAATCAGCAAGAAAAGAGCCTGCAAATATACCCAAAATGCACTGAGAGTTAACCAGTGGCCCCAAACAATGATGTCGGATATCATTCTTGCAATAAATTACTGCCTTATGAGCGATCGAGAAATTAATATCATAAAGTAGACACAAAGATCTATTCTTTTCCATAATGGTTATTTGTGGGACAAAAAGAGTAACCTGGAATTCAATATGGCTATGGGAGCGTATGATTCAGCGGAGACTTGCGATTTAGTCGGAATTCTATTATTATGGCAACTTAGATTTATTTTCGGCATCAAGGACACCGGACTCTCTCGAGAAAGTGTAATTCTCCTCTGTAAAACTACTCACGGGCACACACATGAACACAGGGAGAGTGTGTAGGTATGTGGGGGTATGTATATATGTATGTGTATATACATATACGTATGTGTATGCTGATTCTTTATTATAAAACAGTATAAGCATATGGGAAGGGAATATACGTATGTAGGCTAACAGGAACACAAAAGCTCGCAGGTTTACGAAGACATCTCTCATCAACACATCTATCATTACCACCTCTCATACCAAACCTAATAGTTTTATTAAAACTTAGGCAGAAATTCACTTTTGCGAACAGTTCAGAAAGGAGTTTAAGGCTCACTAACAAATACAGAAAACAAACAATGAGACATTAAAAGAACTTAAGGAAAATTTATTCCTTTTATTTGCCTGAAGAAGGTCACGAGACCGGAGCACATGTAGCAGAATTATGAAGATATAGATATATATATATGAGTTTTGTCTGAAATGTAAAGGGACTGGTGTCACAAACATTTTATTTTAATTCCAAACATCAAACATGTTTTCCCCCTCAAATTAATCCACCTGCAGTCTAATGCATTTTCTATCCATCACTGCAACGCTTCTATGCACTGCTAGAAGGATTCTTCTTAGATACCCATCAGCTCCAACATTACGGCTCTTTTCAAGGCCGCCACGCCTTCAAAAGTGGTCCCCTTGATGATGGCAAAAAGGAAAATATCACACGGTCCAAGATCAAATGGATATGGAGTTCGTTCTACTAGAGCGATATACTTGCCCAGGAACTGACAGATGTTCAAGTTTTTGTGATCAAGTGCATTGTCATGATGATGCAGACACGATTTGTCCTGCCAAAAGAGCATGTGAAAAAAATTGAGTGTTTGCGCAAATGTAAGATTACAATTATATACTCCAAAAATATCATGTTAGATGATAACACATTCAATTATCCATTTTTTTTTTCGCCCATAAGTTCACACAACACACCTAATCCCGTTACTTTTCAGACAGATCTCGTATATACTCGTGTGTAGGTAGAAAGAAAATAATTACTAACACAAATATAAATACAGAAAACAACAATATGTAAAATCTTGAAAGGAACAAATATATTGCCCAAGCAGATGATTTAAATAACTAATACGTAATTCATGAAATTGTTTGAGAATCCTTTCGAAATACATCTAGAAGACGCAGGAAAAAAAATATTAAATAATTCTATGCATATTAATAGGGAGAAAACAGATGCTTTTCGATTGGCCAATTCATATCTTTTAAAATAGCAATCTCTTTCATATAAAATATTCAAATATCGACGGAACATCGTCCATCGTTAATAACTTTTATTTATCTGTCAATGCAAATGGCAAAATTATGTGAATCATGAAATTTCTTATCGATAAATTACAATAAAGGACAGAAACCGTCCAAAATCAATTGCTTCTCTATTATTCTTTTCGACGAAAGCAGTTCCGAAAAAAATTACTTTAATCACAAACTACAGCTACTACCATTAGTCTTCATTGTTTGGTTACACGAACAAAAATTAGATTGTTCTTTCAACGTCTTTTGAATCTCCTCACATCGCTTGTTAGACCCATCTTGGACAGGTACGATTTTTCCACAACGACTGCAGGAGAAAATATGACAGCCGATTTGAGATCCGGTGTAGCATTCAGATTAACATCCTCCCGGAATATGACCGGATATAGTTTGGCTTATTCCATAATATGCCCATAGTATGACCGGGGATAACCCTCTTCAGACCTCAAGATATACAATAGTCTAGTCTAAACAATAACCAATTTTATCACTCGTATCATCAACTGTTTATAAACATTTAATTTTTTTTTAATTTAAAAGTTAAACGTCCATTTTATCTTCAGTGTTTATCTCGATGCACATCTTTAATCGACACAGGTTCTATTTCGTTCCCCCTTCCTATATATATGACACCACCCGTAAATATATTTATTCTGAAAACTTTATTCGAAGACCGAAACGTGTCTGATAGGATTTGTCATTAAATTAGCCTCCATTATTTTTTGGGAAATAGAATGGTATGTGATGATTCGAGTCTTTCAAAGTTGTAATAATGGCGGAGATGAACACATTCGACAGTAATCAAGTATCTATATTTCTTAAATAGAACTGAACATTTTCATTTAATACAGACAAGATTATAGAAATAATAAATGAAATCTGCAACAGTGGTGATTTCCAATAAGATTTAATTAGATATACTTCCAAGCACTGCCTAAGAAACTAGGTGCACTCGAATGTGAATTTTATCAGACACTCGGCCTAATGAGCCATATAACAAAATTTATCATCCGAATTCTGATGAATAGAGCGCATAGCAAAATCAGACCGGAAGTAGAACAGGAACAGTGCGGGTTCGGCAAAGACACTGAGACAAAGAACGCGATATTTATGCTCAGAAAGTTATCAGAAAAGCAATACAAATGCAGAAGGGCGTGTACCCGTGTTTTATAGATTACGCAAAATTGTTCGATAACGTACGCCACAAAGATCTATTGGAACTGTTCAGCAACCATAACATATTTGGGAAGGATATTAGAATAATCAAGAACCTAAACTAGCAGAAAAACGCCTGCATAAGGACAAAAAAAAGGCCTGCCAAGATTCATTATTGGCGGTCACAAACATCACAACATAAGGTAGGCAGATAACACAGTGTTGATAGCAGAGGAGACACTTAAAGAAAATTACAAAATTTCCTACAGAAGGTAACGAAGAAAAGTGAGGAGAAAGGACTAAACATCAACTGCAAGAAGATAGAATATATAGTTGTTATCAAAAGGATGAGCTCAAATTATGAACTGCAAATCGGAGAAATCAAACAAGTACAAAATTTGAAATATAAGTGTTTTAACAGAGGACGGAAAATGTGACGCTGACATCCGAAGTCTTATTGGGATAGCGAAAGATGCTTTCCAAAAGGTAAGCAGAGTACTAATAAATAGTAAAAAGTTCGCTAGAAACACGAAAAAGAACACTAAACTGTTACATGATATCTGTTCTCCTGTATGGTAGTGTGTACTGTACAATCTTCTCAAAAATAGACCTGAGGCAACAGAATGGTGCTGAGGATATCAAGGACCGATTACGTGGGCAACAAGTTTTTTGAGAAAATGGGAGGGAAAAAAACTCGGGAAGAGAGAGTTGAAATGTTGAAGGCACATAATAAAGAAAGACGACTTAGAAAATATGATACTCACAGGACAGATCAAAATCAAGAGAGACATAGTAGTACAAGGCATATCCTACTTGGTAAGCTTGAGTAAATGGATGACGGAAATAACAAAAAGACAAAATTTATTAAGAGCTACAAAGGACAGAAAGTTGTGGAAAGCCATGATCTCCCACGTCCCGATAGAACATGGCGCATGAAGAAGTTGTGTAAAAGTAAACAGAATGCTCTGGATTATGCAGGTTTGTTCATAATAAAATCTTATATTTTCTTGATGTTTGAATCGCTCTATGGCTTCATATTTAAAGATACCGCGTCACAACAAGTGGGAAAGGAGAGAGTCCATTTTGACCTAGGACTTTATAATCTAGTCCAACCAATTTTACTGTTCTGGGTATAATGATAAAGTACATTCGGCAGCAAAAAACCTGATCGGAAAGCATTCAGGAGCCTGGGGCCACCGATTAATTGCCTTTGTTCCTAGATCCAATATGAACCGTGTTGGTAGCACAGTTAGGATCCAAATTATGGGCAAATATTTAACATCCAACCTGATGTGAAAACACTACAAAAGTGTAAAAATAGATTTTTATAGTAAAATTACCAGAAATAATTTTTTTAATATATATATATATATATGTGTGTGTGTGTGTGTGTGCGTGTGTGTGTGTGTGAGAGAGAGAGAGAGAGAGAGAGAGAGAGAGAGAGTGAGAGTGAGAGAGAGAGAGAGAGAAGAAATATTTAGAACAAAGAAAAATATTACCAGCAATATAAATTTGGGACAAAAAATAATATTATTACCAGCAATACGTTTTTGAAAAAAGAAAAAAATATTACCATCATTTTGGAACAAATAAATTTTACCAGCAACACAATTTTTGGACAAAAAAATACCAACAATACATTTTTACAACAGAAAAAAACTTATTAGCAGCAATACATTTTTGCATCAAAACAAAATATTACCAGCTATGCATTTTTAGAAAAAAATATTACCAGCAATATATTTTGGGAAGAAAAATAAATATTTCCAGCAGTACATGTTTGGGATGAAAAAATATTACAAGCAATAAATTTTTGGAATAAAATTATATTACTAGCAATGAATTTTTGGAAGAAAAAAATTGCCAGTAATACAATTTGGAAAGAAAAAATGTTACCAGCGATACATTTTTGAAAGAAAATTAATAATTTAAGTTTGTGGCTTACACATTCTGCTCAAATGCATTTTAATATTATTTACCGAAATGCAATGACTTGAGCAGAGATTAACTGGAATCATATTTTTTTACGTGAATGCCAAATTGCTATGAAGACTTGTCAAAAGATTTACAGTTTGACGAGTATGAAAACTGAAACTATACACAAACCGTTCGACAGAATAAAAATGTAACACTTCTGATGTTGAACTTTTATCAAAGGTGAGATCATTAGCGGACTGTAAATAACTCTTCATCCCAGAAATCTAGTTAATATTGAACTGCAACGTGTTTGTATTGCAAACCATTGCTCATCAGCGAGGTACTTTAATAGTATTACTATTACATGCCTGAAGCATCTAATTAAACTCGGGCTCACTTCGATATAAATGCTACATAAACTTGTTAACTCTTGCTTCTGGGCGAGGGACACAAGAAAGGACGGTTATATGGAAATCGCATAAAACACCAGGTAATTGAACCATTTGCAGATAAGCAATTATCTGGAGACAAATTTGAATTTAGTAAAGAAGAGAATTCCTTGGATGTGAAGCTATCATAACCGTCATCGCTGGAAAAATGGAATCGGCGATCCAAATTCGCCTGTTTGTTGCGTTCACTATGCCTTACCAAAGCGCATTCATTTATTACGTTGAGAAAAGCTTCCACCTTAATATCTTCCCCAACTATAGGGTAAATATTAAAGTAACCTGCGCTATCTCGCCCTTGCTAGTAGCCAGTCTAGAGGAAGACAAATTTGGCTTCCATATTGTGTATTTGGCAAAATATTTTGCTGTGATATTAAAAGTGAATTGCAAATCCAAGAAAGAATTAAAATCATAAATAAAAATAATGATCACTATGATCAGCTAGAAGACATAGGGCGAAATGCTGTCACCTTATCTTATGTGAAGCCCAACCTACATTTTCTCTCTATAAAACATATATTAAATCTGTATTAAATTTGTTATATAAGATGCATATTAAATCTACCTTTTTTTGCGTGCATAAAGTATTACTGCTACATCTTGCCTGGTGCTCCTGCTGTATATGTCTAGATTCTTGATAAAATTCAAAGCAGGGGTCTGTAATGTAATCGACCCTGACCGGGCACCTTGACATCAGTCACTTTCTCACCGACGCGACGTCCCTTCCCTCTGTCTTTTCTAGAAATATTTTAATGACAACTGTTCTAAGATTTCCTCCTTGGTGTCTCGACTGAATGACTGACTGTTCTACCAGATTGGCAACTGGGTGTTACCGTTTCACTGTTGAACAAGCTAGATGCACTGTAGTCACGGTAGAATAATGCTTAGGGGATTAAGGAATCGGATAGACGAATTCGAATGAAAGTTGAGTTCATTATATTCACTTACGTGCTAATAGCCTTGGAAAAGGTAGGAATCAATCTCTCCTTGTTCCAGCTATGGAAATACTGGGTCCTATAGCCTTGGCTGGCAGTCTATCTAGGAGAAGTAAAAAATCCTAATGCCAAATCAACCTGGTTGATTCGTCTCGAAGAAAGGAACTGACCCCTTTCATACACACACTTTGAGCCTGGACAGGAAATAATTGGGTTTAGTCCAATGGTTCGAGCAAACATAAGACTGGGACACAGCACGGAACTGTGGATCTATTTGATTTCAAACCATTCGTTCATGGGTGTATCACCCACGGCACTCTAGACGACGATGAGCTAGATGCAACCTATGTTCTATTCTAAGAGTTTATTTTCTAGCACTTCTTGCCTGTGGTACTTCCTTCCGATACCTGCTTCCCTGCTGCTTACAATCTTCAAAAATTTAAAGGCAATGTCTTCCGGAAACCTGTTCTGTTATTTTCCTTTCTTCTCGCTAAAGTCTTCTCATTCTATTTCATCCTCCGTAACCGCATGCTTCCTGGCCTTGCTTGGGATGTAATGATTAAAACATCTATCCCTGAAAAGTATGGACAATCATGGTTACTTATAAATTCCTGTTTTTCAAACTCTAAGTAAGTTGTACACAATTTCGACCCATTTTTCATTTTTTATGATAATGATTCTGCTATCCATTTACTCGAAATTTCAAGTAGGTCACACGTTGTTTTTCTATTTTTAAGTTTTTCTTTATTGGTATGCCTTCAATATATCCAATGGAAGTGGTAGCTTCATTTTTCCAAATATTTCAGATCTCACTTTTTATTATTAGCAAACAGTTTATGTGCAGTCCATATTCTAAAAAACACATTCTTCTTTATCATATACTCAGTCTATTGTATTCGAAAGATTCATCGGTGGAACCACATTTCTGTGAACTCCAAGAAGTTTTCATTTTTGAGGAAATTGTATGGACTTTACTCTCATATTTTCCATGTTCCCAAGAACATTATTCGCTAAATTCCTTTCTTAATTTCTTAAAATCAGTATCGGTTAATGGTATGTGGCTTCAGATTTAAGATTCGTTTGTCTATTAAAAAACTGCCCAGATTTAAACGTTCGTATCTCGCTTGAATTTAAATCCCTGATACGCAACACTCTGCTCGCGCGCGGGGGGGGTCTGTTTTGGTGTCAATCATGGAACTTGTCTTTCTTTTCAATGACCTCCCTGTCTAATAGTTTATTCAGTTTTAATCTAGGGGCATGCTAAATAAATCCACTGGAAAAAAACATCCTGTCATATTTCTCAATTTTTGTGTTCTCTTTTTGCATGGAAGTGATTCGTAATTAATACAATTTACTGATTATTTGACTATCCTTTCCGTGTAGATCACACATTCCTAATATTTGAACTTACTCGTGTTTTACTTTATCTACGGCGGCCTCGTGAAAGCTGTGAAACACATACTTTCTTCATTTCTAGTGATCGATGTTACTATTCCGATAAAAAAGTAGGATTTGTCATTCCTGCGTGTGAAATAATGCTACAAAGTTTTATCCGGATATTGAAGGTTTTGAGTAGCGTGAAAGCACCTCTTAATTGCTGTTGTTCTCATATCTAAACTGATTCGGGGTGGTAACTTCTGTTAGGCCCCACTCTAATGAGCCAATATTGGATCCCCAAACAAATCAAAAGACTAGGAAAATATAAAAATATTATTTATAGTAAAAAATACCAGTAACAGATTTTCATAAAAATATTACCAACAATACATTTTTATGACAAAATAGCATTCAGTCCAACACTAAAATAAGTATAAATATACATTTTTATACTAAAATTACCAGCAATAGATTCTTACAAAAATGACTAACAATGCATCGTGAGAGTGACATTACAAGCAATACATTTTTTTTAAATTACTAAGAATACATTTTATCCTCTACAAACTATATACTTTGACTTTCGAAAACCTCATTTGTAAGCTAATTTTAAGGTGGTCGCATCATACACGGGATATAAAATTAGCCTATGTACTGCTGGATCTGGCTAGGCCGTTGACCAAGATACTTTACTGTAGTCAAAAAGTATAGCTGTATTTAAAATAAACCTGGTTTGATATAAACTTATATTACTTAACTGCATCCAGTAATAATGCATGTAATAGTCACACATTAGTATCGGATTATAAAATATTAGGTTGGTGCAAAAATAATGACGTAATAATGTTGTTTTTTGACGTTAAAAATACGTCAAAAAACGACATTATTACGTCATTATTTTTGCACCAACCTAATACAAACATATCGAATATGCTTTTCCATTGTTTACGTTTATAAGATGTTTAGTTGTTTATGGCTGTACATGTTTGAGTATAGCGTTACTAACGATACTTTTATCATTCTCTTTTATTTTTTTTAACTTATTTAGCAAGAATAGGGGATAAAGAGATAGAGGAAAAGAGGTTAGTCTATTATAATTTGGTCACTCAAAAAAGGGACTCGCATGGTACAGGAGATACATGATAAAATCATTTTTATAAGTGAAAATTTGGGGGGTCGCACGATACGCGAGATGTGCGTTACACGAGTATATAGGGTCTATAAGAATTATACGTTTGCCGTGAAAGAATAAAATTATGTACAAAATATCTATATTTGATGAAGCCATAAAATGTTGGCCAAATATTTATATTTCGATATTAAACAACTCATAGAGGTTGATATATCGCTAAACAAAATAAGCCAAACCCAAATAAAACTACGTTGTTTTTGCCACAACTCTGGTTGAAATCTGCTAAGCGCTCTATCCATTTGAATCCTAATTGTTAATTTAGTTATGTGACTAATGAAGCTGATTTCTTGGTCTCTATTGTATTCATCCCCACCTAAGTTTTTGGTTATATTAAGAGGGTTTGTTTACTGAAGATCTTCGGTCATTTTTGCATACATATTTAATACTGCATTTATCACTTAGGTAACCTGAACCAATAATAAAAAATATAAAATTGATAAATAATAATAATAACTTCAAATAACTCGGGGTCTGGATCAGTTATGAGAGATTTAGTATAGGAGATAAGAAAATCCAGCACAGTAAGCTACGCTAGGCGTAGTTTTATCCAACACTGAAAGATACTACTAATCTAAAAATATTAATCGAAGAATTCGAGTCATATTCTTAAATAGCCTTGCCAGATCTAGACTCTCATGTGGATGCTACGTATGGCATCCGACCCGTTCAGAAATGCCTTACTATTGGCTATAATAACTCGAGTCATGTTCTGAAATTTCTTTTTCAGCTCTAGACACTCATATAGATGTCATACATGGCACCCAACTCGTTAAGACATGTCTAAAGTATTACTTATATTAACTTGAATCATGGTCTTAAATAGCCTAATCAGATCTAGACTCTCATGTGGATGTCACACAAAGCATCGAACACGTTCAGAAATGCCGAAACTATTAGTTATGTACAACCGTTTACTCATGTCACTGATTAAAAATGTATAGAAACGTAGGAAATCTATATATTGAAGAGAGCTATCCTTCGTCGGATCTCGTAAACAAGGGTGGAAGAATCAAAGAACTTTACAAAAATTCGAAGATTTTCAATAGCAGCAACAATTAAACTAGATAGATTGTTTTTAACATTGTTCGAACTGTTGTCCGCATCTTTGTTGCCATATTCACGACGCTTTGACCGTTGTACGTGCCGGCCTTCTTCAATTGATTGGAATTTCGAACTTAACTATTTATTACGCCCTCTACGGTAGATTATGTTGCGGTTAGTTCAGTATATAAAGTAATAATTTTGGGCTTACCTTTTGACAAATAGTGTTCAAATCTGTAGAGTTCTTCGGCCATTGTCCTTGGCCTCTCTCATTTATTAAAGACAAATTCCAGTCATCCAGGAGTTGTATTAACTCAGCGAACACGGTCGCATTTTTCTTAAAATCATCATCCCCCTCTCCTGGTCGACTTTGCAAAGAATGATGTCATGGAGTTTTGTATTCTGGAACAGCCTAAAAACTTCATTTATATCTCGATTCATTCCCGTCAAAATAAAATCGTGATCGGGGCTCATAACCAATGTTAGACATTTTCTTGACGGTCGTCTTCGCGTATAGAATCCAGAGGTTGGCAGTGAATATTTCGGAGACATAGGAAAGCGTAGTTCAGGTTCGCAGTGGATATCTTAGCAGAGCGTAGTTCTTCCTTCTATCCTCTTCGCCTGTCAAGTTAGCACTGGTCCTTCCGGTAGGTTAAACAAAGATGGCCGCCTTTATACACGACGAATACAATGTTCTGCGGCTTCTGATTGGTTACGCTTCTATTGGTAGACTATAAAGGAAGTTGAGTTATCTGGATTGGCTTACTAGTCCATACATATATACACAACAAACCGCAACAGATTATTCTAGTTCTAAGTGCCATGTCTCTTCCGGATATCTCAGTATCAGTTATCTCCCTTTTAATTCAACTCTCCATGTTTTTGTCACCTCTGCTGTAGTCAGGTATTGAATTCACAACTTGAGTCATGTCACTGGATTAGGCCAACGATTTTATCCACTGGGCCATATGTCTTTGAGGGAAACTAGTTATCATATGAAACTTGAAAAGAAAATGATATAAACAATACTTTGACTTTCCCCACTATCTTAAAGAAAATGGTACGAAAGGAAACTCATAGACTCCTGAAAGCTCTGTATGAAATTAGTAAATCTATTTTCCTGGCAAATTATAATTAATTCATCGAGTCTAGAAGAATCCTCAACAGAATGCAGAAAGCACTGGCTGACCGTTTCATCTTATTTTTGAGAATCGTCATCATCAATGCGCATCCACTACCAAGAAACGAACACAGACCATTACGATATACTAACGGAAAACTATGATAACTTTCCGCCGACAGTAATGCTGTTTGATCAATGAATATTGAATGTTCTCTGTAGGGAAACCGTTAATCTTATTCTCATATTCTTGTTAGAACTTTTCAGTCCACCCTCGTATCTAGGAGACCAAAATCAGTAGTTATCCCTCCCCCTCTTACCCACCCAGGAAAAGCAAGCAAAGCTTTGAATAAAAATCGATGTTGTATTATTGACAACAGGGCCCAGGTCATCATTTCTCGCTGATGCGTTTATTCTGATCTTCATTGCCTTGTGGATATGCAGCGGACCTTTGCCAGCTTTCAGGGCACACGTCTGTAAGGGAGACGCGAAGAACTGTCGTTTCATGCCTTTCATACATAGTATTCACGGCCGTATAAATGATTTATAAAATATTAAAAACTTAAACCACGACTACATTCGTCTTTTGTGTAAAATGTAATAATTTTAATTTCCCACCAAATCAAAACCTCGTTGGTAGGAATACAAAGCGAAAAAAAGAACACATACATCTCTTCTCCTTGAGGGCAAAAAAGACGCAATTGACCAAACAAAACCCAACCATTGCATAAAATTTTAAAAGAAAACCATTTAATGTACAAGTAAATATGACAAAAGGCACAATGCAAAATATGACTTTTTTTTTTTTTTTGCCTATTACGGCAGGACAAAATTTTTCTGACGTTACAAAAATAATATATAAAGAAATGAGATATAAAGAAAAGGTGTCACAGTTTTTAGAAAAAGACACGGGTTCAATGACAAAAAAAAATTCCGCCCTTTAAAAATAGAAAAAAAAGCGAAAATATTTAGGATTTAAGAAGTAAAAAAATGGCACAAATCAGAGAATACAAAGCGCACCTACTTAATTAATATATTCCAGCTTTCCTTTGCCATCTTTCAGTGCACACATTTGTGAACGAGAATCAAAACGCTATAGTTTCATGCCTTCACTTCATAGATTTTTCCAGTATTCCGTCATACAGAAGATTATATATTGCATATGTAACCACGTCTATACCATGCAGAAAATATATGTTTTTTTTTCTCTCGAGGGAAACTTTCTTTTCCTTGTTCATTATTTTTACATATTTATAGATTTTTCAATTTAAAATTCCTTATTTCGTTAAGGATAAAAAATAATTAAAAGAAAAACGGATTCTTCTCCACTAATTTGGATAAGTCAGAAGCTTTTCAAGAAAGGACATATGGGAAGAAAAAACTATTTACTTTGCGTGATAACAATGAAGGAAATAATTCTGTTAAAAGGAAAAGGAGAAAACAAAGAAGAATTGTTCGATGTTTGTAACTTAAAAGGAAAATAAAAATCACATATAAAATTATTAGTTTGTTTGAACAATCTTATTAATAACCTAGACTAAGATTAAAATTAAATGAAATCGCATTAAAATAATTAAATCAAATTAATTAAACACATTTTTATTGTGCAAACATTTTCTCCTATCATTAACAGCTTTGTACTAATCAATTTCTACTTTAAAGAGCTTTTTCTTAGTTCCGTGTTAGAAAGCTGAATCGAAACAAATGAACAGAATCCAAATCCCCACATGCGCAGAAATGTCAGCACTTATAAAAAAATTATTATTAATTGGTATTAATTGATAGTTCAATTCTTGCGCTTTAAATAAATAAGTTTTTACACAACTTGCAATTTCTCTTACAAATATTTCGCACATATGGTTCCAGAATTATTTCAAAAATTGACTTTTAAAAAAGTCGGTACACACACGCGCATACGGGAATCTAAATTCTTAACATTTTCAAATTATGTTCTCAACGAACCGAATCTGTTTTCTACTAAACATACAATTCGTCTCTTGTAGAAAATCTTCACTTTTCATTTGGAGGGAAGAATCGAAATCTGGCTGAATCTCTTCTGTTTTTGTAATCCTAGGAAGAATATTTCTAATTTTCTATCATTTCCTTTTTTTGCTATCTTCTTTCTCAATGTAAGAGATACATCTACTTTAAAAATTTCTTCTGTCAGCATGTATTCTGGTAGGTTAAAAAAAAAAATGGACGAATCTCTCTTTTGTTATATCTCGGCTATAAGGAACTGTTTCTCAACAAAGAATACAAAGAACAGACAATTTAAAGTTTCATGTTCCTTATATATATATATATATATATATATATATATATATATATATATACATCATCTGAAAAAAGGGTGCAGCCAAAACAAACCCGAAACACATTTGAGGCTGTACATTGAAAAGAGGCGATCAGTGTTTATTTATTTAATTCTTCTTCCTTTTTTCTTTCCCATTCAAATTGTAAAAAAGCAGATATTATTATTATTATGTCGAAATCGTCTGAAAATTTTGAAAAATCAATAAAAAAAAAAAAATCAAATATTCCAATAAGTTTACTTATTTATTTACTTTGTTTTATAGCTATAGGTAATACATATTTACTTACTCTATTTTATAACTATAGATAATTACATACTAATTCTTTTCATTCAGTCTCTGACGTATCTTTAAAGTGATTGTAATAAGTTTTCTATTTGTTCTTTATTTTATCATAATTTCGGATTAAGATCCAATTTTGATCTGCGACCAATTTTACTATGAAAATCTATATACTAGTAAAATTTCACTACGAAAATCTATATAGTAATAAAATTTTACTCCGAAAATAGATACTAATAAAAAATCAAATATGGATCTGAATCTGACAGCCTATTATTTTTATATTAATAACACTTCTTCCTAATACATAATAGATTTATTAAAATAATCTGCTGTCTTATTTAAATAGATTGTACCTTAGTTCAAATTGAATGTTTTATCTTAAGTTTAATACTTGACCCTGAGTAAAGTCTTGTTGTTAACGTGCAAACTTTTTTTTACTTCGTTTTCTCTGGTATTTATAATATATATTTCGATCAAGTAACATTCTATTTGTTGGTCAAAGAAACTTCGAGTTTGTATTTAAAAGACAAGGATTTATAAGAAATACTTCCACTTTAAATGTAGAAACAAAATGAAGTGTTAAAACCACATTCACTCGTTGCCGAATACGTTGTCAAAATGCATCTTTTAAGAAAGAATTGGAGCAAATTGCAAGGACAATTTTAAAATAAATATTAAAGATTTATTAAAATCTACAATAGACTTGCCAGAGAGAAAGATCAAAAAATATTCTGTGATTTATATAGTCGTCCTTGCCTTGATATTCCAAGTTGTACGAAGAAAAGTTTGCTTTTTCGATAAATCATGCCTAACATTTTAAAAAGAAACATTTAAACCTGAAAAAAAACAAAAAGAATACTTTCAGATTTTGAAGAGGATAATTCTGGAGAAATTATTTCTGGATTTCGATTAATATCATTACAACAAAAGAAAGAAAATGAAATCGTCGATCTGTAATTTTTTCCATTTCAACGAAACAGTTTAAAGATAAATAACAAAAAGAATTGTAGGCGCCTCTCATCCAGAAAACTAGAAACATTCAATGTTTTATTCATTGTGATCGTTAAGATCACAGAGAATAAAACAAGAATTTTTAAGAAAGAAAAGTGAAAAAAAATTAACCTATATATTTTAGTTTAATTCACGCACATAGTGTAGGTATCCAAACCTAAAAAAATATTTTTAGTATATATAAAAGCCTTCATAAATGAATAGAGAAATCGACTAATCACACCAGATTTATCTTAGTAGCTCAAGTTATGCCCATTCAAAGTGTGTCAGTATTCCGTATCGGGTGTTATTGGACTAGAAAGAAATTACAACAGTGTGTAATATATATATATTTCTACCGCAAGGAAAGTTGGCTCCCTGTACCGCGCTAGGAAATTTTTCTCCCCGGAATCGATCCTTTAAAACTACAAATCAACCATTCCCCTCCCTGCATGAAGTATTGATGTCATATATGGTCTGGAGTCCCTTCTGTTTGCCTCGGGGTTTGTGATAAGATCCAGAGACGGATATGCAATGTAATTGGCCCTGATCTGGCATCTCGTCTGTAGTCACTCTCTCACAGACGTGCCGTCGCCTCTCTCTGTCTTTTTTACAAATACTTTCATGGTAATTGCTCCGATGAGCTGCTTTCGCTGGTTCCCAGGCTTCATGAATTCAAGCGCCATACGAGGCTGGCAATCCGTTCTCTCCCTTTCAATGTTGAAACTGTTACATGTAGCCGTCTCTTCTACTGCAATAGCATCATATCTCGCACATCTCGCATGTCGAACTCCCTTCCTTTTTCCTGTTTCCCTGATTGCTATAATCTCCAACTATTCGAATATAATGCCAATAGATCTCCAGTAGCCTTGATCTATCCACTATCCTTCTCTTCATCCTTTCGTCTATCACTCCTATCTGCTCTCGCTTCATATCCTATGTAACCCCTTGCGTGCTAGTGGCTTCCAGCCTTACTTGGGGTGAAATGCTTATAAAAAATAATATATATATATATATATATATATATATATATATATATATATATATAATTATTTATTTAAAAATATGATTCCAACACGCTACATAAGAGGTCTCATGTTTCAAAACAAGAGCCGAAAACTTCAAAATAATATATATTGAATGGAAAATTTATTTCAACAAGAATTCTAATTATGAATCACCATAAGCAAAATATGTAATCTTTTTACAGTATTCGATAAGTAAAAACTGTATAAAATATTGCAAAAGAATACAAAAAAAAAGCTACTCAATAAACAAGATTTGTTAGATCATATATAATAAAAACAAAAAATAGATAAAAGTATATATAACACCATAATACTGCTGGGCACAAAAAGTTTTAAATTTGCATTATTTATTGAATATATACCTAAAACCACTGCACTCTATATCATAATATAACTAAATTTTTTAGTATAATATCCCTTTGAATCACATGCATCTTGTTATTTGTAAGGCTTCAGTAAATTATAAATGTTATAAGACTGTGCTATAAGGATTTCACTGATCACTGGAATTAAATTCCAACGCTATGATTTTGAACCTTTAAACTCGTTTCCTCAAAAAATAGAAACGATTTGGGAAAGTACATATAATGTAATTATTTACCATCTCAAATCCCAACTTTCAAATTGAGTGCAATATCACAGTTCCCAAATCGGCCTTCAGTATTGTCCAAACAAACTTCCAAGCAGCTCGGTTTCAAAAATTCACTCCTTAAAGATAATAGTATCACCGTGCAACTCATTAGTCAATGAATATAATGGCCAACTTCCAGAGTCCCTACCTCCCAATAATGTATTGATAAACAATTTTTTCTTCACACCCGAATAATAACCTTGTTCAGATTACAACAACTACAAGACTTATTTAGTTTTTGAGCATTCATTAGTTTCTTCTCTCGCACTTCTCTCCTGTGGAACTCAGTAGCGGAAACGAAATACTCACTAAGCTGTCTAACACTACTGATAACGGTTAGCCGCCCCCGGTGGTCAAAGAGAAGACGTCTTCTCTCCTCTGTCTCTGTGAAAAAGTAGACGTTGCGGTCGTAGTATCTGTTCCGTGCCGGGGACCTTCTCTCCCCGCTTGCGTTGTCCACCCAGGTTGCGTAATATCTGTTCCGGCGGTGTGACCGGCTATGACCAGCTTAGACCAGCAGCCCGAGTAGAAAGACTCGGGTCCCCATGTTAAAAATTGTTCTTGTGTCACAACCTTGCTCAGTTGGGAATCAAGGTAAATGTATAATCCTAATACACTTAAATTAAGCTATAGTTGTGCAGATAACCTAGAGAAAATCATTAAAAAACATAACAACATAGTCTTTAACAAGTATAGGGATTCAAAAAGCTCGATTACTCAAAAGGTTACTGACAGTAATACTAAATATAATGACACAAATAATAATTCATGTAATTGTAGGTATCCTAGTAATTGTCCACTACAAAATAACTGTGGAATACGTTCTGTAGTCTATCTTAGTACTATCTCAACTATTGAGAATCCAAATATAAAGAAGTTTTACATTGGTAGCACAATGAATACATTCAAAGAACGCTGGCGGGGGCATATGCAATCTTTCAATAACTGTGACTATAGGTACATGACTTCATTGTCCAAGTACTTTTGGAACCTAAAAGAAAAGAACAAAACACCTACGGTTAATTGGACATTGATTAAGAAATCCCGGACATGTAAATCCCTATATTCCCCGTGTTACCTGTGTCTTAACGAAAAGTTTGAAATTATTAGATTTAAAAACAAGGCTGATCTCTTAAATCAGAGATATGAACTAACGGTTAATTGTAAACACCGTTATAAATTTAACTTATTATAGGGGTCGTATACTTTAAATGATAATGATACGTAGCTGTAAGTTGAATAGATTATAACTTTTATTACCTGATGGTCAATCTGACGATATGAATGTGTATGGTATAACTACATAATGTTACTCATTTTTCTGTGTGTGTATGTATATATATGTATATATTTATGTGTAGTTATGTGTGTTTGTACTGCGAAATGTGTATGTTTGTATTTTAATGTATTAATATGTTGCTAAGTTTCGTATATATATATATGTATATATGTATGTGTGTGTATTTGTTTGTGTGTTTATAGATATATGTGTGTATGTGCGTGTATGTATATATATATGTGTGTGTATGTGTATATATATATATGTATATATATATATATATATATATATATATATATATATATATATATATATATAAGTAAGAAGGTGAAAAGGAGGATAAGAAGAAAAGAGGTTAAAAATATTGGTGTGTATGAGTATGTATATGTATTTGTGGATGTGGGTATGTGTGTGTATATATATGTGAGTATGTATCCTTATATGCATGTATATATATTTCTTTATGTGTGTATATATGTAAGTGTCTGCATGTTTATGTAGTTGTGTATATATATGTATGTGTGTATGTGTATATATATATGTGTGTGTAGGTGTATGTGTATGTATGTGGATGTGTGTATATATATATATATATATATATGTATGTATGTATGTGTGCATGTATGTGTATGTGTGCATGTATGTGTGGGTATATGTATGTATGTATATGTATGTATATATATATATATATATATGTATATATGTACGTATATGTATATATGTATATATGTGAATGTATGTAGGTGTATGTGTATGTATGTATATATATATATATATATATATGTGTATATGTTTGTATGTGTATTGTTATATTGTGTACCTAATTTTATTTACGTATATTTATGTTGATATGGATGGTTTTTTTTTTTTTTTTTTTTTTTTTATACATGTATGTTAGGATACGTGCATTTTTGTGTTTGCATGTATATCGAAGTATGTCTATGCATATGTATGTGTATGTATGTCTGTATATTTATATATGTTTTTGGTCAAATGTCGTTGCATTTATGTGTATGTACGTATATATGTGTATTTATTACTATAGATAAGTATTTTTATGTAGATATTCATGTGTATGTATATTTCTGTATGTGTGTATGCATGTATGTATGTGTATGTATGTGTGTATATATATATATATATGTATATATATATGTGTGTGTGTATATGTTTGTATGTATGTATATATGTGTATATATGTGTGTGTGTGTGTTTACTTATGTAGGTTTGCAGTTGTATATATGTATGTTGAC